>OX243871.1:13132500-13757500 GCA_945859645.1 Amphipoea oculea | reverse complement strand
CAATGTCAACAGGATGATTAAGGATCGTAGATTCGTAGGTAATGTAGGTACAACTACGTTTAAGGTTGATACGGTTAGATAAACTTTACGTTCGCCAATTGTATTATTTAACCATTGTTCTACTGCAAGTAGGTAGGGTTTGGCAGCTTCCATATTTAGATAGAAGTAGGTATTATATTAAGAATGTGTGAGAAGAGTGTGTCGTTGGGTCCCAGGCTTATGTCACCGTCGGGCTTCGCTTACGCACGTGTAGGTGTGCCAAAGGTACGTTATTGAATTTGACGTTCGCCGAGAGACGTCTCTCCGTGAATTACCTAAGTCCGGTGAAAGTGGTGATTCGGACGCCACATAATTTTTGCAAGTGGTCGCCGGCTTCCATCGGTATCTCGATAATTATTCGATAAAAAAAAACTCCGCTGACATGATGGTATCGATAATATGTACCAAAACATGAAAAAAAAAATGGGTCTACGACCGCTCGCGCTGGTAGTGTGAGTATGAGTTTAGATATTTTTTTTGTATCACATTTAGATATCTATCCCACCACCCATCACGTCTACGGATTTTCCCTGTAGAATTTAATTGAACCCTTTATAAGACAATAAAGGCAAAAAAAGCTCTACCTACTTATAAATACCACACTAATATTATAATGGCGAAAGTTTGTTACTTCTTCACGCACAAATGACCGGACCAATTTTTATAAAATTTGGTACGGAGGTAGCTGACATCCTGGATTAACACACAGGATACTTTTTATCCCGATATTCCCACGGGATCGAAACTTATGCGGGTGACACCGCGGGGCGCTGCTTGTCTAAATATAAAGTAGCCTCAGGCACTAGCTCGAGCTACAAACAAAGCAATGGCCAATATCTTGACCTTTGGCAGAGTGGTCTAACTTTCTATAGGTTATAGACAGCCAGGACCTTTACCATTTCAAACGCACCATATACAGATTTATGTGATCAAATACATGAGAGCAATACGATCAGAAATTTCGAATCTGGATAACCTAACTATTTTTTTTTTAATCCATACATATGACACTTATTAAAAATACAATTTACTATTACAATTTATTATTTTTACTTGTAGGTCAGATAATTTGTCTTTGCTTGTGTACTTTGTTCAGACATTCCCCTCTGCAAAAACATTTCATAAAATAAGTAGCTAGCTACCTAATTATGTATCTTAAATCTGCTTATATTTTATTAGGTAAGTTTTATATTATTCAATTCAACTTCTGAATAAGTACTTAGGTAATTATTTTATGAAATGTAATAAACAAATCACAATCTAATAATCTTTTTATGAAATAAAATTCAGAAGCTGAATTACAAAAGTTACCTAGTAAAATCACTTGATACACTGAAACAATAGGTAGATCTCATTATGTATTGCAGCTTGCAGCCTCTCGTGACCCTCTTCGGAAGTAATTGGTTGGAAAATGATAGAGATCTCTTACCTACTGAGGAAGCTCACGAAAAATCCGTCCAAGAACAAACATGCACTTTTTTGTCTCACATGTTACTTAACAAGTAGTTATTATTACATAAGTTTATATATGCAAAAATCATGACTTGATGAAATAATGCTAGTCAATTGGTGAAATTATAACGTAACTATATCCTATATTATAGGTAAGTTATCGTATACATATCTGCATCGGTAATAAAATCAAATTGCTTTAGTCATAAATAGGTATTAGAAGCTCATTAAGTTATATATCACGCTGTTAATATTTGATTAACTTTAACCTATAAAAGGTCATCAATCTTCTTTGCATTTCAATTTTAACGTCGGCGCTCACCATTCGGCTATGTACAGAGGCCAGCACATCAAGCTACCCCAATCTGTCAAATTTTCCCAATTGAATATGATCCTTATCACTTTGTAGTAAAGTCGAAAATCTATCAAAGAAATTTGACAGATAAGCATATTTCCAGTATAAGCTAACTTCTCATTGTACGAAAAGCATATAGAATGCAAGGTCAGCTAAAACGGGAAATGTATAGCTTGATATGTCGTTGTGTGTACATACATGTGTGTAGTTTTTAATTACTTAAGCAATTGTTAAAGAAAACCATCTGTAGCTACATAACAACTCCGATCTAAGATAAATGATAAAAGTTCGTAAGTGCTAACTAAAATGTCACGCTCCCTTCCATGTACGAGTACCTACGTAAACTTCAACACTTACGGCACAATAGAAACATTACAATAAGATTAATTATCGGATGATGATGAATGATGTGTGTATCAACGCATGTTTAGTTTGCATATTTCAGGGGTCATGCGCGCATACGCAACACTACTTATTGCTTTATCATATTTATCAAACAAAAGATTGAATAAATTATATGTTTTGCGAAGCTCATTTACTTAATTAACGTCATTAATGATTTGAACATTTGTTATACCCTTTACCTATTAGAGTCCGGCCGTCGAGAGAATGCATTCTTGACATCTGTCAGTTTCATACAAACGAATACGAATATGTTAAGTTTCTACATAAATGACCTCATCAAGTATTTTTTATGAAATTGATACAATATCCAACCATGCAATTATTTTACTAAAGTAATCGATTTTTATTAATTCTGCAAAGTATTCAATCAATGACACACATGCAGTCATACGTTTTAATAATTTCGGTATCATCGATCTACGTGAGAAGCTAGCACCCATTCACGTTGTGTAATCGATCCATAAGAAAACAGCTATTGTTCAACATCACACAAACAGTGTAACTGAGCACCCGTGTGTAAAAACACAAGATGTTGGAAATGTGGAAGTATCAATGGCTATCGTAATCACGTACCTATTGAACGCGCGGGATTGGAGACTTCCTAAATGCTGCTCCATTTCATGCAAATTTTAGCAATGTAGTTTTTCATAAACCAATGTTTCAAATATTCATGCACATACGGTCTACGATATTAAATTTATCCCTACAAACGCATATGATTTGATTTAGTTTTACTACTTATATCAAATATAAATGAAACGCCTGCGAGCAGAATCAATACAGTCAAGACAGTCCACTTAACGTGGCTGACTTTTCTTTAGCTTTGATTATCGCACATAATGTTACATGTTCATTTATGTATTTTGATAATTACAATTTGTTTTTTTTTTTACTTTTCAGATGTTGGCGTTGATGCTCCTTTCTCTATTTTCGTTGGGTTTGGCTGAAGATACTACTACTGATGTTTACAATGAGAAGTTTAATACTATAGAGCCTAAACCGTCGGTGCGGTTGGATCCGTACATAAGAAAGGCCTTACTAAAAGCTCTAAGTGATCTTGAAGACTCTACTACAGGATCGGAACTCGATGGAATTACTGGCTTAGATTCAGATGCATATACGACCGATGAAGCTGAACCCGACGCTCAGACAGGCAAAGACGGAATACAGATTCATTCGTTCGTCGTTAATGGACAATCTGCTTTTGTTAGTAATAGTACAGACACACCAGCAATAGTTGACAACAATATTTCTATTCTGAGCACTACTACAGGTAACGTTGAAAGTCAGGTAACAGCGACTTTACCAACCTCAGCACCGTTTCCCGAAATATTCCAAACAAAGGAGAGCGACAACAATTTTCTACAAACAAGAAGTATAGCCGGCCCCTCTAAATTGAGCACGGAAAGCTCCGTCAGTACTAAGAAACCCACACTGAAACCTGTAATTTCTACAACAACAACGACAACTACGACTACAACAACAACCACTACTCCGAAACCGACTCATAATGATGATGGAGAAAATATAGAAGAAGTAAATCAACGTGATGTACAAGTATATCAAGCTCCTTTAGTTGCAGCGTTTACAGTTCATCAAGATCCTCAAGGCCTACCGAAAAAAGTGATACCACTTTATCAGCAAACGAATAGTCAATATCACTTTATGCGACCGCTACCCGCTACAAATTTGGCATCTGGGGCTTCACAACCTCAATCCTTAGGTCAACTAATTCCCAGCGTCAGTTTAAATCATATACCCCAATCGGACTACATAAACCAACAGTTAGTATTACAAAGACAGCTTGAAGAAAAACAAAGAATCCTCGAAGAGCAGCTTCATCTTTTACAACAACAACAAAGACAACAAGAGGAACTCCTTAGGAAACAGCAATATCTTTTGCAGCAAAAAGATGCAGAGCGGCAACAATTTCTAAATTCCCAGAAATATCAGACACAGGGCTCTGTGAATAATTTTCAAGTCCAGAAAAATATTCCTCAGAACCAGTTTATAAATCACAATACGCAAATAAGACCAAATAATGGTGTATCAATTCAATCCAGTGTACCTTTAGAACCGAGCATTACAGTAACAAATCAACAGTTGCCTAATCGTGAGGCTGTTGACTTTCTTATTCATTTACACAGTCAGCAACCCGATCAGTTTCCATTACAGGAAAACCATTTGCCTCAAGGAATAAGTAATTTTCTACATCCTAACTCTGGTCAGACCTTTCAGCAAGCAATTAATTTTAATCAAGTAAGGCCTGATCACTTTAATCAACAAAAACAAAACCATCGTGTTTTCCGTCATGATAGTGGAGTCGGTAATTTTGGGTTAAACAATCACAATCAAAACTTTAATACGTTTAACTCTTTTAACCCAACTCATGCAAATCGTTACTTTCCGCAAAATTCGCAAAACCAGTACAAAGTAGATGCAGAATTAAAACAATTGTTAGTACAGAACGGTTTAAATGGAAGGAATCAAGAAGATTTAAATATTGTATCGAAAGTTTTGTCTTTGAACCATGGTGTATTGCTAAATAACAATATTTCCAATAGGCTACCCTTTGACAGCCGGAGACATGTAAGACCACTTATATAAACCGTCGGCGTAAATATAATATCTAATGTTTAGTGAAAAGTATCTTTTAGTTGATCATTCGAAAAGTTATGAGTTCAAAATTAGATTGTTACTTTTAAAGCCAACGAAGTACCTATTCATAAGTACTTATTACCAAATGGGGTCAGCAACGTTATTAATTTTATTAAAACACAATCTTTAAACAACCACAAAATCACATACCTATGACATAAAATAACCAAAGAAATGCTGAAACATTAAGTATTTACAAAAAAAATACAGCACACCCCTAACTCCGTCTTCTACAATTGTTTTATAATAGTTTAAGATAATTATTTATTTTACTTTAATATATTTTACGAACTGCCATAAGTAGTATAGTTAAGAGAGCGATGAAAGTAATGTTATGTATGATGCAGCCGATTCATTCATCTATTATAACTGATTAGGACGCACAAGTTGAAATAGAAATTAATACTCCAAGAACTTGACACCTAATAGCTCCAATCATTACGAAAATCTTTCTTAGTTTCCAATAAGCCGGTCCTTTGTTGGATTTTGCCAAGATTTTTATCTCAGTATAAATTATCCGTAAGATTAAAAAGGCTTAGGTATAATATTTTTCATGAAGAAAAATAATATTATATCGGCACCTGGTTTGCTCAAATTATAAAAGCCGGATCCAGTTGCTGCCTGAAGAGAATAAGAATCATTTATTGTAGAAAATATAGGTTGAAGATGGGAAGGTAGTTGTTAGATATTTAAATGTCGCTTACTTACCACGAGCTGTTTGATTCTTTTGCTTGCAATAGTAGCAATGTCATGCCCTTTGTCAATATTGCAATTATTTGTAACTAGCTGCGCCCCGCGGTTTCACCCGCATAAGTGTCGATCCCGTGGGAATATCGCGATCGGGATAAAAACTATCCTATGTCCTTCCTCGGAATGTAATCTATGTCTGTACCAAATTTCACACAAATCGGTTCAGGAGTTTAGGCGTGAAGAAAAGACAGACAGACAGAGTTACTTTCGCATTTACAATATTAGTTTGGATTGCATTGTTGACGAACTTATTATTGAATGAAAAAGCAGATTATGTAGACCTGTAATTACAACATTGTTACTCGTAATTACTATAAGTCTAGCTTTATATCATAAGTACCTAGGTAGTATGAGATACTTAGATCTTAGAATTCTTACAAATGATGAATACAAATTTTATATTATCTTTTAATAATAAGGCTATAAACTCAATATAATGATTATGTTATGATTATGAAACATTTGAGGTAGGTAAATCAATAGTTAAATTTGATGTAATTACCTTACCCACATAAGACAGACAAGAAAATTATTATCGTTATCATGGAGCACAACAACCAGATCGTTATAGATATAACCGAAATATGACGATAATAATTTTCTTGTCCTTTGCCTACAGCAATAGAACGAATAGATAACAGTATATCAATCAATCTGCCTAGCCTTTTCTCAACTATGTTGGGGTCGGATTCCAGTCTAACCAGATGCACCTGAATACCAGTATTTCACATTAAAATCTGTACCTAGAGCGAAATGGTTTTCTAGAGTTACTGGGTAACACGATAATCCTTCGTAAAACTGGTTGTCAGACTTTCGGGCTTCTGACGACCCGTAACGACTGTCAAAAATCCAAGAATGACAGCCGGGACCAACGGCTTAACGTGCTTTCCGAGGCACGGAGAGGTCCCGGTATGTAAAGATGGTCACCCATCCACGGACCGACCGCGGTAAGCGAAGCTTAACCTAATCGATCGACCAGTGCGGCTGTTATTACTTAGCCACGACAGTAGACAATGCAAGTAAAAATTAGGAATGAATACGTAATCTAATTTGTAATTGGGCGCCCTTCCACTGCTTCATTATTATTTTTTTGTACCGAATATTCAGCGTAGGGGCGCGCAAGTTTTTTTTTTATCTATATACTTATAGATGGCCTATAAGGGTACCTACCTAAAAATCATCTTAGGATCTTTTTTACACTTACTGATTGCTTAAAATTAAACCTTGAGCTAATTAGTTTCTTTGACTAATGTAAGTTAGTATTAAATTGTACCGTTTGTGTCGTCGCTAAAGAATGTTATAGAGTCATACATTATTATAAGTAAGTACCTCTTAGACATTGTGTAAATATATTATTATTCACATATTAATTATGAGTTTCTTTTATTACAACACCTCTTACTTACAGATTACCTAGACACTTTCCCCTTTATTTATAAACTTTGCTTAAACTTAAGTAATGATTAGCGACTATTTAACCATACATTCTTGACGTTTAAATATATAATTTTAACTTGATAATTATGGAACAACATGACTGCAGTACCTAAGTAAAGTACAGACGCCACCACATCAAGCAAGCTACCAACTAATCTGTCAAACTTTAATAGATTTTTAACTTTATCGCTAAAGCACCCGAAACTGTAAATTTTTCCCAATCAACTTTGAACCTAAGTTCAAAGTTGATTGGGAAAAATTTACAGTTTCGGGTAGCTTGATGTGCTGGCGTCTGTACCTACTATACTTCTTGCCTTCCTACAAATAATTTTCTTAACCAAGATCCAGATAATACGTTTAGCACGCACTGCGAAGAAACGCAAGCGGTTAGGAACCAAGAAGTTTATAGATAAAAGTGGAGGCAACACTCTGAATACCTAAGTGAAACCGACTGTGGTCGGACACTCTCTTTCTAAATACATACATAAGAACGAGACAGTGATATGTGTTTTCTTTCTCATATGTATGTATTTAGAAAGAGAGCGTCCGACCACAGTCGGCTTCACTTAGGTATTTAGAGTGTTGTCTCCATTTTTTACCTATAAGCTTCTTGTTAGGAACGGCCGAAAAATGTAACGTAATAACGTATAGCTGTATACAGTGTCAAATTAAATTAGCTAGCGAAACTCTGCAGTCGTGATTAGTTGGTTGTTGTGTGACATATGAGTTTGTGTTGACTTGAAATATGAGTTGCGAAATATGTTTTATCGTGTTTAGATATCGATACCAATCCCGCCTGTGAAGTTTACACAATAAAACTGATCATCATCATCATCATCATTTCAGCCGAAAGACGTCCACTGCTGGACATAGGCCTCCCCCAAGCACCTCCACTTCGACCGAAAACTGATATTACTAGCTAATACAAGAACAGCGGTCGATGACCCCACAAAAAAAAAACAAATTAATTACTTTTTTACTTTATCATGTCGATATAGATACCCATCACATCCGCGGAGTTTCCCTAGCTAATTTATTTTGATTACTAGCGATTTTTTTTCAGTGACTGGTTTGAAAAACGTTATTCTCAAAATTTGTATACTTTTTGCATCCCATAGTAATAGTATGGTGGTGCACGCACAGCGGTTTACCACACTCGGTATTGCCTTACGAAATGTAGTGTCTTCATGTTGTAATACTGGCCCACAGCATGCATAAATTATCTAAAGTATCTCTCGCACACCAATCGACGTTTCGCTGTAAAACAGAGAGCGCGCAGTTCGTGTTAGCATAGCATTAGCATGCATAGCATAGCATGTATAGCATAGCGTTTATAGCATACCTACATAGCATGCATCAGCATATCATAGCACGCATAGCACAGCATGTATAGCATAGCATGCATAGCACAGCATGCATAGCACAGTACGCGTAGCACAGCATGCATAGCATAGCATGCGTAGCACAGCATGCATAGCATACAATGTAAAAAAAAAAGAATAATTACTTATCCACACACGTTCATAATTTACGTTGAATCTTTCAAAGTTAAAAAGTTATTTTGAACGGGACATTGAGCTTTCTAGTGTTTTTAGGTAATGTATCAAAGTAACTTGTTATACATAATTGATTTTTTTTTAAGCTCATAGTAAGCCCCCTGAACTGAAAAGCCCTCTGGGCTACCATGTAAGTTAAGTTTGAGTTTGATTAGGGGGACCTGAGACGATCAATCTGATGTTAGTGCAATGTGTGACAGTAGGTTAGCTTTAGGGCAAAACTTCCGAGCATTTCATACATTTTGATTTTTCTAAATCAGATTGAACTGATAACAGTGCAACAGATGGAATGAGATATTCTCTATATGGTCTAAGGAGATAGATCTATGTATCTTTATTATGAATGCTGTCAACATTTTTTAACTTTCAACTTTAATTGTCTGTGGAGGAAAAATCAAAACTTCAATTTGATTTTCCATTTCTGTTTGCTGTCAATGTCATCATCAATGTGTCAAACGTAAACTACTTTTGTGGACTTGGAGTCGTTTTCGTAAACATCAGTAATCACATCACAAATAAGATTATTCTAACACAATTTATAAAAGCAATGCTGGTATTTTAATATTACCAGTTTGCCTACTACGTATTACATAATACAAAGTCTCGGTAACGTTATGGTTATCATGGATACGGCGGAAGGTGTTGGCAGTTTAGAAGAACAAGCTCTCAAGAGGAAAGAAAGACTTAAAAACCTTAAGCGCAAAAATCCTACTAATGAAAGTTCCTCAAATGATACGCCTAGTGAGTTTGTACCACTTCCCAAGTGAGTATCCTTCCAGTTGGGAAAATATTGAGGTTATGTTTTGGTTGTGTTGGACAGGAACACAAACAGACTAAACTTAAATATTTATATACAATAATAAGAATATAAGGTTCAATTAACTATTCTTCAAAAACGAAAGTATAAACTAATCAAAAAAAGCTTACCGTATCGAGGGCGAAAAGTTTAAATATTTTTGACCCAAAATTCAGCTGTGTGAACTCTGCTCACTGACGCAGTCATAAGATCATCAAGTGCACAAGTTACAGGGCATGTGGTGGGAAGGTGGGCTATTGTCTGTGGAGAGGTGCCGAATACGCACTTGAGATCAGAGCTGTCTGTGAACCCCCCATTTGTGGAAATTGACTTTGCTCTGGCTGACTTGGCTTCAAAGTCTATTTAGAGATTTCCTAGTCGACCACAGTAACGCGTGTCTAGGTGAAAGGCTCTCAGATGGCTTAATAAAATTGTGAGGGGTTTATACAGCTCCCGCCATAGATACATGCTTATTGCTAGTACTTTTATTTTTTCTAATTTTGCTTAATTTTTAAATTACAGACCCAAATTCAGAAGTTATAAGCCACAGGATGAATCACTGCAAGAGGCCAAATTAGAGGATGCAGAACCTGCTGCAGTAGAGGCTGAGGTTAAAGATTTACTGGAAGCAGGAAAAGAAAAGGTAAAGTTATCTGTCCTAAAACTTCCACTCCATGATCTCCCTGTAGCTTTCTATCCTTACCTGAGTGTTGCCTTCTCGGAAATGAACTATAATATAAATTTATTTTTTTATGTTATTGGATAGCAAACAAGTCAATACAAGCACTTGCCACACTAAATGTGTCAAAGATTTGTACCATCCCCGAATCAGCCCCCAAGGATACTCACTGACCCTATAATGTTTCATGTACCTGCATACAGTTACACTGGCACCCATACTCCTCAAATCAGTACATAGTACTGTCCTGCAGATCTAGTAGCATCGTGCGACAGGTTGTTGAGCGCCTTAAAAAATATGACTGAGACATGCATGCTGTCTGTTAGGACACGTCAACTCAAAGCTGCTTCTTCAAAAGGCCCTTCCAGAAATGGCCCTGCATTGTTAGACTATTATAAAATCCTAATTTTTGGACCTTAAAAGAGACCATGACCTCTGAGTTTGTTTTGGCATTTTTACTCAGAAATCAGTCAGCTAGGAAATGCCGGCACCAACTTGTTATAAAAATATTTATGTGTAAATGTGTCTTATAAGATCTATTTAAATAAATAAACATTTCATTTTGTTTCATAGCAATACTGCTTGGTGGCAGGAATTGGTGTGGTGATAGTATGTCCTCTCACACTATCTTCTTCACAAATAGCACTACAGTTACAATTAGTTCATTCAAACCTTATTTATTTTTGCTATGTATGAGACATTTTTTATAGAAATAATAATTAAACAACTAATGGTAATTATTTCTGCAATTACAGATAGTTCTACAAGACCTGGACATTTCAAGTTTAGCACCACGAAAACCAGACTGGGATCTCAAGAGAGATGTAGCAAAGAAGTTAGAGAAACTAGAGAGAAGAACACAGAAGGCAATAGCCGAATTGATATGGGAGAGACTAAAACAAGGCAGTGAAGATAATTTGGGAGCCATGGTCACAATGACTGACAATAGAGCTACTGAAGAGGACTGAACAATTTTCTAATACATTTTGATGAAGTATGAATAATATGTAATGTAAGTTATGTGTAAGTAAAACCAATAAGGAACAACATTTATTTTTATAATTCTACAAAATGTTCTGTGAAATGGTTGAGTTCAATTTAATCAACACCCTAATTGCATAACACACTGTCAATCACAATCCGAGAGTTTTGAAGGATAATCCATTGCTTCATAGGTTTGAAAATTTTGTTTGCTCAACATCGTAAACAACGCAATGAACGAGGACAAAAACAATTGTCATTTCATGTTCGATACGCGTGTTACGCAATTACCCCGCAGGTTGGGACAAATAATTCAGGCATAAAGAAAAACAGATTGATAAATTTTATTAGTGAAATTTATTGCAGAGAACTTTAATTTCACACTAGCAATTAGTTTAATATCACAGAATACAATAAATAGTGTACATTTGTATATTCCTTGTTAGAAACAAAATAACTATCTCAGTCATCAAAATTTATAATAAAATTTCTCTAATGGTGTATAGTTAGGCTTAAACTAGGGGTAAATAAGGTATGTCCTGAATTTTGGTTAGTAACAATTGACTTGATAGTCAACAGTTTCAGGTTTTTATGCACAATTTATCAACCCAATGTGTGCTTGAAAGCATATTTAGTGTTAATGATGACTGGCCATTAACATATTTCATTCCATTCTCAACTCGCTAATAAACACAGGGTGCTCGAAAAGTTTACATATCTGGGAAGCATAAAGATGAGAGCAAAGAGTAGCTACCCACACATCTAATCACAAATACAAATTTCCAGTTTTAATAAGAAAATAATGTAAGCATGTACTTACATTTTATATAAATTAAGCAGAGTACCTACTTAGTTTATTATTAATTATTATAAATATTTTTTTCTTAAAGCACAGTTCATCCTCTTGCATCAATACTAACATGCAACAATTATTAAATTAGTGACATTGTTTAGTAACAAAATCCTCTATTACTTATACAAATTCTAACAATAACAAAATATTAACTGTATGTAGCTGAGTAAACAAGGGTCTCTAAAGATTATCACAAACTGAAGAACATCATTAAAGTAAAGCTGATTGTATATAAAACTGTAGGAACTATACTATGAGCATTGTTGCGACCCTTTTTCCTCCTCGATGGTCTCAGAGTTGTGGTTTCTTCATGATCTTCGATCTCATTGTACACGTAGTAGTTGCTATCAATATTGTAGAACACTACTCGGTCACCGATCGGCTGTATCGGCCTGAAGTTGTGCGTGATCTTTCCATGCGAAGATCTTATCTCTCTGAATGCCTCTATCTGTGAACATAAATCGTTGGTAATTACCATGTGTCACGTGACGCCTGCACATCTGTCTGTGTTTGAATATAAAGTTATATAACGACACATAATTTACGCCTCAGTATTCCCATGTGTGCCCACTGAATTGCTCATTAGCAAAGTGTGCAGTTGTAGAGTTATTAGGTCCTTTCTAATGTAAATTACAGTTTACTATTTGCGCCATACGAAAGCCCACGAGGGTAATATCTGCAATTGCATTATCACTCTATAGAAAATAATGGTTGTCATGTTGCACCTGTTTAACAGAATAGCGGTGTGCTGATACAATATAAAAGACGTATATTGTACTTGTATACAGTATACGTCTTTATCTGCAACAATGGTGGCAAAACCCGTCATAAGTTAATGTCAACCAACCTAGCGAGTCAATAGGATATTGTCGTCTTCTAAAGATCAGTCACCAACAAAATTGAATACTTTCTCACCTGTTCATGTGTTAGCCTAATCGGTTGCTCAAAGTCAAGCCAGATGACGACTTCGGAGCAAGGTGGCGTGGTCAACGATCCTTTGTACGTGAAGTATCTCTTGAGGTCGTACGGCAAGATGTTGAGGAAAGAGAACGGATGGCTCATGACCACGCTGGTGTGGGGTTCTGTTACGTTCACCAGCGCTGATGTTATGTCGTCGTAGGCAGGATGCTGGTGACGATCCAACTGAAATGGTGTAATGTTCAGTTAGCAAATTTTTTAACGTTAGCTGAAAAAGGATAGCTGTCTCCTCGACTCCATCCTCATACAACTTCCAAATTAATTTGAACGTGTACTTATAATCACTTGTAGGGATAGGTTTTCCTGAAATTATTTGAAGCGGATGCCCAAATGTACAGATTGGCGTCGGAATTGGGGCTGTATAGTCGCTCGAACGTTCAGGCCCAAAGAGGTGCCACGCAGTGTTCCATGCGCACGGTTATGGGTTCGACGGCAGTTGGTGATGGGCCTGTTGAGCATGGGCTGCTACCAGTCGGGGATGCGGCGAATGTACAAGTATCTCCCGGGCCCCCGACTCATGGTAGTAGAGTAGAAGCACAGACTTATAAGTCTGAGAGTAGAAGGTTTTAGTCGATTGGAGTCTGACATAACCCTCCGTGTTCCGGAGACGGATACGGAGGGTATCCATGAGGATTTACCGGAGCATAAAAAAGCTAAAGTTCTTGAGATTTTCTGATTAATCATTGAGTGAGTGGTATTTCGTATTTCGCGTAGTAGCTATCGAAAAAAGATTTCAGAAAGATTTCGTAGATAGATAATCGTATTTTGTAAGCGCTGTTTTCCCACCAAGGTGAAACGAATTTTCAATTGTGATGCTTGGTGGCGGTAATCTGCCATCCAAGGTTCATATTGTCTCATCAAGTTGCAAGTACTTAATGCTTACAAAAATGTACGCTCTCGCTTGTCTTAATCTCAAAGACAATCCGAAAACTACTTGAACCTAGTATCTACCTACAACTCTGCCCTACCTACTCTACCATAAAAACATGCGTAACAAAAGCAGCATTTGTCAATACACAACAAAAAAATACTGATGTTCCAAATCAGTAGGATTTAGGGCTCGAAACAAAACTACCGTACCGTAACTCTCATTCACTTTCGAACATTGACCGTGACTTCGGATTCGGAAGTCACGGCTAGCGCCCCAAAGTGATTAGATAGGTAGGTATGTTGTATTCTAAAACTACGGTTGAACGCACTGCGATCAAAAGTAGGTCTACAAAAAGTGCAAAAGAGAACTGGGTGCTACGTATATATTTAGTAGGCGTTCCTAATCAACTGAAACAGTGAATTTATGATCGTAAGCTTCTTATTTTGATTAGCTATACTGAATGCAAAAGAGCCGAAGCGGCAGATTGCCAAACGTGATGAATTACTTAGACATGAAATACATTACACTCATCTAGCCGTTATCATATCATCACATTTGGCAGCCAACGTACTACTATCGATCAATGCTATTAATTTGCACGTGCATGCTGCGATAAGTCGCTTCTATTAGTAAACTCACGGGACCTAGACCTATTGTTATGATGCACAGAGCTGAATGAACAGTACTGGTATTCTTGCACATAAGAATTGCAAACTGTTCAAATGGAATCCATAAGCAAAGGTACCTATGTACCTACCCTACAAATTATAGCTATAGGTACCTACCCTGCGGGGTAATTGCGTAACACACTATCAATAGCAATGGGTTTCATTTTGACAGTTCAACAAGATTCATTGCGTAATTTACATTGTTGAGCAGACACATTTTTCGAACATTTATGAAGGAATGGATGAGTATATATCTTTCAAAATTATTCAGATTAAGATTGATAGTGTGTTACGCAATTAGGGTGCTGCCCCCTTATTCAAAAACACTCGATATGCATCCGTATCGTATCGAACATTAGTCATTGTTATCTTAGGAGTCTTCTCAATGCTGTTCACAAGTCCAAAACCCGAAAATTTTGTCAGTTTAAATCAAATAGACACCCGCTATTCTTCCAACAGCTATATGCTGTTGAGGGGAAGTCAAATCAGGTTATCGAAATGTCAGGTTTTCGATACGATAGCCTGTCGTATGGTTGTGAATCAGGGCTCTAGTCTCCTGATCAAGCTAAAAAAGAAAATAGGGACGCAGCTTGTGTTAAACGAACCTCATAAAAGAACGCGAGCACTGTTAGGCCGTCTGAATGTTTGACAGCCTCTGTTGCTGACCCGTACTCCTCTTTGAAGAACACCATGTGCAGTTCCATCGGGAAACTGGAAAGATGCATGAACAAAAGTCAATAACACGACTAACACCCATAATTTTTTTACACTTACCTTGGAATGATTCCGAAAATGGCAAGTCGTTAAAGTTACAAAATCACGATGCATTAAATGTACCACTTTTCATTTGTTTGCACGACGTATTAAAATAAAACTTTTTTCCTCAATATTTTGTACAATTTACAATCAATTCTTGTTTGTAAAGTACTGGTTTTTTTTGTGAGCAGATGATCTATACAGGGTGTTACAGAAAGGGTGTATCAATACAAACGGGTTGAAGAGTGTATCTGGTCTAGAATCTCTGTACAAAATTTCAGCTCAAAAGCAGTAACTTTTAAAATGCTTAATATTTTTTTATTTCGATAGTTTATTAAATTGAAATCATAACAAACGTGTCACCGCACTACGAGGGTCATTATCCATTATCTGTAGTGTGTCTGTGCGCCTAGTATACGCACATCACGCCGCCGCGCGCCAGTGCAGCGCCGTGATGTCGAAATAATTTTTTTTTAAGCATTTTCAAAGTTAATGCTTCTGAGCTGAAATTTTGTACAGAGATTCTAGACCAGATACACTCTTCAACCCGTTTGTATTGATATACCCTTTCCGTAACACCCTGTATATGTTATTCGTAAATAATAATGAGCTCACCTTCTATGGTTAATCTTATCTTCGGAGCCGAAGGTGTCATTGTCTCCCCAGTGGAAGTGCATTTGACTGAATATGTAGTCAGCGTCGAGGGGGCCTCCTCTCACTCGTGGATGGGGCTCGTTCTTCACCTCTATCAAAACTGAGGAAAAAATCATATTTTATATAGGGTTCGTTAATCGCATACCTAGCTTCATAGACACCTACAATACTGCAATAGAGATGTTTACAATAATAATTATTTTAAACATCGTGCAAGCGCAATTATTGTTGAATGTGTAGTCGGTTTGATTCCCAGATCGGGCAATATAATGTTATTGAGTTTTCCATTATATTTTCCGAGTCCAGATTTGTTCTCGGTTCATATTACCTACAAAGGATGAGCGAACTACACCTCTGCATGGCCGACCCCTTCAAGGAATACAGACATCACCATCTGCCTAGCCTTTTTCTCAACTATGTTGGAGCCGGCTTCCAGTCTAACCGGATGCAGCTGAATAGCAGTATTTTACATTGAGCGACTGCCTATCTGACCTCCGTAACCCAGTTACTGGGTAATACGATACCCATTGGAGACTGGTTGTCAGACTTTCGGGCTTCTGAGTCTTGACTACCCGTAACGACTGTTAGAAAGTAGTATATTCCTTGCTGCCAAAGATCCACAAATGACAGCCGGGACCAACGGCTTAACGTGCTTTCCGAGGCACGGAGTGGTCTCGATATGTTAAGATGGTCACCCATCCACAGACCAACCTCGGCAAGCGTAGCTTAACCTGATCGATCGACCTGTGCGGCTGTTATTACTTATTATTTTGCCACGGAATACAGACATGATGTTACAAAAATCGTCTCCTTAACTTCGTTGCAGCTTTTTATTACTGGTGTAGTGTAGGTATACTAGGTATACCTACCTACCCAGCAGATAAAGACGTTTGCTTACTTTATAAGAAGTTTCGTAAAGTTGTATTGAACCTTGACCGAATTTATACTTGAACCGTGATAGGCGTGAACTTCGCTTATCTATTATCAATGATACTGTTTACACGCAAATTTTAAGATCGATAAAAAATCCTTAAAAAATGCAATAGAAATCTACTGAGAGAAATCGTCCTATACCTGCAACAGTTTGCAGAACGCTCTGCTCTATCGAAACCTTATTGTTGTGAAAGAAAATGTCTAGTTTATGGGGTAAAGTTGGAATAGCTGCACCCATCTTTGCTTAGAGCAAAGATTACGCCAGACCCGTGACTGACAGAATGTAATTACCTTGGTGCTACATCTTAGGTACTCCTTAAGCAAAATTAGCAATGAAGTGTGAGAGGCTGTAGCTTCAATAAACGTGTGGTATCAAATATTTACATTACAATACACTTATTAACCAATTCATCAGTTATACAACAAAAAGCATGATTCCATCGCCCATAGGATGTTAGTCATGCATCAAGTCATTTAAAAGTGGGTCCAGTCCAGCGGCATGTAACCATGCATTGATTGTAAGAGGCACAATAAATACGAAAACAGACGTCAACATCATCACAACAGGCTAATACGCTGTTTTAAAACAAGGAAACAAATTCATGATATCACAAAGCTCCACTTTGGATCTATCACGGTGGCAATTAAGTTATAAGAGGAAGAAGTTGCTCATGCACTTGATGCATTAAGTCCTCCAACTATGTTGCTACCTATGTGTTTGAGATAGGCGCTTACGCTAAAAGTGCAACCTTCAGTCACCTTGTACAACATCCACTGTTTGCTTATTTACTTGAGAACTATATTTAAACGGCAGCATACAATAGCGTATTTCGTTGTGCGTAAGTGTACCTATGTCTTAACACCTTCATGTATGAAACCTCCTTACCTGTGTGTCCATTGTTGGTGACGTGTACATCATCAATGGAGTCGTCGAAGCCCACGAGTACAAGGTCGGGTAGTGTGACCTGCTTCACTCGAAGCACGTTGATGTTGATCGGGCTCTGATGCTTGCCTGCGCACTCCCGGTACCTCTCGCCCCAGTATTCAGGACCTACAAAGGAAACAATTGTTTTAAGCTGTGGGATTTATGTATTCTAGGTATATTTTGTTGCTTCTATCCGGCACTTAATATTGCATAGATAGAGTCCATGTACCAGCAAAATGTGTTCCGTTCTTTAACGTTTTTTTGCACGCAAATAACTTACGTACCTATCTATAGCCTTCATTCCGGCAGTGCGATAACTTTCAAAACAATCAGATATCGATTAAAAAGCACACGCCACCATGCAATGGCATTTTTATTTATGGAACTTAACTAAATCCATAAAAACTGTTAACTACGCGGTATTTTTATATCTGTAAACTAATCTATAAACACTAGCATATAATTACCAAACATTAATTAAATATAACCTTGTCAACTGCATTCTATTCACGAATAATTCAGTAATATTAGGTGGAGTCTTGGTGGAGTTAATTCGCTCACGGTATAAAAACCATTATCATAGTGGAAGTATGCAATTACACTGTTTTTGGTAAAACAACCTGGTTACATAATAGAATTAGGTATTGTATTCTTGCTGATTTTCTTGTAAGCGCAAAAAGCAAGTTGGGCCATGGGATCGGACCACCTTGGTGCCTACATTTTGTGTGACTCCACTGCAAGAGAAATTCAAAGCATAATCGATAAATACAAATCTACCTAACCAACCTAGTAACCTAATCCCAGATCTGTTCTGTTAGCATTTTAGTCATATCATATCATGACCATTCATGAGTTTATGACTATCTTCTTTTGTAGGTTGCGTACTTATTTCATGGTCGTGTCCCTGAAATGACTAATACAGATTTCTAAAATATAGCCATCACCCGGGTTGGGGTTGCTCAATCTTGTCTTCTCTTCAAGGTTGCGTACTTCATTACGTGGGTCATGTCCCTGAAGTGACTAATACAGTTTTCTAAAATATAGCTATCACCCGGATTTGGGTTGCTCAAAATGGGTAGGGCAGCTGGGCGTAGGTTTTCCTAACACATCACGATGTTCGTCATAAAAGCAAAAACTCTGAGCATAATAGTAATGTCCCTCTAAATGCTTTCATATTTACCGGTAGATAGACCTATGGCAGCTGCTGCTTACATAACGGAAATCGGGCAAGGAAATTGATTTCTGGTAATTAATAGTAGCAGGTGGTCCGTAACCTACACAGGTGTCCTACGATGTCTAGTTCCTACAATTTTAACGGAAGAAACTCAAATAAATCTTTCAAATGTTTCCTCTCTACCTCTCTAAACCCATGGATCAAAGTAGAGACTAGATTTTGCAGAGATAGGAGCCATTTTGGCCTCGCACGCACAGGTCTTATTTTCTATGTTCTTGTCTATTTTTTTTTTGGTTGTTTTTAATGTTAATGTGCTCCTTTTTACTGTTTGTATTTCCTGTGCGTGTCCCAAATAAAACATATTTTCTTTCTTTAATTTACTATAGTAATAGGCCGTAGCAGTAATTATTACGTACCTACTAATCTAATATGTCGTAAGTACCTAATCAATATACAAGACGAACGGTCATTCAAAAAATTCAATCTATGACAGCGATACTCCAATCGCTACTTATTAGAGCAAATAGTGAACGTTTACATTCCACCTAAGTTTTTGCGTGATATATAGCCTCGATATAAGTACATATGTACATATTTAATTGATTCTTACCGATACTTCCATCGTAGCCAAACTCCTCGCCATGCGTGAGCTCTGTAATAAAACAAAAGAATAGTTACAAAGGGTTGTTCCACTGCGCTCCAAAACCCATTGTTCTCATAATTTTAATGTTCATACGTTGATTCTACTGCGCTCCAAGAAATGTTGAGCACAGTTAGCATAAAAATAAATTAAGCATGAAAGATTATATTAAATATCATAAAGAAAACTTTTTAAGAAAAAAAAAACCGACTTCCAAAAAAACACTACAAAGTGAAAAATAACTTTAATTTCGGAAGTCGGTGTCTTTAGATCTGTAGTTTAGATTTTTGCCACCGACTTCCGAAATTAAAGTTATTTTTCACTTTGTAGTGTTTTTTTGGAAGTCGGTTTTTTTTTTCTTAAAAAGTTTTTATTTCACGCCTTTTAGTGGGTCTGCTTATAATTTATCTAAGTTACAATAGCCTAGTGATCTTCGCCATTTACAAACAAAATATTGCTTTTCCCGATGCAGGGAAGTTAATTGTTGTGGAGTTCTCCAGGTCCACCATCAGCTCCATATCACCATTCACATTGTGACGAGCATGAATTGCTTAGCAACCATATTAAAGTAATCGAATCGCAACCCGTGAAATACTTAGATATTATTGAGTAGTTCCGGTGGCCATCTGTGGTCTTCATCATCAGTTCCATTTCACCAAATGGTGCTTTCCGAGAGCAAGTGCACGAGTTACTATAAAAAATACCCAAATCGCTATAGGTGTGCCTATAATATTTGAAGAGTTCCTTCGATTTCTCCAGGATCCCATCATCAAATCCTGACCTGATGTTTTTAGACTAGAAGTTGATAATCCTGGCTGCAGCATCAGGCCAGACTTATGTCAACATTGCATTGAACTTAAAATTTAGTCCTGTTTAAAGTGAGCCCAAACACGACTACGGTGCTGTTATTTCAAGGTTTGTACTTTTTCTGATGCTCCTGGCTTCAGCATCAGGTCTCTATGTACTTCGGTGTTCCTCATTAACAGTACGTTTATCCACACATCGAGCCCTTTTCAATGAGCCTAAACACGATATATCTGCTGTTAGTTGTCGAGGAGTTAGGTACTCTGCAGACTATCCTGACTGCAGCATCAGGTCATGACTTGATGATCATGAGACCAAATGTAACAAATGCCCTATCAAACATCAAAACAATTTACTAAAACAGTCCTTGCCTGTTTGAGTAACTTCTTTCTGTTAAGGAGTTGTACCTTCCATCATCAGCCCAGCTACCTGAGATGGTGACAACCATACGCAAATAAACAAGATACTTCATAAAATATGCGAAAAACAATAAGTGAGCCTATAAAATTTGAGGGTTGCCCTCGATTTCTCTAAGATCCCATCATCAGATCCTAACTTGGTGACAATGGGACCACCTCAGAACTATCTACTTTCGAACAAAAAAAGAATTTTGAAAATCCATCGACAATTGGCGGAGTATTCGATGAACAAACATACAAAATAAAAATAATAATAAAAAACATACAAACAGCCGAACATAGTACCTCCTCCTTTTTGTGAAGTCGGTAAAAAGAAAAAATGCATATCAAATATGTTTATTCAGTCACACTAGGGCCATAAATTGTGAAATGGCCTTGAGCATTTTTGACACACGAGATGAATCCACGGTAAAAAAATAATACCGATATTTATATTTGTGTATAACAAACTACTTATGGTTTGCATTTTATGCTGACTCTACATATTTTAAGTATTTTGGAGCGCAGTGGAATGCATTCCTGGAGCGCAGTGGAACAACCCGTTACAAATTAAAGTAGACACGTAGGTACATTAGGTACCTAATGTAAGCAACGAGGTTTCAAAAGAACCTTACTTCAATTTCAGACGCTTGAAAGGTGTATAAGTAAAGTAGGTATCTATAAGTTATCTTTCCTTCATGAATACAAATGGAGATAAACTACCGTGCCATATCTACCAATACGCATGTTAAAACGTTGAAAACCCGTATGCGTGAAAAAACAGACGGAAATGAGTTAAAAAAAAAGAGTGACAATTTTTTTCTGTAACATATTGTCACACTCTTAACTGTTTTCACATTAAACCTTTTTTTTTTTTAGCTCATTTCCATCTAAGCTAAAGCATCAATGTAAAGTAGCCCATCCATTGGCCATATTATTTTTTTAACCATGTAACTTGAATAGGTAGGTAATAGAAATAGTAGGTATTTAACGGTCGAAGCCAGTTCAAGCGTGTTTTGCCTTTGTATACCTTTAACAACGGAACATTGTCATTATACTTATTATCAAATGGTCCATGGGTTTCCTGAATACAACACACACAGACAACCGGTTGATATACACGAGGGCTCTTGCTTTGATTACGTTCGCGTCCATTATAATATGACGGAAAACCACTTCCGAAGGCAATTAAGTGCAATGCATATAGGAAAGTCAAGAACATCAGCATTCATGAATTTAATGTGTGATCTAGGAGTTAGGGGCGGTCTTTATTTCCATGTTTGCACTTCCGCGATAATCATCTTCTATTTTCTTTCCAATAGCATTTCTGCACCTACCTATAGCTAAAGGGCTGCAACTGATGTTTTCCAAGGGAAACCAATCGATCAATGTCTATCTATCCAGAACATTTTAGTACTGCAGGTACAGCTTCTGTATTATTCTGTATATTTTCTCTGGTTTAATTAGGATATTTTTCGTCTTATTGCGATCTAGCAAACTGTTGACATACAAAAATATAAGTAGGTAGACACTTCGAAACCATGAAAGTGCACTTCAAACCGCACCTCTCCAGATTCGATTTAAGTATGTACACCACATCAAGCTACCCGAAACTGTCAAATTTTCCCAAT
The DNA here is from genome assembly GCA_945859645.1 of Amphipoea oculea. Lineage (NCBI taxonomy): Eukaryota > Metazoa > Arthropoda > Insecta > Lepidoptera > Noctuidae > Amphipoea > Amphipoea oculea. The sequence continues at coordinate 13,735,107 of OX243871.1, read as the reverse complement.
CAACTTTGAACTTATGCTTTAGTGATAAAGTTGAAAAATTATTAAAGAAATTTGACAAATTGTTCCTACAATTTGTCAAATTTCTTTAATAATTTTGTGCTGCCGTCTGTACCTAACGGAGTACCTTTTGCTAACTTGACGAAATGCCCTATTTACTTACAATAACTACCTATAGAGATCAATATTCTATTTTAATCTTCAATTTAGACCTGTCCTGGTGACTTGCATGTTTCCGCTTGGTGAGAACCGGTAAATCATCTGCCCATTAAATCTTCTATAGGCTTCGATTCCGCATTTTATTAGTTGTAGATAAGGAATATCGTCAGCGATGCTACTATACCATCTTCAGTAAGGCTTTCAACGTTGACAATTATGTTTCCATAAATGTCGGTATGTCGGAAGTCGGATACCAACAATTTAGGAGTCTACGACTTCGATAGCATCAGTAATGAACAAGATAGAATTTATAGCTTTAGTCCAAATATGGCTCTCAATCAAAACGGGATCAGTTCAGGAAGGAAAGGGTTTGTAGAACTATAAAATGGTTAAGGTGATAAGGATGTAGGTATATGACCAAGTTTCTACAGTTACAAAGATATCGCCTTGAAGAGTACGATGTCTTCTTAAGTTCTTATTCGCCTTGTGCCAGCGGCTCAAGGTTTCAATCAATCTTTTTTTATTCCACCACTTTTTCGGCGACCGAGAGATGTAACTGGAGGCCGTGAATTATTACACTAGGAAAATTGTATATTATATTTTTCTTTTACCGCCTTCCAAAAGATAAAGCAACCAGATAAAAGTCATGTGAATCCTGACATTGCATTGCCCAGTTTGCATTTTAAAAAGTGATAAGTAAATAAAATTCACGGTTATTTAACATTAAGGTTCACTAAATTACAAATTGATCTATGTAAATATAATTATACCGTAACAACCAGTGACGCGTGTCAAACTCATTGATAAAAATAAATTACTCAAGACAATAATAGCTTTAGCGACCTTTTACAAGTGCCAATGCTCATGGGCATGTGCGAGACAATTTACACTTTGAGGCGGTGGGTAGAAATCCTGTTGCTCTGCATGGATTAGAGGAACAAGGTCAATTGTGGGCATGTCTATGCGAAGCCACGCTTTCACTAACCAGGCTGTGACTTTTGAAAGTCCAAATATACATACAATGACAATATTGTTTATTATTTACGGCGTGTCCGATGTAAAGGATGAACGTTGTTCTCAATGGACATAAAAGCCGATTGTCTTATGGTATGACGCGATGTGAAACGCTTCGTACGGTTTCGCATTGTTTTAATTCGTTAATTGGCATAGAAGCAGCGAAGGTCTCAGAAATCAGTTTGGGTACACGTTTAACATGCCAAAAGAAAATAGTGTTACGAGCTTGGGGTTCGTGACAATAAAAACTGCCGATTTAATAACCAAAAATACACTTTATTTAAAAACAGCAATTACAACTTAAACACACTAATTATAAAACACAATCGCACTACTAATCACTTGAAAGTCGCACTTGAAGATCGCTTCGATGTTTTCGCTTGTATCGCTTATCCAACACTGAATGCCGGCTCGCAGGCACACCGGCCTTATATAGGCCTCGGATAGTTCCAGAACCTTCTACCGTAGAAACATCTAGAATGTTCGAGTACATACCGAACCCGACGGACCAGACGTCGATAGTTCTGGAAAGTTCTATCATCGAAGTTTCTAGAAGGGACCCGAATAATTATAAGTTCTGCTACTCGATACTAGATGGCGCTAGTGGTAGCTAATGTCGCCATCAATTGTGGCGCGCAACACTGCCCCCTCCTAAGACATGCTCGTCCCGAGCATTATTGGCCCCATAATAACGCGCCAGTCGATCCACATGGACGATCTTAGGAGTAGCTCTTGCACCTTTCTGTATCCGGTAGGTCACGTCATTGATCTTTGTCACAATCCGGTACGGTCCGTCCCATTTAGCTTGAAGCTTAGGTGATTTCCCTTTGCTACGGACTGGATTGTGCAACCACACTAGTGAACCTTCGTCGAATCCTTTATTGTTCGTTTTGCGGTCATAACGGGTTTTCATCTTTTCAGACATTTGCTGGCCCGATTGTCTGACGTGCTCATAAATGTCATTCATTTTGTTCCGCAAGTCATTCGCATAATCGGTTATACTGCGTGGGGCATCAGGTGGTATTCCGGTGATCAGGTCTGCAGGCAGCCGTAATTCCCTTCCAAAGTTTGCGAAAGCTGGTGTCACCGATGTACTTTCGTGAACAGCACTTCGATATGACAACAAATCGGTTGTATGTGCTTGTCCCAATCTCTTTGCCGATTTTCCACAACTTTTGCCAGGTATCTCTCCAATGTCTGATTAAATCGTTCCACCATTCCATCCGATTGTGGGTGGTAAGAAGTTGTTCTCGTTTTATGTGTACCCATTACTCGGCAAGTTTCCTGGAATATTTGGGACTCAAAATTCCTTCCCTGATCGCTGTGAATCTCCAAGGGTACTCCAAAACGGCAGAAGACTTCATGAACCAGTTTATCTGCAACTGTTGAAGCTTCTTGATTTGGAATGGCGAAGACTTCCGGCCACTTAGTGAAGTAATCCATTACAACCATGAAATACTTGTTACCACTTTCACTTTCCGGGAATGGTCCCGCAACATCTAGGGCTATCCTCTCCCATGGTGCACCGACATTGTACAATTTCAATGCACCTCTACTACGCGTCTGAGGTCCCTTTACAGCCGCACAACTTGTACATTTGCGACACCAGTCCTCGACATCGTCACGACAGTGGACCCAGTAAAACCGTTCTCGTATCTTCAGTAGGGTCCGTTTAACTCCCAAATGGCCTCCTGAACAACCATTATGGTACAGCTGAAGAACATCCGGTACTTTAGCTTTAGGGACAACCATTTGAAAGTGAGAGCTGTCTCCTCGAGCATTTTCCCATTTACGGCACAGGACTCCTTCCTGAATCACCAAGCTGTCCCATTGAGCCCAATAGCTTTTTGTGATCGAACTCATCGCTGAGACGTCGCTCCACGTGGGCTTCGGTGTGCTGGCCTTCATCCACTCGAGAATCGGCTTGAGGTCTGAATCTTCCTGCTGTGCATGTTGTAGGCTTTCCTTCCACTCGTTGCTAAGGTCTGTCTTGAGCATCCTCACAGGTACGACTTCTTTACTTTCTTGCCTAGTACAATGCTTGCAGTCTTCAGGGCAAGGTCTTCTTGACAATGCATCTGCGTTGCCATGAGATTTTCCGCTGCGATGTTCGACCTCGAAGTCGTATTCCTGCAGTAATTCAATCCATCTCGCAACTTGTCCTTCTGGATTTTTGAACTGCAATAGCCATTTCAGTGCAGCATGGTCAGTTCGTAAGTGGAATTTCCGCCCCAGAAGATATTTGCTAAAATGCTGCAATGACTTTACCACAGCAAGCAATTCCCGTCTCGTGACACAATAGTTCCTTTCCGGCTTTGACAACGACTTGCTGAAGTACGCTATTACAACCTCTTGATCACCATTCCGTTGAGACAATACACCACCAAGTCCTATGTCACTTGCGTCTGTGTCAACTATAAATTCCTTGCCTGCATCAGGGTACCCCAAAATAGGTGTTTTGCACAGTCGGTCCTTTAACTCCTGGAATGCGATATTGCAACTTTCATCCCAGCAGAAATGTCGCTTCTCCTCGGTTAGCTTGTGCAGGGGTTTGGCTATATCCGCAAAGTTCTTAACAAATCGCCGATAATAAGAGCACAAACCCAAAAATGCTCTGACCTGCGTCTTATCTTTTGGAACTGGCCAATTCTTGACAGCGGCGATTTTCTCTGGATCCGTGCGGATACCTTCTTCCGACACTACATACCCCAAAAAGCTAACTTGTCGTTTGAATAGTGAACACTTCTTCGGACTTAACTTGAGGTTGGCACTCTGGATCTTCATGAGCACGCGTTCCAGATTTTGAAGATGTTCTTCAAACGTACGGCCTACGATGATGATGTCATCCAAGTAGACCAGACAGGCATCGCCAATTAGCCCGGTAAGTACAAGTTCCATCAACCTTTCAAACGTTGCCGGAGCATTGCACAATCCAAACGGCATAACTTTAAATTGCCAAAGACCCTTTCCTGTCGAGAATGCAGTTTTCTCCTTGTCCTTGGGATCAATTTCAACTTGCCAGTAGCCACTTTTCAGGTCTAGAGTGCTAAACCACTTTACTCCAGTAAGCATGTCCAGCGTGTCATCAATTCTTGGCAAAGGATAGCTGTCCTTCTTCGTAACGTCGTTCAGACGACGATAGTCAACACAAAACCGCATGCTGCCGTCCTTCTTCCTTACCAGCACTACAGGTGAACACCATGGACTAGATGAAGGTTCAATAACACCATCCTTCACCATTCCTTCGATCATGGTTTCCACTTCCTTTTCACGTGCTACCGGCAATCTCCTTGGCCGCTGACGGATAGGCAATTCTTCTCCTGTGTTTATTTTGTGTTGAACTAAGCCAGTCTTCCCAATGTCAGCATCGTTTGACGAGAAAACACCGGCGTACTTGAGTAACATCTTCTTCGCCTTGACCATTTCATTTTGGGACAGAGCGCTGCGGCAGTCTTCTAAAAGTGTGGACACTTTCGTGTGTGCATCCTTGCTGAGGGTCCCAGTCGATAGATATTGGCATCGACGCAACCAATCCACTTCCTCGCAAGTACCAACTAGTGTGCCTTTTTGTATAATCTGTTCCTGATCACAAAGGTTCAGCACACGTACCCCTGAGATGTCGGTGGCTCGGACCAAAGTTCGTGCCACTTTCCATGGAAGGTCATTGTCTACCCTTTCCACGAGTACACAACGATGAGCTTGTCTAGGATTCCGGGGAAGACTAACCGGCACAATCGTTTCCGATCTCGGCGGAAGAACAATTTTTTTAAGGCTGTACACATTCCCTGGTAATGCCCCTTCCATAAAAAGTTCCTCTTGTCCACATTTCAAAACACCTTGCTTGACGTCAATCTCGCAATAATTCTTCCTCATAAAGTCAAGGCCCAAGATGCAATCGTCCATTATATCGGCCACGATGACATTATGCAGGTAGATTCTGTTGCCTAGCTTCAACTCCATCTTCTTCTCTCCATGGACGGGTATGCGCTGACCGGTGGCTGTTACCAAATTAATGCGTTCTCGGTTGTATGCGGAGTCCCCAAGGAACCGACTTATAAGTTGAGAACTGACGACCGTACGAGAGGCTCCAGTATCTATGGTCAGCTTACACGGCGTTCTGTTGACCTCGCCCTTGATGATTAAGCTGTTCCCGTCATGGGTTTGAGTGATCGAAATCCTTGGGGCTCTTTGAGCATCAGCCAGCACCCGCCCCGCAGTCCTGGCTATTACTCGTTTCCCTGCTGCTGTTGCTGGGCGGTGCTGTTAGCCGCACTACCCTCTGGAGCTCGGTCTTCTCTTTCTGCAGTTCGCTTCGGGCAACTGGATCGAAGGTGGCCCCTTTCCCCACAGCCGTAGCACCGAGGGCTGTATCCTTTGTTGCGGTCGCGAACTGTAGCCGCTGCAACCTCCCTGACACGATGGGAACGATGATCCTGCCGCACAGCTTCCACCTCCAGTGCATGGGCCAAGGCGTCCTTAAGGGTCCCGTGGTGACCGAGCCTCACAGCAGCTCTAACTTCAAGGTCACGGATGCCGTCGATAAATACCTGCACCAGGTTCCCATCAATAAGCGCAGGTACAGACTGGTATGCTTTCCGAACCAGCTTCTCAACTTCAAGGGCCCACTGCTGCAGGTTTTCATTATTGCGTTGCACGCGATCCTTGAGCTGCGCACGAAACACGTGTTCCAGGTGAGCGTCGCCATACCGAGCCTCCAATGCCTCAAGGAGCTGCTCGTAAGTCACTTCTTTTCCAAGAGCTTCCAGCACAGTTAAGGCCTGATCTCGCAGGCCTAGGGTGAGGGCAGTCATGGCCTGACTCTTACTCCACCCGTTCGCCTTCATGACAGCCTCAAACTGAATTTTGTAGGCCGACCAGGAAGAAGTTCCGTCGAACGGTGGCACTTTAAATCCACGTAGCGAAGGTGTTGTAGCTACGGGGGCTGCGATTCCATCCTCAAGTTTAAGGTAATCCAGCGTTTTCTTTACGTCAGCCATTACGGTTTTCTTCACGTCAGCCATCACGGTTTCCTTCACTTGGTCGATTCGGGTTTCAACTTCCAACAGGCGGTTTTCATGTTGGGCAACCTTATCCTTCACCTCCTTCATGTCTTTCCCGAAGGTAGCGTGAAGGTCCTTCATAAGGAGCATCTGCTCTTCCTGGCGGCGCACCTGCTCGTCCTTATCTCGCTGGAGCTGTTCTTCCAACCGAAGAGCCTGTTCCTCCTGTCGGCGGGCCTGTTCCTCCTTGTCCCGCTGGAGCTGTTCTTCCAACCGACGAGCCTGTTCCTCCTGTCGGCGGGCCTGTTCCTCCTGACGGCGGGCCTGTTCCTCCTGACGGCGAGCCTGTTCCTCTTGACGGCGGGCCTGTTCCTCCTTGTCTCGCTGGAGCTGTTCTTCCAACCGACGAGCCTGTTCCTCCTGTCGGCGGGCCTGTTCCTCCTGACGGCGAGACTGCTCCTGCAGCATCATCATCAGAGCAGCAAAATCTGGTGCTGATGATGCTGGAGCAGCTGTGGACGGGCCGGCCTCCGTGATTGGTAGTTGGCCCCCCGACGTCTGTGGCGTTGCTCCACCGAATCGCCTCTGGTCCGTCTCTTGCTGGCGTTGACTCCGGGTACGGATACCCTCCGTGTCGTCCTTCGGTAGAATCGGCATGATTTTAATCCCACTTCTGACACCAATTGTTACGAGCTTGGGGTTCGTGACAATAAAAACTGCCGATTTAATAACCAAAAATACACTTTATTTAAAAACAGCAATTACAACTTAAACACACTAATTATAAAACACAATCGCACTACTAATCACTTGAAAGTCGCACTTGAAGATCGCTTCGATGTTTTCGCTTGTATCGCTTATCCAACACTGAATGCCGGCTCGCAGGCACACCGGCCTTATATAGGCCTCGGATAGTTCCAGAACCTTCTACCGTAGAAACATCTAGAATGTTCGAGTACATACCGAACCCGACGGACCAGACGTCGATAGTTCTGGAAAGTTCTATCATCGAAGTTTCTAGAAGGGACCCGAATAATTATAAGTTCTGCTACTCGATACTAGATGGCGCTAGTGGTAGCTAATGTCGCCATCAATTGTGGCGCGCAACAATAGGTTTTGTTCTATTGTGTATTACTGTTACGCGGCACTATTGTAGTTACATGGTTATTAGCTCGCCTTGGCGTTGGCGACTGTTCAATGTTCGCCTTCATTATCAAGGAGGTCTTACCAATTTGGTGACCTAACTTTCAGACATCTGACAAATATAGAACTTATTATAACAGGGTGTAGGAACATCGGTATTTATAATGATATAACAACAATGTGACAGTTCTAGTGCTGAGGTGATAATAATGTTACTGGTGGATTAATATAGCGATAATGAAGCTTTGAATAAGTTGTTGTATTTCCTTAGAATAATGCTCCTTCGTATTACTATATTATATAGTCGATCTCGTTATATTGCTTATTACTCAAAGTTATCGACTGATACAAGCGATCATTAACCTCTTGATAACGCAAGGCATCACATCACCTAGTAATATTCCTCTACAGCCGGTTACCATAATATCATATAGCTGTATCTAAGAAGACGATGAGAACATCGATTTAAATTAACAAATAGAACGCGACTATACCTGAAATATTGCCAGCTGCAACTTGCTAATCAATCAAAAAGAAGTTAATAAAATATTAGACAGAATTAAAGCTTCCAATTAGAAGGTTATAGACGTTGCTTCAGAATACAGATAGGTATAGACACAGCTTACAATGGTAAATGTCATTCCGACTTTAAACAAATCAGTACAAAAGAAAACCTCAATTTACTTTATTTACCGAACAATTTGTAGCGTTATGTGTAATTTAGTTTGATATTTCAACTGTAATTCCCTAATCATATAAAATTGTCATGATTTATAGGGGGCCAGTTATCGAATAACAGTATTATTTGCATTATTTCATGGATAATTTTGTTGAACCGCAAATGTTATGAGAACCAGGCTTCTAACTCGTCTGACTACGTCAGTGCAGTAGTAAAACAATCAATCTTTCGTACACGGCACGGCAACTACCGTCATGAACGACATGAACTCATGAATTAAATAGCGGATAGTTATTATGTGCCTTGCTTTGTGTTGAGCGACTGTCACGAGACGCATATTGGCATTATTTACGAGTTCATTTCGTTCTGATTTACGACCGTGACTGTAGACAGGAAATTCACAGGAGATAATATGCATCTCTTTCATCTTGAAACGATATGTTCAGCGATTCGTCTAATTGGTTTTAAATGCGAATAGAAATGAATACTTGGCGCGAAGACTGCGCCGGCGCCGGTCGTCGTTGCCCGGTATGATTGTTGGCGTTCTCTGTATCTACATTCTTGGGATCCCACAAATTCTGTAACCTGGCGTGATTATCATATGATCTAGACTACCTACTGGCAGTTCGCCTTCAGCTGTCTCATCCACTTTGTCCCTCTTTGGCATCCTCAAAGGCAGTCCACTGTCCATTGGCTCTCGTATCTTCTCAAGATTTGCGAAAGCGCTTCTTTCGGCAATTACAAGGTCTCGCTCCGAGGGCAAGTAGGTCAAGGCATCTTTTATCATTGATCTCCCTCAATTTGTGAATGACAAACCACCTTCAACGGTGGGTACTCCTGGAGGTAGGTATTGGCTCTACATAATTTTCCACAGTGGGTGAATCAGTTTCATACCATTATTTATTTAGGAAAGCGCTTTTACGGATCAGCGAATATAGCGATTTGTCAAAACAAGAGACGAATTAGTTAATTACAAATCAACACGACACTACCAATTAATTACCCGCCACGGCAGTAATAGGAAAATGGCGTAAATAAATGAGAAGGGGTGATAATACCTACTTGTTATAAAAATGTGACTTAAAAGGAACTGTGAGGTCAAGATTTTGCCACACACCAACCAGAAGGTCATCATTGTTTCATAATTCAAACTAAGAACAAATGAAATACGTTCTAAATAAATTCAGTTAGTTTTTATTTAAATTATTATAATTTAAATTACAATTCTTTGAGTTTCGTTGAGTAGCAGACAAGAGAAGCAGGTGTGGATCTAGGTTTTCGCTCAAAGGGGGGCAAAAGATTTCTCAGGCTGCGGAAGCCCTTTAAAAAAAAAAACTTTGCTACCGTATTTTCCGTGAACTGAACAATGTGCCCCCCTTTTCGAGGATGACGATGACTTATCTGTATCTTAGTAATATACTGTAGGTATTATACAAAGTTAAATAAAATACAGGTTATCAATCTTCGAATTAAAGTTTAAGACTCAGTTTGGTCGGGAGAGGCCCAACTACACCCGTTGCCCCTCGCCGGAGAGAAATAAGGACTTCATTGTCTATTAGTTCATCATATCAGTTATAGAGTAACAATTTATGCTAAAATACCAAAAATAAAAGTAAAAGTGGGTGTCGTGGTGCACGACTTGACAACATTTTAAGATAGCTCTACAATTATCTCCGCTCGTGAAGACCGTCCATAAACGTTGCGTTTGAGCAATCGTGACTCTCGAATGCGACAAGAATTTTTCTGGAAACGTAAGAGGGACGTTTACTTGCTCTTAAATAACAGCTCCATTAGAAGAACAACTATGAACTATCAATGTAAACGACACAAAGTACTTAATAGAGTTATATTACCATAGATCTAGGTCTAATTGCAGGTATCTAACACCAATAGCGATTAATTTCTGGTCATAAACCGTGATATGATATGTATAATTGTTTCCGTAGAAGGTAGGAACTAATAAGTAATCTGTGGCGGAGGTCCGTTAGTCAAGTTCAGCCGGCGATGACCTCTGCGACTGCACCACTTATAGAACACCTGGTTTGCATACAGATGAAGACATAATTCTTATGTTTTGGTGACGGGCAACGCACATTGCGCCTGAGCAGGGTTGTGAACAACATGTTTAGATAAGTACAAAGAAACATGTGTGTGACAATGTGAACTAGATTTCGTAAACATTCTTGCGTGTTTAAATGATTCATATTGTGATGATAGCGCAATGCATCAGAACTTTCCTATAAATGGTTTATCTATCCGGTTATCTTAAAGAGGTGCATGTGCATTGTACAAATATAACGTACTTAGGTAGGTACCTACTTATTTGTCACCGCCCCATAGGGTACTTATTTGTCATAAGGTTCTTATTTTCTTTTCATTGATTGTTGTCACTCAATGACACTTATGGTATGAATTATGAGTATTTAATAATTATGAGACACAGGTTCTGCACACCTGTATTCTTTTGTTATTGAAACAAATGCCATAAAGAACATTTGTAGAACCTTCATTGTTACCAAACAGTGCGAAGCGGTGTAGCATTGTCTCGGCTTTCAATCTTTGTTATTGTGATTAACCTAAAATCACTTAAAAATCTAAGTACACACTAGTCTAATTTACACTACGTTAAAATAACAACAATCGAATGTTATTTTAGTAACTCCATGGAGCATAAAAATCGTGGTAGGTAGTATTATAAAACAATCACTAATGGCAATAGGCAATGAAGTAAGAGTAGAACGATAGACGATAGGTATGGTCTAGGAATCTACTAATAATAAGCTGAAGATTTTGATTGTTTGTTTGAACGCGCTAACCTCTGGAACTACGAAACGGATTAAAAAAATCTTGAATGACCGCTAAGTGAAATCGAAGTAATATCGCGGGCAGGCGATGCGATGCCACGGGATGGATCGAGGAAACAAGAAATTTCACGCGGACGAAGTCGCGGGCAGAAGCTAATAATATTATAAAACAATAATACTCAAGCACAATGAAGTAAGAGTATAACGATAAATACGGTCTACGAATAATAAATAAGTAAGTGGAAATTGTTTAATATTCCACAGCAGAGCTCAACAAAACTGTAGTTTATATAATAAATGGAACCTTGTTCTGTCAATCAATCTTATTACCCCATGAATTATAGTCTATCGTTCAATATTTATGACATCGTAGCATTTTAGGGTGCCCTGGTACAATGCAGGTGTCGGTGGACTTCGCGTCATTTATTGAGTGGGTGTAAACTAACAACCCTAATAACAGTAGCACTGTAAATTAAACCCTTATTATTTTTAGTAAGGAAAGGAGGGTACTTATTTACAAGACTTGTGGTGACGTGACCACCTAAGCATTTTCCAGAAGGTGAAGCAACGTTGTCTGACTATCAGTCTTACGAATGGGTATTGTGTTACCCAGTATCTAACTGGGTTGTGGAGGCCAGATAAGTCGCTCCATGTAAAATACTGCTATTCAGTTGCATCCGATTAGACTGTAGTTGTATCAGTAATTGTAATGACAATCATGTAGGTAATTTGTTTTTTTTTTATCTTTTAGATTGATATATTTTATATTTTGTGAATGTGAGAACGTTGTAGGCCTTGTAGACTGTAGATTTGCAGACGATTTGCTATTTTATGAAGTACCTGGTACTGGTTGATAGGCCTACACTGTCCTCCCATACCATAAACACTGAATTTGAAAAACCAATTATTTTTAAAAGAATAACCGTGATGTTTCTTGCCGGATCTTCTCCATAGAAAACGACTAATTGGAGCCACGGCAATTGGTGGTTTTCTATGGAGATTTTGATTTTAAATAAGTCAGAAGGTAGGTGCACGCACCTACTTTCCGACTTATTTAAAATCAAAATATTTTAGTTCACTTAAACCTTTATGTGAACTAAAATATTTTGACTGGAAGCTGACCCCTACATAAGGTAGGTACTTGGGAAAAGGCTAGTGACAAAAGCCCCTCATTACTTGTGACTAATACGAGGCTTTTCTTTCGGCAGGACGATGTTCGGGTAGGCACGTGTAGACTGATCATATTTTTATATCAGCTTTCATCAATGCATGGTTGACCTTCACGCATTCAATGTGGCTACGCGAAATGACCTAATTAAATCAAACGCCATTGTTCATTTCAATATAACAGACGTAAATATAAAAGCTGTGATTGCTCTTGGTTCAAATCCAACTGACATAAATTCTTTTTATGGTTGGTCGTTGGATCCAAGCGTGCAGCGCCAATTTTCGTTTAATTATAACATTTAAACAGCATTCAACATTTAGTGTCGTTTTGCACATGCATCTGAATTAAAAGTGAATCAATTAATAATTTTGCATTACAGTATGTTGAAACTGCAGGCAATGAACGCTAAAGGAATTCTTGGCAAACAAACGATTTCAAGTTCTTTTGCAACACTGCAGTTTTCGCCTACTTACCAATCCAAATGTGGATAAACACTTTGTCAGGTAAAGCCTTAATAAAAATTAATGACGACATCAGCTGCCATTAAAAAAACTGTACAACCTCAGTTTATTGTAATGATTATGAATTAACGTATATATTATTTCGTAATTACGACACATTTACATAGGTATAATTATGTTATATTTCCAACAATTTTGTTACATGTAATTTGGACGATTGTCACGTAAAAAAGCACTAGGTACGTATTTATTTATTTTTGTATTGCCATTTTGTTTTGATTATAAAATTCTCATAGTCAGTAACGAAAAGGTTTTAGAAGCCAGAACAGCCAGAACTATCTCGAACCTACTGGCAGTGCCACAAAATTTCCCAGGATGCATCATAATAATACACAATGGAATAGTGATTATCTCAAACCCTATCTATGTACATATCTGAAGAGGCATCATATATTAGCATGCCAACTGACCAACGTCAGTTCAAGTTGTATAACAAGGCTATTTTATAGGTTTACAACGATTTCAAACCCGTTTTACAGTGCATTACCGATTTACAGCATATACGTTGAATAACGACGATCATTATTTTGTATATTTTAACTTTATTCATTATTTTGATGGTTACAATAAGCTTCAATCAGCTGAGCAGCTGTGTAATTGAATTAAAGAAGTAATAATGAAAGAAAATCATTAGGCATGTCTTCTCTTATCTGCCTGAAATAGGCTCTATTATGGGCATTTATGGGCTCCTGTATTTCGGGTATCATTTAAGCTATCACCAATTTAATTAGTTTTGTGTTTCTTAAATAATAGGGTTTGTCCTCCAAATAGTAGATCTGTCACCAAAATGTAGTCACCAAACAATGCAAGTGACCTAACCAAACCGAACCTCGGGGTGCCCTTCGCTCGCTCTTGCATCCTGTGTCGACGGAGCCCCGCTTCGCGGGGCCCCTATTTCTGTGTAAAGGGTTTAAAGTAACCTAACCAAACCGAACCTCGGGGTGCCCTTCGCTCGTTCTTGCATCCTATGTCGACGGAGCCCCGCTATCTGAGAACGAAAATATTTCGTGGCGATAGATCTATTTATTAGGTGATACAAATATTTCGTGGCGATAGATCTATTTATTAGGTGATACAACTTGATGACAAATATAAATTTTGGTGATAGAAAATATAGTTCCCCTGTATTTCCGCCTATTTCAGGTAATAACCTAAGCAAGTCAACTCATGTCGGCATTGCAACTGCAAGCAATGCCGACAGTGTGGAATTAACTTTTCTTTCACTTGATATTTTTTTTACCGTATTTTTTATACCTACCTACCTGACATAACACCACTCATCCATCTAAGAGTGCTAAGAGGGATGCGTGGTGTTACGCGAACGCCAATGGATAGAATAAGAAATGAGTATACAAGAGGAAGTCTGAAAGTGACACTGGTGACTAAAAAGTTGTGTGTAAATGAAAGTCATGGTATGGCCATATGGGCATGTAATACGAAGATGTGTGCCATGTAAAATTGTGTTGTAAAGTATGTAGGTATCTACGTGGATAGCTTTAAGTAGAGGAAGATCAACCAAACGATGGATGGACTGTATGAAAGATGATATGGCTAATTGGCTAGAAAGGAGGTGACCACCGAGACTAATAGAGACGTAAGTATGAAAGAATTGAAAGAAAAAGACATGTTGCGCCGATCCCAAATAAACTGGGATACCTAAGGGTAGGAGAATGAGGTCCTACCTTAGCATGCTTACCTTGGTTTTATTATGTAGGTATTTTCAGTAAGTATAGTACAGACGCCAGCACATCAAGCTACTACAATCTGTCAAATTTCTTTAATAGATTTTCAAAGTTCAAAGTTGATTGGGAAAATTTGACAGTTTCGGGTAGCTTGATGTGCTGGCGTCTGTACCTACGAGTACAAAGAATAACCGACACCTAGATTGAGTATTTTATACCGTAGCCCAAAACATGTCAAAATTGATTTGTTAACTTCCAATACAACCTAAGGGTGCCTACATAAAGAAGCGGGTTTTCGGTCCCGACTCCCGGTACAGGTATCTGCAGGTTTATTTTCGGAAGGAAACGGTTACGTTTCTGGCGAGTGTACATGTTTTACCTGTTTCTTTATGTGTGAGCGCATAAGTTAATGTGGGACTACTTCAGCCGCACCGATCGGTACCGACCCGCACAGACTCGCCTGCACCGGAAACCTGTTTCTTTATGTAGTAGATAAATACCTACATAGGTGCAGGTATCTACCCGTTCGCGTTATTAAGTCCACCACAAATGGTTTGGGGTAGTTCTTCGAAATTTGATTCTTCGACTGATCCATATGGCCAAAATTTAATTTCACTTTCAGCTCTGTAACACATGTTCATATGAAAATAGGTATACCAAATAACATATGTTTGTATGAGGGACTCGTTTTTATAAAGTAGTTTTCAAGATATCGACGTTCGAATATTTTGTGCCCAGATGAATCAGAAACAGAAGTAAAAAGTAATAAATACACCGTTAGTTATGATTGTTAATTCTAAACAATAATTGTTAATTCTTAACTAAGACTAAGACATATCAAAATTGCCATATTTAGAACAAGTTTATACTCCTGTCATTTTTTAATTATTCAAAAGGGGAAATAATAATAAATAAGACTAGAACTCTAGAATAGACTAGACTTGTACACGGTCAAAAATTGGACATTATAATGCAATAAAAGCACTCTTTTCGTGCTGGAGAGGGGAAATCTAATTTATTTTAATATTTATATGGGGTATTGACCATACGAATCAGGCACAGTTGTATCAGAATTTTGCCTACAATCATGCATAACTCATCATACATACAGACTTCATTATTGTCATTTTACTACACGAATCTATAACCCAAAAGCATCACACGAAACATAGATTAAAGTTTTAAAACAATTAAATAAATTTTATAAGGTAGGCATTGTAATCAGAGTGCCACCTGAACCAAACACAGATGAATCAGATGTTTTCCTTCGTAACTCCGGGATCTAAGCCAACCAGCAGCACGTCCGCCTTCTAGCTTGTCCGTTGCACCACTGGCTCCCCCCGCGCGGGAAGCCAGACTCTCATTATTATTACCCGATCAAGTACGGTCAAGTGCAGCTTACGCCACATTAATCAGTATTATACGCCGGACACTTCTTATTTACTTATTTATAAACACACTAACGTAGTTATAACTAATACACATTTATTTTGTAAGAGGACAACTCATTTCCTTTCGATATAATTATAATTTATATTGATGAATCAAAGGGAAAATGCGACATCGACCATTTTGTTCCGGAAAATGGCAAACGGACGCCTTATATGAATCAGAAGAACGAACTTCAAATATTTTTATTTTGTACCTAGACAGCAAATATTTAAAAATTATAATTTGTCCTAGTAAGGGATAAAGCTAAACTGTACAAAAAAAAACATTACATGCCGTTTTGTTAGTTGGTTACAGAAATATACCCACAGACATCGAAAATTTTGTTCCTGAAGAACTACCCTTTGACATCTTAATAAAGCACCATAACATGTTTGCGCACCAAACTGTGAAATCAGTGTAATTACCTATGTTTATACCTATTCATAATAATATTCATTACGGTGCCTACATAGGTAGGTACATAGCTGTTACATTGTTCGAAAAATAGCTGACAAAGTAGTCCTTTAGTATCTATGTACACACATTGTCACTTATGTTTCAAAAAACTATGTTCTCTTTTGGCTTATTAGTCGATTCGCACGGATTTACTCGCCCGAAACCGATGAATCGTCACTTTTAAAAATAATATTATTTTTTCTATAAGTAACTCGCACGAAGTTAATTTATTAGTGGGCGAGTCGACAAGTCCAGAAATAATATATATTCGGCAATTGGCACTTTTTGAATTTTATAAAAAAAAATATAAATCGGGCGAGTAAATTCGTGCGAGCCTCTATTATAAGAGGAACATTCGTGAGGACCTACTACCGATCTTGGTGGAGTTCGAAGATCATTAATGGTTACCTGTACAAACCTATACTTTATTTGTCTGTAAAACTTAATAATTAGCTATTGTTCTATTCCGCAAATATGTTCATATCTGGATGATCTTCTAGACAATCATGTCTATTGTAGATAATTTATTATACTTACGTACTCGTACATACGATTGTATATAATGAGGTGTCTACTTACGTATATCTATCTGAGATACATATTTTTTCTTACATACCTATAGGTAAGGTATGTCGTAATAAGTGCCTAAATACCTATTTTAAACCCGTGGCGTAGTACTATTATGTATTCTGTGCCCGTGGGTAAATTTTTTCTTCAACGCTTTTTTATAAGCAAGCTCTAAGGATATTCGGCAATTCATTTGCATGTCATACATAGTTTCAAGTCATTCATATTAGGATTACATTTAGGCAAAAAAAAAACTATTTACATATATTATACACTTTAGTTACAGTCAAGTATTAATCAGAGTCGTCGAATATAGTTGAAGTTTAGTAAGAAACCTAGGGATGTTTTCGAATGAAATTTAATTTGATAAAAAACTTAATTCAAAAATATTCCGCGGTTTCGTACTAAACTTCAGCAATATCCGACGACCTCGGTTACTTACCTCCGTTTACAAGTTGTACACACTGAATATTTTATGACAATTTTACTTTCCCCATAACTGATTTTCTGACCATTGAAATTTTCAGTGCAAAAATAATTAGGTAAGTAGGTATTCATTTTATTTCTTTACTTATCAATTCATTCATGAAGCCATGAATTATGTGACTTAATATTCTGTATGGGAACTGCTGTGATCCTCATATCTGTAAGTGAACAGAGATATATTAGGCAGCAATCACTCAACTTAAAATGCGTGATTTTAACATACTTTTTTTATTAGATTCACTTGTAACTAACTATCAAACAATGTACTTAATAAAATGTTAGAAGTCAATTTAAATTAACCTACTTCTAAGTGTCGTATCGAAATGAAAATTTGTATGTATATGTAGTTCGGATGACAAAACTATAATTTGGTATCGTGGAGCTAACCTGATGATGGAGTCAAGAATTGGATAGTGGAACTCTTCAGTGGCTACCAGTAAGCCCCTCGCCTTTGGGCTCATATGATTTATTTTGACGAGTCCAATAGATTGGGCTTGGTAACGAGGATCTGGTGGTGGAGCTAGGAGATAGATAGTGGAACTGGAACTGTTTAGTGACTATTTATTTATTTATTTTATTTTTAGGAAAACTTACAGCTAAACAGATACAGTAAGTAAAAGATCAAAAAAAATAAGGCCAATTACAAGTTTCCACGTGTAGCATATATATATATAAATAAATAATAATATAATATAGTATATATCATTATATAACCATATGAAACAGACAATTGATAATAGACTAAATATATAAGATAGAACAGAAAAAGATGCTATTTGCGCTCGAAGAAGCAAGTAGATAAAATTTTCTTCAATTTAGCAACACTAGTATTGAAAATGTCGATATCAGCTTCCTGGCAGATTGCGTTGTACACACGACTCGCTCTTATCATGTACGAGTTCCGTCTGTATGTAGTGGCCACCACTGGGGTGTGTAATAAATGAGGTCTACGTAAGAACACAGACGGCACCCGCAGCTCGATTTTATGTAACAACTCGGTAACACCAGTTGTTCCATTGGCAATTTTAAAAAGAAACACTAGATCTGATATTTTTCGCCTTTCATACAGTGGTAGGATATGAAATTTTTTGCAACGGTAGGTATAATTCGTTAAAAACGTCCTGGACCGATATTGAATGTGCCTTAAAAACCTTTTCTGTATGCTCTCAATACGATTTATGTAAACATTATAATTGGGGTTCCAGACTTGAGAGGCATAATGACTGCGAACAAAAGAACAGTATAATATTTTAATTGTCTTAATATTTTTGAACTCCGAGGACACCCGCAGAATGAAACCAAGCGCTTTTGATGCTTTCTTGACTATATTGTCAATGTGTGCATCAAAAAGGAGCTTAGCGTCAAAGGTAACTCCCAGATCCCTGATAGTGTTGACCCTATTTAGTGCTGTATCCAAAAGCATGTAGTTGTGGACGATCGGGATAGGTTTCCGTGTAAAGGAGCAAACATAACACTTGGAGACATTCAAGTCCAACTTATTATTAATACAATAGTCCTGAAAATTATTAAGGTCTGTCTGTAATAGACGAGCATCAGCCACGGTACTTATTTGTCTCATTATCTTCATGTCATCAGAATATAGTAATATTTTTGAATACCGGAAAGAAGAAGAGATATCGTTAACAAAAATAATAAATAACAATGGCCCTAGCAAGGATCCTTGGGGAACCCCCGAAGGGACATTCACAGGTTTAGAACAGTATCCATTCAGTACTACAGTCTGACATCTGTTCTCCACATATGACTTGAACCATCGGTAAAGATCACCCCTGATTCCCATCGATAAAAGTTTACGCAACAGGATCACGTGATCAATCCGATCGAAACACTGTAGTCGGTATATATAACATCGACTAGTAAACCGCTCGAGTTTAAGTTTGTTTGACTGGTTTTAGTGCAGTGGAGCTTGAAATATCCCACCGAAGCTAAGGTGAGAAAGGTGCCGAGGACTGAATGGTATGAGTGTGGTTAAAAATGTCATATCGCAAGCGTCACCTCAGGGCACCGGGCGAAACCCTTTTGTAGTTAGCCTTGCCTTCCTACACCGACCACTGGGGAAGAAGATTGTTGAATTGTCCGCTACTCGTGGGGACAATATGAAGAGAAACAATACCTAATAAAAAAACTAAAATGACTTGAAACATCTACACAAATGACGACTGGAGAAGGATAAACAAAAGCGCAAAGAAAAAAACTCAACTGTGTGAGACCGAAATAAATATTAAAAAACTTAACAAAAAACTTAACTTAAAAATTAACTTTATTGTAGTGCGTCAACCATGTTCGCAGAGTCGCGCACAGACGGCTTTGATGCCACCTGGCGCAAGAAGACAGCCTCACTGCTAAGCAGATTGCGTGGGAGCAGTAACAGCATCCTGAGGGTAATAGGCAATAAGTTAGACAGCCCACTGGTGTGGAGCCTCACCCAGAGGACTAAGTCTCTCTTAGTTATTAGGTACTAACATAGTTTTTAGGTTCATACTAACAATATAAATGTAATCTGTAATATTTGTGTAATGGATCAATGGTTGTCTGAAAATAAATTATTATTATTATTATTAACCCTTCGTATTTATCGTTTCGTATTCTATCGAACGTAGATCTACGCGAGACACAATGGCTTTTTAATTGTGTCTGTAATTACGACATTCAACGGGTTAATGCTCATTATACAATTAATTAACGCACGTACTGCTACTAAAACTTCTAGAAATTACACTTTTTGAAGTGAAACTTCTTTAGGCGCGCTTGACTTGGGGAGTAAACTGGCGAATGCGTTACGAAAACGTGTGATCGGGCGAGTAGGGAAGGTATGTATTTATGCGACCGGGTTTTTACACTGTATTTGCTTCCAAGTACGCACACCAGGTACCGACTCAAAATACTTGCAAGACTATAAAGTATCTTATACGGCTACTCGCTCAAATACGTAGGTACTCAACCGCATTAGTTTTCGCAAATGCGATCATGCTCCTTATCAGTAAGAGTCTACGGAACAATTTCGTATGCAAGTATTTTTGAAGGGAAACTTCTTTACGCGCGCTTGACTTGGGGAGTAAACTGGCGAACGCGTTACGAAAAGTGTGATCGGGCGAGGTGAACGGGAGTTTAGTGGGGGATATAAGCAAGAGAAAGCAGTGCGCGCGCACATTTTCTTTCTCTCTTCCTCTCATTACCAAATACTTTTGAAGTTTTTTTTCTTTTGCTTATATCTCGAAAATGGTGCGTCCTATCGCAAAAATAATGAAAATTTCGACCCCCTTTATAAAACCCATTAGCTCCTAAAACTCAACATGTAGGTAAGCATTTTTCATATTTTCCATACAAAAAGTGAAAAATTCCTTAAAAAACACGCCAAGGCCGCCTCCTCCGCGCCTGTGGCTCTAAAAAACAGTTCACGGGATAGGGCAAATAAGTACCACGTGTCGACGAGTCGCGATTGTCAAATTCGATTTTTGTTGTGTCAAAATTATTGAAGTGAAACTTCTTCACGCACACTTGACTTGGAGAGTAAGCTGGCGAACGCGTGACGTAAACGTTACGAAAACTGTGATCGGGCGAGTAGGGAAGGTACGTATTTACGCGACCAGGTTTTTAACCCAGGTATTTGCTTCCAAGTACGCACACCAGGTACCGACTCAAAATACTTGCAAAACTATAAAGTATCTTATACGGCTACTCGCTCAAATACGTAGGTACTCAACCGCGTTAGTTTTCGCAAATGCGATCATGCTCCTTATCAGTAAGAGTCTACGGAACAATTTCGTATGCAAGTATTTTTTACTTTAATGGTTTGCAAGTATTTATTTTTGTAAACGCGATTTTGCTCCTTATTTATAGGAAGTCATTGATCAATTTCCTATGCAAGTAGTTTTACTTCCAACGGGGCTTTTAAATACGCGATTGTACTTCTTATCTGTATGAAGTTATGGATCAATTTTCTATGCAGATAGAAAATACTTGAAAGTATCTCGCTCCGTCGTGACTCGACGCTCGAGTACGTAGGTACTCAAATAGTTCAACAACCGCGTTTGTTTTCACAAATGCGATCATACTCTTTATTAGTAAGAGAGCAGAATACTTAATAGTACTACGTACAGAAAGGACACTCCCTTCCTCGCCCTCATATCAGATACCGCACCTCACCCTGCACTTCGAGGTATTCGTCGCCGACTCTTTAGCAAGGGCGCTCGCGAACCGCAGCGCTGTATTGCTGACACGAACACACAATTATGCGAGTTTTAAGTATTTGAGTTTTAATCACGATGGTTGGATATTGTGGTACTTTTTCGAATTCGTATTTACATAAACTGTTTGTAAGATTTCGCATTTTTAATAACATGCGATTTAATAACCGATTATTTACAGAAAATAAACAACTGAACTACATGGTCACTTCATAATAATGCACTCGTCCGGGCAGCGCCGCCGCCGACGTCGTTCGGTTCGCCGACAGAAATTTGTTTTCCGCGCCTTTTTTTTACGCTACTAGATTTCACGCACACATTTGCACGTATACAAACATAATTTGTTTATGTAGTAGAAATAGGTAATTATTTTGCGAGCGTTGTATGGAGTGTCCGAGGTGTGGTAAGAGTCTACGGAACAATTCCGTATGCAAGTATTTTTACTTTAATGGTTTGTAAAAGTATTTATTTGTAAACGCGATTGTGCTCCTTATTTATAGGAATTCACGGGTCAATTTCCTATGCAAGTACTTTTTACTTCCAACAGGGATTTTGTTTGATTACGCGATTGTACTTCTTATTTGTATGAAGTTATGGATCAATTTTCAATACAGATAGAAAATACTCGAGCCCTGGTTTTAGGCCCTGGTTTCTTAAGGTGGACGTACTTGGAAGCTCTGGTACTCGATTTTGCAAGTACGACCCATGTCTACGGGCTACGGGCGAGGCGAACGGGAGTTGAGTGGGGGATATAAGCAAGAGAAAGCAGTGCGCGCGCACATTTTCTTTCTCTCTCATAGCCAAATACGTTTGAAGTTTCACTTCAGACGTGTGGTCATAAGCACACTCGGTTTTTTTTTTTCTTCTAAACTATTATGTCTACCTACCTGTGGACAGCGTTGTGGGTTATATTATCACTAAAATTGTTTCTGTTAAATTAGTTGTAAGTTCTTATAGTGTAGGTAACTGTTTGCTGTTCCTTGAAATAAAAATTTCAAAAGGCAATTAAATATGTTTATGAGACAGTAGAGAACGAATGAAATGCCCGAGAAGCGGACAAGTCGACTGAACACTTTACGCCAATGTTAAAAGCATGTCACAGATCAGTTAGGATACGATACTTACGTTAGTATGGCTCGCAGGAAAGGGCAACACAATCGACAGAATGCTAACTAAGTCAACTTTGAATGCATTCTGAACCAGTATAAGACTAATAAAAAGTAAAAATGTAAGTATAGTTAAAAAAAAAAAACTAAAAAAAGCGTGTTTTATAGTTTTTTATCACTCACTAAAAAATATAAAATAATTAAAATGACTTGTATTAGTTACTGTATAAGCAGGTAAGTAGATCCCTATGCATTCTACCCTTGCCAATATTTTAACTTGATAGTAGAGAAGACGCAAACATAATATAAATTTTTAAACAATAAGTACATTCAACAAAAGAGATAAGTATATAGTTGAAGTTTAGTAAGAAACCGATGTATGTTGTCGACTGAAATTTAATTTGATAAATGAGCTGTTTGTTTTCTATTAATAAAACTAAATTTTATTCGACAACGTCCATCGGTTTCTTACTAAACTTCAACGATATCCGACGATCCTGCATACTTATCTCTTTTGTTGACTGTACATGGTGCTTCGGTAGTTATTAGTGAGCTTGATGGTTAAGACACAGTATAAACAGTAAAACATCTTCATACAAACGTGCCGCTCTCGGTTTGAATGTGTGCGTGCGCGCCGCGCGCCATGTCGGCACGCGATTTCACGCACACGCTAGCATAATATATGAGGGAATAAGGTGGCGGCAGTGCGGGCTGTGCAGCGCGACTGTGAGCACGCGCGTACGCTACATGACCGCTTGCGTTCGTCAACTCTCGCCGGCGGCGGCCACTTAAATTACGAGTATCATGACTTCAAAAAGGGGAAACAAATATTGTAGGTAGTGTTTTCGGGTGCCTCAATAATGATTTCGCAAACCCGGACTTATCATTCTTCATAGTTCCTACTCAACCAGAAATGTAAGTACCTACTTATACTTAAATATTATTAGAAAATGTGGTATTGTATTGTTTATTTCACAGTTTATTTGCTTTATTAAGAGCGTAGCCGAGTCGCATTTTTCCATATAAATGTATTCCCAAATTTACTTTCAGAATACTATGTTTAGAGCTAAAGTTTATTTTAAGAAGTCTAGTTTTACTATAAAACAGAGGATTGAGTTCGAAACATCGTTTAGGTAAACGTATTTGTCGCGTATAGATTTAATAAGGGCAATTTCACAATAATTAATATTGCAAATTAATTACTATTGAAATTATTATTTTTTCTATTGTCTGATGTGTTGTTCAATCCAAATATGGTGTCTTATACACCCATTACAGGAATTACGGCAAACATCGAAATTTACTCATGATCCCGCCTGATGATTTTGTCGATGGAGGATGGAGCAGGTGTTTCGCAAAGCGTTCGAAAAGGACCACATCAACATTAAAATTGGCCGGTCAATTTACGATCAACTGAATGATATAGAATTTAAGGTCCATGCTTTCCCAAAAGCTTTTTACAAAAACTTTACATAAGAATGAGAATTTACTTTACATTAACAAATAATAATAAAGCGTTCCGGACGTGCAGAAACAGGAGAAAAATTTTCTCGGTATCAAATTTGTAACTTAGTATTATAAATGTTATGTGAATAAAGGCTTTTTATTTTTACTAAATTTATAAATTGGTAAAATATTCAATCATAATATGCTTTTTTATTTCATAAATTTACATCAAGTGCTGCTTGTTCGAAAATATTAACTAAAAGTAAAAGTGACAACCCTGGGGATCAACGCAAGAGTAGACTAATAACTCGGCGGGCGGCCTTAGATAACTTACTGTATATTTATACTGTGGTTAAGACCAGGCACTCTAAAATAATTTCTACGCATGAGAGAGAGAGATGAGAGACCGGTTCGCTATGGTGAACGACGCTAGCGTAGCCGTAATAAGGTTGAATACCGCGTGCGCTCTTTGATCGCGTTCGAGCTCGAAACTAAATGTCGTAAGTCTCAATTCTTATTTTGTTTATAACTAAAGTAATAATTGATCTAGAGAAAAAATATCTTGTGGCTGGATAGTAAACTATATTTTCTTACTGTTAACATTTATTTTAGACATAAAGGCCAAGCAATCTTGAAAAAAAAAGTAATAATCTTTAAAAAAGACATGATTTTTGAATAAAATATGAATCGAGCGAAAATGATACAATTACGTAACTGTCTTGTACATGGAAAGAAAAAGATCCAATGAATCATATACTAAAGTTCCATTTTGATTGTATGTGTGACTGTTTCAGAATATTAATGCAAATTAACGTAAAATTTAGGGAGCCTCCTCTTAATTCAAAAAGCGTGGAGCGCTCTTTGGTTGTGTGTAGGTAATTTTAATTAGTTTAAAAAAAGCGCTCCACGCTTTTTGAATTAACCATAGGATATAATAGAAGTCAACTTAGGTAAATATTTTATGATTTTTGTTTTATTAACTACCTACATATTTTTATTTAATCGCATGTTGTAATGACATCGAAAGGAGCCCGGATCCAATATATCTACTGCTGATACCTACTAAACATAGGTAAAGACTGATGACGTCATGAATTATGATGAAGACATGAGTTCCTTCATTAATGATTAAGTACTCGTATCATGCAAGACACGTGCTTAACGCCATGTGACATATTAAAATTAATGATTATTTGTATTGTGTTAGGATTGTAACCAGCCATAAAAATAATCCATTGTAATTTATTGGTTGTCATAAAATATTATACCTATTATATTATAAATAATATAATTAACAAAGTAGACACGTGACGCCTCGTAACGGATGCAAAGAACTCACTATTAATTAGTAATCTATCGTGATCTAGGCTATACATGGTTATTTATGTCTAACAATCCATAGTTCATTACTTGATAGGTATCCGTGTGATTCGAACGTACAGTCAGCATCAAAAGTCGATTAACACTATCATTTTTACATGTTATTAAATTGACAACAACTTTTTTCAATAAACTGATTTTTAGCTTTTCACATAATAGACAAGAGTATATATTCTAAAAACAAATCTTCTGCTGCAATTTTGAACAAATGTTTTGCTCAATAACTAAGATTAAAAAAACTGAAGTGTTAATCAACTTTTGATGCTGACCGTACCTACGTAGTTATACAGGCAGGGACATGGACGCGCAAATTGTAGGTAACCATGAATTCAGCACATGATTCTAGACCCCCAGCGTAAACATTTTCGTCGATTGTCTATAAAAAATCTGCTGTTTCATAGAAAAGTACCTACTGTACAATACCTACGCGGTTAAAATGAATAGGATAGGAATAGCAATTTTTTTACCGACTTCAGAAAAAGGAGGTTCTTTTATATAAAAATTTCAACGCAAGAGTGTTCAGTATCATGTACTGAATCTTAGGGTAATAGGTTGCGCGTTGGTGTCCCTGCGACCCTATACAAGGTCAAATTAAATTAGCTAGCGAAACTCAGCAAACGTGATTGGTATCGATATCTAAATATGATAAAACAAAAAAATGCTTTGATAATAATTTATTTTGAGGTCAACGACCACATGTAGTTTATTTTCTAGAACTATCAGTTCAAAAATCTGTTTTTGTTTCACAGACGTGATGGGTAAATGATATCAACATCTAAACACAAAAAAATATCAACTTATACTTCATGACGTAATAACACTACCAGCGGTCGTTGACCCCAAAATAAAGTATCATCAAAACATTTTTTTTTATCATGTTTAGATATCGATTCGAATCACGTCTGCTGAGTTTCCTACCTAGTTTCTCATACTCGTGAACCATGTCTATAGATTAATTAAAGCCAAGTTCGCATAGGTAGGATAGATACAAATAAAAAACAAATAATTACTGTATTTATCACTACATAGCATGCGATTTTCCAGCAACTATAGTCATTACTTATTAATCGATTTGTCATTTTCAAGAACTGATACACAAGTTAGATGCCTGCAACGAATATGTGGCGCGTTTACTTGACATATATCCCCTTTACTAATAAACGTATTAGGTATATCAGGTATAGTTACACACCGGTTTCTCTCTTTCAGTCGTCAGTAATTTGACTTTTGAAAGAAAATGACAAAGCGTTGTGTAACTAAACAGACGCTATACAACGTTTATTAGTAAGGGGGTAGTATTTAGTTAATATTGTGACATTTCTATTTTCTTTTCTATTTATTCGAAAATATAGGTACCCTAGGCACATCTGTCTGCTTATACGGGGTCAAATCAAATTATCTATCGAAACTCTATAGACGAGATGGGTATCGATATCTAACCTTGATAAAAAAACGTTCACAGGTCTCAATCTGTCAAAAAATCCTCTAATTTCCATATATTCTTGACATTGATTGTCGCTGAGACGAGATTGCGACTAGACGTTTTTGATTACGGGAATTGGCCTCCTGTTTAAAAAGCAGTACAACACAATAAAACAAAAGAAAACAGATTTTCTCAGCTCATACTTCAAGTGCTTCCTTACCCAAACCGTTCGTTCCTCCCGCTGAAGACCTCCCACCTGGACATGAGTTACCTTGGGTAACCTGGAAGTCTATAAACAGACTCCGGACCCAGGTTGGCCGAAGCAAGGAAAACCTGTTCAGGTGGAGATTTATAGACGACTCCGCCTTGGAGTGTAAATGTGGTGCTGTTCCACAAACGATGGGACACTTAATATCGTGCCCTGCGTGTTCTGTCAGCGGCACGTTACAGGAACTGATGGACGCTAGTGATGGCGCCAAACAAGTAGCCGAATTCTGGGCCGAGTACATTTAGATTGCTATCGACACGCTAAGAAGAAGAAGATACTTCAAGTAACAACACTCTTACCGGTCCTTGACACCCCAGAAAAAACATTAAAATATTTTTATTTTATAGTCATGTTAAGATATCGATTCTCATCACGTCTGCAGAGTTTTGCTAGCTAATTTAATTTGACCCTGTATTTGAGCTTCTTCCGAAACAACCCTGTGAAATTACCTAATTTAACCATTATGATATACAAGGTAGAATTGGAAACGTGCGACAAATCGAAATGGGAGATTGTACTCATCATTATGAACAACTTTTACTATGGGAGCAAACCTGAAATCATGAAAAAAAAAATCAGCTGTTCCATACATTTATGTTCGAGTAACTCGTCAAAATGCAGGTTTCGATTTGTCGCATGAGTTCAATTTCAACCTGTAGTTACCTGGACCAAAATATCACTATTGTCGTAATGGATATTATGTCCCAAAACACCATTATTGTCATAAACCGATGTCAGTTTTGTTAACATTTCTTCCCAACGAGACATAAAGGCTAAAATGATCGAGAAAAAAACAAATCCGTGAGTGGATACGTACCTACACGTATCCGCTCACGGATTTGTTTTTTTAACGTTCGGTAGCAAGCAGTATATCAACACCATTAAGACTAACCTGAGTTAGGTTAGTCCGGTTCCATGTAACCACAATGTTTAGAAAAAATATGAATAGGTTATTCTAATCAGCGATTCGAGTGGCATATCTATTCTACAGGTATCTAAATGACATATTAAAAATTAAAATCGTTTTTCGTGTCCGTCTGTGTGACCGCATTGTTCTAAACTTTGCAGCGGTCTTTAGTGGGGTTTTCACTATCATTTAGAGAATTTATTTAGGAAGGTTATATATGCAATAATATAAAACTTACATATAATGAAGAAATCTCGATGTTTTTTCAAGTCGTAAAAAACGTGCGAAGCAAGGGCGAGTCACTAGTTTTATTTATAAAAAAAACTTTTTAACAAAAATACAACCGACTTCCAAAAGAAACACTACAAAGTGAAAAATAACTTTAATTTCGGAAGTCGGTGTCTTTGGTTTTGTATTTACATTTTTTGCCACCGACTTCCGAAATTAAAGTTATTTTTCACTTTGTAGTGTTTCTTTTGGAAGTCGGTTGTATTTTTGTTAAAAAGTTTTTATTTCACGATTTTTAGTGGGTCTGTTTATAATTTATCTAAGTTACAATAGCCAGTGTCAACATGCTCACCGCCTTTTACAAAATATTGCTTTTCCCGATGCAGGGAAGTTAATTGTTGAGGAGTTCTCCTGGTCCACCATCAGCTCCATATTACCATTCACATCGTGGCGAGCACAAATTGTTTAGCAACCATATTAAAGTAATCGAATCGCAACCCGTGAATTGCTTAGATATTATTGAGTACTTAGTTCTGGTGTCCATCTGTGGTCTTCATCATCAGTTCCACTTCACCAAATGGTGCTTTCCGAGAGCAAATGCACGAGTTACTATACAAAATACCCCAATCGCTATATGTGTGCCTATAATATTTGAAGAGTTCCTTCAATTTCTCCAGGATCCAATCATCAGATCCTGACTTGGTGACTATGGGACCACTTCAGAAGTATCTCCTTTCGAACAAAAAAATAATTTTGAAAATCGGTCCACAATTGACGGAGTAATCGCGTAACAAACATAAAAAAAAAAAAACATACCGTCGAATTGAGAACCTCCTCCTTTTTTTGAAGTCGGTTAAAAAATACCGACTGCCATTGACCACAAAGATCATTGACACTTAGTCTTACTCAACCTTGTAAGCTTCGAAAAAGGATGCAAGGTTTTTCTATAGAGCTTTTTTATGTTATTTTGACGGTGCTCGAAAATTATGAATCTTTGGGTAGGTGCTCAACATTCTTGAATGTACCGTAAAGTTTTTAAGAGATAATGATTCGGTTACTAACGTTTCAATAGGTATTATTGACTCCAAATAAAATGTAGGTAAGTTAATCTATTCATTAAGAAAATAATGGTAGGTAAATAGGGAAAACCCTTTTTATAGATAGTTGGTTACCTCTGTCATAATAAGCCTTTGCTTTTACCCGAAACTTCGTAATAAAAATACTTATAATAAATACTCCACGGGAACTTACTACTGGGATTAAAAGTACCATGTGTGTTAATCCGGCAGCCTAATTTCGGAACGCCAAATCGTCAAATGATTCTGATCAGTTGGCTTCATTTCTATCACAATTGGCTACATTTTACGATTTTCGAATTGCGAAACTCTAGTTTCTGCGCAGGGCCTTAACGTTCATAATTGGTTTCATAATAAACTAGAGTTTCGCAATTCGAAAATCGTAAAATGAAGCCAATTGTGATAGAAATGAAGCCAACTGATCAGAATCATTTGACGATTTGGCGTTCCGCAATTAGGCTGCAGGTTATAAACTATCTGTGTGCCTAATTTCATCCAAATCCGTTCAGCCGTTTTGGCGCCAATCCGGGTCATACATACAAACGGACAAAAATGTTAAAAACTATTTTTCGGCATCAGACTCGTTGCCACACCTCGTAGCAATTCCTTTTTTTTTTTAAATATTTAATGTACAGTTTTGACTTTGATACTATTTTATTACTTATATAAATAAATTATTTACTTATAAAACAAAAACGAATTTAAACGGAGGGCTGGCTCGTTCTTTAGCCAAATTCTTACTTATTTAGCCTTGCCATTCAATGTGGCACTGCTGCCAATCTTCTGGCAACGAATCCGGATGCGGATCCGGATACTTCAACGCCTAAGTATCCTTTTGTTTTTTTTTATATTATTTTTTATTGCTAAATGGGCCTGCTCTTGACCTCGCTCTCGCCTGGTGGTAATCGATGGATGAAGTCTACGACGGAACGAGCAAGCCCTGGTGACATCACCAGGACACCCCACTCTTGCTTTGGAGGCTGACGGTTATACATCGAAGGGAACGCAGACGCTGGAAGAGAGTTCCTCACTTTGGCCGTGCTCATAATAAATGTGGAGGAGAAGCGCTGAGTACGAGTAGTCGGTATATCAACCAAGTGTGGAATTGCGGATGGTAGCCTGCAGTACCTAGACGTTTATTAGTCCGGTAGTGAAAGGAAGACGGAATCAGGTTGTAGAGAGTGGAGCTCCTGCGCACACGCTCCGGACCGACAGACAAACAACACGAGCCAGGCTGTGAAGCCTGCGCCAGCGCGTCGTCGCCTATGAGCCTTTTTGCTCTGCGGTATTTTGTTCAAGTTGTTATGTTTTTCCAAGTCCCGTAAGTGTCTGGTAGGTAAATTTGGTTAGTCAGTTATTTAATTTAGGAGGTACCTAGCGTAAGTAGGTACTTAAGTGTTTAGGTCTAAGTATGACGGGACAGAATGATTAAGGCAACTAAGTAAAATTAAAGTAAGTATGAGTAGGTACCTACATAGGTACTTCACACAGTACACTTTACACACATCAATTATAATATGTTTAAAATAAATATGACTAAATCATAAGTAGGTAGGTATATTATTACGTAGGTATATGTACATAAGTTCCTGCAAAAATATATTATCCTGTCTATTCGTTGCATGGGAATTTTAAATTTTGTACTGGAAAATGCATGTTGCACATGAGAAATAGTAACACAAATAAACCCATTCATTCATACTCTATATTTACGAACTAAAAAATTCAATTCACTCAAACTTGAGCAACAAAAAATATTCTACATAATGACCTACTTGCGTATAGACATGCGCAGTGGGTACATAGGTAGGTAGGTTACTGGTATGCATACCTATCAATCAATCAACTCAGCCTATCGTAGTCCACTGCTGGACATAGGCTTCTCCCAGACTGCGCCACAACACCCTGTCCTCCGTCTTCCGCATCCAGTCTACCCTAGCGGCCCAGACACCTTCTTTAGGTCGTCCGTCCATCTAGCTGGGGGCGTCCCAGACTACGCCTGCCGATACACGGTCTCTCGTTTGCTCCACAGGTCATCGGTCCTTCGACAGACATGGCCAGCCCACTGCCACTTCAGTTTGCTTACTCTGCAAGATATGTAACTCCGGTTCTTTTCCGGATAAGTT
Organism: Amphipoea oculea; assembly: GCA_945859645.1. Classification (NCBI taxonomy): domain Eukaryota; kingdom Metazoa; phylum Arthropoda; class Insecta; order Lepidoptera; family Noctuidae; genus Amphipoea; species Amphipoea oculea. The sequence goes on along the minus strand of OX243871.1, from coordinate 13,703,832 downwards.
CATTCCTGATTTTATCCTTTAATCAAAGAGACTCCGAGCATAGCTCGCTCCATGGCGCGGTGAGCGACCTTGAATTTACATACCTATATTCATATAATATTTGTTTGATTCAGACATGTATAAGTAATTATCATTCACGTTATTCACGTTGGAGTAGTAAATAAGATAAGATCTATAACCATAGCTAGAATTTCAGTACCTAGATGTAGGCACAATATTACATAGGTATCTGAAGGAAGGAAAATATCGTGAGTAAACCGGCATGTCCTAGAACCAAAAATTCGAAGACACGTGACATCTACCAAACCGCACTGGGCCCGCGTGATAGATTATAGCCCACTCCCTCTAGAAGAGAGGAGGCCTGCCAACATTATAGGCTGATTATGCTAGTTAGGTACCTAGTATTATAATAGGTATGACAGGAAACGCGTACCTAACGCCCGGTACTACTTACAGATGTTTCAGCATTACGAGTTACATCGCATTTTCATGTTACAGTCGCGTTTAAATTATTTAGAGGCTTATTACTTTTGGGGATTTTTATCTTCATGTCAAGGTAAACCCTCATTCATTATACAAGCATTAAACTTAATTAACATAATTATATCACAAACCCGTAGCAATCTGCATTTAAATCTTCTTTGGTTTATTCTAGTTCTAATTATCTCAATTAAAACAATATAAAATTCTAACTAACCTAATGTCAGTTACCTACTGACAAATTTGCATGCTTATTATGATATTATACTTATTGACAAAATATGTTTTGTACTATCTTCTTTTTATTATAACGTGTATTAAGATAGGTAGGTTAGGTATCCATAAAAACTTATAGCGAAAGCTAGAAATCTGGGGCCCCTTAAATAAATAAGAACCTATTAAGTAGGTTTACCTCTACCTATGCTTAGACCGGGTAGTACCTACTATTAATTATTCTGTGACCGAACTACAAAGTTGTGAACTTGTGACTCTATCAGCAACAATTTTGTATAAGCCTTAATACATTTTAAACCTGCGTGCTATCATGTTGTTCACGATTGCGTGCCTTGATGGACGCTCAAGTTTGCGATTTTGGCAATTATTCAGCGAATTGATAAATCGATACCATTACTACGTGTTTCGTTCGAAATTCTGCATCTTCACGACCTTTAGAGTAGATACAGATATTGATGTAGGTACACAGTGCCTACACTAAGTACCTATCGGTTTCCTATAAATACTTAGATGCAAGGATATATTCCAAAAAGCGGCGGAAAGCTTTTCAGGACCTACTTACCTAAGAGACAAAATCAAACTGACCTAAACAAAACCTAGACAAAATCGAATTGGTTGCTCAAACAAAATCAAACATGGTTGCTAATTTCATTGTAAAATGTATGTATTCTTTTTAACCCCCGACGCAAAAACGACGGGGATTATAAGTTTGACGTGTCTGTGTGTGTGTGTGTGTGTCTGTCTGTTACATCGTAGCTCCCGAACGGATGAACCGATTTTGATTTTGTTTTTTTTTTTGTTTGAAAGGTGAATTAGTCGCGAGTGTTCTTAGCGAAAATCGGTACAAGATGGCCGCCGCCACAAAATGGCGGATTACATATTTTTTCACAACTCCCTCAATATGGGTATCAAATGAAAGGGCTTGACAAGTAGAATACCAAACACTATGCTAAATTTCAAAACCAAGATGGCCGCTACCACAAAATGGCGAATTATATTTTTTTTTCACAATTCCCTCAATATGGGTATCAAATGAAAGGGCTTGACTAGTAGAATACTATACACTATTACAAATTTCAAATCTAAGATGGCCGCCACCAGAAATGGCGAATTCACAGGAATACGTTAGTATGGAATGAACGCCAACGACCACGAGTACCTAACTAGCTTCGCTTCACTGTGGTAAAAAAATATGTACAGCTGCGCAGATTTCGGCTAATCACGTGTGGATCGTATAGTATGTTTACTAGTAATATAATGTTATAAAGTTTAAAAAGCAAGAATGAAAAGTTAAATTAAAAATTTAAAAAACCCCCGACTCAAACAAAAACCTCTAATAGTAAAATAATAATAGGTATATATTAGCGCTTTAAGTTTAATATAAGTTGCACGAAATATTTTGATCCAAGCGTGCGTCCTCATGTCGGGGGACGGCTAATGAGAACGCCAAACAGATGAGGCTTAAACCCAGCAATAATGAATGTAGCTATTGTAGAAACATAACTGCTGTTAACTTCCAATTTTCATTAGCCGTCCCCCGACGTGAGGACGCTTGGATCAAAATATTTCCTGCAACTTATATTAAACTTAAAGGGCTAATATTATATATTATTATTTTACTTTTTAGAGGTTTTTGTTTGAGTCGGGGGTTTTTTAAATTTTTAATTTAACTTTTTTACTTTAATGGTTTGTAAAATTATTTATTTGTAAACGCGATTGTGCTCCTTATTTATAGGAATTCACGGGTCAATTTCCTATGCAAGTACTTTTTACTTCCAAAACGGCTTTTGTTTGATTACGCGATTGTACTCGTACTTCTTATTTGTATGAAGTTATGGATAAATTTTCGATGCAGATAGAAAATACTTGAAAGTATCTCGAGCCCTGGTTTTAGGCCCTGGTTTCTTAAGGTGGACGTACTTGGAAGCCCTGGTACTCGATTTTGCAAGTACGACTCATGGCTACGGGCGAGGCGAACGGGAGTTGAGTGGGGGATATAAGCAAGAGAAAGCAGTGCGCGCACACATTTTCTTTCTCTCTTCCTCTAATAGCCAAATACGTTTAAAGTTTCAATTCAGTCGTGTGGTCATAAGGACACTCGGTTTTTTTTTTTAATGAAAATCTACTTTTATAATGTTTGTAAATATGTGAGCACCATGTATCTTCACATAATTAATTTATCTGTCATGGTTTCATTTTTAATTCTTTTACCTATTGTGGTATAGTAATTTTATTCTAGGTGCATCGTCTTCACATATAATTATATAATTAATGTATGCAAAATATTGTAAAACATTTTAAAAGAGTAACGGTGCAGTTTCTGGCCCATTCTTCTCCATACGAAAACTACCTTTTGGAAGGGGCGACTAGAATCAATTCCATTTTATTGTAATTTTTAAGTGTCTTTTATGTGCCTATTTGAAATAAATGCTTTGACTTTGATCTAAAGTTCTGAATTTTCAGAAAAGTAGTAAGTAGGTAGCGTATTTACCTACCTTTTATATGTCAGTATTTACAAATAGATATTTTAATTAATTACCTAGGTACCTACTAAAGTACTGCACGGCACTAATTGGCCAATTATCGGCAATAATGTCAATCAATTTACAACAGTATAAACTCAAACCAGTGCAACCTATAATAACAAGTTCCGATTTCACGATTAATTAAATATAGTTCTTATATAAGGGTTCTATTCTATCAGGTAATTGAAAAGTAGAAGTGACAGTTACTGACCAATTTGTGTCTGTTAGGATCTATTGCATTATGCTTAGAAGATAACTTGGAAACTGATAGGTAGTCTAGTTAGGTACCTACCTACCTACACGATCAACGGTTATGTAAACCTATTAAGCTGACTTATCCGATTAAGGACAGATTTTTCAATTGACAGGTATTTTTTATTCGTGGAATAATATTGACGTCTGACGGATTTTGTATCGAAGAACTGTCAAAAATTCAAAATTATTCCTCCGATAAAATTATTTGGCGTTGGAAAAATCATCTCTAAATAGATCATGTTAGGAGGAAATATCTATTAGAACGCGGAGCAGTTTACTGTGAACATACCTACCTACTTACTTTTTATATATGTTAAGTAGTAGGTATAATACATATTATATTGTTATTAGGTACTAAAGTAGTTAGTTATCATGTTTAGTTATCGACATCCATCACGTCTGCGGAATTTCGGTAGGTAGCTAATTTAATTTGACTTGATTCTATATTAGTACCCACTATTTATATTACTTACAAGCGGCCCGTCCCAGCTTCGCATGGGTGCAATTTTTTTTTTTTCGAAAAGCCTCGTTCTGGTAATACCGAACACAACAAAAAAAGAATGATCCAATTAGGTGCAGTCATTCGGAAGTTATGCGCGTACATACATTTCGGCGATTCATTTTTATTTATATTGACTATATGCCCGCCCCAACTTTGCACGGGTGCATTTTTTTTTCGAAAATCTTTGTCCTGGCAATACCGAACACAACAAAAAAATAATTATCCAATTTGGTGCAGTCATTCGGAAGTTATGCGCGTACATACATTTCGGCAATTCATTTTTATTTTAATTTAAATATAGATTTCTCGGTAGCAGCCCGGAGGCTGGATTTTGCCCGGTTGATAGAAATAGGCTCGGCCCTCGTTACATAACTGGCGAAATGTGGGTCTACTATCTACTATAGGTACACCTGTATCCTCTGCCTAACCCTTTGGGGAATGCAGGCGTGATGGTATGTTATGTACCTAAGTAGGTAGGGTAAAATAATGGTCGATTACCGAGGTAGGTACAAAAAGAACAATACACCTACCTACAGCCTAGTGTTTATTATAGCCGCTAAGATTTCCCGTGTGGACTTTCTCTTCAGTATTGTAACGCTCCGCGCTCACTCGTGGCTGTGCTAAGTAATCTGCCTAGATTACCTTCTTAGCATAGCTACTTAGCTTTGCTTTTTTCTGTAGTTACCTAGCTACAGCTAGGTATATTATCAGCCTTCATACCTAGCTAGGTAACTCCTGAAATCTAGACCAGAATTTTATGTAGTAGGTACTTAGACTTACATAACCTTATTTCTAGAGAATTGTTGCAAACAATCCATTTAAGTCTCCATTATCTTGGCAAACGTTGGAAGCGGGTACTTTCGTCGCAAAACAACGCAGGCAGCACAAATTACTTTCCTTTTCTCATATTTAACACCTCTTATATGGCCTTTCGTTAAGTGATAGTAAACATTGCATCTGCGGAATTAAATAATTATAATAAATGACGTCAAGACTGGTCTTCCGGCTTCGAATATTTATTTTAAATACCTTTTTATATAAACAAAGAATTATGATCTGGATCAATTTGTAGAGCATAGCATTTGGCAAGCCTATTAAGCTATAATCCAATGGCAATAGAGGTTTAAAAAAACCGGCCAAGTGCGAGTCGGACTCGCGCACCGAGGGTTCCGTACAAATTTGTAGGTATGTAACTACAAAACGGTTTTCGGATTTTTTTTCTTTACTTGTGCCCAATGACATTGCTTCTTGCCAAATTTTTTGATGTAGAGGTCAACGGGAAGTACCCTACTTATAGGTTTTGATTTCCTTGCGAGTGTCAAAATATGCGGCATAAACACCCGTATCTTTTGATTGCGTTGATTTAGAAGTTTGATTTTTTCACTGGTTCAAGGGAAAGGGCGTTCCTGAGAAAAAGGGTATTGACAGATTGACAACGAAGTGATCTTATAAGGGTTCCGTTTTTCCTTTTGAGATACGGAACCCTAAAAATTGGCATCACAACATAATTATCATAATAATGCTGTGATGCGAAACTTTGCCTCGTCTATTAGACAAGCTTATTAAGTTCAGTAACAATAGAAAAAGTAATTGTGTCTTATTAGTGACAATAAATTGAGCTTTTAAATCATGGGACTCACACATCATCACTGGTGAAATATGGGTGTACAGTACCCGGCGATAAATATTGCACATCGACCTTTGGAAAGAGACAATCGGTTAATTTCGGCTTCGTAGAGCGTTATCTCTGTCGCACGAAATACAAACAGTCCGGTATCTATTAGGAGCTGCTAAAACAATTATGATTTGCTTCTTTTGATAATTCTTTGTATAAAATACACCAATTTTTCTATAAATGATAACTTCGCGTGACTGACCTCGTAAAGGTTTCCTTCTTTTTCCTAAAGATGCCATAGTACAACTTTAAATTATTTAAATTTGGGGGTCTTAACAACTCATATATATTTTGAACTGGACGCGACCGCACTGTATCGCACTTGAACAACGACTGACAAAACGTCACATAGGTAGTGTGCGACAGAGATAACGCTCTACGAAGCCGAAATTAGCCGATTGTCTCTTTCCAAAGGTCGATGTGCAATATTTATCGCCGGGTACGGTAGTGTAGGCAGGTATACCTCTGCTATACCCTTCGGGGATTACAGGCGTGAAGTTATGTTAATATTAATTTGGAAATAAATAAACATGTTGATGTGGAATGCCTCTCACAGGCCGGTAGTGATGCAGCTGCTAGTGCAGCCATGCAGAGCAACGAGTCAACGACGCGGACGCAGAGTCGCTTGCATCATTTAAATAGAAAACGTGTTAACCGTCGCATCAAAGCAGTCATATCAAAAGATATCTAGTAGATATTTCAATATACAGGGTCAAATGAAATAAGCTAGCGAAACGCAGACTTGGTGGGATCGTTTCGTTCGTGGTATTTTTCTCTATAAAAGAACTCTACCTAGGAATATTATTTTCTTTCTGTCAGACTAACGAATCCTACGATTGGTTAGTGTACTATGATAAACCCCGTAGAACTAAGTGCACGTAACTGTTATTGAAAAACTTACATAAGCAAGCATCTATTCGGGAGTGTTAAGTTTTTTATGATGTCTTCATCTTAGCATTTGTTTGTATAAAACATAGAAATATCTATGGTATAAAATTATGATAATGATACCTACATGTTGTTTGTATTAGGGACTTGGTTCGATTCGTTTGTGAGCTAAATAGGTGAAATTATTAAGATAAATACTCCCCCTACTTATTACTTTGTGTCGATGGGCCAGTCTAAAAGTTAAGGATATTCCCCTTTATTTATAAATGTTGTTTAAAGTTAAGAGACGTTTAAATGTCAAAAATGTACTATGGTTAAACAGTTGTTACCTAATCATTACTTAACCACTCGTGTACCTACCTACTTAGTTAGTTTAATAAATTAGAACAAATATTAAATTAAAAAAAAAAAAAACATTTATTTCACGTAAAGATCCATATAACATATTCAATACAAAAAGAAGAACATAAATTATCAATTTTTCAACTTAATTATTTAAATACTTATGAAATGTATTAACATTTAAATTAATAATTAATTATCAAAAATTATTATCAAATGTCAACTACAATGATTAGGTAATAAGCTCAAAATACAGAAAAGTGCATAAGATAACCAAACAATAAAGCCAAAACACAGAATTGATATAATGTCTACGTAATGTGTACGTAGAAATCCAGGAAAGTACTTATTTAAATCTCAACAATAAATAACTATATATTAATAGAATCCTTTATTTATTTACCTGGTGTAAAACCAGAAAACTAATAAAAATATCGAATAACGCTCAATAACAGTAAAATTAGTATTAGGTACATGATTAATATGTAATTGTTATAATATGAGGTTTTTCCTCACAAACCACAATATGTCATAGAAGGGCTACCTAAACTGCAAAAAACATTTAGATATTGCTATTATTTCGTGCCTAAGACTAATAAAACAAAAGACACTTTTTCTCTTTTTCATTTTGTATTTAATTCTAAATTCGCTTGAGTGATCGAATCTAACCAGTCATTTTTCTACCAGCCAGCATGATGTTAGGTTCCCTTTTGCAGACAACCTTACAGGAGATACCTAGGTTCCTAGCAAAATATTAGGAATTTTAAAAATAGCTAATAGGAAGAGACAACCGTTATAATTATGTGGTAGAGACCGATATTCGATGACGGCGTTTGGAAAACTAGGAAAACGAAATGCACCTACCTACCTAATTAGCTACTATACTACTATTAAGAAGGTACTACCTATTAACCTACTAAGACACTGAAAGAGCAGTAACTGAAAATAACAACAGGAGCTAAATAATACGAGCCGGAAATGCGTCAGAAGATATTATACTAGCACATTAACCTCCTTAGACCAACCTTATCAGGACCACTTACGAGTACGTACCTGTCCGAAGTTATTAGAACTATCGAAGTATTCCATGAATCGCGATGCGTCAATTATTCAAAAGACCATCGAGTCGGGAATAAGGAAGAAAATTAAGTAGATATGTCATAAATGTATAAAATGAAGAATAACTGTTTTTGTTGTTATCTATCATGCATTGCATTTTTTGTATTATGGTAATTTACAGAAAGCTTAGAACTAAGTATACGTCTATTAGGCATGAACTTATGTGCTAAATGGTCTTAAGTCCCAACATGCCTTTATATAGGATTTAAGTAAGTAAGTATAATAATAGTTACACTGGTTCTACTGCTACATTTAATTATAGAGCATTTTTGTACAGGGGGTCAGAACTCTAAAATTGGGCAATGCTTTTTTTTTTCTTTATTACTAGGGGTTTTTATCCACAGGGATACGTCAACCTCATTGTACCTTATAAGGTGTAAACAGAGTATAGGTACTCTATTTTCACACAACTAACTATACATCTAAAATTACACTATATTTTCCTACACAACTTGGGCAATGTTAGTCATCAAAAATCGATTACCTTCGCATACATTATATTTTTTACTAAATCATGCATTTTTTCCAAATAAAATAAATTAATGCAACGGCTATAAATGCTATAATCTACATACCTTGCAAAAGCGCGAACACAAATAGTGTAGCTGCAACCACTTGCATTTTGTCACTGAACAAATCACTTGTATCCCCAAAACTTATAAACTGTTGTTTTTTTTAATAAATACAATTCATGTTTAAGCACCTATTGTTTACAAATTATAACACGATAAAACCAGCGTGTGTATCGCGTTCGCTAGCAAGGCGTCGTGGACGTCGCGACACTCACTGCGACAGACAACTGTGCGCGGCCACCGATTTCCCTCGCTTATAAATTCCCCAGCCTTTAATGAAAGCACGTCAGCTGCTTTCGGTGTGTAGTTTTCCGGGCTATAAACGTATGGAGTAAAATTTAAGTAGGGCTTATTAAATGTCAGTCCTTGAAGATGTGTACCTACCTAAATATTTAATCAGGATTTACCGGCAACCCTGTATTTTGGCGTGTACGCAGAAATGCTGTGTTTTGACAATGTTAGGAAAAGGTATAGGTATACTTATGGAAGCTTCAGTCGATCATTTATGTATAATAATATCATGTAATTATTATGAAAATTATAGAGAGGGACTGAAATGGTTTATTGTGGTGTGGTCGCTTTCGATATCAGTGCGGGTATGCGGGTTTGATTACTAACGAAAACCAAGACTAAAAAAAAAATTGGTAGGGAGTAATTCATATTACTTGTTCCTTTTCCAGTTGTAGGTAACTACTAAAACTAATATTTAGCTAGTATTAGGTTCGCAGTTGTGCTGCGGTATTCAAACTCGCGATCTCGCGCTCGACAGTCCAGAGTTCAAGACGCTTAACCGCTGAGCTATAATTTCCGTTTTCAATCAACATTTATTTTGCTAGTCCATATAGGTAACATAACTGACAACACACACAGGATTTAAAACATTACGAAACAGATATTCGCAAACCTCATGAAGGAGGCGAGCATAAAGCCACATTTACACGTTGCAAGTTTCTAGCCAGTCGCATACAGTAAAGTTTGAGCAAAAAATTACTTGCACCGGTAAGTCTAGACGGTGACTACGTTGAAACATTGTTTAGACGGTGCAATTTTTATAATTATGACAATTATTTAATCGTACATGCAGTGTAAATCAGACTTAATGTCATCCCCGGGCACAAATCTGGACTACAAGGCTTTTACTGAGAAGTCTTGTTATTGTTTAGGTAGGTACACAACATGATTTATTGTTTATTTTAGCATTATGTTATTTAATAAGTACTAGCAGCAGCGCCCCGCGGTTTCACCCGCATAAGTGTCGATCCCGTGGGAATATCGGGATAAAAAGTATCCTATGTCCTTTCCCGGGACTCAAACTATCTCTAGGTACCTATCTCATCATCATCATCATTTCAGCCGAAAGACGTCCACTGCTGGACATATGCCTCCCCCAAGCACTCCCCCTCCACTTCGACCGGTTTTGTGCTTCTCGCATCCAACGAGTTCCTGCGGCCTTCACAAGGTCGTCGGTCTACCTTGTGGGAGGCCTACCTATCTATACCTACCCAATTTCATCTAAATCGGTTCAGCGGTTTAAGCGTGAAGAAGTAACAGACAAGACACACTTTCGCATTTATAATATTAGTATGGATTTTAGTTTATAACGTCACAAAATCAAATTCATCTCTTCTTGTTCTAACACATTATTGTCTACATTTCTTTCATTAATTTCTTTTTTCGTAGGAATCGTAGGTCTGCTCGAAGAAATTTCTTTGCACTACCTTTGTGCTCAATACTAATAAGTATGTTGAATCTGTATCGATTTTACTGTGAGTACATAAATAATAAAATATATAAAAAAATAAAATTTTAGTAAACAAGTCGGTAGAAATGCAGGTTACCTACCTGTATTTCTACCTTACCTACCTATTCGACCATTACCTACACCACTACTATAAACGACCACACTTAACGGCTATAAACTAAATATATCTCCAATCAATATTGAGACTCGACTACCTCGGTCTAGTGGTTGCATGGGCTACTGTTTAGCAAGAGGGTTCGATTCCTTGGTCAGGTACCGTCAAACGGGGCGAATAGGGATGCAGGGGTGAATCGGAACGAAACTTCAAAAGGGATTTTAACATTCAAATAATATAGTTTGTTGCCAAAAAGGACTCTGTATTTACTGTATTATAAATATAATTAACGATTAAGTGCCTTTGTCGGCAACAAATTATATTATTTCAACGCTAAAATCCATTTTAAAGTTTCGTCCCGATTCACCCTTGCATCCCTAATCACCCTGTTTGCAGGTAAAGTGCCTATAGGGATTTACAGTCAGAAATTTCTCAGTAGCAGCCTGCAGTCTGGATTTGTGCCCGGTTGATGGCAGTAGGCTTACCCCCCTTTTTGAGGCTTAAATATAACAACGGTATATAAACGGCGAGGATTGTACAGGCGTGATGTTATGATAAATGTAAATATTGCCAATTTATCTACACACGTGATGCACTCGGCTTGATCTTGAGAACTTTCAAAACCTCGAACATCACGAGTTACGATGAACGCATTTTGCGACCAATGTAAGGTGATCACGTAGGTAGTAAAGATGCAGTAAAAGTCATCATTTATGGTAAAGCTTGCAAAATTTCGTTTTTTTTTTTCTGCTGAAGTCAAGGGTAGGATCGCACCGCAGTAAATCTTATGGAAACTACCATTTTTTTTTATATATGTAGAATGTAGATATAATATCACAAAAATGGTAGTTTACGGGCTCGGCCACGAAACGACGTTCATACGGACTTCCTAGACACTTCAGTCGTAGTTGTGGAGGTCTCTCCGGATAACTCTTTAAACTAGTCAGTAAGACAACAGAAGTTACCCCTTCAAATAACCTATTACTATTCGAGAATAATAAAAAGGTATCTTCTGGCAATATTACTCAGAATAATAAAAAACCAAAGGGAGGGCAACATGTTTTAAAATTATTTAACCAAAATATTCAAGGTTGCTCTTCTAAATTACTGGAAATAGAATTGTTTTTAGAAAAAACCAAGTTTGATGTCATTTGTTTAACAGAACATTGGTTAAAAGCTCATCAAGTAATGTCAATTAACTATGAAAATTATTGTGTAGTTAGCCATTTCAGCCGAACATGTATGATACATGGTGGATCATTAATATTAGTTAAAAATTCTGTTAAATCAAAGGAACGAAAAGACATCGTCGGGCTGTCTGTTGAACACACCATTGAATTGTCCTGTGTTGAGCTCGATAAGCATGTTATAGTATGTGTATACAGACCTCAAAGTTACCAGAATCTATCTGTGTTTGATTCTGTAATGGAAGATGTGCTAAAGAAACTTTCTGCTAGTAGTAAGTCAATAATCATATGTGGCGATTTTAATATTAATTTATTAGAAAATAACTCAAATACTATGAGATTATTAAGTCTTTTTAGGTCATTTGACTTGTCAAATGTTTTTATTGAACCCACCCGAGTGACAGCTTCCTCTGCCACTTGTATAGATAATATTTTCTGTAACTGTGATTATTTACACAAACAAATTGTAAATAAGTTGCCATCTGATCACAGCGGACAAACAATAACATTTTGCTCCTACATGCCTTTACAAAAAACTCTAATAAGGTTTAGGCCAATTACATCTAAAAATTTAGAGAAATTAAATAATTCTTTAGCAAGTAAATTATGTGTTCAGAGTTTTAATAATTTATGTGACCCGAATGAGTTCTACGCCGAGTTCTTTTCACTATTAAACACGCAATTTAATGACACTTTCCCACTAAAGACTAAAAGTATTTACACAAAGTTCTTATTTAGTGATTGGGCGACTCCAGGTATTCGTAAAAGCAGGGAAAACCTTTTTGAACTTTATGGCCTAAAGCAACATATGAATAACACAAGCTTTCATCAGTATGTTGCTACATATTCTAAGACTTTTAAAAGTGTATGCAAAATAGCTAAAGCTCTTTATATTAGCAATAAAATAAAATCAGCCGATGATAAAATAAAAACTACCTGGCAAATAATAAATAATGAAACAGGTAGGAAAAAAAAGCGTAATACTGAATTTAATTTAGAAACTGCACATGGCCCCATAAACTCAGATGTAGAAATTGCTCAGGAATTTGAAAACTTTTTTGCTAATATTCCCATTAAAACTACTGAAGCTTTAAATTCCTCACCCGCGCGTTCTGCTGATTTACTTAGAAAGAATGTTAAGGCATGCCCCTCGGAGTTTAGTTTTCAACATACGAACCCCCAGGCTGTTATAAAAGCTTTTAAAGATCTTAAAATTAAATCAACAGAAGATCTCTGGGGAATGTCTGTAAAAGTTTGTAGATCTATCATTGAAACGATTGCGCCCTATTTAGCTTTCATATTTAACATCAGTATAGACCAAGGAGTCTTTCCGGATCTCATGAAACACAGTAAAGTAGTTCCTTTATTCAAAGCCGGTGATAGTAAAGAACCCAACAATTATAGGCCTGTGTCAATTCTGCCAGTTCTCAGTAAGGTGTTTGAAAAGTTGATGCTCAATCAAATGTTACGCCACTTTAATAAAAATTCCATCTTTCATGAACAACAGTACGGTTTCACCAAAGGGCGTTGTACCACTGACGCCGGTGTCACCCTAATAAAGAACATTTTTAACGCCTGGGAAGAAGAACAAGATGCCATTGGAATCTTTTGCGACCTCTCAAAGGCGTTCGATTGCGTCAACCATGAGACACTTCTGCTGAAACTTGAGCACTATGGGATTAGGAATTTAGCTCTTGATTTACTAAAGTCGTATCTAAAAGATAGAAAGCTTAAAGTTCAAGTAAACGGCGTAAACTCATTGGGGTCTGAAATGGCAATGGGCGTTCCTCAAGGTTCGATATTGGGTCCATTCCTCTTTTTAGTTTACATTAATGATTTACCACAATTACTTCAAAATCAACCGAAGATGGTGTTATTTGCAGATGACACATCATTGATCTTTAAGATAGACAGACGGGCACAAAATCTTGACGACGTGAATAACTCTATTCTTCAGGTCCAAGATTGGTTTACGGTAAATAATTTGGTACTAAATGAAAAGAAAACCAAATGCATTAGATTTAAATTACCAAATGTTAGAAGTAGCGAATGTGACATCATACTGAATGGAGAAAAACTAGAATTTGTTGATCAAACGGTTTTCCTGGGAATCACGCTAGACGAGAAATTACAATGGGGACCTCACATAACATCTCCTGCGGGGCGGCTTAGCTCGGCCGCTTATGCTGTTAGGAAGATAAGACAGTTAACAGATGTAGAAACCGCGCGTTTAGTCTATTTTAGCTACTTTCACAGCATTATGTCGTACGGCATTTTACTATGGGGTCGAGCTGCTGACATTGAATCCATCTTTATTTTGCAAAAGAGAGCTGTCAGAGCCATTTATAATCTACGTCGCCGCGAATCTCTCAGGGGACTATTTAAAAGGATTAATATTATGACGGTACCTTGCCAATTCATTTATGAAAATATTATGTATGTAAGAAAAAATCTACATCTTTTTAATAAAATAAGCGATAGACATAACTTTAATACAAGAAATAAAGATAATATACATCAACCATTTTTCAGATTAGCCAAAGTACATACATCTTTTATGGGGTACTGTGTTAAATGTTACAATAAAATACCTTGTGATATATTGCAATTAAATGAAAGAAAATTTAAAACTCACATTAAACGTACACTTTGTAAACAAGCATACTATAAATTAGAAGATTATATCCAAGATAAGAACGCTTGGAAACATGCTGGTCCTGCTCCATAGGACAATCTAGAGTCTAGACAAAATCAAACTGGTTGCTAATTTAATTGTAAATTTTTTTATTCTTTTTTTTTACATTTATTACTCACACCCTGACTTATTACTTGTATTTAGTTTTTTAATTAAAATCGTTTTGCTTGTACCATGTTTGTAAATATGTGAGCACCATGTATCTATCAGATAATTAATTTATATGTCATGGTTTCGTTTTTAATTCTTTTACCTATTGTGGTATAGTAATTTTATTGTAGGTGCATCGTCCTCACATGTTATTATATAATTAATGTACCCATGCAAAATATTGTACCTAAACATTTTAAAAGAGTAACGGTGGAGTTTCTTGCCCGTTCTTCTCCATACGAAAACTACCTTTTGGAATGGGCGACTAGAATCAATTCTATTTTAAGATAATTTTTGACGTTCAAAAGTGCCTTTTATGTGCCTATTTGAAATAAATGCTTTGACTTTGACTTTCATGGCAAAATTTTAGAAGCTTATCTCCAAGCTGCTACGATCCTTGCATCATACTCCGTAGATATGCTTCGGTTACATTCATACATCTGGTACCTAATACACGCACGCCGCACTGTGTACTTACAATTAGAAATTATTGACCATAATATAATTAAAGATTATTAGATTTTTTAACTGTGTCGTTTGACTGGTAGAAAATATGTACCTATGGCTTATGGAAAATATATATGAGTCGGACTTAATGACCGACTGAGCTTAAAGTATTAATTAAATAAATAAATAATTAGGAACGACTGAAGCAAAGTCATTTTTCGATAAACAAGTTATTTTTCTAACAATTTAAGTAGGTAAGTACTGATAATAACTTTTAACAACTACAATATACGCAGGACTTCTATTAATAATTTAATTATGGTCCATTTGATTAACTACCTGTTCAAAACTTCCTAGCTGTGGACAAATAATTAGGTAGATACGGGTAAAATTACTTCATTTATTAAACAACTAGCTGCGCCCCGCGGTTTCACCCGCGTAAATGTCGATCCCGTGGTAATATCGGAATAAAAAGTAGCCTATATGTTAAAACAGGGTGTCAGCTACCTCCGTACTAAATTTTGTCAAAATTGGTCCAGCCGTTTGAGTGTGAAGAAGTAACAAACATATGAACACACACTCACAAACTTTCGCCTTTATAAGATATCAGAATTTATTTGATGAAATTAACAATACTGATGAAATGAAATAGGCTTTACCACTGCTTACAACACTAAGCATTAATATGTTTTTTGTAGGCTGACCCTTGCCAGCTCTGCAGCGACGACGGAGCATAGAATTTATTAAATTTTTACAACAGAAATAGTGCTCCAAGATTCGACACAGGCATCATTCAAATTACTCGCCCCTTTTAGCAGCCACACTCTTCTTTACTTCTCCCCATAGATTTTCGATCGGATACAGATCATAATCTGGGCTGTTAGATTGACCTGCAAGGTCAATCTAACACAGTGACATGTTGATCTCTAAGAAATTTTTTCACAGAGTGAGCAGTGTGTTTGCGGTCGTTATCATGTTGAAATGTCCAAACTACAGGCAACGTCTCCTCAACATTTATGGAAGCATAGTCTCCTCCGATATTTACCTGTAGGTATTGAAATTGTTCTAAAATGCCCAATCTTTTTAACTGGCCCAACACCATGCCCTGAGAAACATCCCCAAACTTTCATGTTTCGACCCGAAAAAAGTAGCAAAGCATGGGCTTTACTACTTTTGTCGTGAACTTAGGATTTAATGCCTGCTTAGCAGTCAATCGTCGTCGTCTAATCTTGGTTTTCGGCGCACCTTCTTGAGAAACTCTTAACTTTGCATCCGTTAAGCATCTTCGTACTGTACGCGCTGCTACTCCTCCATTGCCAAAAACTTCTTATAATTTCAGAACCCTTAAATGCATCAGTCTTCGCTGAACGAACAATATAAGTTATAAACCTTAGTTTTGGAGCACTCCATGTAATAGTATAACCGTTTTTCGGGTTGATGGATCACAACTTTCCTTTTTTTAACAATGATTTTGAAATAATTATATACTTTTGACTGAAAAACCGTAGGAGAAAGTAACCTTAAATAGGCGGGAAATAAAAAAATGTGCTATTCGGTTTAGACATTTAGGTACCTAAAATTAAGAACGTATATTTATTTGGGTTCTTAACTATTTTGTCCAGCGGCCAGTACTTTTGAAATACAGTCAATTTATGATAAAATGGTTTTTATAGGGAAGTGTAATTAATGTAATTATTAACCGACTTCAAAAAAGGAGGTTCTGTATTCGAATTCGACCCGTATGTATATGTATGTATGTCCGCGATTTTCTCAAAAACTAATGAAGCAATTTTGATAATTCTTTCATTAATGTGATTTACATACTTTCAGGAAGGTTTTAGTATGTATATAATACACTAGCGGCCCGTCCCGGCTTCGCACGGGTGGACATTTTTTTTACGGGTGGTGATTATTCTTATGTACGAAGTTGTATGCATAAATGCGTGCATCTCCAGAATTTCTATGCGAATTTTGATGATTCTTCTAGTCAGTGTCATCAATTCTTAAATACACTAGTGTTCATTGAATTTGTCTGTCCTTCCCGTTTTTAATCCATCCAAAGGTTGTCTTTAAGGTGCCACTATTCGATATTTTTTCCATACAAATTTCGGGAGAGTATTACTCCACTGTTTGGCATTGTACATCCAAAGTTAAACATTGTATCGTTTTGTCTAATTATTAATTGTGTCTGTACGGAAGCAGAATTGTAAAATAACAAGCCATTAAAAAGTTATGAGCCAACAAAGATTCGTTTTTCTTGCTATTTTTAACGTAACTTTGGGTGTAAATAAGTAATAAAAGAACTGAAAAATATTAAAAATTAAATCCGTACCGACAAAGCTCAGTTATCGAAGAGTTCAAAAAACTTTATTTGTGATTGATTTATGTAGTGGATTTTTCATAGAACTCGATTTTCCAAAGCACTTTTCAAATATTTTTATGCGCCTATCAGTTCGGAACGGTGTTTCTGTGCGTGAGAACTAGATGTTGTGCGTGTAGATTAGCGTCTAACTGCTCATCACTGATACTAGCTCCGTCAGACACGAAGCCAAGTTAGACAGCGTGATTTTGGCCATGACCACCAGTGAGTTCGAGCTCGCGTTTAGTTTACTCTTAAAAGATCGCTCTTAGCGATAAGACCGCCCATTGTGTCACCCATTGTAAAGTTTTCTATATTTATGTCTGTAATTTATATGGTGTACATAATAAAGAGTATTCTATTCTATTTGTGTGGGCCTACCCCACACAAATTAAAAAGTGAAATTTACAAGTGAAAAGTGAACAATAAAAACTTATTTACAAAGAAACAACAGACTTCAAAAAAAAACTACAGTGATAACTAACTTTAATTTCGGAAGTCGGGTTCAAAAAACGAAAATGCAGAACCAACGACATCGACTTCCGAAATTAAAGTTATTTATCACTTTGTAGTTTTTTTTTTTTAAGTCTGTTGTTTTTTTGATTATTGAGAACGAATCAGTAAAAGCTAACTACTAATAAAGCATTATTTAATGTGGTTCAAAGTAATTATAATAGTAAAAGCAACTTGTTTATCCAAAAGTGTCCAAAACTGTATATATATTACTAACAGACTGGTATTATGTGCATGCTGGTGCAAGGAAGTTTGACGATAAAAAAGTGTAGATGGAAATTATCTAGGATCTAACATCCTAGATAATTTCCATCTACACTTTTTTATTTAATCGAGAAAAAAAAAGACATATTTAATTGGACTTCACACATTTATTGTATTTTTGTCTAATAAAAATACTATATCATATAACTATTATAAAGAGAATATCTACAGCAATTGACAGTCTTGCTGGTTGTACACACTTGCCAGAGCACATCTCCTGTAATGCATTTAGTGCACTTGGCAGGACATCATTTTCTTCTCTAACAACATTATTTTATACCTTAATTTACAGCCCTATCGCATCTATTTTAAAGTTTCGAAGAATAAAAACTGCACATTTTGCCAAAATAACACCATTGAATGGATATATTCACGTATTGCACTATTGAATGAAGAAAAATAGAATATTAAAAGGGTTTACAGAAAAATTGCAGTAGTATGATTTAAATCCTACGAAAAGTGTAGGATAATAAGTCTGTTTTTATCAGAACTACAGGCATTAATACGCCTAGAGCTACAGGCGTTAATACGCCTTTCATCTGAAATATTTGTAGGATTGTTAGGAATATGTTACACATATCTAAAGTAAGAATCTCGTTATTTTGAAGTTTTATGGATCAGAATATAAAATAACAATGAATGCAGTGATTTTAAGCAAAACTGGCGATAACACATGTTTTTTTATACTGCCCGACAATAGCTAGTTATTGTAGACATACATTATCAAAGTTTGTTATACATATTTAGTAAGGATCCTGCATCGCTAGAAGAGTTTGTGATTAAAATACATATGTTTATATTGTACACAAGACCGTAATGTCTTATATCGGTCCACACATTAATTTACAATGACATTAAGTACTTAACTGATTTAGGCACAATTATGTTTACTTCGAATAGGTTTCTCATCTAAAGTAACATTCTAAAATTTAAGTTCATTAAGCTCTACAACACATACATGACATTGTTTTACCATATTAGTATATTTATCGTACGTTAAACTTCCCAATTTTCTTTCAGATACAATACAGTTGTTTTATTCCTTACAATCTTCAACTTAAGTATAATGGAACACTTTCAAAGCTAAACTCGACACGAAATTATTATTATTTTAATATAAGATAATTAGTATTATTATACATTTTAACCAATTGTAACATGACATGAGCTAGTCCCACGCGACCAATAAAATGAATATAGGTCGCCTGTCGCCGTTACATGCACTTCGAAAATAATTTCAAGTGGACTACTTAACCTAGTATGTTATTATTATGTACAGAATGCACTCTAATAATTGTCTAAATGATAATAAACTCATTTGTAACATTCACCTTTAATAGGAAATCAACATTTAAATAAATTATAAAAGAAAATAGTCCAATAAATATGTACCGAGTTTCCGAGAATGATAAGCGTTACTTTGTAAACTTCGTTATTAGGTCGTTGAAACATCATAGCCGTCGAATGAACATTACATATAAAATGTACACAATCGCACGGCGGACAGAGCTGGGTACGTCCCGCATGGTGCCGGCAAGGCTCAGACTGAGGCGCTCGCTCCCGCGACTTTACCAACGTTTTTGGATTTTGTTTCACTCATAAGAATCATATAGAATTATTAAAAATTAAAAATATTCTGTGTACTTCTTTTTATTTAATAACTTGCCTTACAACTCTAAGAATGTGAAACAACCTACAGTACTACACACGGCATACATAGTATGTACAATTGTAACTATATACACAAATATAACATGGCAAAGGTGTCAAACGAGGGTAGCATTGTCATATTGTGAACACGCATAAGCGTTTTATACCCACATACACTTAGGTGTATTTTAATGTGAGCACACTAATAAGGTAGCCAAGCAGTCTCATTTAGATGTGTCTCTAATGCATATTCGCTACTGTGGCAGACAAGTGGTAACTAACATTTCTTATTGTCCAAATAGGTGAGTTTGACTTCTTTCACCTGAATAATATGCTCGAGATTACAAATATACCTATAGGTTTAGTAGTTATTACTTATTATTTTGTATTTTTCGAAGTATCATATTCAATTGTTATATCAACTAAGTAAAAAGGATGTTTTAAACCAGCAATATTACAACTGCACTCGAAACATAGAAGCCTTGGTGGCATTAAAATGAAAAATAATTTGTACTCGTGATTTCTATATGTAAAAACATCGGAAATATTTATATACTATATGCACTAAGAATATTATGTACATAATAATGTAGCTTGGAAACCACAAACGCAATTAAAGGTGAATGACTCACAAACAGCAAATTAAATGAATGAATTTATCAATATAAATATATGTAGTACTTGTGCGTATTTGATACAGAATACAATAGTGAACTAAGTGCTTATAGTTTGGGTAACCTGCACGATGATGACTCGATGAATTTGGCTGATATGTTCGTAAATTGTTAAGTGACATGATGCAAGAATTGTGTGAAGCCCCATGAGCACATCTCTTAAACACAATGTATGGAAAATAGCTTTTTCACTTCTCATGCTCTAAAAGTTCGTCTTTATGTTGTGTTTAGGCGACATAAAATCGCTTTTTATGTTCTAGTGCATAAAGTAAATTTTTCTTCTGAGACTAAGGTAATCAGGCCCAACAGCCACACGCGCAATAAAACTTCGCAAATTAAAGTCGTGATTTATTTTATTTTCTTTAATTTATACCACTTCCGTGTTTTATATCGTTAATTTAATAAAATCAGCTAAAATAGTTGTCATTTATTCTTTAAAAACTCAAAGAAACGTTTTTATGACTTGGCAGTATGAAGTACATACCCAAGCCGAATGACAAATGTTGAACATAAAAAAAAAACTTTTAAAAAGTTTCGTGGCGGTATTATCTGTGGTGGCGGGAATTAGCTATGCTTTGCAACATTTTTGATTAATTATGTCTCTGATTAGTTATGTCGTCTTTATGCCTGTTTCATTTTCTCGCAATCGAAGTGAAAAGCAGAGTGTATAACTCAGGCATAAACGAGCCATTTTACCCCACGACTTAACTATCCACCCTCGCCTGCGGCTCGCGTGGATATAAACGTCTCGGGGTAAAATAGCTTATTTTATGCCTTAGATGTACAATCTACTATATGCCGCATCTACTGTCACCTAACTGTACACCATGTCACAAAAATATTTCATTTACACTGTTGTATATTTATACAATCATAAATATATTCGTTTGTACATTACACATGTGATTTTACTTTTAGAATATTTACAAATAAACACAACATTCAACCTTCATCTCTATTCACATTCATTTTTCAAAACCTATTTTAATAAACTAAAATTATCAGGGCTGTAAAACCTATAATAAACTAAAACTATTTGTACCACTCTGAATAACCACCACAGCACCCGTTTTAGCGCTACCGGCGACTGATGCCAATGCTGTGAACGTCATTTAGAAGTTACAACTGTTTTACTCAAACATAAGTTTAACAGACTCACCCCCTTATTCATAAAACTTATCGAACCTATTTTAGTTAAAATGGGGTTTGTCTCTTTCTTACACACAGAAATGACAATGTGACATAAAGACAAACGTTCTATAAACCTATTTCAGCTAAAATAGAGATAAAATAGGATTATGAATAACGGCATAAGTTTATTGCATATTTGAGGTGAACTGAGAATTAACTAAATTGTCTTCCTGTTAAACTTGACAGGAGACGTCTTACGGCTGAACCCAATTACCTATCACCAGTTGTGGCATACTGGAGGTAGAAAAACCTATCTCTCTGGTTTTAACGTCCCAATAATCTATATCAGTAGCGATCTGTATGATTATATTATACTAGCAGTTATAATTATACTGGCTACCATCAGTAGCTATCTGTCAATAGGTTATTGGGTTCGGCCGGTAACGTTGTTCAAGTTGTGTAAGCAACCTGCGTTTTTGGATACCAAAATATAAAATGAAATAGTTTAAAGTAATAAATAAACTACAAAAATTTGCTTGCTTCACCTCAAAGACACAATTGTAGCATTGACCAATACTTAAGTCATTTATATGTTTTATAATTTATAACACATCATATCTCATCATAAAGAAATCTATTTAGCCATTTGGTATATGAATACTGCCCTGAACAAAATCTGCATGCATCTGAACCCATGACACACCGTAAACAAACCAAAAAAAACGAGCAAATGCTTATTATATACAACATTATTTTTAGTATATGCGAAACCTGAATATAGTTTGTTCAGAATAAGTAACTGAATCGATTCCAATAATTTTTACCCCATGTTATATTTTGGCCCAAAAATATTTAAAAAAGGTTAATAGTTGGACACCCCGAGTATATTATACTGTGCCCCGAGGAGCGACTAAGTAGGTAGTTATCTACCATACGCGCACAATGGCGCGGCGCGGACGCACAGCGAGCGGGGCGACCGGGGCGGGGGTGCAGCAACCTCAGTCACCCGGGTACCACTGGTTGGCGCGCACGTGTCGCGTGGGTCCAACTGCATAATCGCGAGCGCGCGGCCGCCGAGGCCGAGTTGTGTTTCGGTTGATCGTGTACTTACCTATCGTATGTAAAAAGTGTCGTGTAACCATGACTTTCTCATACACAAACGTCCAGTACACAGAAACAACGATAACAGTGATAACGTATTCCTGGCAGTGCAGCGGTACGAGGAGCAATCAGAGTATCGTGAAACACAATGCTTTGCCGTGATGATTAACATTTTTAAACACGCCAAGATGGTTAATTGTAGAAAGTTATTATCTGTACCTACAGCCTGCTGTGGTTAAGTAATGCGATGTTTAACACTTTTCATCCACTTTGAACAAATCGCATTGACTACATTGTATCACTTACGGCTTACGAATAAGTAATTACTTATTCGTAGCTTACGGCTGCATGTATTTACGAATAAAGTACATTATAATAACTACCTACACTTGACCATTACGACAGTCCAAAGCCTGCAAGTGTGATGGAAAATGTTATCACCAGTTAATTACAATACACTCGCCGCGCGGTACGTTTAGGCACGCGGTGGGGGAGACCATGTGTTTGGACGGACAAACAGGTAACATAACAAGCTTATAACTTGGTGATTATTCATGATACAGTTTTGAAATTTTGTACATAGATTCTTTACATAAAAATACTAGACACGTGTTTCGGGTTTCGCATATACTAAAAATAATGTTGTATATCGTCACTCGCATGACTAAAAGTCCTATCTCATTGTTTAGCTGATTTGAGTTAGAACAACTACCTACATTTTTCTATTCATGATTCTTTACATTTTTCACTAACCGTCGTATCCCATGTGATTTGGATCTCAAAATATCACCATTTTGAAAGGCAACAAAATGGAAAGAATCACTAGTAGAAAAAAAATGTAGATGTCCTAACTCATACCATAAAAAAAAATGAGATAGGGACTTTTAGTCATGCGAGCGACGATATTATGTAATTGTATAGTAGGTACTCAGAATGTGTTATTATAGGCCGCGGTCACACCACACGTATAGTCAGCCGAAGCTTGTAAGCAGGGTCACTAATAGAGTATGGTTCGAAGTGAAAAAAGGAGATGAGTATGTATGGTAAAGCAGTAAACTGCGCAATGCTGGCTCACAGTCGGCGCTTGACAATACGTTTGGTGTGGACATGGCCTTACTATGTAGGAAATATAGAAAAAAATATTGAACATACATTTATCCATTTCCTTAATCTTCCTTATATTAATCAAATGGGGATCAGATATTTGTGCAATGACAGTGATGTCATTTCGTAGAAGGATTGCCTTATTAACTGTAATTATAATTAAAAATTGTCTTGCCTTTCAAACATGTTTATAGGGTTAAGTTTGTTAAATTAGACAGAAATTGTAGTTTTACCCAGAACCCACTATGGTAACTGGAGGAAAATAGCGCGTCACTAATAAACCACGCGAAAAGTTGCTGTATTTGTCTTACGTGTCTATAACATTTACATTTTATAATAATAGACATATTAAGTGAGCTTAAATTATTATTAAAACAACGTAATTATTTTTTTATGGAAGAAGCTTAGGGCTAGCCAAAACCAATATTTTTTAGTTTGTTCACGGTTGGCCCAATATCTATGTCAATTCAGCAGTAAATTGCAAATCAATCAAACTATTACAACTAAGTTTCAGAAAAACTTTCTACAACATAATCTTGCAGTTTATTAAACAATAATATTAACTATGCATGCAATATATTCACCTTAGAGAATAAAGTTGTTTCACAAATTACAAAATCAAAGCAATACTCCGTTTGTCAGTAACTAAAAATTATTATGTGCATAGGTAGCAAGTATTATCATATTCCGAGACAGAAACCAATTTTAAATACTACAAAATTTCAATAAATCTATAAAACATTATTTTATACTTACTATGAGTGAATGCGATTTTATAATGGACTCCAGATTAATGTTTACTGGCTGCGGATTGTCGTACGTAAATAGTTTTATTATTACTCAACAACGTCCTGGTCTAGGTGAGCCCGCGTCAATAGCGGGTTTACTAGGAGACCCCGCTCCAAATATAACATTCAATGCTAACACTACCAACACACCCATTTTTTTATTGGACTGCACACCAATATGATTGCCTCCATTAAACTACCATATTTATGTATAAACCACGCAAAGCAAATAATCATAAAAGAATAGGTATACCTATTCAGTTCATTTTAGCGATTTCACGGACCCTGAAAGACGGCACCTAGCATTAGATGCCCAATACGAGATACTAGTTGCGCATAAAGATATTTCTAAAGAAAATCATCTGTAAAACCAGAATATATATAAAAAGAAAGCTTGATCGGAGTTACCATGTGCAATCAACACAGGTCAATAAGTTAAGCACACGTATGAGCGTATTGTAGTATACCGTGCATCGATCCACTGTCAATTTTTGAAGTGGATATGTGGCGAAAAATAAATAATAACATAAATATTGCGCTACGAATCGCGCGATAACTTCAGGGTCCTATTTTTTTGTCATAACATCGGGCCGCAGGTGTAACAAGAATGATCCAACTCACCAAAGATTCGAGAATATACCACCCGGCTCTATTCGCTTGGAGCGGTACAGGCGAGCTGCGCGGACCGGCTTGCTCACAGCTTGCGCGGGCGCGTGAGACGGCGCTTCTTGCGCTCGGGCGTGGCGCCGGCCGCGTCGGCCGAGGCGCGGCGCCGCGTGGGCGGCGTGGACGCCGTGCACTCCGCCGCACTGCTCTCCGCCTTCGGCTCCGGTTTACACTTACTACTTTCGCCTTTAAGCTCAGGTTTAGATTTCGTTGTCGTCTCCACTTTCAATTCCGGTTTGGACTTGGACTCAGATTTAGATTCCGGTTTAGTCTTCGTTTCAGGTTTGACTTCAGCGCGCGGCAACTCCGCGGTGGGCTCTGGTAGGGTGCTGGCAGCGGCGACGACCTCCGCATCGGCTGCGGTCACTTCACACTCCGTCGGCTCTGAACTTGTGCCGGCCGCCCACTGAAATGGTATAAATCGTTGGAAATTCGCATACCAATCGTTTGTTTGTTTTTCGTTTACCATATTTGGGCAAACATGGTGCCCATGCATATGTCTCAAATCTCAGCTACAACATAGCTGCGAAAAGGTAAAAAATCTCTCTGGACTGCAGACGAGCCATACTGATACGTAAGAGCTGCCTTAAAGTCATGTGACTACTAATACAACCTTTTTGAATGTTAAACGTCGATGGTTTTATTTACCTGTGCTAGTGAGGGGGCCGGCGACATTCGCAGCGAGGCGCCGCACTCGGCACACAGCGGCGGGACGGCCGGAGAGCGGGACCGCCAGTATTGTAGCTCTGTTTTACACTTGTTTAACTCCTGCAAAAATAAAAAATAACAATTACTGTTTACATACTAATATGAGAAGGAAGACACAGAAACAAGTGAAACAATACTATGTAAATAAAAATAAAAGATTCCGACGAATTGACAGCCTCCTCCTTTTTTTGAAGTTGATTAAAAAAGGAATGGCATTCATATAGCGCAACTACATATTGCATAGCACAGGTTAGTTATGGGTATGGTCAGTTCATTTTGTATATATGTAAGTGACGCGCACACGAAACAAATAATCTGTGGCAATAACTAACAGTAAATAAATATTTGGCAAGACAACCAGCGACAACCAGCGATCGTAACGTGTGACGGTTCATTAAAAATTAATATATTATTACAATATGGGCAGTTGACGAGCCTTCTTTAGCTATCGCCAAAAGCCCATTTGTTTTTCCATAAAATATATAAATAAATATATTACATACCAATACTACATTTTTACCTGCAACAAAGTTTGAAACTTGCGGCTTGTTTCTTCATTTTTCTTATCATAATCATCAAGACGGTTGGCGTACTCCAAGGTCTGCTTTTGTTGCTCTGCAATCTGCTTCTGTTGCTCGGCAATTTGTTTCTGTTGAAGAGCAGTTTTGCGCTTGCAACTGCGAAGATCACTGCGCAAAGCGGACAGCTGATCGTTGTACCTGAAGATGAAAGAATTCAATTACTACTAAAACAATTTATATAAATTGACTTATTTGTTATGTTTTGCGTAATCAGATAACCTTGGTAAAAACGCTATTTGGGAAAATAAAGCTTAGTTTAGAATGTCAGATTCGGCAGAAGAATTGCTTTTTCCCTATGCTTTGTAAACATTAGCTTAGCAGTGTCAGCAATCATTATTGATCGAAAGCAATCATAGATAAGACCGACCAACGGCTGTTAAAGCAGTTTGCTCCCTGAGCTGAATTGCCAACAGCATGGGCCTCGATCTGACGCAGCTTGGCGACACTGAATGCCAATGAAGTAGGTGTGATAACTGATAACCCAAGTTAGAAGACTGATAAAATGTCCAGCTGCAGTAGGCTCACTTAATTGAACTGCTGCTGCTACTTTTTAATAATTTAAAAAAAAAGTTTCTATTACTTTTTCATCCCTTGTTTAATACGATGTATCCGTTTCCTCAGCACCATATTGCTCTGCGGCGGTGGCGGGGACGGCGGGAGACTCTCCTCCATGTACATATTGTTGACAGAAGACATCCGACGCTCCGACACGATCGCCCCAGCCTGCTGCGACGAAGACGACTCAAAGCCGCTCGGTGGCGGCGAATCCAAACATATATACGATTTACTACTTTCACCAGCTGAAATTAATTTAACATGTAATGATAAGACGATTTTTCAAGTAAAGTGATAAGAATCTTCTTAACATAAGGAAATTACAGTACCCGGCGATAAATATTGCACATCGACCTTTGGAAAGAGACAATCGGCTAATTTCGGCTTCGTAGAGCGTTATCTCTGTCGCACACTACCTATGTGACGTTAACTGACGTTTTGTCAGTCGTTGTTCAAGTGCGATAGAGTGCGGTCGCGTCCAGTTCAAAATATATATTCAGAGTTGTTAACACCCCCAAATTTAAATAATTTAAAGTTGTACTATTGGCATCTTTAGGAAAAAGAGGGAAACCTTTACGAGGTCAGTCACGTGAAGTTATCATTTATAGAAAAATTGGTGTATTTTATACAAAGTATTATCAAAAGAAGCAAATCATAATTGTTTTAGCAGCTCCTAATAGATACCGGACTGTTTGTATTTCGTGCGACAGAGATAACGCTCTACGAAGCCGAAATTAGCCGATTGTCTCTTTCCAAAGGTCGATGTGCAATATTTATCGCCGGGTACTGTACAATTTGGTTCTTTTGCTTGATAAAGTGTACTTACGTGAAAAGGCTGTAGTAATATCAAAGAAATCTGTACCAAAGTATGTAATCTCTGGCAAGGCTGGTTCAATGTGTTCTTTAAAGTATTCCATAGCCATTGTGGTCAAATCAAAGAGTTCATCAGTCACCTTGTAAGGTCTTGCCAGTTTTGTAGTGGTTTTTAAGTATGACAGAATACTGTATACTTCATCTAATATCTATAATAAAGATAATGAAAAGGGGTTAATATTATTGTTTAAAAAAGTATTTCCAGATCTGATAGAGCAACAATTAAATATTTGTGGTTTTGTTTTTTATCATGACTATGCATATTTTATTTATTATGTCATCACTTAAACATTTTAAGTAGGTAGTCTATTTTAGTAAATACAAGTTAGTTCCTAATTCTGTGGATTCTATTCAGCCTCAATTAATCGTGTCCTCGAAATCTTGAAGTAGCAAAATGTCTGTTGCCTTGGAAAACCTAGGCAAGCAGACGTATCCTGTGCATCTTTATGGTTGTACTCGTATTTTGTAATTATCCTCGTGTTCTTATGTAGCGTAAGGTATATAGCCCGTAGTCGACGCGTGATGTGTTACATGAGCACTAAGCTCGCTTCATGGGTTCATGTGGTTTGTAGGTTATGCCCGTGACGTGTAATAAACAAAATTTCGACGCCAGAAGATGTAATGATCGAAATTAAGACGCTTATGTCTCGCATTGATATCTTGTAGCATATTTGCGCCCGTGCATGAGCTACATGTATGCGTAATTTGCGAACGACATTGCAATACATAGGTCTTAATATCAGAATAAAATCGCAGCAAAATGGAACTGTTAGTGTTTTTTTAGCAATTCATTATTTTCCATAGTACGGGAGGAGTTTACGATACAGGACGAAAATCGGAAGCTTCAAACTCAATGCGTTTTTAATTTTAGATGGTGCAGAGTGCTCTCATGATTCTTTTGCTTAAGTACCTACTAAAAGTAATCTAAGAATGTATGAAAAATTCCGCCCAAGTTAATTGAGGGATTGACAGGTTCCTGTCATGACGCTGGCAACAGCTAATGGCCAATTTATACAGCTTAGGCTGGCACAACATACCACGATAATAATATATTATGTGCGCAGTGGGTACAAGTCCATACGCGGGGCTTAGTTGGTGCGTCGCACTCGCATACTAGTCGCTGACCTAGTGATGGGTCGAAAGAATTTTCTCTTCCGTCAATTGATTATTCTCCGTCCAAAAGAATATTGTAGAACATTATTTCACGGAGAATGTTCTCCGATAGAGAATATTCTTTTGAACGGAAAATATTCTCGGAACATGGAGAGTTTAAAATTGAAATAATTTAAAAGTAGTGGTTAATTATGATGGGCAAAGGAGGCAATAAATGTAATTACAAAACCAATGTCAAATGTCCAATTATTTACCTTTGCGAAACTGTTTTTTTTACACATAATATTGAAACTGATTATTTGTAAATAATTAAGTTTGTTATTATTTATTTTAACCTTACGAAATCATGTTCGTGAACGGGCGCCGTCGTGTCGGTTGAGACTGGTCACCTCTTAACTGCCAAGGCTTATTTTTAATCTTATATTTTGAATTGTTTCTTCATGTGTTTTTTTTACATTGTTCTCACATAGAAGCAACAATTATTCTTGTATCCAGGATTGTGTAATATCTTGATTTAAAAGAGTGTCCATGGAGTTTCTTGCCCGTTCTTCTCCATCGAGATCTACGTTTTGGAATGGGCAACTAGCTTCAACTTTCTGACTGACTGACCGACTATTTAATTTTGACAATTCAAAAGGGGAAATTATAAGTGCAGCAACAAAAGTTTTCTTTAGCACCTGCAACCCAGTCTTTTTTTGTATGTAGGTAACGAGTTAATAGAACACCTTCTATTATATTCATTAATAGGTGTTCTATTAACTCGTGGTTTGAATTGAATAGGTCGAATCTGTTTCAAAACCGAATCGGGAAACCCCAGACTTCACGTAGTCTTTTGGCTGCTACCCCTAGAGTATATATAAAAACCGGAGGCACGAAGGGAGTCCTTTGTAACGTAAGGGCGGAGGGGTTGCACTTCCCACAGCGCCGGAGATGATGCAGAAGCAACTTTAAAGTGTTTTGAGGATAGGTTAAAATAAATAGGTGACTACATGAAATCAGAGCTTTCATTAATTGATTATTTGATAAAAATAATAAGGTAAATTTATGTTCAATTATAGTAGATTCACTCATCAATTACTTATGCTAACGTATAAAAATACAGGTGACTATATAAAATTAGAGTATGTTGAAATTATTTTATACATGCAGTTGATACACTTATCAGAAGCTGGCAAAGCGTAGACATAAATCACAAATTTAGTTGCTTAAGAATTATCACCATACTGCGTCATATTAACAGTAGCTTGTTTTACAATATATGGTTGCTTGAAAAGCATTTTTAGACGCTAAAAGTTCGTCGCTGACTTATTAATTCATTAGTATATTTGAAACAAAACCTATTTGAAGACGAGAATGACATTTTCAAGAAGCCTTGCCTTAAATAACACCGTAGTACTTTAAGTATTCTGTGACAACACTCATTCAAAAGTGCCTGTACATGGTTTAATTGAAATGCTTTGAGTTTGAGAATTTATAAAGAATTACGAGAAGTATCTACTGAGAATTTAAGTTGTGAAGTAAATTATTTTGACGTCAACTTCGTAAAACGTTTAGATGCACTCAATACCATTATTATAAAAATAGATCGATACAATAGACATCCAATTTTTAAATTCTCGAGAACTTTACAGCAATTTTCGCTAGGAGAATATTCTCATTTTACCATCACTACGCCATACCTAATTCTTGCCAGCTAAGTATCCGGTAAGAACTAGTTACAGCGAAGCCAGTATCCCAAAAGTTGATAACCCGTTTGTTGACGTCTTACTTTCTGACCATGTATATCACGAACCAAACCAAGAGATTAAAAACATTTAAGCAGTGGTACCAGAAAAAATGGAGGATGATAAAGGCAGTTCGTGTCTTTTTACTAGCTAGGTACCAAAGCGTTAGCTGATTGTGGTCACACAAATAGGCTAGTTTCCTAAAAAATTCTAATTAGTCCGTCAGTTAGATTATCAAAAAATATTGGACCCATATTTTTTCTTTTGTCAATTATATAAAAAATGATGAAGATATCGCCTGTTAAGATTCCGCGTGACGTCGCGCCGTGCGACACTTTTTAGCACGGCGTGACGTCACGACCCCCCACTCCCAAATTTTGACGCGCTTTATCTTTTTCATTTTTTGTTTGATTGACAAAAGAAAAAATAAGGGTCCATTATTTTTCGATAATCTAACTGACGGACTAATTAGAATTATTATTTTTTTACCCAGGAAACTACCCTATTGCTACTACAGGAATTCGGCGGTTAGATATCCACTTTTACTATCTTTTTACGCTATTTTTGTGCACGGTTTCTGCGGTTTGACGGTGGTTTATCTTTTCTTTCGATAACGCTGTTGGTGTAGCACCATGTCGACGAATTTAGAAGTTAACGCCGGATTGGGTATGAAGCAAGGATTATATTTGAAATTGTTTCCGAATCTAATTATACTAGTAAAAGTGGTTGAAGTACTAAAGTACACGTATCATATTCAAGCTCGTGGTTGGTAGTGTTGGTTAAGCAAGTTAGCTTCCAAGCAACTACGTTCTAAAATTGGTTGCTGTCCTTCCACCAAGGTGCACCGTAGCCCGCGGCTGATCACTGTTTTTTTATGTAACCGTTACCTTATCATCATTTTCGGTATTTAAAACTTTACAACAAACCTTAACTTACCTCGAAAAGCTGTGAGCAGTTGCTTGGAAAACAAAATTATTGCTGCATGGTTACTAGGGCTTTCAATACCGGTATTAGCCAATACGGGGATACCGGTATTGGAAGCCCTAATGGTTACAGAATCAATTGACGGAACCTCATCAGTTTTTTTTTTATGTCAGTCAGCAAGCTTGGCAGTTAGATTAGTTATCGCAAGTGGCTGATGGCACGTTTTCCTATGTCGTTACGTCGTTCGACACGTGCTACTGTCCCGTAAACGCAGTATCCGATTTGGGAGTCTATTTTTAGACCAGACCACAAGAGACCACGTTATTTTTACTCCCTTATTGACTAGTAAAAATAAGATTGCATTTGACGCATTGATGCAATTGATCAATGTCGTCGTAATAAAGTCGATTGTTTGCGCTATCTGTGACTCCGGATTAAGCCAGCGCGGTGCCTGTAGCAAATTCTACCAAGAGCTAAATATGAGGAGATAAAATACAGTAAACAGTACTTTACAATACAGTTTTTTGATATTTCTTAATATTACGCTAGTCGTAATTTTTTTTCGAAACACAGACGTTCTTTTCCTACTTAACCAAATTACCTACTTAGTCTCATGAATACATGTTTAATTTTTCGCATAGTTGTTGCCAGCAGTGGTTTAAAGGTGGATTTTCTTAGAAGTCTGGATGCAACAGCAAGCGAAGCGTGCTCGAAAATTTCAGCACATCGTATTAGTTAGGGTTAGGTTTTCTTGTGACCATTCATACTGAAATAGAAGTTACTTCGGCTACATGTGAAAAAAAAATTAAGGAAAACTAAGATGCGACAGCGAGCTCTAAAGGGGTTAGAAGATTTTTGTATGGAGGGTGGCCCTAAGGTCGGTCGCCATTTTGATTTTTTTTCAGAATCGCGGTGCACAACAAAAGTTATATATTTAGATAGAGGACACTTATACAAACAAAAAATATAATATAACATAATATCCTAAAGCGTCAGGTTTCGGAGTTATTCACCGAAATATAATTCGAAAACAACAATGATTTTTTTGTCTTTTTTCCCTCCAGGTAAGCATATTGAACTATTGAGGTAATAGAAACGTTATGAAACCTTTATGGAGAAGAAACAAATGAAGAATAGACATTTTTTAAATAAATAATTAAAAACGGCTAACAGTGGTGGCCAAGTGGTAACAGCCGCGACTTACGAGTTGTAGGTCGTAGGTTCGAACCCAGACAGGCGCTTTACTTTTGTGTAAATTATTTCATCACCACTGCTCTCAAAACGGTGAAGGAAAACATCGTGAGGAAACCGGCATGTCCTAGAACCAAAAATTCGAAGACATGTGACATCTGCCAACCCGCACTGGGCCCGCATGGTGGATTACGGCCCACTCCCTCTCACCGAGGAGGCCTGTGTCCCAGCAGTGGGAACATTATAGGCTAATTATGTATGTATGTATTATGTATGTATTTATAGTTCGTTTTTTAATCCCAGAGAATAATCTGACATTTAAGTCTTTTGTGTTTTCGTTTTTTTTTAGTATAGAAGTTTGATACACTTGTCAGATTAGTCTCTGGGATTAAAACAACGACCTATAAATTGCCGTGTTTAATTATTTATTTAAAAAATGTCTATTCTTCATTTGTTTCTTCTCCATAAAGGTTTCATAACGTTTCTATTACCTCAATAGTTCAATATGCTTACCTGGAGGGAAAAAAGACAAAAAAATCCATGTTGTTTTCGACTTATATTTCGGTGAATAACTCCGAAACCTGACGCTTTAGGATATTATGTTATATTATATTTTTTGTTTGTATAAGTGTCCTCTATCTAAATATATAACTTTTGTTGTGCACCGCGATTCTGAAAAAAAATCAAAATGGCGGCTGATTTTAGGGCCAAAACCTTCAAACCCCTTTTTAAGCATTTTAAATTTTTCTGACTTCTTTTGACAATTCATACAGAAATAGGAGTTGCTTTTTCGTCTTATACAGAAAAGTGAATAACCCCACAAAATGTTTTTAGCATCCCGCCGCGGAGAGGCCATTCTTTTGACCATTCATACGTAGACCTACAGTTAGCATAGGTAACAAGACTTGATTTTTGGACGTCCTAAGGCGGGGCGCTCCAAAGTGCGTGGCCTGTAGCATTTGCTACACCTGCTACGTGGCTATTCCGGTCCTGGAATCCAGGCTTATAAGAACCCTGCTGGGGGCTACCGAAAACTATTTAGGGTCTGTTAAAGTTAGAAAGAAATGGCTCCACAGTAGCGTTGCCCTACTTTTATTTGTGAGAAAAACGATATCGACGGTAAGATATGCAACTACATACTTACGTAAGCTAAAAATATTTAGAAGACCCTGAAGGGACATTTTAAAATCGATCTAAAATGTTATTGTTACGAAATTCGAACAATATTACATTAGCAATCGCAATCGCGTTTCTAATTTCTTACATTTAGGTATAATGTGCTGACAAAGAAACAGAAAATAAATGGATTAGGCCGCAACAGCGACCGCGGCGTGCACTTTAGCTTGGTTCCTAGGTAGGTATAGAAAACATGAGCAAAAAGCGTCGCGTAAAAACCGCGAAGCCACCTCTGTGGTAGCACGACTGCGGACTTAAAGCACATTGACTATCACACGAGGAGTTACTATACCTCGAATAAGCGATTATCGAAAGGAGATTAAGTTGACTCGTGTTAACACCACCCGCATATGGAAAGGCGAGAAACACTTGGGCTTTGATGTTAGGAAGCGTAAACAAGAACTTGTATTTTGAGTTTTCGAATCACATGGCAGTTCGAGAAAGTTCGCCTGAGAAGTCTCATGATCTTATCCTGGGTGAAATATTGTTTCTCACTGATGAGTGTAATTTTCGAGGCGAGTCACGCTTAAAGAGTCGTATGTACATTCTCCCCTTTCGAAGGGCGAGAAACTCTTTTCGTGTTAGTGAGCCTTTATTTTTACCGTAATTTTAAAAGTATTATTGTTCATTTTAATAATTATAAACGTCTTTTTGATAAACATACGTGACTAGAAAAAACACATACTTAGGTCATTAGGTGGATAGCTGCTAGTTTTTTTACCATCTGTTAACCCTTTAACCGCTTGGCTAAATATCAATTGTCGTGCCCCTAGCGCGAGGCTACAAATCGACAAAATAATACCTACAATAAATAAGGAGGGGCAATCGTTGTATCGATAAAAAAAAGTCAAAGAATTTTTTATGTTTTTATTTTAAATCAGCCTTATGGCTTCTACAAACAGGCGCGACACAAAGAAACCGCTCATGTCTTTGTGTCGCGTGTCGCGCCTGTTCGTAGGACCTTTAAATTAACCACCCTAATCACTTTCTTCGTATCACAATCGTTCATCTTTATGCTAATAAGTAAATGTTTTTAACAGTTACTAATTGTTTAACCTTACTAAATTCGAATTGTTTACATCACAATAACGTGCACGCCGCGAGATCGCACGCAGCCGGTACCTAATGGAATGAATCAAACAGACAGGGACTGGAACGCGCGCGGTGGCGGCGGCGCGGTGACGGCGCGGTGACGGCATCGTGTGCAGAACGCTTATTAAAGTTATCTTTTTTTTATAGATAACTCATGCACTAGGAATAATTCCTGTGTAGCTTGGGACTTCACAAACACACAAGTCACGGACACAAAACAGCTACACCCAAACTCGAATAATGATTTATGAAAGAGAGAGAGAGAAAAAGAGATAAACGCGAGTGCGAGTGCCTGTCCGGCTTGGTAGGTACTGTCACAGTACCTTAATAATGGTAAGGACAACATACAACACGGTTCCAAATTTGAACAATCAATAGGATATGTAGGTAGTTAAGTAGGTAATATAGGTAATAACAGAATTACATCACAATATTTAAAATACTATTTCGATTCATCAAGGAGTTACCTAAACCCAACGGAAGTCTTATTTATACCTATACCTACTGAATAATGTGCAAATAACCTAAGAAGAAATTGAAATAGGTACCTACTTACCTCTCCATCACTTCTAAATTCTTCTATCGAATCGGATAATTCCAATTCGTCGTCACACTCGTCGTCGTCACCTTCTAATATTTAATAATTCCTCAGTAGTCGTCATTATTGAAAATTGAAATGTGACTATTTTATCGACAATGCACAAATACCAACGAACAACATTAATGGAACTTTCCATTCGTTTGATCCGCTTGTGACGTAGGCAGTGGTCGTATTAATGTGACAGCCGCGCTAGACTAACTAGAGAAATATGTTGCAAGCATAGGAGTCAAGGGATGGGAACTAACGTCAAATGTTGGCATTATACAACGATCGTGAGGGATATTTTTCTTATGAATAATAAGGAAAAGAATTAATAACACAAGGCAATATGTTAAATTTAACTTTATTTGGTATGACACCGTTTATTTTATGCTGAATGATGCATTATACCTGATTATTTAACTGTTTGTTATTTCGTTTTTAAAATGCGCATTGCATTGTATCCCATCCCTATGGTCATATTTATGCGACGCGCGCGATAGACGCCGAAGAAAATTTCAAGCTGCCAATTACTTATTTTTGTTTAAGTTTTTTGAATGCTTAGAGTTATGACACATAATTTTAAGTAATTGTTGTAAATAATAGCTCTATTTAATAATAGTTTTAGTTGTACCACGCAATTAATAGGACGAAAATAGAACGAAAAAATCATGCATGTTCTCTGTCGCAGAAATACGACACGCGCGGTAGGGACACGGAAATATTTGTCGCATATATGCGACACGCGCGGTTAAAGGGTTAATGTATTCAAGACGAAAAAAAAATATATGCATGCAATTCAGACTAATCAGTATTCACATTGCACAAGCTGATACAGATAATTACAACTAATAATTACCAACACAATTACATGAATCACATAATGATCCCATGATTCACACTTCTATGTTTTCTGAATATAATAAAGTTTCAAGTACCTACTTCAAGTGTTTAAAATATTCATACCATGTAATTCAGTTCATAATAATCAACTAAACTTCTAAATTGTAGGTATAATAACAGTAGATAACTTTGTTGATAACTTATGAAAACAACCACTTTTACTGTTCAACATTGAATAAATACCATTAGTATATAAAAATAAAGAGACTTAACAATACTACTAACTCCATGTTACTATTAGGACATAGCTAGGGTAAAAATACCAGTATGACAGAGAAGAATAAGAGATGGCAAATTCTCTCAAATAAATGTGACCACCTCTGCAGGTTTTAAGACCCTGATCCCCAATGAATCAGTGGCTTAATAGATTGTTATCTTGAACAAGTAGAAACCTATAAACTTGTATTAAAGTTACATACTTAACAAAAGATGCTTACCTCTCCTGGGAAGAAACAGCAATGTTTCCTCTCAATGTGTTTTCCAAAAGTCATTTGTAGAAGACTTAGTCTCATGTGCAAAGTTTCAATAATGTCCGACTCGCATGCCAGAGGGTGACTCCTACGGGCAGATTCTCGGCGAGGCATCTTAGCTTTGATTGATTGAAATCTATGCAACATCTGGTTTTGTAACCGTTGAAATGTAGAGTTCAATAAAGTGCTACATACAGAATTGAACTGACGGTTAACCTGCAAATAAAAAGAGTCCTGAATCCTGTGAAGACAACAGCTACTACTAATTTATTAGGGAATGCTAAATTATATGGAACTTTGAATGTAAGAAGTTTCTTCTCAAAATTACATCAGCATAAGCCTGTATTTTATAGATGAGGTATACCAATGTTTAAAGTATGTCAGTTAACAAAACAGGAAAATAATGTAAATATACATGGTCTAAGTGACTAACATTCAGAGGTTGAATTACTACCTATTTTTGTGAAACAATAGCTAAGCATTGGAAGAAAACATTATTCCACAGAATATTAAAATACTCAACAGTATATCCAGAAACTCATAGAAATTCAAGTGGAAATTTAAAATTCATATTGAATATAATCTTGCTTGTATCACAAGTCTGTTCAATTCAACATGTACTTTTATCTTACTTAAAAGAAGGTAAAGATGCTATAGAAATGAGAAAAGTTCATATACATGTTATTAAATTAATGATAGAAATTTAAATAAAAGAAAAATCATTCATTCTAATACAAAATCCATTACTGCAATTGGTTCCTGCCTAAATGCTAAAGAGTAATCAAGCATATAAAAATATTAACCATTCTAATTTGTGAGACATGTTTGTAGCCTGTATAGCCAATAATCTTCTCAATAACTTCAACTGGCAAGTCAAGTATGGTTGTAGTGTAAGTCTTGGGAGCAGGCACTAAAGTGCATTTGGAGGTACTAGCTTGCGGCGAGGAACCTCCCGGCATCAAAGTACTGGAGTGACGAGTGACGCGGGACACCGCCACGGGCTCCGCGTGAGAGGGGCCCGCACCGTCGCTGCCTCCATTGCCACCTCCGACGCTGCTCATTTGCCTCGTCGACACCATATTGCCACCAATTTAGTCTTCACTTAGATATTCCTGAAAACTAAGCTAGTCTATGGAGCCACTCTCATAAAATTTAAAAATATGCAATTTCTTGTTGCAAATGCAATCCGAGACTTATTTAAACACAAAGGTAAAGAACTTATGACTAGAATAGTTATATTTTCAATCAAACCAATACATCTTTTTCATACAACAAAAATAAATTACTTGAGAGCACCAGCGAGTAAATTCTAAAATGGTGGCCATGGATGACTAGATCGGTACCTAATCGCTTGAGGAAATTAAGTATGATTTTTACGGATTGCATTTTGAAACTATCATAATATTGCAAACAATTCACCCACTGAAGAATTCATGCACATCTTTTGTTAATTAAATCGTGATTATCTTCACAAACAAAATTATAATTAGACGCAGTAGTCACAAACGCGCTACGCTTTCACAAAAAATATTCTTTTTTTGGATAGATAGAGACCATGGAATAGACACGGATGAAAAGAGTGAATGAATATGATTTCGAATGAAATAGGTATAACTCGGTCACTTTATATCTGCACCTCCCAAAGAGTAAAATAATATTGGCACCTCCCTCGATGAAGCCGATGTTCGCTGACGATGATGAGCATCTCTAGAAATATGATTTTTTTTTACCCGACTGCCGGATGTATACAACATGTACAGACGCCAGCACATCAACCTACCCGAAACTGTCACATTTTCCGAATCAACTTTGAACCTTATTTTTTAGTGATAAAGTTGAAAATCACAAGTTCAAAATAAGAAATTTGACAGATTGTAGTAGGTTGATGTGCTGGCGTCTGTACAAGGTTTAGATTGAAGGATTTTGTGATTGAATATGTTGAATACTAATGAATAAGCGAGGTGCAGAGATATTGTGACCGCAATATACTTCATTTGTTAGGCTATGCTTTACACACATTAAAAAAAAAGAACTACATTTCGGTTGGTTTGGACTGACTGTATACATACCTCAACAGCTGCTGTGAAACTTGATTTTAATGCAATTTTGTGAC
The DNA here is from genome assembly GCA_945859645.1 of Amphipoea oculea. Lineage (NCBI taxonomy): Eukaryota > Metazoa > Arthropoda > Insecta > Lepidoptera > Noctuidae > Amphipoea > Amphipoea oculea. Next base: position 13,664,652 of record OX243871.1, on the reverse strand, counting down.
AAAAGGGTTGATTAACAATCTTATTAATTTTTAGTATCTAGAAGAATAAAAATAAAATGTTGTTCATTGGTAACCGCATCACTAGAGAACGGCTGGACCGGGCTGATTATTCAGATTATTTTTTATTTCTCGTTACGTTTTGAATAAGGTTTTCACGGAATAAAAAAAAAAAGTGGTCCAGAAAATTAGAAAATTCGGGAAAAAGTGAAAATATTTTGTTTTAATGAAATTAGGACAGTACTACATACATGCAACGTGTGTCGGGTCAGCTAGTTCAAATAAAAAAAATAAAAACAAAAAAGCTACTTTCACTTATTTCAATAAATTCACACATGCTATATAATTCTAATAATTAATATAGTAGCCCAAATATTTTAAAGTTCCATTAAGATTTTAAAGAGCAAAACAGAAATATCACCTCAATACATTTTGTATTAGTATTTTTGTTAAAAAAAACCGGGAGAAACCATGGCCTTATTTTATTAGTTGTAGGCTTGTAGGTAATATAATAAGTTCATGGGAGAAACCAAAACATCTTCCTTCGCAATTTATGATTACGAATCGGGAGTCCAGACTCACAACTCGGGCTGCCAACTTTTTTTTAAGAAGAAATGAAGTATTTCTGATTTCAGAGCGGGAAGAATAGATAGTACACAAAAAAATTGTACTTTTTATTTTTAAAACAAACTATTTATAGGTCCGCAGAGATCAGCCACCCGACACCTCGAAAAGATTTTTCGATAAGTAACGATTTTTTTTTAAATTGAACAAAGCCGTTATTTTACGACTCTGCAATTCTAAAAATAGTCCCCCGTAAAGTTGACTACCCCTCTTCATCCCCTTAGATTAGGGGTAGATTTTCGGAAAACCCTGATAAACGATAAACACTTTCTTTATTTTGGTCTTTAATATAAATACTGAGTTTCGAGTTAATCGGACTACGCATTAAAATTCTTCCATACAAACTTTGACACCCCCCAATCCCCCTTTAGGGGGTAGTTTAGAAAAACAAAAAATGACAAACTTTACAATTTACTTAGATAAGTATTAGTACCAACTTTCATGTTTATAAACTCAAGAAATAAGACTTTTCATACAAACACAATCTTCCCTTTTCTCCCCCATATGGGTCGTATTTCCAAAAACCCCTTCTTAGTGGTCCTTAATATAAAAAGAAGCCATATGCAAACTTTCACGTTCCTAGTCCCAGTTCCCAGTTTTCGGCTGTGCGTTGATATATCAATCAGTCAGTCAGTTTATCATTATATTTATAAAGATATATTCAGATGCCGCTTTTAGCGGCAGATGTGTCCTGAGGGGCAATTCTCTTAATTTTAAGAACGTTCACAGTCTGATTTCAGGCTCAATCTGTCAAAAATACCTCTAATTTCGCTACATTTTGACAAGTTTTTGATATTTCTTGTCGCTGAGATGAGATTGCGACTAAATTTTGAACGCTTTTAATTACGGGTCTTCAGCATTCACAATCATCCAATACGCTATCATATCGAAATTTACACATTTAGATAACATTGATTGATGTTCGATACGGTACGGAAACGTATCGATTGGTTGTGAATAGTAAATGCTGATTATTATAACTTTCCTTACCAACCTTGTACTATATCCTAATAATCTTATACTTATCCATCCATTGTTTCTTTGGTTTTCCTCTACTAAGGGCTTAGACTAGGACAAAAGTTATGTGTTTATAAACATACACACACACACACGTATGTAACTTTTGCCTTGTAATCTAAGGCACTTGTGTCCAAGTGTCCAACATATCTTTATAATAAAATATTGAGTTTTAAGGCTGACAACACCGTTGGCGCCATTGTTATGGTGCATTCCGAGTAAGGACTGTAATCGATATTTTACGATTTGAGCGTGCTTAACCCGTACCGAATTACACCAGTCTTTAGTGTCAGGAGTGTCCCTCGGGCAAGACAAACCCAGTGTGGAGATTACCTCCTTTGTCCAAACGTCACCTGTAGCTACAAGCTCTGCATCCAGTTCGGGAGCGTCATCTCAACTGTCGATTCAAGCACGTTCAAATCGATAATATCGATTACAGTCCTAACTCGGAACGCGGCAATAGTAGAGTTTTTTAATTTGACGTTAAGTGAGTTTGACTTTCAGTGTCAATTGTCATGTAATCTGTCATTATTAATGACAGATTATATGTCATTATTCCTATAATTGTCATGGAGAATCAATAGCGAGGTGAAAATAAAGTGCGTAATTGTTTACAAGCAGCGCTTAAAATTTATATCAATATGCAAATTCTTTAAATAATGTCATGTTGATTTTTAGTTTATTGCTTGCATCGCTAACCTAGTTTTAATTCAATTTTAGTTATATGTAAGTCCCTATATTTTCATAGATTAGTTTTTGAGCAGACTTTTACTAAAAATATATTTTCAATATGTATCCACGATGTGGTAGCAATGGTTCAATCCAAAATATACACCAGACACCGTCGTCTTCAAACCAGAACACCGGTAAGTGAAAGAACAAAGTATTACTTACTAATCTTATATTGTATCAAATCTAATCATAAATCTCTAAAATAAGACCTCAAGATGTCTCTCTTTCTCTTCTTTATTTTTATATTACTTAATCTTTTACCAGAACTTCTTTGTGATATTTAATTTTGTTATGAAATGCAACAAAAATATAAATACTTTTGTAAATGGCTTCTGTTAAAAGTTAATTAAACTCAATTCTTGTTCACTTATGTAAAGAAGGCCGCCCCTAAGATGACCCTCTGACATATTATTATGTTAAATACCAAAATTTTCTTATACCATAAGAACATTACAGAAAGTTAAGTTGCTTTGCTCTGTTTCCACAATGTAAATAGTTACTAGTAAAACAATGTGTACTCTTGTATACCTTCTTCTTTTCCTATGTTTACTATGCTCATTGCAAAATATGAATACAGATTAAAATAAGGCTGTTATAATATTATTGCAACACTTTTGCATATTACAGAAGATGAAGATGATAGTGGTGACAATAAGGCATCCGCACTTAGTTTTAAGGAAAGGAGGAGAGAAGCCCATACTCAGGTAATACTTTATAAACTAAGTATCCATTCATAAAGAAAAGATAAATGATTATAAATTACAACAATAAAAACAATTAGAATCTACCCATCAAATTAGAAAAGAAAATAAATTAATCCATCCATTAAAATAGAAAAGCTAACTAAATGAAACCAAATCTATCCTTTAAAATAGAAACTATAGATAAAAATGAGTTCAAATCACACTAATATTATAAAGGCGAAAGTTTGTGAGTGTGTGTGTTTATGTTTGTTACTTCTTCACGCTCCAACGGCTGGACCAATTTTGATAAAATTTTGTATGGAGGTAGCTGACATCCTGGATTAACATATAGGCTACTTTTTCCACGGGATTGACACTTATGCGGGTGAAATTGCGGTGTGCAGCTAGTAAAAAATATAAATCAAAAGAATTCATTCATTTATATGTATAGGAAAGATCCATACTCCAGTATTAGAAATGCGAAAGTAACTCTGTCTGTTACGTTTTCATGCACCACTAAACCAATCATGAAATTTAATAGGTAACCTCGGATCTAGACAAATATATATATATATAGGCTACTTTTTATCCTGTATATTTGTATTAAAATAGGGCTAAATACAAGCAGATATTATCGCAGGCAGCTGCTGGTAATAAAAAAATATGAATAGCAAAAAGTATAGCTTAAAGGTGGTATTGGAACCGAGCTGCCAACTGCAACTGCTGACAGCACGTGCAGCGGCTTCATACAATTGGCTGCTGGTGTGTATATATTTGTATGAAGTCACTGCACATGCTGTCGGCAGTTGCAGTTGGCAGCTCGGTTCCAAATAGCACCTTAAGACATAATGACTCCACTTATTATTATATTTCCTGATAGAACAGATAAATATACTTATTTCCATCCATCAAAATAAGAAAACTTAGCTAAGTAAATGGATTTGAATCTATCCATCCATTAGAAAATACAAATAAATTAATCCATCCATTTAATATAGACTAGCTAACTAAATGAATGTGAATCCGTCCATAAAATTAGAAAAGAACAATTAATAAATCCATTAGAAAATACAAATAAATAAGTTCATTCATAAAATAGAAAAATAAATAATGTGAACAAACTCCACATGGAGGTAAATGAAGTCAGCCTCTCCTCATCTCATGAGCTCGTCGTATCGGCGCGCGGCGCTTTTTCAAATACCTGCCAGCATGCTTTTTACGCCAAAAACTGTAAGAAATTATAATTATGACTGAGGCCCGATTGTACCATAATTCTGTTTGGACGATATTTTAAATGCGTTTAGCGATAATTACATTTTTTTTATGATTTGTGGTGAAAGCGGGCCTAGCGGGTGTGCAGCTTCGGGATATTGGCAATTAATTTTGTGTTGGCTTCTCATTTTCTCTCACCTTCCTTTCTTGCCGGGAAAGCGGAAAGAATACGTAGGCATCTCCAGCTTCCATAAACGAAAGGTATGTGAAGGAACCCACCCTGTGGTTTTGGTCTGTAAGTGGTTGACTTATCTGACTATAAGGATAAGGGTTACAAAATAGCCAAAGTTAAGCGCCAAGCCAAGACGATAACTTCCTGTAAAAAAAGACGCAGCTATAATATAGCAGCCATAATACTTGTCAAGGTTTTGGTCGAAGGAGTTTTATTGGCAAACCAATCATTGCTACCAACGCACGATAAAATAGATAGTAGAAGCGTTCCAATGTATTTTTTTAATTCCAGGCTGAACAGAAAAGAAGGGATGCCATAAAGAAGGGCTACGATTCTCTTCAGGACTTGGTGCCGACTTGTCAGCAGACCGATGCATCAGGGTACAAGCCAAGTAAAGCAGCCGTAAGTTTCTTATCAGTTCGTATTTATATGGCGAAGGTTATCTCACAATTTTGTTTTACCGACCTTGCTACTAATCAATACTCAATATTGACTATATTGTGTATTACGATGTAGCTTGCTTGCGTAATATTTGCGGTGCTATTCATAAATTGTTGCAACTTTATGTTGCATAATACCTACTTTATTCAATGCAAATAATTTTTAATTTTAATAGTTATCTGAACGTATTATTTAGTTTTCAAATCTATCAATCAACTCAGCCTATTGCAGTCCACTGCTGGACATAAATAGGCCTCTCCCAGGCTGTGCTACAACACCCTGTCCTCCGCCTTCCGCATCCAGTCTGACCCAGCCACTTTCTTAAGGTCGTCGGTCAATCTAGCTGAATTTAATTACTGGATATTTTACCGACAAAATAAAGTAGGTACATACCTACCTACACCCATAACTTTTTGATGAAAACGTATACTTAACTAGTTACATTCCTATCTAGATATTTTACTGTTCAGTCTTATTTTGCTGTCTTGTCGCGGAATAGATATGGAGGCCAGTGACACCTCTTGAAGTAGCATGCGGCAAGCACGTGCTAGATCTAAGTTCGTAATCGTAAATAATATGCGATAGGTTACTAGGCACATTAGAATTTGACATACTTTGGAAGTGGAGGTCTCGATGTTTTATCGGTATCCAATCTATTCTTCTGTCTGTGAACTCCGGTTTTTTTTATCGTGTGGATATGCGCCGCGTGTTTATAAGCAAAAAGAGGTTGTTTGGGATTGCATCATACTTACATCTATTTAAATCATATGGGGCCCACCAAGATCCTTATCACTTTTGGACGGAGGCTCCGAGATCTCCGATTAGATGTATCCGGTGGTTGATATTGGCACTTCATCTAGCTAGGGGAAACAAAGTTGTTTCCCTTTCCCGTTGGGTTCCTTTACGAAAACCTCGAGTGACCAATATTAGCACCCGCGACCCTGTCGATTGTGTCTCTTACCATTTTACGGGGCTGAATAGTCACAGAATCCATTGCTTCCCAAGTTATAAGCACGTGTTAGCGCAGTGACAGACTTTGTTAGCCTAATTTAATAACAAACAAATCTGTGTCCACGGATAATATGTCTTGTTAACTTCGAACATAGTAAATGTAAATAGTGTACAGTAAACCAAGTAAAGTCAAATAAGTTTAATGATTTCAAACAAATCTGAGCAGATTCGTTGGGTTTTCCTTGAGCTGGTTTGGGCAGAAAAAAATAATAATTTTGTACTCATAACTTCATTCAACGGCTTTATTTTTCTTTCGTATCGTCACGAACTTAATTAGTATAGCTCATATTCTGGTATACCTAGCCAGCCAGCAAGAAGGTTGGCTAGGCATACCAGAATATGAGACTGGGGGGGAGGGGGTCCGCTCGTCGTACCACCATTTAGGTCTCGCTACTCTTGGAGACTAATGCACTAGCAGCATTGGAATAATGATTAACTCAATTTTGACCAAATTCTTACTTACTGCGTTCATGAATTGCGCGGCAGAATACTTAGTTGGGTAGATAAGTTCGATTTGTCAAAGTAGATACTTAGTTATTAAAAACTCATTACCATAATTCCAGGTACTCCAAAAATCCATAGACTACATCCAATACTTACTGCAGCAGCGAAGAAGGCAGGAGGACGAACGGAATGCTTTGCGTAAAGACGTGGTGGCACTGCGCATCATGCAGGCTAACTACGAGCAGATTGTGAAGGCGCAGCACTCGGTTCCCGGCCATAATGAACAGAGGCTCACTGATCAGGATAAATTTCAAGTTGTAAGTCTAAAAATTACACATTTTTCGAAGAACGAAGATAACTACTTTCGAGCCTCGTGGTAGTCATGGGAGTTCCGACAGAATATCACTGTTATATCAATAGCCAATAGATATCCATACTAATGTTATAAATGTGAAAGTGTATGTGTGTGTCTGTTTGTTTGTCCGTCTTTCACGCCTAAACCGCTGAACCGATTTCGATGAAATTTGGTATAGAGATAGTTTGAGTCCCGGGAAAGGACATAGGATAGTTTTTAACCGACTTTAAAAAAGGAGGTTCTGTATTCGACCCGTATGTATGTATGTATGTATGTATGTATGTTTGTATGTCCGCGATTATCTCAAAAACTACTGAACCGATTTTGATAATTCTTTCACTAGTGTAATCTGCATACTTTCAGGAAGGTTTTAGTATATAATACATTAGGTAATTATTCTTATGTACGAAGTTATATGCATAAATGTACTGCATCTCCGGCATTTCTATGTGAATTTTGATGATTCTTCGAGTCGTGTCTTCAATTCTTCAATGCACTAGTATTAATTGAATTTGTGTGGGGTAGGTACAACTAAAAAGTGAAAAATAAAAACTTTTTTACAAAAAAAAACAACCGACTTCAAAAAAAAAAAACACTACAAAGTGAAAAATAACTTTAATTTCGGAAGTCGGTGTCAAAAAACGAAAATGCTGAAAAACCAACGACACCGACTTCCGAAATTAAAGTTATTTTTCACTTTGTAGTGTTTTTTTTTTTGAAGTCGGTTGTTTTTTTTTTATCCCGATATTCCCACGGGATCGAAACTTACGCGGGTGAAACCGCGGGGCACAGCTAGTTATAAAAATAAAGTCGCTTTTCGTGTCTGTGTGAGGGCGTTGTTCTTCTAAATTACGCAATGGATTTTGGTGCGGTTTTTACCATAATTTATAGAATTTATTGCGGAAGGTTTATGTGTAACATTAATATGTAACTTGCATATAACAAATACATTTCGATGTTTTCAGCTAGATAATTATAAAAGAGTTACGTGATTTGCTGATCAATTGCATGACACACAAAGAATAGCCTACACCACTGAATATAAAGCCATGGGAAAAATATTTAGGGACTGTTGAGGAAAGGATTTTCCAAAATTTCATCCTTAAGCCAGTCAACTAAAGATTGAAGTTTGAATAACAAAGTACATAGTTTGCAAACATAACTAAACTCGCAAATAATATAACTAAACTTGTTTACCATCACAAAACTTAAACATTGTTATCACCATAACCAAAATATTTTCCTTATACTTAAATGTAATCTTAATTTCTCATGACAGAACTGGTAGGCGGTGTTGCGTAATTCAATTACTTTTACATTATTACGTTTATACCTACCTAAAGTGTGTAATTGATCTGAAAACTCGTAATTTTCTTACTCATGTTTGTTTTGAAACTGAGACATGTATGGGAAAAACTGTACATAGAAACACTGTACAGTGTACACTCTATTTTTTTTATCTATAGTCAGTTCTAAAAGTCTCAGATGACAATGTCAACAAACCATGTTATGGTTAAATTCCTACGCAACAAAACACTAAAGGGAGTTAGTAATACATTCATTCATCTGTATTTAGAAGGTTGGGAAGGAAGGCTTAGTGTCTTAACCACTTTTTCCAACAATTATTGCTTGAATAACATTTTACCACTAGCTTCTAACCGCGACTTCGTCCGCGTTAAATTTCATGTTCCCCCAATCACCTGCCCGCGCTGTCACTGTGTTATCACTTAGTGTACTTTCTGGCTTTTTTTATTTTTGTTCAGCTCTTAAGAGACAGCGTGATGTAATTTATATATCCTATAACCTTCCTTAAGAATTGGGCTATCAAATGCAAAAATAATTTTTCAAATCCCACCGAAGGTCTAGAGATTAGTGCGTTCAAAGAAACAAACTCTTCAGCTTTATAATTAGTATGGTATAGATTGTGCCTTTACTAAAACTGAATTTATTATAAAAAATGCTTTTCATTCAGTTCCAGGGTATAATGGACAAGCTATTCGAGTCATTCGAGTCGGTGCCTACGAATAACTTTGCGGAGTTTTCAGCTGGCGTGTTCAACTGGCTCGAAGAATACTGTAAGCCGCAGTCGCTGAGAACCATGGTGCATGGGGTACTTAGGGAACAGAGCTATACGCCATAGATATTATATAGCCGCCGTGTATATAATCATAAAACGGTTACATTTATTGGGGTTTGATAAACATTAATCTGAGAATTAAAATTGGTAGTTTTCTTTAATAAAATGGCTTACATTTTGTTTGTTCGTATAATACGTTCGTATAATTGATAATCTATGTTTTTGTTTACATTTACTGCGTATAGAAAAGTAAAGTACCTCGATATGGACTCATCGAAAGATTCAAATTAATGTTTTTTTTTCAAAGCCCAATAATGTAACCAAAACACATTTTCTATTGCCTTTCGTCCTTACTTCATTCATATGTAACATAACACTGACTTGCTCCTTTTTGGGCTTTGATAAAGATTATTCAGAGAATGAAAATTTTACAATTGGATTTTTTGTAACACCTTGACTGCCAGACAACAGACACAATGGAAAATCTATTGTTCGCGGGCACCGGTGACCTACACGGCAGTGAATGTGTTAATGATGAAAAGGCTAGGCAGATGATTTTTTTTTAATGATATGGTTTACATTCTGTATGTTTGTCAAATACTTGTTAATCTATGTTTTTCTTTACATTTACTGTGTTATATAAAAGTGAGTACCTTCATATGGCGTCATATAATATAGTCATCAAATGAATTAATCGTTTTCAAAGCCTGATAATGTAGCCGAAACATATTTTCTATTGCCTTTCGTCCTTATTTCATTCATATATAACAACACTGACTTGATCCTTAATATATATGCATACATAGATAGCATAAATATACATACTACTGCAATTTATTATTTATCTGCCAAATAAACATAAGCTGATAATGACGATAGAACAAGCGATAAACGTCCTTATGTTCAATGTGATAAGAGAAAATGTATGTAGATTTCTATTACGTCTTTGTTTATTTTTATTGTTATTCATGTGTCTTTGAAATATAGTTATAGAGTTACGACGCGTTTACATTAGGTCGGTTTGGCCATACTCGACTGCAACTGTTTTCGGTCACCGACTAAAGTACACTGTAATTCGATTGGCCGTATTATATCGCAGCCGTTTGCGGTGACCGACCTAGTATATAGAAGTTGTTACAGTTGGCCGTATTCGGTCATAACCGACTTGTGAAAACTTGCTGTTGGTCGGGGAGCGCGCAAGTTAAATTTGGCTACAACGATCGACGCGTTCGGTCACCTACCTAAAAATGTAAATAGGCCAATTCGGTTAACGAATCCGGTTAAACCGAATGCGACGGACGCATTCGGTCACCAACGTAATGTAAACGCGACTTAATAATCCTAAATTAAAAGAAAAAAAAAAACCTTTTACATATTTCTATGAATTATATGAAGAAGATACAGTAATGTATATAAATTAAAAACTTTTAATTGGGCAGGAATTGATTTGTATAAGAACATAATTATTATTCTTTATCGATAATATGCATAGAGTCCAAGAGTCTATTTATTTTTTTGTTAGAAAACAATTTATTTTAGAAACTTATAATTTTGTGATAATAAGGAGTTCGCCTTAAAGGATTTGTTCTAGAAAACGTATGTCAATAATTGATAGTGCCTTTAACAGTTTGCTGTTTTCAAATAAAAGGAAATAAATACATTCATGTTTCGTTACAATTGAGTTTTATTCGTTCGTCGGCAACATGTATTTAGGTACAGACGCCAGCACATCAACCTACCCGAAACTGTCAGATTTTCCCAATCAACTTTGAACCTTATGTTTTAGGGATAAAGTTGAAAATCTATTAAAGAAATTTGACAGATTGTAGTAGGTTGATGTGCTGGCGTCTGTACATAACTCCACATAAATTGTAATTAACATCAAGTATGCTCATCTTAAAACCCAGCGGGATAATTACGTAACACAATAACAGTAGCAAGGGGTTTCATTTTGATAGTTCATTGCATTATTTACGTTGTGGAGCAGACAAATTTTTCGAACGTATGAAGCAGTAGATTACCAAAATGAATCAGATTGTCATTGAAATTGTGTTCCGGAATTAGGGTGCAGGTACCCAGATAGACATACCTTAACATAACTCATACATAGTCTCCGGATAATTTCCGGTTAACTTATTTCTCGACCGGATAGAGAAAAAGGAAGATCTTATCTGACAGATGATCAGATAAGATCTTCCTTTTTCTCTATCCGGTTTTTGCCCGAAACGATTTTATCCCGAAGCCTCATATCTACTGATACCAGCAGTCAGTAATAAAATTATATTCAGAAAATCATACCAATTTTGCTCAAATTAGCTTTCGCATGGTCGACATACTATGTAATTTTTACTTCGTAACGTTCAGCCATCTGCCCTTCTCAATGAACGGATGCGCTGACTGACGGAGGACATCGCCGTCGAGGTCGACTGCGGCGTAGGTGGTGTAGTGACGATCAGGTTAGATTTGTGAGGCAAACGTGGCCAGATATCGCAAAAGCTAGAAGGAGGCAGGGAGCCTTTGCCCATAGAACAAAAAGAAATGTCTATACTATGTGATTATCCTTACCTTACTTTCTTTTAAAATAACTTGAGAAGAAAAAAATATATATAAAACAGACTTTTCCCATCCCTAACCTTACGTTCTGTATTGACAAACTCAATGTTGTTCTTGAGAACTACTTAGGGTACAGACGAAAATTATAGTACCTATAATAACACGTTGTTTCATAAAGGCTAAAAATCATAATAACTATATGTATACTACAAATAAAGGAACTATACTAAATAAATGAAGTCCTCCAGACCGTATTTCGGCCACGGCGGCCAATCTCAACAGAGACTAGCCATCGCCGCGGGAGATATTATAAGGTAAAGGCACCCTTGAAGGCCCACTTAATTTCAAAGTTTTATAAAATCGTTTTGTTGGGGTAAATAAAGAAAAATCTTACATAGAATTGTAATTTGTTTAATAATGAAACATAATAAAAAAGAAATCGCAATGTTTTTTAAATTTTGACAGAAATAAAACAAATTTTAAAAACATAGACGGAGGGCCATCTTAGGGAGGTGGTCGCTCAAGAAGGCCCGAAGTATATCAATATAAATGTATGCTTAATCGACATTTTAACACTTTTTTCTTCTTTTATTGATTTTAAAATACAGTATTAATTTTAATATATTCAAAAAAATCAAAAAAACAATCCAAAATTTGGCTGTGGGCCATGTTAAATCAATCAAAAATGAAAATTGCTATAAGACCAAAATAACAATCTAAATTGAGATATGTCACGTACGTAGACATTTATCATAATAGTTTGTAACAAAATATTAATAAATTAGTTACTTATTCAGTCATGGATTTTTTTTCACATTTGTTCATGGGCCTTGTTAGGAGTATTAAAAACCAACTTAACTTAATATTGCTAAAATAGGAACTATTCAATTAGGCTCTCCTGCCTTTTAATAAAATACACTTACTGCCGTACTCAGAGACCTTTAGCGGTTAGTTAAGGGACTCCTTAGTATACCTAGACTTCGCTTTTGAAATTTATACCTTAAGTAAAAGGGTGAAGGTATAATTTTCAAAAGCGAAATCTATTATTTAAACGTATCTGAGCATTACACTCATAACAAATATAAGTAAATCTTTGTAAAATAAGAAAATAAAATATAAAAATGGAAAACAATCAACACTAAAGGTAGTCTAGTTATCATAAGTACTTTGGCTGCTTAATGAGATCTCGTTTCAGTTACAATCGGGACACACAAATTGTTCCTCGTCCTCCGTAGTTAAGCCAACCTGCTTTTCGTTGAGACATCTGTCTGCTATTTACTGCTGAAGGGCTTCCTTTAGCTGAGCTTCTGTCCACTGTCCACGCGTTTTTTTATTTCGTGGCTCCATTTTGGACTAGAAACAAATAAAAATACTAAGCAATCACAACACACAAAACATGTAGCCAAAAGCCCAATGTTAAAAAAACAAGTGTAAAAAAATAGAAATTAATACAATAATAAAATATTTTGTTCCAACAGTTGCATGCCAATAATATGCGGGCTACAAAAAATTGTATTTATGTTAAAATAATAGAGTCATTCGGGTCAAGAGGACGCATTTTACCTTTCTCTACAACACCAATATAAAAATAATAGATTCTTAAAAATGTAGTATTGACATTTAGGTAGGCTACTTATTGCTTTATTAAATACATATATTTGTAAACTGACTTTCTAAATAGTTTTCTTAGAATCACTTAATTATGACCCTCAGTCAGAATGCGAACAATTGACCCGTAATGCGGGTAACAGCACGCAGTCTGGGGGGCAAAAGTTCGCATATGGGGTAAGTAAACGCAATGATATAATTTGTAGTAAGTTAATTAAAACAAAACAAATAATTAAAGATATTTTTTAATAAACCTATTAATTAAGCCAACTTAGCAATCATAGTAATTAAACAGCCTTAAGGAGTTCAGTTATATAGTATTTAGAAACAAAACAATATAATTAACAATAGAGACCAATGTAGTATTTTGGCACGTAAACATAATAAGTATTATTATTAATTAAAAACAAAACAAAAACCTCCTTCGCTAATTCCAACTTCTTCTGCGGCACGCCTTTGACTCATCCCTCCAGCTATAAGAGCTTTGGCTCTAGTGATTTGTTCCTCTGTCAGTATTTTTCGGTCAGGTCGTTTTCTGATGTAATTTCGGGGCATTTTTCTGAAACTAAAAAATAAATAACCATAAATATGTATCACGCGGTGCTATAACAATGTACCTAAAAACTGTGTAACAAAATTAAGCTATAGGTACCTATAACTTTTAATTTTTAGTTAACCCTGTAACACGTACCTATACCCTGGTATGCAATGGTGCGTATCAATCGATAAAATTAATGTGCATCATTGCATACCAATGTTTAAGTACCTACACTGATCAACAAGATATAAATAATTCTCTAAATTAAATTATAAAAAACTAAACGTTAAAAAGGTGGTGGGTAAAAGAACTCATGTAAGGGTAAGAGATCGCGTGCGTTCTCTTGACCCCGTTCTGTTACCCCACAGGACACATTTTTGAATACCGCGCCGAAACATACATAAGTTCGAAAAATAACCTAAAATTATTACTCGGTATGGATAGCTTAATAATGATGTTACAACACTTAATAGTACTTACCACGATTATCTTGTATTTATGGGAGATATACACTTTTCCTTAACACAAAAAACTAAATTTAAATCAATGAAATTCACACTTTTTTGATTTTTTTTCGTTAGTACCGCAGCGCAGCTACAAACAGCTTGGTTTCAACATGGCCGCTCGCTAGCCACTGACTCCGTCATACACGCGCCCCCTGTCCCTTCATTCCCCGCGGAGATTTTAGCATTGCGATCTCTTACCCGATGCGTGCTGCTACCCCGAATGACTCTAGGTTCATGCCCAAGGAAACTTTTAAAAGAAAGAAAACTGGTTTGTTAGTTCAATTGCAATTTAATGTAAGCTTTATGTATTATTCAATAGTCCTAGAAAGGCCCGGGCCATGTTTGGAAAACATGGGGTGGGCCATCTTATGAAATTTTACCCGAGTTCATTGCAATCTCCTAAAAATACAAGAAAAGCTATAAAATAATAAAACTTACCTGTAATTTAATGTTAAACAGATTAAATAAGTCGTTTCACTAGTAAAAACAAGGAAATGCTCTTTAAATTTGTTAACTTTTAAAAAAGTTTACTTAACGGAGGTTAGAAACACGTGCACCGTTTGACACTACAGTAAAAACTGTCAGCCATACTCAAAATGGCGGCACGTTTGGTGTCAAATGCAGATGCAGATTTGACTATGGCCATATAGTCCGGGAGGTACCGTTGCATTTTCGGCAGTGATTTTACGCCGATTGCTTGCCATCTTTTCCTATAGATCTCGAATGACTTATAACTGAACCAAGCGTCAGCTGGCGCACCCGCGGTGGGTGTGGAATTGGGAGGTTGCGGAAGTTGTAAAAAAAAATAAAAAATTAAGTAATAGTACGCCGGCTGAAACTTATTTCATAAATAATTGACATCATACTGAGCTGAAAAAAAATCGTCAGCTGCATCGTGGAGGGGGGATTATGCGTCAGCTGCTCGCATGAACTTGTAAGAAAAACCGTAAAATAAAGTTATAGTACGCCGGATGAAATTTGGCTACATGATTCTTCAAATAATTTAGAATATGAAAACAACAGTCAGCTGCTTGTGTAGCGGTGGAAAGACCGTCAGCAGACCCAGTCAAGATTTAAAATTTTGGAGCATTGCTACGAGTATTAGGCTGTTTCCTTTTAAACACATGTTTCGAGATAGATTCTGGCCTTGCTTGAACCCATAACACGACCTTCGGGCTGTAGTGACCTACACACTTCAGTCTAGTTAAATTAATAACCTAAAAGGAATACCAAATAAAATATAAATTATGTATTTCTTAAATAAAATTAATTATAATTTATACATATTCACATATTTACAAAAGAACTTAAAACTAGACTTATATAAAGTCAACTTTTAAAATAAAACTTTTTACAATAATTAAAATATGTAATATTCAATAAAAAAAAGTAATAAAAAGAATTAAAAAACCCGACTGCAACCTTATGCTAAAACTAACTGAAAAGCTAAAAACAAGCCCATTTTAAATTAAATAAAAGTTTGAAGCAGGCGGGACCCATTTGAGTTTGAAACTATAATAATGGTATGGGCCCCGCCTGCTTCCAACTTTTATTTAATTTAAAATAGGCTTGTTTTTAGCTTTTCAGTTAGTTTTAGCATAAAGTTGCAGTCGGGTTTTTTTATTACTTTTTTTATTTCCAGCTTTTTAGTTTACAAATGTGAAAGATTTCGCAGACGATTTAGTTCTTGGTACGTGTTTTTTTACGATTTGTCACTTTGAATTACTTTTAACTATATAAGTTGTATATATATTTTTGTAATCACCTTTTAAAACCCTTTATTTTGATACCCCACTCGATAGGTTTGCGAAAAAAAATTATTTATGAAGGCATAAATGGCGCCAAAAATCCGTCACTTTGTTTTTTTTTTTTATTTTGATATACCCAGTGTCACTCTCACAGTAAATACTAATCTAACGACACCTCTCAAGCTAAAATCCATCGAGCCGTGCATACATACATACATACATACTCTCGACGATATTTTCATAATAAAGCTCGGCAATATGAATGCAATTCACAACGATTTGGAAATAACAATGCACATTGGTTCCGGGAATTTTCAAAGATTCGTTAATATCACGAAATTGTATGAAAAATTGGGAACCGATTTGTGCTCTGCATTGCCAGGGTTCCATGCCCTCAAAGGCTGTGATTTCAATCCTGCATTTTACAGGAAAGGAAAAAATAAGCCTTTACAATTGTTGCGAAAATCTCAGGCATATATGCGAGCATTGGGGGACATCACAAATATTCCGAGTTGTGAATTAGACGAGGTCTTCATAACGATTGAAGAATTTGTTTGTCGCTTGTATGGATTTAAAGCGATAAACGAAGTCAACGCTACACGAGTTGCTACCTTCACTAAAAATTATCAAATTGATGAAAAAAACGATGTACTCAAGTGGAAAAACCGTATCGACGGGGCGATCTTCCCGCCATGTAAATCCGAGCTACGCCAGCATTTATTGCGCACTTCATATATAACGCACCTTTGGAACCATGCTCACCTACAAGAACCTTCTCAATTATCTCCCACTGAGTGGGGATGGGAAGAAAAAGACGAGAAGTATGTCTTCAAATGGTTCGAGGGAGATCAAGTACCCCTATCAGTCACCAGTATAACGGATAGCAGCGAAAATATTGGCGGTATGGAATTATTGTCGCTGACACTTTCTTTGAGCTTGTATATTCCTGGTAGCCTAATTTTGATTATTGACATGCTCATTTGCAGATGATGGTGAAGAGAATCGAGCTCAAGAACTTCATCAAGACGAAGAGAACGATTTCCTGCAGGACAGTTCGGATGATGATTCGTCCGAGAACGATTACGATAGCGATACCATCGACAACGAATAGCTTCTGCAAAGTTCTCATTTTCTATATATTTCGATTTTTTTAATAATATAATAATAAAACTTTATTACTCAAAAATTTAATGTTATTTATTAATGTTATATTACCCTTCATTTTATTTTATGTTCATTTCATTTTACACTCGATTTCATTTCATATTATGCATTTTGTTAAAAATAAAACAAGACAAAAATATACCGTGAAAGATTCTGTGCATTACTCGAATAATCTGTACCTTTACTGCGTCAGCTGACGGTCTTTCCACCGCTACACAAGCAGCTGATTGTTGTTTTCATATTCTAAATTATTTGAAGAATCATGTAGCCAAATTTCATCTGGCGTACTATAACTTTATTTTACGGTTTTTCTTACAAGTTCATGCGAGCAGCTGACGCATAATCCCCCCTCCACGATGCAGCTGACGATATTTTTTCAGCTCAGTATGATGTCAATTATTTATGAAATAAGTTTCAGCCGGCGTACTATTACTTAATTTTTTATTTTTTTTTACAACTTCCGCAACCTCCCAATTCCACACCCACCGCTACTTGAGCAGCTGACGGTCGGTTCAGTTATCAGTCATATAAGATCAACTATCGATGTTAATATCAGCCGGCTTACTATGACTTTTGAATTTGCAACGCTACCGCCCGGACTAATAGACGCATACACCCGCGAAATTTGAAATAGTTAAGACGACCGTAACTGTGTTTTTTTAAAAAGTGGGCCATCTTGGGAGCCGGGCCATCATCGGTCACACTACCTTAGTGCACAAGTGTGCGCGCAGACACAGGTGCACACTCTCTTCCTTCAACTCTCATAGTCCGATGGGGCGGCAATCCGACACGACCGGAGAGAGATCAGGCGCAGGCCCAACGGCTTAATGAAGCAAAACTATACTACAAGGATAGGAAGACTCCAGTTTATGGATCCTTCCTTAATTTATCGACAGCTTTCGATTTGGTGTCTTATTACCTACAGAATATCTGGGAGAAGCGAGGGCCACCTCACTCCCCGAGGAGATCATTAATGTTTTTGAATACTGGTATTATAACAAACAAGTTAGTCAACGTTGTTGTCTGGTATGTTTATGGAAGCTCGGTCGGCTTTCGTGCCCTCATGAGAAAGAGAGCGGCGCTCCTTATTGCACCGTATCCGAGAAAATTCCAACAGCATTCTGAAAGTAATAGAGGTCCACCGCACAGCAATATAACCGGCGGTTCATATTGTCTAGAGGCGCACAATCGGATTAAGGTATTTACTGCCGGTTATTGTAACTCCCATAGCTCCTTTGGGTCTTTCATATACCGGTAAGTTAGACCCACCATGGCGAACTGCTGTTAACAACATATTGCTGTGCAACAATAGGTACAAAACGCCGTCACCTGAATGTATCTGTGTGTGAACAATACCTATTAGATACTTGTATGTACGTTTTTTTACAACTTGGTCAGGCTATAACTTTGGATGCCCTCTTGGGTGCGGCTTGGCGGCTGACTCTCATTTTGATGACTATTGAATAATAAACAACTACTCGAAATTTTTTTTCGGTATAAAATTAATTGCGAAAATCGAGCAGTAGGCTCGCAGGCCTAGCATAAACTTACGCTTCAATCTGTCAAAACAGTGTATTTGAACCTGATCGAAGCTTGAGCTTAGGTACGCTCATATTGTTGTTCAAGGCGGGTGGCACGCCTCGGTCGGTAGGTGTAGATATTTGTATGACACCCAAGGAGCTTAAATTAAGCATCTAGTTCCTATTAATTCCGTGATCACTGACAACGCAAACTGCAAAATTAATTTAGCGTAACAGAACCATCCACTCGTACCTACCCGCCTAACGGAGATTCTCAAGGAACCATGATCAATAACTAATAATGGCGTCTTACAAATAAAATTGGCCAAGTCTTGATTAGTTAAAACCCCCAAGTAGAAAGTGTTAGAATCTATTATTTATTCTACCATAAGTGGGCACCGCAGCTGGTTTTATTGAGAAGACCCAAATTAGACGGCTGGGCTACACAAATAATTTATTTAAATAGTACCTACCTATAAATTATCGCCATGAAATACGCCTACAGAATACTGGTCTAAGAATAAACGGAAATGACCATTGACGAAGTAACATAAGAATATTATTTTATTAAAGTGACGCAGATAGGGTTCTACGACATCGCGCTACGCATCGCGTAGCGTCATCGAAGCGTAGCCGCGCGTAGGTTACCTCGTAGCTCGTAGCAACGGTAAAATTGTAAAAACGATTACCTACCTATCTTTGTGGAAATCGTTTTATATTTTTTTCGAAAACTTTATATTGTCCATATATTGCCTATTTCCTATTGGAGTAGATACAGGTACCTAGGCTGTAATAACTACGCGAAACTTTGTTTACATTTACAGCATTCATGCGCGCCAGTTGCGAGAACTACACGTAATTGCTTCATCAATAAGATCAGTTTATATCCTTCAAGGACGGCCCTTCCCGGTATTGCCACTGACACATCCGCCTTATCTATATTACGGTTTTCGTTGAATATGTAGGTATGCAAACTTGTGCCAGCAAAGTGTGGGGAGCTCCCCAAGTTGTTGGTCAAATTATAAATTAGTAATGGGAAAGTTTCAGGAAAGAAATTTGCAAGTTAATACATTTATTATGAAGTTTCTTCTTCAATAATTCATTTAGGTTAGGCACCAACAATTTTAGTGGGAACTTACGGAATAAGATTTGAATTGTTTACCAATATTTTACTATTATTTCCTCAGGGTCACCACCTTCACGTGGTTGTCTTCGAATAGTTTGGTGTTTGTTAAAGTTATAAAAATACCTACCTAATGATGACGAGATGATTGATTTTGGCTCATTTTTGATCCCCATTAACCTTACCACGAGCAGTGTAAACTAAGATCCTAAGATGTCTATTACTATTTCTGTTTGTACCCGTGAGAACTTGTGATTGGCTCTGTGTTACATATACATCAATTATCCTTCTGGCATCGCCGTTGGTTCTCCTGTAGGTACTTCAGTAAATAAATAACGAGAACAAAACAAGCAGTACTACGAGTGGGTAATAGTTTATTTCTTATTGTTCCACTTTTCAACACCATACATTATAACAAAAGTCGGTAAATGTCTACTCTATCAATAATACATAACATAGGTTTAACATGATAACAGATAGGGAGGTAGGTACCTACTTACGTAGGTACATATTATGGTCAGAAGTTTAAGGAAACTGTACAACACAACGCTAGAATACAGGTTTACATCGACAGTAACATTAGTTATCTACTAAACCTAAAGTAGAAAATACAGTAGGTATTTACTCAAATTAAAAATAGGTGTAAGTTGGTATATTGATCAGATGGTTCATCAACAACACATTAGCATAGGTAAGCTTGTTTTAAAATATCATACGACCCTAATTGCGTAACGCACTATCAATCTCGATCTGAATCATTTTGAAGGATGTTGCTAATACATTGCTTCATATGTTCGAACAATTTGTCTACTCAAAAATATAAATAACGCAATGAATGTTGTTGAACTGTCAAAATGAAAGACATTGCTACTGATAGTGTGTTACGCAATTACCTCGCGGAATTAGAAAATAAAAAAAATGAGAGGAGAGCCACTTTTGCTGAATCCTTTACTATCTCTATTGTATTATGTAGATACTTTACTTACAAACAGAGAAGAAGAACCCACTTACTCATATACAATATAAATAGAAGTAACAAAACACTAAACGTAAACAATATAAAAGATGATCGTCTGATAAAACCAGGCTACAGAGTCGACACCTAAATCAGTCTTTCATGAAATGCAGTATAAATTAGTATTAGATTGATTTAATACCTTACACCAATGACTAGTTTTGTATCAGAACTAAGAATAACGTTAGCAAATAAAGAAATTACCCTTATTTTCGGGATTTGGTATATACCTACGAGGACAATTACTCAACATGGTTAACGTGATTTTATTTTATTAGATACTGCGCATTCAGATTGAATTATTGTGGTGTGTATAAATGTTGTTTTACGGTCACATTATTTTGATAGTTACGAGTATGTACAGACGCCAGCACATCAAGCTACCCGAAACTGTCAAACTTCCAATCAACCTTGAACCTTATGCTGTAGCGATAAAGTAGAAAATCTATCAAAGAAATTTGACAGATTGTAGTAGCTTGATGTGCTGGCTATGTCTGTACACTGCTATTAGGATCTTTTGACGTTGACAAAGGGCGCTGTTTCGAACATTTGTGCAATTGTTTTGTGAAATGTCACATAAAATGTATTAAAAAAACAAGATGGCGGCGTTAGTTCCGATTTTGGCCATGCGCCAAAATAAAACTCGTAGCGCTATATTTGATTGCTAGACGCGCTCGCTCTCCGTCGGTTGCGAGAGTAGAGTGACATCACCCATCGGGTAGCTCTCGGTTCTTCGCGCACAGCCCACATGCTTCGCTCGTTCCCTTGGAGTCCCACAGCACAGTCGTTTGAGGACACAAGCGTAGCACATAAGCAGGGAGAACATAAGAAGTAAACCGATGATAACGGTCACTACTAGCAATATTCTGAGTTCTCCATTGGAGTCGGCTACGCTGGAGTTCCGACTCATTCTCACAGCTCACCGCGCCCTCATCTGAAACAAGGAGGACATTCAATCTTTCAGAATAGAGCAGCACTATACATTTTCTAAATGAAGGCTGCTGGCACTCCTAGCTAAAAGCGTGTCTAACGCGATTTTACGTCATTATCGTACTTTGAATCTACCTTCATAGGTTCTCTCTACCTAAATCGCTTAAAAACGGACAAACATTCTGAAATCATTCCTGAATATATTTTATGTTGGTATGTTGGTTTTACGTTGGTGTGTAACAAAGTAGATACTTTGTTTTGCTATTTTATCCCCCTAAAGACCTTTTTTAATGAAGACAAATTTTATGTTTATTAAATACATTAATTACCGGTTAGGTTTAGACGAAGGTTTACGACATTCGTTAAAATTCTAACATTTCAGTTTTAATAATTTGGAACTCGAATGGTTGTGAACTTGTGAAAAGCTGTGTACACCTAAAACTTTAATGTAAGCCTTCAATTATCTTCGCTAGCCACAGAGAACTGTCATCAAAATATTTATATAGGTACCTAAGTAAGGTAGGTAGGTAATGTAGGTACCTACATGTCACCGTATAATTATGAACATTGTTAGTTTATAATCTATCTCGCGAGATTATGAACTAGGTATCGAAAAATAGTGAACTTGCGCTAATACTAATTAGCCAAGTAACTGCGATCAACTTGCGTTCGTTCTCAATTTGACGGTTTGGCAAGGATAGATTATAAACTATCGAAAATGAATACGTCATTTTGTAAGAAGAATGGTGCAGATCACAATTTATCGACAGTTTACAATGTCGCGAGATAGATTATACTTAAACTAACGGTGTTCACCTGTTTTTTCTGTTCTGTGATGTTCACAATCATACGGTGTATAAACATTCTCAATGAAAAATATTCATAAAAAACTTCAATTGATATGAATCTTTCTGAAATCAATATTGATTTACGACTGAATGTTGAACTGTAAATACGGAGCAAAAATGACGCAAAACGTTTTATCGGTTCTCGAACGCAAAATCCTTTGACAAATCTTTCGTGTCGTACCTATTGGGAAATGATAAATGATTAGGTTTAGACTGCATAAGCTTTTTGAATAACCTGACAATCCTTCTACGTTCCATTTACTATTCGTCCTATTAGGTACCTACACAGACCTTAGGTAAACATAACTGCCGAAATATGGGACTGTTATACCTACATTTACCTCCTTTGGGGAAAACAGACGTGGTGTCGTTGGTGTTACGTCATTAATCACCTTTTTTTTTTTTTTTTAAGTTTAAATATGACGTTCTAAACGACAGGGATGTGGCATTGGGGAACAGCATTATACGTCTTCTGACGTTCCTTCAGCTAGTTATCCATGTCAACTCAATTCTTTGTTGCATAATACCTATTTCACACGTGTTTTACAAGATCTTGATTATAATAATTACAATATACAATAGAATAGAATAGTTACTCTTTATTATGTACCTACACCATATAAATTACAGATATAAAATTAAATGTAAAAATTTTACAATGGGTGCCAGCATAGATACCTATAAGAAACAAGTTTGTTTTCTGTTTTTTTTTAATTTGTATGGGTGCCACGATGGATGATCCTATCGCTAAAAGCGATCTTTTAAAGAGACAACCTTTGGATGAATTAAAAAGGGTATGGAGAGGCAATGCTGTAGGTAGTCTGTGGTGTACCGTTTATATAGTACAATAAATACATACATAAAGCATACACGAATATCTATATAAACAATAATCATGAAAGAGGAGCAAACTGATGATGTTTTAGGAAAGAGGAAGTGTTTTTATCATGATTCTATAAGTAGACAAAAATTGAGCACGTCTTACCGATACGGGCAAGTCATTCCTATTCCGTACTGCTTGAACAGTAAAAGATTTGTCATAGAAGATAAGAATTAATTGTGCGTCATAATTAAAAAATAGGATGTATCACAACGACTTCGCACCAAAAATAATTATACTATTGTCTATTAGAAAATACCTTCTTAGACGTTTTCACAAAGGTAAGTAGGTAAATAAGTCCCTAGGTACTCAAATCCATCCTACATCGAAACTCTCAAGTCACGTGGGCTCTTCAAACGGTTATCCCATAAAGCTTACATTCGTCTTTCAAGTATTCGTTCTCTTATAAAACAGTATTATCACCCACATACCTACTCGTAAGATTAGTAAGATAAGCGCTACAATCTCGTATTGGAAAACTGCGTTATTTTCCGAACTAAGACATCTATGTCTAAATACCTAATTTTCTATCAAGACCAGACTAATTAAAGGAAACCTAGTACCCACTTCAATCGATATGCATGTAATAATAATTTAATGTGTAATGTGTGTATGGTGTTCATGTAATTATGCATTATAACTAGAGATCGGATATTCGGATGCATATTCCCTTAATGTTGAGATGTTGGATAATATGGGATGCGCTTTTGTATCGAAAAAATCCCGTGGTTCCGGGACTATAGAATCGGATGTACGAGTATATTTACTTACTTTCATATGTTGGCTTATATATGGAAATGCACTTTTGTATCGATCCTAAAAATCCCGCGATTTCGGAATTTTGTGTTTTTTTCTGACTATAGAATCGGATGCATATCTACCTAGGTAACTAATATTGTAAAATATATAGGTAGATACCAAACTGCAATAGCAAACAACTTCAAGTTAAGACAACTGACTACTGACTACATACCTATATTTAGAATAATTTTCTTTATGTAGTTCCTTCCTTCCATATTATAAGTACACTCGACTAGTCATGCATTCCCTTCCCGGGATTTTTTTACAGAAAAAATATTTTAAGAAGCCGCTTCCATACTTTCATAACTAAACATTCACTTTAGATAAATATGAATTATAACTCACTCTCGAATCGAACATAATAATATCGGTTATAGACGCCCTACAATTTATTACTAAATATTACGATATATTGAAGACTAACGACTGCAGTTTAGATTAGAAAATGCAATAATTCTACTATTGCGCGTTTACCAATCTGGGTGAATTAGGTAGCTTTAATGTGACGCATTAGGTACCTAATGTAATACAGTTATCGTGTTCTACTATATTATTTATAACAATAGATTTTAGGAGTCGTAAGATTTCCATGGAAGAAAAGCTTTTCAGTCTAGTTTAATCTGTAAATTCTAAGAAAGCGAGTCATTAACTTTTTCATCCATTTCATTTTCACCGTGGAAATGACTTATTATAAGTAATAAAACTTCTCAGGGTTTTATTTCACTACCTACTTCTTTTTATGTGGGCAAAGATGGCACCATAAATGGTGGCCGCGCGATCGTGGATAAAGCTACCAAGAAGTAAAGACACAGACATAAAGGAACCTAGTTATTACTTGCAGCTGATGCAAAAATGGTGATACATTTAACTACTTAGTTCTTTTCATAATATTTACATGAATCATTTCTTACTAGCCGACCGCTAACCCACCATAAAGCGTACATTTTGTAACATAGACACTTTACCCCTTTATTCATAAGCGTTGCGCTTAGCGACTGTTTAACCATACATTTTTGACGTTTGAAGGTCACTTAACTTTAATCATCGTTAGTAAATAAACCCCCTTAGATAAAGGTAATATGGGTCCATACTAAGACTTGCATACATCGTAGTTTAACGAAGTACATAATAAGTTAATTCATGTCCACGCAAAATAGGATAGTAGATAAAGGAAAATGTAACAAAATAAATCACGATTTATGTACAAATAGAATAAGATTGTAACAACCTGTTGATTGTTAATAAAAACCTTGAAAAATCAAAACATACCTGGATCATTTCACACGATGCGATTTCTTTCATCACAGATGAACTGAGAACTTATATGACATTTTCTTTTATTTCTATTGGAAGAAAAATCAAAGGAGCTATAAAGTGGAACTTGGAGTTTATAATTGAAAATTGACACGTAAGAATTACGGGAATACTGGTGTCATTGTCTGATGGCGTTATTCATCATCGGCTGCCTAGCCTTTTCCCAACTACGTTGGGGTCGGCTTCCAGTCTAACCGGATGCGGCTGAATACCAGTATTTTACATGGAGCGACTGCCTATCTGACTTCCACAACCCTGTTACTGGATAAATACGATAGCCCTTGGTAAGACTGGTCTGGTTGTTAGACTTTCGGGCTTCTGACTACCCTTAACGACTGTCAAAGATCCACGAATGACAGCCGGGACCAACGGCTTAACGTGCTTTCCGTGGCACGGAGGGGTCTCAGTATGTAAGGTGGCCACCCATCCACAGACCAACCGCGGCAAGCGTAGCCTAATCTGATCGATCGACCTGTGCGACTGTTATTATTTAGCCACGGACCCCTCTTCAACTCTGATGGCGTTATTATAAAAATAAAATAGATTGTTTGTATACTGATCATTCGTTCTCCAGAACGAATCTCTGATGAATTTCTGATGAACATCACCAGATGTTCATCAGAAAGGTCAGGTGCGTAGCACTCGCAACCGGCGTACGTGTATGATCACATGTATGAATGTAAACCAAGCCAAAGGAGTTAGTATGTCAGGATCGTAGCAGGTGGCGTTCTTGTAGTTTCCGCCTACCCCCATGGGAAGAAGGCGTGAGTTTATGTAATCTGCATTCGCGACTTATTTGCCAAAAATGTAAACAAACATAAGTTTATGGAAAAATAACTTTAATTCCTACACAATAAAGTTCAGTTTACGCTACAACTTTAAATATTTTTATAATTTTTTCAAGAGTGCTAGTCACTCTAAAATCAACTTAATTAACATTTAAATAAAGTTGATATTGGTTTAACTTGAAATAACATGAGTTTGAGACTAGGTATGTGTCTTCGTACCTATGTATATCCAACCACATGCCTACAATGTAAAATAATAGCGGAATCGAAGCTGTAAATCCCGTTGAACGAGAGTAAACCTCCAAAGTTAACGGTTTGGCCATATCTTAGACATAAACCTGTAGAGGTGAACAAGTATTGTTCCACAACTTCAAACAGTGGGCGCCGCGGTAATGGTCCGATGTAACCTTTGCCCAGCGCTGGACATAAAACATGGCGCTAAAGTACTTGATATAAAAAGTTGTCAGTATTGCCAAGAATATGGTAGAGTTTTATAGGAGGATTACTGCGGCGGATAAAAAGTGAGAAAGCTTTGAAAATATATTTTATGAAATCATAACAAGCACAATACTTTTTTTATAACGTTTCGGTTCTGTGTAAAAAGAAAGTACCAAACTACTAATGTAACTGTTAGGCAGTTGTCCCACCGCCGACGATGAACGAGTAGCGAGCAGCGAGTTTGTAATTCCGATAGTTTTGTCGCTGGGCTATCAGCGAGTGTCCGATTGCGACGGGCGATTGCTTGCACCACTCGTTCGGGGCGGAGATATAATATATAGCGGGTGTGAGCTCTGACCGCCAAGCGAGCATCACTGATCGAGTATTATCTTTGCTAGCTCTTGTCGCTCAGCGACAAACCAGTAGAGCAAGTCCTCGCAGGCAGTGTGAACAGTCAGCGATCAACTATTAATATGTGCATCTCTTTTGTTTACACGGAATTTATACCTATTGTTTACGCTGTGTACGCTTCCTCGCCGGCGGCGGCGGTGGGACAACTGCCTTATTGTAAGACAGACAATATGAGACAAGACAAAGTTTAGTTCTTTGATATCAAAATATGTTTTCCCCTTTTTGCTAAACAATGATAACATTGTATGTAAAAGATCGACTACAGATATATACATTTCAGGGCGGAAACCCAAAACCATTGAGAAACGAATCCTAGTTTATTAAATAAACAAGGAAGAAAAAACTATTATTCTTCATAGGAAATGATAAATGATGTCAAGGAGATAGTAGCACGGTATTATTAACAGAGAGATACATGGCTGCTCTTCAAGATAAGGGCATCCAATAAATAGGTAGTTAGCTGAAGGATATCTATCACTTTTCTGTGTTTTATGATCACAATAGTAAAATAAATGGGCCAGTGGCTTGATGACGTCACTATTGTTCACTGTTCAGATGAAGCGTTTACTCGTTGAAGAATTCACAGAAGAACTTTTATACGCGTTAAAATGCGAGGGAATCAAAAATCGATTTATCCTTGTTTATTATCAACATTAAATTATTGCGGACGTCGACTTGGAAATGCGATACGAACATCTATAACTACTTTAGAAATATTTGTACCTACTTAGGGATTTATCATTTATCATAACCATTTATTTGCAATAGGTATTGTTACAGTGTTGGTCTTAAAATTCAGTAATTAATTTCCTAATACATAATCAGACATTTTGATATGCAAAACATTACAATGTATTTAATGCTAGAGTAAATGGTCCAATGGCATACTTTAAATGCTAATGTCAGTTCTTTATTAATTTTACAATACATTCAATATTCATTGTCTTTATCATTTTTTAATTAGCTTTGTTGTACCTACACTAGAGGTGTTTGAGCAACGTCTTCGTCATTGCAAGTTAGGTATTTTTGTAGGTAGTAGTAGTACCTACTCCTAACCGTCAAATTTTTCCATTCCCATTTAATACAAATAAGTGAAAATCAAAAGTTTTGGGATTACTCTCAATACCCTTATCGTATGCTCCAGTTTATTTTGTTCAAATATTTTTATTCGGGTTATATTGAAAGACTTTGTCCCATATCTCAAAGTTTTGTGAAATGGATTCAAAAACTTTGGCCACAGTCATGTTTTCTACGAAATACGAGTGCCTTTTTTTACTTTAGTGTGCGTATAGTTCAAACACTAAACATTTTATTGGTTTAGTTAGAAATTTATGATATGTAGGTATCGAAATGGTATGGAAACGTAACTCTTTGTTGAATTGAGTGAGCGACATAAGCTTCATGTACCACTCTGTGGGTCTAGCTTGAACGCGCGGAGTACGTATTTACACGTAAAGTAAATTCCAAAGATTTTAAAATTTAATGTACCTTCTTGTTTCGCTCATAGTATTTACGTATTTTTGAGACTTTATTCATACCTATGGATGACACTAATTGTGCTTGTCGCAAAATTTAAACGAAAATGCTATAAGTAAAATAGTTTTTTTTTATTAAAATATCCCTTACAACTATCATTAATTAATAACAGTTGCATTTTCGATTAAAAAATCCTAAGAATTTAAGTCGTTTGTTCATGCGGGCCTTTGTTTGTTGTTTCTGTTTTCGTTATTTATGTAGTCTGACGCCAAAACAAGACCTTCCAATTCCAAAAACAACAAAAATCAAATTGACAGCCGCTGGCCAACTTTGAATGGTAAACAAGGAAAGCTCGTATTTCTTCATCAAATTTCACACTACATACCAAGCTGTGATGCGATGTAGATTGAAGCGTTGTTTTCATTAATATTTCAGCATTTGTTAGAGGTGCAACATTCGTCAATCTATTAACAGTATCGAAATCATGGTGAAGGGGATGTGGTCACACGTCATAGTATTGAGCAAGCTATAATAATAATAGGTATACTTACATACGTAGGTAGCAGCTTACAGGTAGGTACCTACCTTAAGCTGCAAATTGATTGAGTTTGTAAAATTGACTTCACATTGTTCCTTAAAAAAATGTCGACGATGAAAAATGGGGACTTTTTTGTAATATCATGAAACAAAAGCCTTGGAAGTCGATTCGTCGCTTTCTCAGAGCAAATACCTACTTATTAATTTTATAGTTGCTGATTTGCGTTATAAAATGTTAGTTTAGAGATTAGATATAAAATAAACCAACTCTTAAAGTTTACCTACTGAAAAGTCATAAGAAGTCTTCATTTAAAAAAGACCCTTACGAATATAAAGTTTTCCCTTGTTAATTCTAGTTTTTCAGGCATTCAATATGCTATCGAATCTCATATTAAATTGTAAAAGCGTGCTGAAATAATAATTGGCGACTTATTTCTAGTTGCATAAAACAGATCGGTAAGCGTCAACTAATTGGCTTGCAGTTGCCTTCCTTGCTTTCAGGACTCTGTTCATTTTATCGTGAAAACTCTCATCTAGAATGAGTCACGTGGAAAAACTAGTACAATAGATACACATGCAACATTCAGAGACACTTTTGTTTCAAAGTATTGATGAGAATCTCTGATATTCTGTACACATCATAATATTATGAGGGATTCTAGATACTTCCAGTACAACATCTCACAATTACTTTAGGAGAAAATCAGTTTAGTTATCTTCATATGTGTTGACATTGTATTTTATTGGCTTAATAAGCTGAATGTTTAATATCAAAGTGGTCACGGATATCTAGGTAGGATTCATACACATACTCAACAAAAAAGTTACTTTGAACCAGTTCTCAAAATAAATCTAAACAGCTTGATAATTTTCATTAGTTTTCATGTAGGTTGTCATAAGGTACAAACCCAAATTCACCAAATCTGTTGGGAAACTGTTTATTAAATATGAAGTTAATGTTGGTTGTAAGTAATATGCTAAAAAGTATTTTGTTTTTGATGGTAAGTAATATAATAAACTGATTTAACAATCAAACTTATAGATTGCTGGGTCGGAGTACGGCTTGATTTTCTATAGATACCTACATACTGTTGTAACAGGGTACTACTAAACAAGTAAATATTTATTTATACTAACCTCTGTGTTTCATTGGAACACGTTCCAAAGCCTAAAAGATTAAGTGGAAGTGCTTATTGTTTGTCCAGGCCTCATTTCATCTGGCCATTCTTTTATATTTCTTTCAGTTCAAGCTTTTGTCCTTTACAAAAAAGTTAATCGAAACTGGAGGATACTTCATAAAAGAAACTTAGTAGGTAAGTAGTATAACCCAGTAAGATTATTTTATGAAGAATAACTATAATGACTACTACTTAGTTGTTATTTAGTAACAAACGACATTGTACGTTTGTTATTGTATTTTTTTTTAATAATAAATAGTTTTACTTGGTAGTAACATGAATTGTAATGATTAACGTTTTCATACACATATTTGTTTCACTGAGTGGTTATAATTGAAACGATATAGGTAACAACATAACATAACGAGGTTTAGCCCGTAAGAGTCCGGCATACCCCTCTGACACCACCACGATGAAGGAAGTTTATGAGGATTTCAACAGCGCAGCAAAAAAAAAAGTGAATTAGTTTAACTAACAACGTGGTACAAAACTGCGAACTATAACATATGTTATAGCACGCCTGTAATCTTAGAAGGGTTAGGCAGAGGTGTACCCTATTGTAAACTCATATTTCGCCGATATGTTTAAGTCACGTGTAATTGGGGACGAGCCTATTGCCATCAACCAGGCACGGATCCAGACTCCGGGCTGCTACTGAGAAATTTCTGATGGAAACTGCAAAAGTTTCCGTTATAAAGTATTAGGTACACATGCAATTTTGGGATGCAAGAAGAAACCTCCTCGTGTAGCGCAGTTTGTTCCGCCAGTTACTTAACTGAACCGAGCGCTCGGCGCATCCTGGACAGTGGCTAACGCCCGCCTGGTTTGCGACTACCTCCCACCGGAGTCCGGCGTCAAGCAGCCTGCTGTGTTTCGTCGATGCGTGGGAGTTCCAGTGCTTAAGGCATCTTCTGGGCACGCTCGTTCCATCATAAACCTCATCCATCACGCGTGATCGAGGTCTAGAGCGGGCCCATTCAGCAATAAAAAAAAATTCGTTTCGCGTAAAAATTTCGTAATTTCTATACCTACCTCAGCATCGTACCTCTTTATCCCTTTGACAATTAATCGATCGTGAACAACTTTGATGTGAAAGCAGCAATAGGTATAAAAATTTCGTGAATTCCATTTAATGAACAATCAACTCGGATTACGAAGCCTTTAAGGTTCTAATTAAAATTGGTGAGCTGAAAATGATTCAACTTGGGTGCTTTTTAATAATAGATAAATGTAAACCGATTGATAAAGAATATTTTTTTTATAAATACTGAGTAGGTAATTAGAGTTCGTTGCCGGATCTTCTCTAAAGAAAATGGAACATTGGAGCACTTGATCAATATGTCTGCCCCGTAGGTCTAGTGATCGCAAGCGTTACTCTTGAGTTCATGCTCAAGAGTAACGCTTGCCTGGGTGCGATTCCAATGTCAGGCAAAGTGTTATTAGGTCCCAGGGGCTGTTCATTTATTACGTAAGAAGATCTGAAGGGGACCCCGGGGGTCCGAACAAGTCTTATTTTTTCTTAAGTGGTTTCTAGATGGTTCTTAAAGATCACAAAGTAAGCAAAAATTATAAGTTTTTAATTTTTTTGATACTTTCTCTTTACAATTTTGGTAGATACTAATCTTACGTAAGATTGAAAAGGGGGAGGGGGTTCATCGAAAGTCTTATTTTTTCTTACGTAGGGGGAGAGGTCAAAATTGTCTTACGTAATAAATGAACAGCCCTCCATTAGAATTTCTCAGTAGCAGCCCCGGAGACCGGATTTGTTCCCGATGGATGGAGTGATGCAATGGGGGAAGCCTCCATTGCATGGGACCTAAATATAATTGGCGAAATGTGGGAGTTCTATAAGCACACCTTTGTTGCCTAACCCTTCGGGGAGTGTTCTTCCCTAGATGTGATACTATGATGATGTTATGGATGATAAATATGTAACAACATCGTCTTTTGGACCTCTATGAAACAGAAAAGGCGTCGGACGTATGCGACTGATAGGTTTTACGTTAATCAATGAAGCGATCCAATACATACATACTTATTTGACTTTCTATACAAGGCACTGTGTCGAGTTCCTTTCTGTAAAGAGTGCTTCTGTTGTAGTATCATAGGATTTTAGTTGGACAGAATTGGATAGGATAGAACGTGGATTGCTGCATACTCGTATTGAATGAATTGATCTACTGATAAGGAAAGAGGTCATTGCAACATTGTGATCTTAAAATGAGTTGGTCTATTGACATGCAGAGAATCAGTAGGAACATTGGAATCAACAGGAACACTACCATTGTACATTGTTCCTAAATGGAAATTTCGTATCGAGTGTACAAGTGAAGAAACTAATTTATGAACTATTGATTTGTTTGAGTGCAGTTTCCATAGGTAGGTGCAGTATCTGGTAGAAGTTCTGATTGTGTTTTCATCGACTGTATCAAATACCGCTATCGTTGTTTAATTTAGCGTTGTGTTTTATTTATACTGAGAATTTTTTAATGGGAATGCAGAGTGTAACTCTCGGAACGACGAGGAACAGAGAAAATGGATAAAACAAATTTCTGAATTTCCGAGAAAGAAATAATTTTAATTACATTACAAGTTATTTTTAAACTCAATGTTTATTTTGAAATAATGGTTGTAAGGTTGCTGTTTCCGGCCGATGTTGATTTTTTGTAAAAGCTCTGCTTTTAAAGCGGAGTCCAAAAAGGCTCGCCCACCTTGTATGTGAATATTTAATTTACAGAGATAAGAGAGCTTTTTTTACCCGACTGCGCGATGCAAAGGAGTGGTAATGTGTTTATTTAAGACAATGAAATTGTAAGACGAACCAATTTACCTAAGTATAGAACTTACCTACCCAATTATCTTTACACGACACTAACTAAGCGTAACTCGTTAGAAACAAGTTAATTTATGAAATAAAAAGAAAATAAATAAAAGAACGTTTACATTTTCTTATCATGTTTGCTGTAGGTACTTATTTACATAACAGTCAATTACTATTGTTTTTCTTTTTGTGAGGAAAATCATATTTTTTTAATGGGCGTAATATCTCTGGTTTGTCATGTTTATTTGTATCCAAAAACACCTTTTAAATAGGTAGGTATATAAACGGCTTCACGGAAAATGTAATTTTAGCTAGGTACTTACAAGACTATTAGGAGCCGAACAAGTTTAGTTTTACATAGAATTGGATAGTAGCCACCGATAGAAGCACCCAGCGAGATACTTCGGAAATATGAATTCAATTCAGCGCAGTTCGAATTGAAACGTTTGAAGAAGCACCCGCTCTATCTGATAATTTAGGTACCCAAACGTTATTTATGTATAACTTTTAAGTAAGTAATTACATTTTCCAACAAAATTTTATTTACACTCGTCTCAAAATCTATTTCTGTCTTACGCTTGAAAACATTGTGTAATATCAATGAGAATGTACCTCCACCTCTACAACATTATGGAATGCAAACAAATATATGAATATGAATATGCTACGTAGATACTTAAGATATTATTTACTTGAAAGTTCAGGAATTCTTAACTGAATGTTCAATATTATTCCTCTCCATAGTTCGCAAACTTTCTTAATACAACCTACACTATAACAACATTTAACTTTACTCATACTTACTCTCAAGCAGCGGGGGGAGTAAAGTTGATAAACAACTGACTTATAAAGTAATAACAAAGTCATTAGATGCTCTTTTAAATGGGACTGCAACTGTAATAAATCTAGGTTGTATCTATTCTAAACTCAGGCTATGACAGCAAGCGCAGATTTTTGCTCTATAAGAAAGAAAATAATAGGAAACACTCGGCTGGAAATAGTGTTAAAACGTCGGTCGCTGATGTCAGCCGTGTATCGATCAGTATGGACTCGAGCTCGCTGACCGTCGGTGCTACACTATAGACGTCCATTTATCGTCAGCGTCTTGGTACGCGTGACCGACGTCAGCGTAACACAAGTTCCAGCCTTATAGAAAAACAATCTGCGGCTAGCGGCACCGCCACATGGGGCTAGATTTAATTATCGAACATTCGGTACCTTGCACACCGATAATACGAATTTCCTGTTCTGTGTTTACAGCCAGGGGCCTATTTAATATAACAGAAAATATGACAAATTTGGCAAAAAATTACAAATTTGTCACATTTTCTCGACAAGTACAATTAAATAAAGCAAAAAAAACTACGACAAATGCTTGTGAAATTATCGGATGGTCGTCTGTTGGTTTAATAAAGATATAGTCCCCTAGATCGCGTAACATGAATGACGCTTTTGTAATGTATTTCAATCATATCTTTTTCAATTGTTCACGCGTAACATCGTCACGATCTTATATATTCTTAATCATTGGTCTGTGGTTTCTGAGCTGTGTCATATTTCACGAAAAGAACAAGTCGCATCTATTACCATGATTTTGTTAGAAGAGTCTGAATAAATTCTATTGGTAATTTGTATGTGGCAATGCTCCCACGCAATTTATCCTAGAACTTTCCCTATTGACTTTTAAATTAGGGAATATGGTGATCATAGAACGTAGTATATTTTCATCTAATTCATTTTATTTCATTAGTTTCTTCTCATTTCATCTTTGATGTATTTGAATGATGTTGGAAAACAAAAAGGGATTAAATATAATGATCACCAAAAAAATATATTGAACACCAAAAAATGAAGTCTAAAATTACAATAGTTCTAGCTGGGTACCCCGAGGCCCTTTACACAGAAATAGGAGCCCTGCGAAGCGGGGCTCCGTCGACATAGGATGCAAAAGCGAGCAAATGATAATACAAATACCTTAACCTAGGTATTTTACAATAAAATGGAGTTTTAATTTTGGTGATCATTTACTATTTTTGGCAGTAAAAAGTGTTTTTTTGATGTTAGTAAGACTCCTCCATGCCTCGCCGTTGGTCCCGGCTGTCATTCGTGGATCTTTGAGAGTCGTTACGAGTCGTCAGAAGCCCGAAAGTCTGTCAACCAGTCTTACCAAGGGGTATCGTATCACCCAGTAACTGGGTTGTGGAGGTCAGATAGGCAGTCGCTCCATGTAAACTACTGGTATTCAGCTGCATCGGGTTCGACTGGAAGCCGATCCCAACATAGCTGGGAAAAGGCTATAGGCAGATGATGCTGATTATGGAACAATGTTTCCTCACAAATATGTTTGTGAAAGTGGAACATCAAAGAATTGCGTAACAGTTCAAATTAATTTTACTTCTGCCAATTTCGCTGTCATTTTAATACTGTATTTCAACAAGTTTAATAATAACGTTCGTTAAATTCTTTGAGATTAAATAATTATTGATTGATTGAGTAATCTTCATTATATAAATGCTAAGAATTGCTCGTTACACATAGTTATAATCACATGCACATATTTTGCGAGCAGGCAGTAATTACTGAGCACTTAGCTATGATAATATTAGCTTACCTAAACCATTAGCGAGGTTCAACATTTTGCTTTGAGATGTAAGGCTTAAAGGCCTGTTTATAATTGTGAAGGTAGGAAATGAAATGAAATTGTTTACTCTGTAAATAGGATACAGGATAGGAGGGGATCGTGGCTAAGTACAGCTGCACAGCCTGCACAGGTCGATAGATCAGGTTAAGCTACGCTTGTTGCGGTCGGTCCGTTGATGAGTCCACCATCTTTACATACCGAGACCCCTCCGTGCCTCGGAAAGCGCGTTAAGCTGTTGGTCTCGGCTGTCATTTGTGGATCTTAGGCAGTCGTTACGGGTCGTCAAAAGTCCGAAAGTCTGACAAGTAATTGGGTTGTGGAGGACAGATAGACAGTCGCTCCACGTAAAATCCGGTTAGACTGGAAGCCGACCCCAGAAATAGTTGGGAAAAGGCTAGGCAGATGATGAAGATATAGGACACTTTTACACGTCATATAAAAAAAAACACAAGCTGGATGGAGTCGATATTTCCTATCTGGCTACCACTAAGAAGAAATTTTCAAGTCCAGACATAATCTTGGTCAGTGAGAGTCAGTTGCACTAAGAATTCTAAGACATATTTCAAACACGGTTTTATTTATATAGACATTGCTAAAAGTTAAGAGACGTCAAAAATATATTGTATAGCAGACGTTGATCACTGCTTAACTTTAATCAACGTTGATATAAAATATAAAGAGGAATATTAAGTAACTATGAATTTGCACTTTAGCAAAAAGGATTTATGAGCTGGACAGCATATAAATCACTTTACGTGCCTATAAAAAAACGTGTGCGCGCGAAATGCTTTTATTGGATGTCAGGTCTTGTGATGGTATCTACTTTAAAATAATAAATTTCCGGGAAAAAAACCGGATCCAGAATCCGGGGAAATTGAGATGCCAATTATTTTATGGCAAGCCGGAAATTAACGTCGTTTCCACCAAACAATTAATTCTCGAATTCCACAGGCCTGATGTTTTTGTTGATATTTACACAGCTTGAAACAACATCACCAAACACTCCAATTAGAATATTATTTTATAATCATAATAGGTACATATTGCTCATTTGGAGATACACCGACAAAACTGCTACTATTTTTTCTTTGCTTTCCTAACGTAAATACGCTTTCTAAGTGCTTTTGGCATATTCAACTCATTTTTGGGAAAAAATACATTTACGTCGATGTTTCTTCAAATGAGTGATATATTGAATTAATACTTTTTTTTTTATAAAACATTGTTTATTTATTAAATTAGTTATACTGATAGTAGGAGAAAAATGAAAAATATTTAGAACCTTACTAATTAAGATAACCACAGGAACCTAAGTTCATGCACCCTAGTAACATGGCAGCTATCTATGAATGTATTTCGCAGGTACCTAAATACATACACGTGGAATAACATTTGTGTAATAAAATATCTTCATATAATATGTGCTACGTACATACATACGGTATTCACCCATAGGTCAATGAGCCCACCGCTTAACTGAGACGTTGCCTGAGGTAGTTGCGCGGTGCGGCAGGGGTGATAGTTGTCCCAAGCTGACGAATCACTGAGCTCTCGCATCACGTCACAAAACCCGTCCCGCACCGCGCTGCTACCTCAGGCAACGCCTCAGTTAAGTGATCAGCCATTAGAATCATATATGCGGAAAATCAAGCAGAAACCGTCTGGAAATATTTTCTTTACCGGAGAAAGAATATTCCTTTGACCACAATGGAAGTACTCGAACAAAGTTATCGTTTGTTGACATTCAATTTCCTTGAGTAACTTTGGAATCAAAGTACACTAAACGTTGGATGCGAAACGTGGGAAAAAATAACCACTTGAATTATGGTTCTCTCTCGATATTTATTGCTGTTTGCTGGTACAATTTGTCGTGAATTGCTTTTGTTTTCATAGAGTCATAAATTCCCGGCACTTTTTCTAATCAGTAAAGAGAACTTCGATACTTAAGAAAAATAAAGAGAAACGAAGCTTTAGCTACAGCTAAAGCTCTTTATTCCTCTTAGGAAAGTTCTCTATCTTTTAATCTCTATAATGGTTACTATCACACTAATATTATAAAGGCGAAAGTTTGTGAGTGTGTGTGTTTATATGTTTGTTACTTCTTCACGCCTAAACCACTGAACCGATTTAGGTGAAATTTGGTATAGAGATAGTTTGAGTCCCGGAAAAGGACATAGGATAGTTTTTATCCCGATATTCCCACGGGATCGAAATTTACGCGGGTGAAACCGCGGGGCGCAGCTAGTTTTATATAAAAGTAATTTAATGTGCTGCAAAAATTGTAAGAGTAAATACTCGTAAATAATGAAAGAAAACTAGATTATTTGTCACAGAAACACGTGCATACAAAAATATAAGATCATTCGAACAAAAAACAAAACAGATTTATACGATTGATCCCTGACCCCCCCCCCCCCCCCCCCTCCAGCCCCCTTCATACGTATGTATGTAAGTATTTACGAACACAGAACTTACAGTCGGCAGCTGTACGCTGTGACTGTGACATGAAGGGACTCGTGACTCAGCATGATGCTGTGCTATGGGAGACCCACATCACAGCGCTGATTTTCAGAGTTCACCCGAAAAGTAGGTACATAAGAGTTACTATCAAATAGGTACTCATTTTATTGAAGCATAGTAACATGGTGATATAATTATTCTCCGCAAGTTATCAGATGAATGGGGGCATTAGCCTCTCGCTTTACTTCATTCAAATTCCAAGCATATTAAGAATCCTAAATAAATGAATATTCGAACATTTTTTTAAGTTTATTTATGATTCGTTTGATTCATCCGATTGTGAAAATTTTTAGCGTTTATTCGCTGGTCCGGAAGATTGCTAAACTATAAAGGAATTCAAGAATCCCATTTTCTGTTATGTCACAAGCATTTTGTTGTTTTGACTAATAATTAATAATTGACTCTTCAATCGCTCGGTAGTTCAGAGAGATTTCTTCAAAATAACATCAGCGGGGTAATTGCGTAACACAGCAGTAATGGCTTTCATTTTGTCAAT
This sequence comes from Amphipoea oculea, assembly GCA_945859645.1. NCBI lineage: Eukaryota > Metazoa > Arthropoda > Insecta > Lepidoptera > Noctuidae > Amphipoea > Amphipoea oculea. The sequence continues at coordinate 13,625,973 of OX243871.1, read as the reverse complement.
TCAACAACATTCATTGCGTTTTTTAGTACGTTGTTGAGCAGACAAATTCGAACATATAAAGCAATGCATTAGCACTATCCTTCAAAATGTGTCTGATTGTGATTGAAAGTGTACCTATTATGCAATGATTTATTTCCGTTGGATCCCGCTTTTGAATCCCATTTTAATATTTTTGGCGTTGGATCCCGCAAAACATTATTATGTATTTCCGTTGGATCCCGAATTTAAAAAAAGCAAGATAATTACGTTTTATTGTCGTTGAATCCCGAAAAGTATTTCCGTTGGATCCCGAATGCTTAAAAAAATCTGAATGCGGGTACTTTCAACAACAAAATTGTTTATAATAAAATGAGGGGTTCACTAATGTTTCACCAAAACTCCATTGAAATTTTTAGTTTACAACCAACGTTTCGTATACTATTTATTTCACAAACAACTCATTTTCTATATAATCTGGTCGTTTCTGGCACTCGCCGGCCGCTGCCGCGGCACCGCTCGCTTCGCTCGCTCGGCTCGTGCGTAGGGGTCACAGTTTTAACCTAACCTAACCTAACATTGTTTTTTTTTAATAATTAACCTAATCTAACTAGTTCTGTTCCGGGTAACCCACTAAAAATAATCTCTTTTTAGTGTTTGATAAAGGTAAATCACTTTTCTTCTGAAATGTACACATGTTGTAATAATATGGGATTCAACGGAAATAGCAAACGGGATCCTTTTAATACCTAAAAAATGGGATTCAAAAGTGGGATCCAACGAAAATAAACGTTATGCAATTAGGGTGCAGTACACTCTATCGTCATTTGTTTATCCCTGAAACAACATCATTGAAAATCTCGCATTCATTTCAATTGTCTTGCTAATAGACACTTACAGACGCGCCAAAGACAAAGTGCTCAGATAATTGCATTTGTGACGCCACAGGCTGCGGCTTGGCTTTACGACAACCACAAGCATTCAGGAACATCGAACACTTCACTAAATCGATTAAACACAACATTTCGACCTAGCATTAAGTTAAATGTAGGTACACTGATATCATCGTCTATTGATATTAGAGATGTTCATAATACAGACTAATCCATTATTGACTTCCGATTTTCATTTCTGAAGTTAATATAATATTTTTGTGAGATGACAGGGAACGACATTACATTACTTATATTATTATAAAAAGGAATAAGGATAACGACATACGCTTTTACGTGTTTACTTCTTGATGTGGTAGGGTACTTTTTTTCTTCACATTTGTAAATATGAACCGGCAAATAATAGTCGTTTCAGAATGAAATGTAACATATTTTTTTCTTGAAAACCAAAATATGTAGGTAATGTCTTCAAATAATATGACAGAGAGGATTTGTTTTGCAAATATAGGCCATAATTAAGCTTTAGTGAATTTAACCTCCTAAATATCGTATGAACGCAACCGGTCCATAAAAAAATATACTCGATGCGACAATAAATATACAAATTGTGAAAACCGTTGAGTGCTTACATGCTAACGGCTTCTAGTAGGCGATCGTTTGACGGTTTTATGGACAAGAAGATATTAAATTGCAATAAAAATGAGAGACACCTAAATACCCGTCCTTTTAAATTACTTAATATGTTTTACTTTCTACTACAAATATCAAAGAATCCGCTAAGTGCTAATGCAGTGCGGAACGAGAAAACTAAGTCTCCCTCCGTGCCTGCTTTAAAACAGAATGGTTTCCAGTCCTGAACACACAAACCACATCTACATTCAAAAGTGAGTATACTGGAAATGTCAAATTATAAAACCCTACCTAATATCAGTCCACAATGCTCCCACTGCTGGGACGCACGCCCCCTCTTAGTGAGAGGGAGTGGGCCGTAATATATCACGCGGGCCGAGAGCTTGGTAGATGTCATATTTCTGCGAATTTTTGGTTCTAGGAGATGCTGGTTTCCTCACGATATTTTCCTTTACCGTTTTGAGAGCAGTGGTGATGAAATCATTTACACAAAGTTAAGTGCCTGTCTATATTCGAACCTACGACCTACAACTCGTAAGTCACAGCCATTACCACTGAGCCACCACTGCTCTAATTATAAAACGATCACTTTTTAACCTAAGAACCCACAGAATCCTTAAATCTAGCAATTTAAATAAAAAAGAAAACAGTTACTCTCAGGTATCGTTGGACCTAATTACGTTAGCAATTTAATTATTCTCCTTTAACATAATTAAGTACCAGCTTTATAAGCTGCTCACGTTTATAAAGGCATTTTTACTGAGAGTTTATTTTATTTTCAATTAGATTATTAAACTGTTGAAAGCATAAAAGTGAATTAGCATCCCACGTAGGTACTCGTATCTAATAAGATTGTAAATAACATGATTTTCTTTGTGATACTGAGTGGTCTTCTTATTGAAAGTCTGTAAACAATTCACAATTGCATAGTCTTATTAAAAATAGAATATTGTCTGTATCTTCAATAAACTCGAACTTATGTACAGACGCTAGCACATCAAGCTACTACAATCTGTCAAATTTCGGGTACATATTTGAATTTCGAAAATTAAAATACCTACGTGTAAAATGTCAACGTTCAAAACATCGAAAATTAAAATATCGAACGACCATAAAACCGAAAATTAAAATAACGTAAGTTTATATTGTCGAATGGTTAGATAACCTACGTCCAATATATCTAAAATCTAATTATCGACAAACATGACATCGAAAGGCTAAAATATCGAAGTACAGATTATCTAATGATTCAAATATCGAAGTACAGAGTATCGAATGTCCTAAATATCGATATTTATTTGTTGTGCTACAAAAATTAGTGACAGAAACAAATCGCTGCAAAACCGACTCCACGTGGTCTTGTCTGCCCTACCTCTAGAGTGTAATTTAAGCCCGCGTAGGCGCAGAGGGGCGAGGCGGCCCGCGAGTTGAGGCTGGCCGGCGAAGCCGGCCAGCAAGCCGAAGCTGCGGTGGTGAGCGTTAAAACCATCGATGACGATAAGCTCGCGTGGGACCGCCGGAGCCCCGCAGCGCCGGAGCCGTGACAAAAACCATGCCTGCTGCATGATGCATGCTCGCTTGCACTCTGCATGCTTAAGTAATATTATTTTCACATAATAAATAACTTAGAAAAACACATTTGTAGGCCGCGCCTGCTCTTGCATCTCATGTCGACGGAGCCCCGCTACGCGGGGCCCCTATTTCTGTGTAAAGGGTTTAAAGTAACCTAACCTAACCTAACACCGGGGTGCCCTTGGCTCTCTCTTGCATCCTGCAACCATGCCTACTGCATGATGCATGCTCGCTTGCATGATGCATGCTTGCTTGCACGCTGCATGCTTAAGTAATATTATTTTCAAATAATAAATTACTTAAAATAAAACACGTACAAACACGTCAAAATGTTGGTTATTAATCGTGATTTACACTTGAATGAACTGTTTACTTTATATTCACAATCCCAATATATTTTATCATGACTCAGCCGATTTTTAGTATAAGCAAAACCATTTATTTGCACCTTAAATCCCCCTTTTTGAGTCTTAAAAACTTCTAATCCGTGATCCGACATGATAATAATTATTCGCTAAACAATACGTTACACGTTTGCAGTGGACAGACAAATGAGTTGACTTATGCCACAGTATAATATACAGTAGAACATCTTCATACAAACGTGCCGCTCTCGGTTTGAATGTGTGCGTGCGCGCCGCGCGCCATGTCGGCACGCGATTTCACGCACACGCTAGCATAATATATGAGGGAATAAGGTGGCGGCAGTGCGGGCTGTGCAGCGCGACTGTGAGCACGCGCGTACGCTACATGACCGCTTGCGTTCGTCAACTCTCGCCGGCGGCGGCCACTTAAATTACGAGTATCATGACTTCAAAAAGGGGAAAAAAATATTGTAGTGTTTTCGGGTGCCTCAATAATGATTTCGCAAACCCGGACTTATCATTCTTCATAGTTCCTACTCAACCAGAAATGTAAGTACCTACTTATACTTAAATATTATTAGAAAATGTGGTATTGTATTGTTTATTTCACAGTTTATTTGCTTTATTAAGAGCGTAGCCGAGTCGCATTTTTCCATATAAATGTATTCCCAAATTTACTTTCTGAATACTATGTTTAGAGCTAAAGTTTATTTTAAGAAGTCTAGTTTTTAACCGACTTCTAAAAAAGGAGGAGGTTCTCAATTCGAATGTTTGTATTTTTTTTTTTTTATGTTTGTTCCCGCATAACTCCGTTGCTTGCCAACCGATTTGAAAAATTCTTTTTTTGTTGGAAAGGGTATACCTACTTCCCAAATGGTCCCATGAAAATTTTATCGAAATCGGACAAGCGGTTTTTGAAAAATCAACAACAATCTAAAAATTTATCTACATTGTCTACATTAACGATCTTTTTGTTTACTTTTTTGTGGGGTAGGTACAGACGCCAGCACATCAACCTACACCTAACTGTCAAATTTTCCCAATCAACTTTGAACCTTAGGCTTCAGTGATAAGCTTGAAAATCTATTAAAGAAATTTGACAGATTGTAGTAGGTTGATGTGCTGGCGTCTGTACAACTAAAAATTGAAAAATAAAAACTTTTTTACAAAAAAAAAAAAAACAACCGACTTCAAAAAAAAAACACTACAAAGTGATAAATAACTTTAATTTCGGAAGTCGGTGTCAAAAAACGAAAATGCGGAACCAACGACACCGACTTCCGAAATTAAAGTTATTTATCACTTTGTAGTGTTTTTTTTTTTGAAGTCGGTTGTTTTTTTTTTTTTGTAAAAAGTTTTATATTATAAAACAGAGGATTGAGTACGAAGCATCGTTTAGGTAAACGTATTTCTCGCGTATAGTTGTAATAAGGGCAATTTCACAATAATTAATATTGCAAATTAATTACTATTGAAATTATTATTTTTTCTATTGTCTGATGTGTTGTTCAATCCAAATATGGTGTCTTAATCATAATATTAACTTAACAAAATTACAGTAACATGTGACCGACTAACGCTTAGGGTTGCTTTACGTCGACGTTAATCAACGAGCGTGTAATTTAAGTGTAGAATCTAGATACACCCATTACAGGAATTACGGCAAAGATCGAAATTAACTCATGATCCCACCTGATGATTTTGTCGATAATGTAGAAAGGATGGAGCAGGTGTTTCGCAAAGCGTTCGAAAAGGACCACATCAACATTAAAATTGGCCGGTCAATTTACGATCAACTGAATGATATAGAATTTAAGATGCCCTGTCCATGCTTTCCCAAAAGCTTTACAAAAACTTTACATAAGAATGAGAATTTAGTTTACATTAACAAATAATAATAAAGCGTTCCGGACGTGCAGAAACAGGAGAAAAATTTTCTCGGTATCAAATTTGTAACTTAGTATAATAAATGTTATGTGAATAAAGGCTTTTTATTTTTACTAAATTTATAAATTGGTAAAATATTCAATCATAATATGCTTTTTATTTCATAAATTTAGATCAAGTGCTGCTTGTTCGAAAATATTAACTAAAAGTAAAAGTGACAACCCTGGGGATCAACGCAAGAGTAGGCTAATAACTCGGCGGGCGGCCTTAGATAACTTACTGTATATTATACTGTGCTTATGCGTTGGCAGTGTGTGACAATTTCAAATCTACCGACATTTTTTCCTATATCAAATTCGATATTTTAACTAGTAGGTATTTTTAACGAAAATATAATGAACTAAAGTGTATTGACTGTTGACATTTTGAATTTAGGTATAATGATTATCGATGTTTTTAATCATTAGATATTTTTATAACTCGGCATTTCAATTTTAGACATTTTATGCTTAGGTATAACAATTTTCGATATAACGATATAACCGATATTTTAATTTTCGATGTTTTGAACGTTGACATTTTACACGTAGGTATTTTAATGTTCGATATTCAAATATGTACCCCAAATTTCTTTAATAGATTTTCAACTTTTTCGCTAAAGCATAAGGTTCAAAGTTAATTGGGAAAATTTGACAGTTTCGAGTAGCTTGATGTGCTGGCGTTACAAAAACTTTACCAAACAGAAACAATCTGATAGCGTTGGCAGAATAATTAAAACTACCCTATCACAAAATTTATTACGGAACGGAGCATTGATTACGCAAGCTATTGGTACCTACTCGTACCTCCCTCAACCGTCTTCAATAAATGAGTGTAATAGAACTATCTTACTTTAACTTTTATCTCCGAGTTCACGTAGATACGAATGCAATTTCTTTTTCATTAAACTTAAAGAATTCTTCTTCGTAAATTGCTACAGTTATCAAGTGTGTAGTAATAATAGCTTGTTCAGAGGATACAGACTTATATTCTGTGTGTTCTGTTGCTCACCCAAATTGCTTCTCGGTGTATAGCTGAAAGTAGGGCTCAAAAAGCTCGTTTCTTTTTTAAGCTTTTGCGTGTGATAGCACTCCCAAAGGGATGTTAATATTGGGATGCGCACGTGAGCCGAGAGCAATGAAAATACTTAATCCTCTTTTTCATTATTTAATATCTTTCATATGAATTTTTTGTTACCTTTTCATCTACGAGTAGGTATGTAGTGCTACATTAAAATGGAAAAGTTACCACTAAACGGACTTCTTTATACAGGGTGTCCCTGGAAGTATGGATCAAATCGAATAGGGGCGTGGGCAAGGTCATTTCCAAACGTTTTAGCAAAAAAAAAATTTAAAAAAAAAGAACAGTAATCGAATCATTTTAAAAAAATCTTTAAAAAAAACTATCAGGGCTATATCAATTTTTTTTTTTTTTAGATAGCCCTGATAGTATTTTTATGATTATTTTCTTTGAGCACTATGCGAAGTGATTGAAAAAAAAAATCGGTCATAACTTTTGAACCGTAAAAAAAATCACTGACATTCTCAGGGTCAAAATTTTGGAAATGACCTTGCCCACTCCCCTATTCGATTTGATCCATACTTCCAGGGACACCCTGTATAGTTTGACTTTGGTATAGCAATTATTATAATTATTCTTTATCCTAGAATTATCTTAACTTTTTGGCAGATTAATTTTGTTCAAGAGGATCTTTAAACAAGGGAAACTTGTTACTGGCTATTAAAATTATAAATCTCTTTAAAAACTCTTGGTCATTATGCCCATTTCCTCATTTTATTATGTCGTTGAGAGACCCTTTTCCAGCTGTAATGTTCACAGGATAATAAGAATAAAATATTGCATTTAATCTCAATCAAATCTTCTCTGGGAAAACCAGATAAAACCCGATCTGCAAACCGAAAGGAGCAAAATGTTCTAAAAATTGCTATTCGGTTCATTTGTCCTATTCGTTCTAACAAATGTATGGGCGTAGCAATCGCTTTATTACTTATTCGCACATTTCCTGTGTTTGTGACTTGACTGGTTTATTGACCTTAAGAGGGAAGCGTCAGGATAGCCCGGAAAATTCAAAATTTCTTACGTTTTTTGCAATTTGCAGGTCAGTGTCAGGTTTTATGTTGATTAAAATAAGATTCGCGAGCATAAAAATGACATTACAGAATTAAGATCAACAATACAACTCTCCAAGTTCATAATTACCCATAATACTATTGATTGATATAAATAGTTATTCAATAGCATTATATGAACTTGCAAACATGGGTTACAGTAAATTAAGTTGACATATTGCGTGAATTCGTGATCGTCAAAATATATAATGCTCAACGCTCTTTCAAAATGATGTAATTAGGATTTTGTTCCTTTTTTGTAAAAGGGTTTTAAGCTGCAGAAGATTGAAAGAGAATCTATTTACTTGGGTACAGAGAATTCGTATCTGAGCAGGAATACCTAAATCGTCGAGGCAAAAAATCTGTAACAGGATTTGGGAATGTCGGAGAATCGAATTTATCTTGAATGAAGTGATACTCGTAGTTACTGTCTTATATTATCTTACTTTAGTATTCAAACAATTTTGTTCAATTCATATGAAAGAAAATACTTTAGTTAAACTATCGTTTTATATAAACCCACACTTTTCAAGCTCTCAAACGTTGCCTAAGTTGATATGACGCAAAAGATTTATAACTTTGTTATCGAAGTTTAAACATTCTATAAGTATCCGAAAATGAGATATTTTTATAGTGCGAGCTTATCAGAATATACGAAACAATTGAATTATTGTTTGTAAGAATGTGGTTTTAGGTAATTTTTTTAAAGTTCTATTCCTTCTACCATAGCATAATATGGTGTGCAAATATTAAAATGTCATTCTTATATAACTAAGTGCAATTAATTTTAAGATTTGTGATTTACAATAAGTCTAATATTAATTAATTTTATTACAATTTAGGTAATCGTTACATTAAAATCAATGTCAAAATTAAGAACATGTCATTTTGGCTTTTTACAATCCATACTAATATTATAAATTCGAAAGTACCTAACTCTGTCTGTCTGTATGTTACCTTTTTACGCCTAAACCGCTGAACCGATTTAGATGAAATTTGGTATAAAGATAGCTTGAGTCCCGGGAAAGGACATAGGATACTTTTTATACCGATATTCCCACGGGATCCAGAGTTATGCGGCTGAAACCGCGGGGCGCAGCTAGTATTCTAAGTATATATTTTCCAATGTCATAAGAATAAATATCGAAAAACCAACTTGTCAGCTTTTTCGTGGACATAGGGATGGGAAGTTCTTTAAATGAGTTAGGGGAACTTGTTATTCAGCTGAATGACATTAAATATACATTCCTCCTAAATATTCTGATAAAAAATCTATTTTAAAGTTTCTGAATGACAACGATATTGTACATTTATCGCCACATGTTGTACGTTCACGCACCTTTGCGTTATTGCGAATCAAGGTTCAAGGTAAAACTGTCATAAAACCAATATCAGGAATATTGTTCAGAGGAAATAACATATCGCAATAAACCTTTAGGGACATAGTTACAACTTGAAGCACTAACATGACTTTCCTTTAGGAATATTGGAAACCGGCTCTAGTATGCCGTAAGTACCTAAGGCAAAAAATTCGACCAATGGACAAGAAGTAGGGTACCATCGAGTTTTTTATAGCTAACCTTACTTGAATTATTTGCCATGATAGAGGTCACAGTACTACATGATAACGTGTGAAACTACACGCTGCTTATAACAGTTGAGAAGATACAGCCCTGACATCAGACAGACAGTAAGATGGCATCTCCCAGAAACACATCCCGTTGGCACCAATTAGGTATAATAATAAAATGAACGAGAATTTAATATTTACCCTGACTCCCCACTCACTTCAAAAAATTACGTACTTAGGATAAAATATTTAATGGAGTTTTTGAGTTTGACAAGTTAGTGATGAAGGTAAATGAACCGTTGGATGGGAGCGAATGACAGAAACAGGTCAAGTGAGGTGTCTACTTAATATACAATACGATTGATCTGTTCTGTGTGGAAGTAGACGAGGTTTTGTACCTAATTTATGAAGAAAAATATTACGTATGATTTTTTTTACGACTAACAAAAATACAGCCACAAAATATTACTCCAAAACCAGTACTTTTTTTTTTCAAAATGTCGGGCAGTAGGTACCTTTGCCAGGTCCAATACAAAAATATTCGAACCCCTTTATTAATAGGATCACCCGTACAACATCCAGCTGAAGAGACCTGCCAAACCAATAGCCCCCAATCCCCCTAATCATTCGATGGCGGTGGTGAGGGTAGTCCAAAGTAAAAGTACTTGACATTTGGTCCCCACTCCCCATAGGTAACGTATCCTATAGGTCAAAATTTGCGTACCATAGAGGCCTATCGTAAGTTCAGTTATGATGGACTGCATGTTGACCATTAAACACGAGTTTCAAATGAAAGACAGTCTTTCTAGTTGTGTAATTATTGTTTCTCATACAATTGTTCTACAGCACAAAATTGAGGTAGCCCCGGTAAGTTATAAGGATATTTGTGATGGGGTTACCTCGCAACTGCCCATGGGTTACTATCTACAATGTTAAGATATATATATTTAAGAGAAAAAGAATTAAATGAACATGAAATTTCTTGGTCCCCCGATCCACCCCGTCGCATTGCGATTCGCGTCGCCTGCCCGCGCTATTCATTTTCGCTTAGCGTTCTTCTCAACTTTATTTTCTTTTTGCTCGGCTCTTAAGGGTCGTACAGTGTTGTTAAATAGCCTATAGTCTTCCTGGAGATTTGGGCTAAGTATAAAATGCAAATCTGACTAGTTGTTCCAGAGATTAGCGCGAACTCTTCAGCATTATTATTACTCGTAGTATATAGATATACATAGATAGATGGCTAAAACAAAAGGTTATTTATCTGGCATTGACACACTGAATATTGGATTCACGTCTTTATTTTGCAAAAAACAAAGTACTTATCACTTACTTGCAACTACTTTACTAAATGGTGTACTTGTTTGACAAAGAGAATAAAGTGCTTGAATAAGCAAATAAGGGTGAATTATGTATGAAGTGGCAAGCGTCAAAATGTACGACGAAATAAATTTATGCATGCTTGCGCTTTGTTACCATATACAAATCAAGACGTTATTGATCATGTAAACCAAAATTTGTATACATTCTGGTCTGAAAGCATGTAGGTACCTACAAAACAAGATGTATACAGGGTGACATGGATGGATTGCGTACATGATTCTAAACCCCCCTGCGTTGAAATTTTTGTTCATTTATATAAAAACATAGCTGTTCCATACATTTTGATCGCGTAGGTTTTGAACTTTTCTATGAAACAGCTATATATAGATTTTTATAGGGTTCCGTAACCAAAAGGTGTCAACGGAACCCTATTATCAAGCCTCCGCTGTCCGTTCGTCTGTCTGTCAGCGGGAAAATTTTCACAGAGTGTGTATTTCTATTGCCGCTATTACAACACATAATAAAAAAAACACAAAAATAAAAATTAAAGGGCCTTTAATTATTAACTTTATCTCATTTTACCATAATAGACTATTTTACCATACAAAAACGTACGTGTTAAATATTGTACGGTGGTACGGAACCCTTTGTGTGCGAGTCCGACTCGCACTCGGCCGGTTTGTTTTTGTATCCAACAAAAAAAATTATGGTAATAGTTTGCGTGTCGATGTCCATGCCACCCTGTATATAGGTGCATAATTATACGTATCTGCACTAAAGAAAACGGGAACACTGTGTTTACGGCTAACGATATTACTCTATTTTATCTCTGTTTGTTTACTTCAGGGTTTAACGAAAGATAGACATTGAACAACTGTGCTCTGTCTTTGTACCTATCTGATAAACGGCGCGTAAGTTTAATCGTCTGTAGACAGTTTAACGACTGACGTGCCAATGCACAAATTTTACCACGGATCTGAGAATACTTTTATACAGTAGATACTAGATACGTCATTTCTTCCATAGAAATCTCCCATTCAGTAGCATATTCATTTAATCAGATTCGATGAAAATCCAAGTTATTGGTTCTTCAATATATGTATCTGTTTTCATTGTGGTAGAGGTTAAGCGGAGCTTAAATAACCGCAGATTAAATTCTGTTGACCCAGAAATGGCTCCTACATTCGCTTTCAGAAAATAGAGAACTAGAGGGTTACAATAAGTTGTAGGGATTTATTTGGCGAGGATTTGTAAAAGGTAATTAAGTACATAATATCCTTTTATCTAGATGAAACATACTATTTTCGGACACTGAATCAATGGTATTATAGTATAATAATAATATGGTAATGGTATTTATTTTCGTTGTTTATATATTTTTATTTAGTATGTCTTTTTTTATGTATCTATTATAGTAAGTATATTATTTTGCATTAATGAGAGCCCCATTTTTTATATCTACGCTATCACTGTCCATTCCAAGGTTGCCTGAAAGAGATCGCGGAAAGCGATAAGGCGGCCCATTGTACCTATGTTTTGTAGTAATAATCGTATTTTTTGCTATAGAATTTCTGGTGTACAATGGATTAATAGCCAAGAGCCTCGACCAACACCTAAGGAGGCTCTCGTTGGGCAGCTGGATCAAGGGCTTGATTCAGAAAGCTGTACTTCTGGACACGGCCCGTATTGTTAGGAGGTTCCTCTCTCTGGAGCCCTGACCGCCGGTAGCTTGGACCCTGTTCCCGATACCGGTGGGCTACTATTATATAAAAGTATATATAAATAAATATAGTTTTAGAGTAGTAGTAAACAAAATATTCGTAAAGGCATAGGTATTTGTAACTATACTCATTTATATCAAACGACTATTCATTATTCATATTCATCTTGGCCTCGGCATTTCCACACATTTCTATTGGCCCGACTCTATAATAACACAAGCCTTGAACGTCCATAAGGCGTTGAATGCCCGTCATAATAATTTCATAGAAGCTAGTAAAGCGTCCAATAAAGAAATATTGGAATAAAAAAGTCACAAACTGATCCGACAGCAAAAATCAAAATACTCGTAGATTCTGTGAAATGTCTTTCTTTGAACGTGATTTCAACATATTTATTTGAAGATTCGTCTAACTGATGAAAGAGAAATATGTGGAATAAACAATCGTAAAGATTTATTAAACGTAGACGTAGGTATAAATTTGTCGTTGTCAATTTGACGTAACACCATGGACTGGGGAGGCGGCCCGCCATTATAAGAACAAGGGAAAAGTGAGGGATACATTCACATGGGTTGATCGTAAATGACGATATTGATTGGAGGAATTGTGCTATGATATCCAATTGTGTGTAAATTGATTGCGCTCGCGCCCCACGTACTTGGTGGAATGTCATTCATGCATTATTGTTAATTAAATAATTGGATTAGACATCCTGTGATTGTTCATAAAGACTTTCATAATACTTTCAACTCCTCGCCCGCAAACCCACGCAACATGGCCTCTTCTGATAAAGATGATCCCTTTAAATTAAATAAACAGAATATATTTTAAATAATTTGAAACCCTGGCAAAACAAGACCCAGATTTTTAACGAGTAGCAAAAGTTTGGGATCGAGACTTCCGATAATGACGAAACTGGGTTACGTCTTTGAATTAAAGGTCCCCAAAAGTTGATATTGAGAAGTTTTAAATAGTAACAAGAGAACTTTGACCTTTTACCTTTGACGCTGCGCTCTATGCGCACTTTTCGTTTTATTGTACTTACATTATACAGGGTGAAATTAAATTCATGGGCATCCTTTTAAGGGGTCATTGTACTCATCATTATGAACAACTTTTACTATGGGACTAAACCTAAAATCGCGAAAAAAATCAGCTGTTCCTTGCATTTATGTTCACATAACTCGACAAAATGTAGGGAAGAGCTGATTTTTTTTTTCGCGATTTCAGGTGTGGTCCCATAGTAAATGTTGTTCATAATGATGATTACAATGACCCCTTAAAAGGATGCCCATGAATTCAATTTCACCCTGTACTCCAAGATCCCTATTCATTTTTGATCTATTAGTTTATATCTATTCACTTACTCCAAACCATTTATTGAACCGGTTTCGAGGGTTTCGATGCTCACAGGGCTTGACATTTACGGACCTTAATTAATGATGAAGAAAACTCAGCAGGTACCTACGTCTTGCATAAATTAATAACAGTAGCGTTTTCTTTCTCCATCTATATTATATTTTCAGCAATCTGAACAGCACTGAAATAACATTGATGCCAATAAATTATGATAATGTACGTTAATCCATAATTCATAAAACATATTTTACGTGATCCGAAATTGATCGGTGGGTAAAATGAAACGGGACATGTTCACTTGAATTAAAACAGGTAGGTAATCTTATCTGACTGGTGTAAATTCTACTGGACATGTTCCATTGGTTCTGTGATTTTCGTAGTAAACACCATGTAAATGATAAAAACTGGGACAGACATTTGTCGTCTAGCATATTTTTCGTATCTGGATTTTATTCTCCCACTACCAGTGTATTTTCAGATCTTTTAAGTTTGGGACCTCAACTGATCAAGTTTCTAGTGTAGACTAGAGTCCCTATAAATATAATCTATTAGATACTAATTAATGTACCTAATGTACAGGGTCAAACAAAATTAGCTAGCGATACTCTACAGACGTGATGGGTATCGTTACCTTTTATTTAATTTTTAATCACATTTTTGTTACTGCTTTATATAAACGATGATTGCGGTAGGTACGGTCAGCATCAAAAGTTGATTATCACTTCAGTTTTTTTTAATCTCAGTTATTGAGCAAAATATTTGTTCAAAATTGCAGCAGAAGAATTTTTTTTAGAATATATACTCTTGTCTATTATGTGAAAAGCTAAAAATCAGTTTATTGAAAAAAGTTGTTGTCAATTTAATAACATGTAAAAATGATAGTGTTAATCGACTTTTGATGATGACTGTACTTAATGATTTAAACTGTGTCATAGTCATAGTGTCACTGTATTTCTTTAAAGTATTTTTTTGCATAGTATTTTTTTCTTTCTTTATATTCATTTGAATTTTTATTATTTAATTGTGTTTTTTTTTTTTTCTTTTGTGTGCTCTAAATAAACGGTTTATATATCTATCTATAATAATAAAAGTCGTAAGTTTTATCTGCTTGCCATAAAAAACTTTGCCATATATCAGGAGGCGACCGGCATCGGACTTCCGCAAACTAATTGCAATTTGTGACAATTCCGACTGTCCGTACCATCAAATGTGTTCCTTTGACAATGGACGGAAATGGGAATCCATGTGCAAACGACCATGGTAAACAATGGCTACCTAAAATATATCTGTACTCGTAGCTAGTAGATATGATGATAACAATACTGGTTCAGTGCAATTTTTGTACCGTATTTTATTTGCATTAATTTAAGACCTACATGATACCCTCAATTTCTTTTTCCAATAAATTTCGACTACCTTCTAAATTAAGCCCCAGATATATTTTTTTATATTTTCCACATTAAAAATATGGGCTATCAAAATCTTTGCCTCTCTTTTCTTTTCTTTATAACTTCGTCAAAGACGTATTTTCTTCAATAAGTGTTGAGCTTTTGATTCATTCGCACGGAACGTAAAAATCGATAACGTATACGAAACACGATGACGTATCATGCAAACTGAACGCGATATATGCATGATTGCATACCCAATATGTACAGAGTAGAAGATACGTATATATCTAATAACGCGCTTAAGTACGCATAAATATTTAATTTCAGGCGATAAGCAAATTAATTTTGGTAGACACGAGATATCGTATCAGTGCACGTATTGCGACATACGTGTATCGAATGAAAAGTTTGTTCGAACATGGTCGAGTAATGGTAGAATTATGCTATGATAAATGCGCTGCCTCTAGGGCACAGTTCATTCACACGTCAACATTTATAAGCGTAATAATTTTACAGTTTAGTTACGATGCACAAAGTTTATTGAACTTCTACAGTTAATACTTGATTGAGCCAGTGATTCAGTTTGCTTGAAACTTTGACCCATTTGAAAGCAATACAGATTGTGTTTTTGATAACAAAAACTAAGTACTACGACGTAGCCGTAGCACATTTGTGGGCCATCCCTATAGGTCTACAGATTACGTAATTAATAATTGTTTGAGATAATTTTAATTCGATTCTTGAATAATTAGATTAATATTTCCATTTGACCTTTTCCAGTAACACAGGTTCGCCTCAGGCATGGGAGTCAGGGGCTTCACGTTTACGGTTGTAATATTTTTATGTCAATAATGTTTATTATTATTACCTTTCCTCATTCAATTATACCTACCTAATTATGCCTTTGATAATACAGCTAGTATTGTAGCAGATTACTTTAAAGATAAAAAATCCTAATTTATTTTTCAAATTAAATCTTAACATATAATCTTGTAAGAGTGTATAGGAGCAGTGGTGGCCTGGTGGTAACGGTCGCAACTTATGAGTTATAGGTTCGAACCCCGACAGGCGCTTTACTTTGTGTAAATTTTTTCATCACCACCCTCTTAAAACAGTGAAGGAAAACATCGTGAGAAAACCGGCATGTCCTAGAACAAAAAATTCGAAGACATGCGACATCTACCAACCCGCACTGGGACCTCGTGGCGGATTACGGCCCACTCCCTCTCATAGAGAGGAGGCTTGTGTTCCAGCAGTGGGAACATTATAGGCTGATTATGTATATAATCTTGTAGGAAGGAATTAATAGGAATTAACTAATAAGTTATAGGCATATTTATCAGTAATTAAACAGTTATACAATACAGTATCAAGATTAGTTTGTATTAGTTAGAGGATAGGGAAGGAACATTTATGTAAACGAGCACGAGAACGTCCTTTAGAAATAATAATAATATTTATTTCTCTCAAAACAAAAATGCATATACATTATTACAGTCTAAAAATGGCTTAAGTTAGTGTTCCAGAGTGTAAAACCCTGACTTCTAAACTAGGTTTATGTACCTGTATCTTAGAAGCCAGTGTCCCTTCAAAGTGATGAGCATATAGAAAATAGGACACACATTATACACAATAATCCGTTAGGGCAAGTCCAAGAGAAATAAAAAGAAAAAAAAAAAAAAGACGGGTTGCACTCCGGGAGTGCCGGCAGAAGTGAAAACTTGAATATTAACGTTGAAATAAATCAATTATTAATTGAATTAATATAACTCATTTTTTTCACTATTTCTGCGTCCCTTTTTTCATTAATAGATGCACTTTGTTGACTTGATTGACTTTGACTTTGACTTCGACTTCGACTGACTTTGACTTTGACTTTGACTTCGACTTCGACTTCGACTTTGACTTCGACTCCATCCAATCCATCCATCCATCCATCCATCCATTGTCGTGTGTCACTAAACTTGGTTCACTTCGGTTGTCGCCGCCGTAGAAAGAGAGGCGGGGGGGGGGGGGGGGAAATCTCTCCTGACGGTCACGTGTCCTGACGCGAGTTTAACATTTTTTACCCATTACAAAAAGTGCTCAACGCCGCTAAAGAAGTTTTCACTTCAAAAAAAAACAAAACAGAATACAAGAAAAACAAAAATAAATGAGATGAAATGACTTGCACAAACAGCGAATATAGATAGTAACTACCACATACATCTTGAACACTATGGTACCCATTTTTTTGCAAAACGGGATATGAACTATAAGCGTAGGACACCTACAAGCCCTTTTAGAATACTAGATTTAGCCCATTCGTGTGGGTTAAATCCATCCAGTCAGTCTGGTTAAAAATAGGCATTCCTTTTAGTACTGTGAGTGACATTAATGGTGACAAGCTGTTAACAGGTTAATGCTGTATAGTGCAGTCAATGAAAGGGCCGAAAGGGGCTGTAGAAAGCGTGACCTAGTTTTCCGGAGCGTTTAGTTTAAAAACGGTTGAACATTTGGAAAAAGTAAATACCTAAAGTTGTGAAGAATTTTATGAGCTTTCATTTGGTATAAGATTATTTTCCCTACGACGCACTGTTTTTGAGATATATGCGAAAAACCCAAAAGTGGGAACTTTGTTTCCCCCTTTTACTCCGTATCACCTCCTAAACGTCAGGATTTTTTTTTATGTTCACTTCCTAAGCACCCGGAACAAGTTTCTAAAGGAATCGCTTAAGTCGGGGCTCACGCACTCTACAACTTCTTTATTGACTGGACTATGTAGCATTATATCTTCTACTTATTTTACACAAGAGTTCAAAAGTCAGCTCTATGAAGCATTTATGAAAATTCAGTCCGTAAAGGTTGGTAGGGGATGAAACTCTATTTGGAATTTCGTAATTTTTTAAAGTTAGAAACGTGGTTGTACCATCGTTTTTTTACAGAACTCATCCCATAATACTCCTGTGAAGTTGCAGACGGGAAACTCCAGCGGACATACGGCTTGTATTAATATGATTTAGTATTTAATAACTGTAGTAACTACGCCAATAAACCGGTTAAACGTAACCGGTTTAATGCAAGAAATAAAAAAACGCCATTATGTCTCGCATGGATCTACGTTTAGCATACGAAAAGTTAAGTCATTTTTATATTATCGTAAACAGTTGCTGACCCTATACCACTACAAGGTACCTAACGGTCCTCGAGACAATGTGTAATATTAAAATCCAATGTGCTTAGTCAATAATGGCTTCTAGATTGGCTTGGTTACAATTGAAACCGAGTTCAAAATATTTTAAATTGCGTCGGTAGCAGTGCAGTGTATTTATTTACTACCTAAATCCCAGTCCGATCGTAAAATAACTACAACATCCTATTTAAATACACCATGCAGTTACGCCAATGCCTTGTGGAAATACTGCAAATAGTCCGAACATATACTGTTCGTTTAGTTTTTATTTCAAAGAGAATAAAGGAAAAAGTTCGACCATACATCTCTTGTTGGGAAAATGTTAACACTCTCTTACTTACCTTAAGTAACTGCATGGGTAAGTGAAAACTTAAATAATAACACGGCGACACACTAACAAGCTTCGTAGAAATCCCAGACGATACAGGTCTGCGGTTTTAATTAATATTTATGTGCGTTATGATTAAAAGTTTATAATATCGTACTTTATGAAGTAAAATAAGATCTTATCTCTAAAGATATTTTACTTTGCCTCTAATAATATACGTGTAAGTTATACAGCAAAATCTCCTATACAATATTCAATTCAAAACTCTACTGTTTCCGATGGTCTTCTAATAATATTATACAATTTATCTACAATTGTATAGATACGGTGATAAATTGGGACTGATTGGAGACCTCTGATTGAGATCTCAATTCAGTCCAAGATATTGATTTTCAATTCGTACTATGCAAATACTTATTAACTCGAAGGATTCTAATAAAGCCCAAATCGTAACTCATCCGTACCTTGACTAATAATTAATAACAGGTGTTATACTGCGGTAAACATTTTATAACTGGCAGAGCGCCTGAAAAGCAATTAAAATGTTAATGTTACGTATATTTTACTAAGAACATGAACATCATTAACATATATTTTATTAAAACAAATTTTGCTTTGAAGCTACGGCAGAAGCTACGGATTTTGATAATAAATTCTCTACAATGCTTTTTTCGTAGATGTATGCTACGCGGCTACGACGCTACGATGCTACGTCAATATGTCATTCATCCTATTGAAGGTTTTAAAACAAAGTTACAGCCATCATCCCACTAGATTGACATAAGCTGCGGGTTTTCTTTCTGCATTCTCTTGAGTGCTTTTTTCGTAGATGCATGCTACGCGGCTACGACGCTACGCCACTATGACACTGACCCTTATGAATTTCTCTTTTGAAGGACACAAGAGAAATTCGACACATGACTTCATCTCACTAGATAACCATAATTTACAGAATTTCTTTCTTTATTCTCTTGAATGTTTTCTTCGTAGATGTATCCTACGCTGCTACGACGTTACGTTGCTACGCCAATATGACACTGACCCTTTTGTGGGACAAAAGGGAACTTTGACACATTATCACACTACATTTTCCTGTTTTAGGGACGTTTATCGACAGAAATCACGCACGTAAACGTCAAGACTCGGAACAAGTATGTGTACACCAAACAAACATGATATTCATGCTAAGATCGAGACCGCGACCCTTATCATTTAGCTACTGCGTTAATGGCGGCACCATTCACTGAAAGGTTTTCTTGTTGTATTGGGTATTTTTATTACTATTTGTAAGAAATTCTCTACTGGCAGTAGCCCGGAGTCTGAATTGCTGCCTGGTTGATGGCAATAGGCTCGCCCTCTATTACATGGAACTTAAACATAAAGAAAGAAAGAAAGAAAAAGTATACTGGCGAAATAATCATCATTGTCCTGCCATTATCCCAATTTATTCGGGGTCGGCGGAACATGTCAGTTTCTTCCATAGTTCTCTATTAGTCGTCATCTCAGTAGTCACCCCCTTTCTAACCATATCATCATTGACACAGTGCATCCGTCCTTTCTTTGGTCTTCCCCTACCCTTATAGCCATCGACATTCATACTTAAAACTTTCGTCGCAACATTTTCCTTATTCCCCCGTGGCTTGTAGCTAAGTAATAACAGCCGCACGGGTCGATCGATCAGGTTAAGCTACACTTGCCGCGGTTGGTCCGTGGATGGGTGACATCTTTACATACCAAGACCCTTCCGTGCCTCGGAAGGCACGTTAAGCCGTTGGTCCCAGCTGTTATTCGTGGATCTTTTACAGTCGTTACGGGTCGCGAAAGTCTGACAACCGGTCTTACCAAGGGGTGCCTATCGTATTATCCAGTAACTGGGTTGTGGAGGTCAGATAGGCAGTCGCTCCATGTGATATACTGGTATTCAGCTGCATGCGGTTAGACTGGAAGCTGACCAGAACATAGTTGAGAAAAGGCTCGGCAGATGATGACGATTTTCCTTATTCCTCCGTATACCATGACAACCGATTATACATAACTGGGGAAATGTGGGTTTAATACAGGTACACCTCTGCCTAATCCTCCGGGAAATACAGGCGTGACGTTATGTTATGTGTTATTTGTAAGAAATATCCAAAAGTGACCGTTATCAGAGGGGCAATTCTCGTAATTTTAAGAATGTTCACAGTCTGATCTCAGTCTCAATCTGTCAAAAATACCTTTAATTTCCCTACATTTTGTCAAGTTTTTATTTGTTTATTTATATATGTACATCAGAAAAAAAACAACAAAAAAGAAAGATTATTAATATAAAACATACAATGGGCGGCCTTATCGACCTCGATTCTCGGCCTTATCGATCTTGGGTTTTTGACATTTGTTTATCGCTGAGATGAGATTGCGAATAGATTTTGAACGTTTTAAATTACGAGAATTGGCCTTCTGATTATCTGCACATATACAGTAAATGTCACTATCAGTTGACAGAACGATTACATAATTATTATCTAACATCCGTTCCAATACGGAAAATTATATGAAGTAACGAGCACAAAACAACCGAATTATAGGAAAAATACTGAGAAAGACAAACGTTTACATGAAAGAGTGTCTGTACTTGTTATCGTGATCAAGTGTTGAAAAGGAAACGAGTGAAATAATAGAAAAATTATTTCGTGTTCTCGAAATAGTTTTCAAAGAAACCACAACTTGACAGGCCGAGAGAAATAGATTTAATTAATAGCACTACAGAGATGAATGTGAGAAGGTAGCTACACCTACTACACAATAACTTTGTCAAAAGTTAAAAAAAATACAACCGACTTCCAAAAGAAACACTACAAAGTAAAAAATAACTTTAATTTCGGAAGTCGGTGTCTTTGATTTTGTATTTACGTTTTTTGCCACCGACTTCCGAAATTAAAGTTATTTTTTACTTTGTAGTGTTTCTTTTGGAAGTCGGTTGTATTTTTGTTAAAAAGTTTTTATTTCACGCCTTTTAGTGGGTCTGCTTATAATTTATCTAAGTTACAATAGCCTATTGTCAACTTGCTCATCGCCTTTTACTAAATATTGATTTTCCCGATGCAGGGCAGTTAATTGTTGAGGAGTTCTCCTAGTCCACCATCAGCTCCATATCACCATTCACATCGTGGCGAGCACAAATTGCTTAGTAACCATATTAAAGTAACCGAATCGCAACCCGTGAAATACTTAGGTATTATTGAGTAGTTCCGGTGGCCATCTGTGGTCTTCATCATCAGTTCCACTTGACCAAATGGTGCTTTCCAAGAGCAAATGTACGAGTTGTTATAAAAAATACCCAAATCGCTATAGGTGTGCCTATAATATTTGAAGAGTTCCTTCGATTTCTCCAGGATCCAATCATCAGATCCTGATCGAATCTCGTAACAAACATACAAAAAAAAAAAAACATACCGTCGAATTGAGAACCTCCTCCTTTTTTGAAGTCGGTTAAAAAAAATGTGCTTTGCTATAATAAAAACAAAAAAAAAAAGAAACCAGTATATTGCTGTGTTGGTTGTTCAAATAAGTGGGGAACGACATGGCTTGGATTTCGAGTCTCTTGACCCTTTTATCTCTTAAGTCCTACAGAACAATTGTTCTGAGAGACTGAAAAGAAATTCCTTTTCACTTCAATATAGGTAACTAGAAGCGCCCCACGATTTCATCCGCATAAGTGTCGATCCCGTGGGAATATCGGGATAAAAACTATCCTATGTCCTTTCCCGGGACTCAAACTATCTCTATTCTAAATTTCACCTAAATCGGTTC
This sequence comes from Amphipoea oculea, assembly GCA_945859645.1. Lineage (NCBI taxonomy): Eukaryota > Metazoa > Arthropoda > Insecta > Lepidoptera > Noctuidae > Amphipoea > Amphipoea oculea. The sequence continues at coordinate 13,603,829 of OX243871.1, read as the reverse complement.
AGCGGTTTAAGCGTGAAAAGGTAACAGACAGACACACTTTCGCATTTATAATATTAGTATGGATATTTGTATGTATTTACGTACAGTCGAAAATATATATATAGGATTTGATTTGAGAAGAATTATTTTAATTGTCTATAATGTTTGTTTCATAGGTGAAGGAAAACATCGTGAGGAAACCGGTAAGTCTTAGAGCCAAAAAATCGAAGACATGTTACATCTACCAACCCGCACCAAGCACGAGTGGTGGGTCACGACCTACTCCCTCTCACAGAGAGGAGGCCTGTGTCCCAACAGTGGGAATATTATAGGCTGATTATATTTGTTCCATAATATTGTATCATTGTGTAGCCATAAAACAAATTACATATCGGGTACATATTGATACAGTATTATGGAACACAAATTGTAAACAGTCAAATGCATTCTACTCAATGCTGTTTGAGGCTGAGGTGCTACTTCATAAGACTGTGGAAAGTTTATGGTTATTTTTGTGTCCGGTGGCGCGTATTCTACGTCAACACAGTATGACGTAAGCGTCCACATTGGAACTTACAGAATCGTGAAAGCGTATAGAGTGCCACTAAAGTACGTCTGGCTAGTTTGTAAGACAACATATGACTAATCTCTATAACGACAAAGAGAGTACTGTAGTGTAAATTTTAACATCATCAACAGCATCATCGTAGTACTTAATTAACATTTTTCTAAACTATTATAATATTATGGTATACGTCAAGTATGACTTTTCGAAATGTTGCCACTGCAGTAATATAACGTGAGGATGATATTCTCATAGCATGTAGGTATGTCTATTTCCTTTTTTATATTCCAGTTTAGTATATTCTATCATATTTAATATCAAATGTACTTAATACAAATCAAGTTAAAATAGTTATACAACAACACGTCTAAATTAGTCAAATAACCCGCCCCTAACTGTTCCCGGCGCAGAGGTGCCCAAAACACTTGCTGCATTGCCACGTTGAATGGCAATATATGAAATATTTCATTAAATTATATTATTTTTCTTTAGGTACGCTGTACTGGTACAGAGTCCTAATAATTGTTTGCTGCACCGGACGAATGTCATACGTCAGTGCCGGCTGTCGCTGATAACCAGCGCTGGGGCTCTGTCTTGCCAATGCAAGACTGAACCCCAGTGCCACCCTATGGTCGCAGCATAATGCTGAGCGATAGCCGTTTTGCATGTTTCCCCCAACCTTTTCTCATATTTTTATGTGTTTATGTTCTTTTTGCGTCATGTTTACCGCATATAAACGTACCTATTTTCTTTCTTTCTTTCTTCTTCTTTCATTATAAAGAGAAAATGTATGTTTGTTTGTACCGCTTTCACGCTAAAACGGCTGAACGGATTTGGCACATGGGTAGACCATGACCTAGATTACGCCATAAGATACTTCTTCTCCCGATATTTTTACGAGATCGAAACTTATGCACCATGTGGTGGTGATCGGGGCGTAGCTAAAATGAACGGCTCGACAGTACACAGATAAATCCTGAGATGTTTTCGTTGTGTGGTTAAAACCAAACTGTAAAATATAGGCTGTTTTAGAAATAAGTAAATATAAACTTATTCATCCTATATCTGTACGGTTAACAAATGATTTACAGAGAGCTTTACAAAGTCTAAAAAGTTTTCTGCAAGTTGTTGGTCGTGTTTGTGAAAAGTCGGTATATACATCTACATAAATAAAACAAAGTCGGGGTAGTTACACCATTTATAACTCAAGAATGGCTGGACCGATTTGTATGATCTTTGATTTTTTGGATTTGCCTCCGCCTACTACTACCTAAACCGCCTCCGCCTTTTACTATTTAAACATGGGAAAAAATCAGGGAAAAAAAGTTTTGTATGGAACGGCTTTTTTGATGATATCTCTCTAAGGTGGTACGAAGTTCACCGAAAGTAGTACATAATACACTCTACATACAATACACAAAATGCTCCACGGGAAATTCCTTCACTAACTGAGGTTTATGAGATGAGTATTAAAGTATTTATATAGAAACCCTCCCAGCGGTTGACCCGGCTGATTATGATAACCACATCATTATTATCTAACGTTTTGATTAGGGACCTTCCCCACGTCATGTATGAACGTTTGCGAATGTTATACTATAAATCAAAGAGATTAACTCTCGAAATAGAATGTATTCATTTTGTACGAATGTTGTTGCGAAAAATATTACTGTTGTAATTTATTCTGAAGATTTTTTCCCTGAATGATGTATAAGTATGTTTGTACGATCTCTTGTTATGAGTTTAGTTAGTGTTGTTTACGCGTCTTGTTAACTAAATTTATTTTTTAATACCCGGTTAAAAATCGGAAGTCAAGAACCACTTTTCAAGAACTCTTCGTGCAAAAATACTAAAAATAGTTTTTTGCTGTCTGGCTACAAAAGCAAAACAAACATTGTTGAGCTTACTTGTGCTTTCTTCTAGTAACCGTTTTTTTGCGAAGTTAAGGTCCTCCAAAAGTCTCTCTTTTTTAAGCGTCGCTGCGTCCTAAAAATGTCCAAAATAAATCAAAATAAAAAAGACGGGTTGCACTCCGGGAGTGCCGGCAGAAGTGAAAACTTGAATATTAACGTTAAAATAAATCAACTATTCATTGAATTAATATAACTAATTTTCTTTCGCTATTTCTTCGTCACTTTTTTTATTAATAGATGCACTTTGTTCAATTTCCATATTTTAAACACTTTATATACACGAATTTTACGACTACACAACAGTGTGGCCACTACACAGACGGTCGAGCCATCAGCTGTCACCATCCATGGATGCGCGTGACACGCTGTAACATAAACACACACGAACATTCGCGCAAGCGCCCTGCGCCGCCTTAACGAAACAGCAGGCATACATTTTCGCCGCGCCGTAGAAAGAGAGGGTGATACGTCCTCTCCTACGCCACGCCGGCTGTCTACTCTCCATCCGTCTTACGAATTTTCGATCAGGTCACGTGTCCTGACGGTCAAGTGTCCTGACGCGAGTTTAACATTTTTTACCCATTACAAAAAAAGTGTACAACGAAGTTTTTAAAGAAGTTTTCACTTCAAAAATTACTTTAAATACCGCCTTTTATTCAGGTCACCACGGTACGCACCACGCGGCATGGTGGTATTGCTCTACTAAATTCATAATTTTCTAAGAAAATCGACTGTGGACTGACAGGCGCTGAAGTGACAACATAACTGCACACTTGAGCCAATTTTGGCACGGAGCAATCTAATACAACCAAATTGAGAACCTTCTCCTTTTATCTCATTTCTTATTCCTCCCAGTAAAGTTATTTTGTAGACCGTCCATATTCGACACAACAGGAAATGAAAATCGACGAAAATGGACGGTTATGTAATTTAGGACGTGCGACGTGTTGCACTTAGCTAGCCATGTGAAACTAGGAGTAGGTAGATAGCCGTATTTTTTAAACTAATAGAATGATGGAATATGAAATAATGATCGTCAACAAAGTAAATCAAAGCCAGTTTATTTTAAATTGTTTTTCGATGAACCGAAACCTGCTTTGCTTACGCAAATCACGTTTCGGTTCCAATAAATTCTACTAGCAACACTTATTTATCTCCTCAATAACGTGATAAATAACCCAGCTGTATGACGTGTTTACGTCAGTTTGTTTTTGCATTCTCCAATACATTTCCCCATTACCAAAATATATTATTATTACAAACACTGAAACATAAAAGATTTTACGTTTTGTATTGATTTGTTTATATCGTAATTCAAGAGAAATTATGTGGCTACAAAGTTTAGGATCGACCGTGAATCTACGAATCAACGTATACGAAGTCTGCGGATGTATGTTCGTTCCACATTATAGCAGTTCTCATGCCATTACACGCGTTCGTATTTAACAAGAAGCGTGTTGGTTCCGTCACTGTTTTTCGCTCGATGCCAGTGATAAATTCAGTCGTAAATCGAAAACGTATGTTTGGAAACACAGTGACAAACGTCTGATAAAGCTAATGAATCACGTTCTTATCCTCTGAGATATATCCGTTAGCTATTAACGCTTCCAGGAAGAAACGAGAGTTCTTTGAAAATAAGTGTAAGTGCTAACAAAATCGGAAGAGCTGTGCTCTATCTCTTGTTCAAAGTTAACTCATATCCTCGTCAATCGATCGTAGGTGTCAAGTGACATAATATTGCCTTGTTGTTACGATGCTTTAAGATAGATAGACATATTTAGTGGACTTTCTATTGTATTTTAAACAAGATTTTATACTTTTAAGTCACATGGTAACAGCGGTTCATACGTCATCCGCTCCGATCATCACATTCAACTGCCTGCTACCCACAAATCGCAGTTGAGAAGAGGCTTCGAATTTTTCGGACGATTTTGACACTAAAGCATTTGAAGATTTAGACACCATTCTTCTCTTCGAGATGAGAGGTTTCACCGCTTTGTAGATGGCTTGACGTGTTATTATTTTAGCAAAAGCGAGTGATATGCCGTCGCAGATTTAAATAAATGTATAATACAGTATCTCCAATGTCTTGTATTTGTGAAATTGGTTTTGTTAATGAAATCTAAAGAATCGACATGTGACATCGATGCGGACGAATTCTTTGATGCCCTATGATTATTTTGTTTATTTTTTCATATAAATGTACATATTATTATAGTTTATATGTTAGCTTATATTGTGTAATTAGTTTTAGTTAATAAACTGAAGAATTCCTAAACAAAGATGGTTATTTTCTATTCATGTCAAAGGTCGTTAAACTTACGTGAAACATATAGCGATCTTCGTTGGGTATATAACCTTTGTTTTTTTTTTATGGCGAATAGAATAATTCTACATTATAAATTCTGAAATAAAAAAAAAATAGGCGTTTGTCGCCATCTGGACGTTTATTTCAGGTGTCAAGATAATTTTGAAGTCAAACGTCGCGCGCAGACTTATCTTGCGCGAACTCTAACGACCACTTACGTTGTATAACCTCATTATTCTGATTTTACTCCATGTGGCTAACACGCTTACCCTATGGGGTGACAATTAATTTTAATATACATATTTACACCCCTAACATCCATGTTTAGTAGTTTACATAATTTATTACTTTACGCTTGTATTACGCTTCGGGTAAGTGGATCTAGTTTTAGGAAGGGTAATCACAGTTATGTATGGTACTAACAAATATATTGTACTTATTTGTAAGCACAATGGCCAACGGGCCTTTAGATTCTGTTCCGCCTTTCATGCGTTTCCTTTACTCATCTATTATGTTACGGTTTGAAACAAAACTAACAAAATATAAGAAATTGGTATTTGGCGGCAGAAAAACACATATTAGGCAAAAAATTACAAAATTGTCACATTTCCACGACAGGCAAAAAACGGCGGGGGTTTAATAAAGCAGAGAATGTATGAAAGAATGATTCGGCAAAAATGTATGGAAGCTGGTCCATGCGCCAATAACAACCGCACATATGTACACATATAATAATCACTAGATAATACAATAACTACTATGGCGGCTCATTTCAAATCGCCGCTGTGTGAAAAAAGTTATTTCGATGTTTCGTAGGACTGATGACGGAACCGTTGTATAGTTAACCACTTTTAGTGATCTTAGTTTTAATATACGTAATAAGTAATAACACTGGAAAATTGCGAAGAAACAATAACATGGTATCATCGAGCTGTCCTGATTACGTATCTAGACGCTAGATGACGGAAGCCTTGAACAGCTACTAGTAAACCCATCGAGTGCGGCCCATTGAGTGTGGGCTCATAAGGTAAAATGAATAAGACTCGTTGAGATGCGTCTGTTCTGTTAATTTTGAATAGCTACTAGTAAACCCCTCGAATGTGGGCTCATTAGATGAGTCTAATTAGCACACTCTATAGGTTTAGGTACAGTCTGTTATATCAATTAGCTGACCCCCCTAAAAATTACTCGATTTTGCACCCTCCTCTCATAACATTAAAGGTTATTCAATATGTATGAGTTAATCGGACTAACACTACTCGATGAACAGAAACAATAAATAATTTTGATACGCAAATTTGAGCTTTAAGATGTTGGTGTTAGATCATTTACTATGTATGGGTATTTGTTACGCAATTTTCATTTTTAATCAGCAAGACTTAAAGGTTAGGTTAATGTTGTGATAATTTGTGTCATTGCTACTAATACCTTATTTCATCTATCTTACTCAAGTTAATCTGGTGTCGTGGTTCATGCGTAAGGCTGAGACGTGCAAGATGCGAGTTCAAATCTAGTCTCATGTTTAATTTTGTTTTCAATATATAAATTGTTCGTTAAGTATTTTTTGCATTATTGTAAAGAACAAGCATATCAATTAAGTTGATAAACGATAAACGTTTCACCTTTTTCAATAAGTGGGTAGTTCGACGTCAATATGCGTATTCAACAAAAACTGCTATTGAAATGATTTTAGGAATATGGGGTAGAAGAATAAATTTAATAAGACATTCTATGCACAAATAGCAGTGAATACGCACGAATATTTTTATATTGCCTTACTAAGTTGCGAAAATTCACGCCTTTTTATTAATTATTATTATCGGTTTTGATAGTTTAATCGTCATGTCTCAGTTGAGTGATTATTTAAAATACAAAATATTGTATTTGCATAAGGAGAATGTTGGTATTAAAGCGATTGCTAGGAAACTTAATATAGCGGTAAGTGTATTCTTTTTTATACTTCCTTAATTCGTTAGTTGGCTTAAAAACGTCTGTATAGAATAATAGAAAATTAACTGTTTCATTATGAGATCATTTATAGGTCTAATGTGGTTTATCTAAAGGTATTTTTGCAAACTTATTCGAAAAATTATGATTACCGGGTTATTAAAATTATGCTTATTGTGTTGTTTCAGAGAAATACAGTCAGACTGTGGCTAAGACGTTTTGAAGAGACAGGGAATATTCAAAAGGATCGTCCTGAACCAAAACCTGCAATGTTACTCCTGTGTCAGAACATCATCAAGCAATTGTTAGAAGGCATACTGAACACCCATTTTTGCCTACTCAATGCAGTATAATGTTTCTGTTCAGACGGTCAGAAAACATTTGCATGTTGCTGGACTGAAACAATACAAGCCAGCACGTAAAATTTAACTGACTGCTGCACATCGCCAAGCAAGGGTCCGCTTTGCCCAAGAATATCTCAATTTTAATTGGGAAGATTATGTTGTCATATTTACCGACGAGAAGTCTTTGTCAAAACCTTATTTATAACTAAACATAACTACATACTTACAAAACAAATTGATATATAGTATACCTAGTAGGTAAAACATCAACGTATAATGCTATTTTATTTAGTTCAACGATATTTAATGTGGTGATGTTATTGTTATGAAATAGAAATACATACCTATATATTTCTAAATATTATAACATGTTGATTCACTACATTAAACTCTGTGAAGTATGTAACAACGTTATTAGTAACTGTTATATCATTTACGTTATTCTTATAATAATTTTTTTTATAAAATAAAATCGTTTTTACCATCATTATCGTTTTTTTATTTTCGTTCACCTTTTTTTTGTTGCTAAAGTTATAATTTATTATTTATAACTTAAAAAAAAATATTATAAAACAAAATGCGCAGCAGAAAATATGTTGGTTTCGAACTCGCAACCACGCTCTTGTCAGCTCACTGCAGCTACCACTAGACCACACGAACATGATGATTGTCGTTGAAATTAGCAATAATATATTACAAGTTAGAACAATATTCAAGATCATACCTACCTTAACACTGCGTGTTAAATATCAAATTCGAATAACTGTTTTATTAATCGTAGACGTTGAACTGTTCTAGTTCGATAAGCTTACTGCTAACAAGCAGAAGGTTCAAATTCGTTTAATTTTTAAGGGGTCAGCTAATTGCTATAACAGACTGTACTAGTAGCATTCAAGAATTCCGTTATCTAACGTCCAGAGGGGCAATCCTCGTAATTTTAAGAATGTTCACAGTCTGATCTCAGTCTCAATCTGTCAAGAATACCTCTAATTTTCCTACATTTTTGACAACTTTTTGACATTGATTATCGTTCAGATGAGCTTGCGACTAGATTTTGAACGTTCTTAATTACGAGAATTGGCCTTCAGGTCTATCATCTGACAAGGCTCGACGGTATCATATTATTTTGTTATCATCGGAATCCACACGTTTGCGAATATTGAAACTAAGACCACTAGAAGTGATTTACCATTTAAGTATTTCGTTATCTGCGTACGTATACGTCCTACCTGGAAGTCCTACGAAACATAGCCATATGTTTTTACGCACAGTGATTTGAAATGAACCGCCATAGTAGTAATTGCTACTATGGCGGTTAACATAATATGTAATGACATATTATGTTTGGTCGTGGGGACCATTTTGTCCCACTTAAATGTCTCTCTTCTCTCTTAAATGTGTCATGCTCACTTAAATGTCTCTCTGATGGTGGCGCGTGTGTTGGATCATTCGGTTCCCTACAAAATGGTTGAGCTGGATGGTGCTGATCCATGCGTCATGTTCGTGAACGGACGCCGTCGGTTGAGACTGGTCATCTCTTAACTGCCAAGGCTTATTTTTAATCTTATTTCTTGTATTGTTTCTTCATTTGTGTGTTTTTTTACATTGTTCTCACATATAGAAGCAACAAGAATAATGTACCCAGGATTTTGTAATATCTTGATTTAAAAAGAGTGTCCATGGAGTTTCTTGCCCGTTCTTCTCCATAGAGATCTACGCTTTGGAATGGGCACCTAGCTTCAACTTTCTGACCAACTGACCGACTACTTAATTTTGACAATTCAAAAGTGCCTGTAATGGTTTAATTGAAATAAATGCTTTGAGTTTGAGTTTGAGTTTTGAGTCCGGTCCTCTTTTTTAAAATTGTCGGCTTGTCACCTGACGCTTGTCGGTGTTATTAAATAAGCCTATAGTTATACCTACTGCTACTTCCTCGGATGAGTCCTTCCCAAACGTGCTCTACTTTACTTAATTTCCTTCTATTTAGAAGGAATTAAGTATTAACTGATCCCTGTTAGAGCAGTGGTGGCCTAGTGGCAACGGCCGCGACTTACGAGTTGTGGGTCGTAGGTTCGAACCCAGACAGGCGCTTTACTTGTGTAAAATTATTTCATCACCACTGCTCTCAAAACGGTGAAGGAAAACATCGTGAGAAAACCAGCATGTCCTCGAACCAAAAATTCGAAGATATGTGACATCTACCAACCCGTACTGGGCCCGCGTGGTGGATTACGGCCCACTCCCTCTCACAGAGGAGGAGGCCTGTGTCCCAGCAGTGGGAACATTATAGGCTGATTATGTATGTATGTATGTAATCCCTGTTAAAAGCTTCACAGAATACATAGTGTGTTTAATGCTAGACTTATTTATGTTAGAGTTTCTCAGTTGTCTGACACTGTAATGATAGATACACGAAGCCTCGGTTAGAACGTTGAAGTTGTGATAACTTAATTGCTGAAATTGACATGGGATTGATGAAGTTCAGAATACAGACTATGTAGGTAATTGATTATGAGCGTGCATCGTATGTAAAACATGATATGTAGATATCACCTGACCTGACAATACTGCGGGATAGTTGTGTAACGTACTCATAATGGCAATTCCTTTCATTTTGACAGTTCTAAAATATTCATTGCGCTATCTACGTTGTCGAACAGATTTTTTTTTCAAACATATGAAGCCATGGATTTAGACATTTCTTTAAAAACCCTTGGGCTTTTGATTGAACATGTGTTACGCACAAGGTGCTGTTTCACATCCAATTCACGAAATTTATTGTTTTTTATGGATGAAAATACGAGTATGTTAAGGCTCTAGAAATATACACAAATTCCCGTCGACCATAGAAATGTTCACGCATTAATTCGAAGGCTGGTACTTATTACTGATACATTGAAAAAAAAAATATTTAGAAGCGACATCAAGATTGATAACAGTCTTTTTGTTACTTTCGGTCCCTACATTATCTTGTCATCATACATTATGTATACAGTCTCAAATGTAAAAAGTACAATTAAAACATTATTAAACATCGCTTTGATTGGCTAACATAAATCCAGCTGCTCGGGAACATAACTTATACGTACAGCTCTTATAAAACAGAACAGAAGTTATAAAATGTTATACAGGCTATTTTTATAAAAATAAAGTTACGAAACTAAAACCCGACTACAACTTTAAAGTTGCAATAAATACAAGCTCTATAAAAAGTTAAAATAAGGCTTCATAATGTTATTGAAATAAATATTGGTATCTATACTACACCTATTCGTATAGCCGAACTTGAAGTACCTACCACTTTACTACTCACCCCGTCAAGAGTCTAAAATAATCATTTCCGCTCTGTGAAACCTAAAACGGATCACAATTCTGTGTGAAATACAAGACTTTTACCTGCCACGTAGGCCTAAAATAACATGATACTCAACCATATTTTAATTCTGAATAACATGCTAATTATGCGGGTACTCACACAACGTTCAACATAAAAAAAAACATAAAAAACGTAAAATAAAACATTTAAAGTAAGCTAACAAACAAATAATACCGTAATATAGGCATATTTTAATCATAAAGGCATAACATATTTTGACGTCAATATTTTTTCGGTACACAATTTGTCAAGATGATAAATAAATACTGGCTAAAAGCTCATTCGTTTTCAAAGAGAAAAATCTTTTGAGAATACTCAGTGACTGGTAAAAATGTCATCAATGTCAATCAAGTGATAGATGTGAAAAACTCACCTTACATACACTGAGTTCGTGAAGATCACCATTATGTAAACGAGTCTATTAAATAATTAGCATCTCTTGATATTTCACTTGTACAAAAACTTTAGATCAAAGAGTTACTATGAAAACTTGGCAGTAATTTTAATTTGGCGACCAACGTGGCGTAAAAAATTAACGAGTTCCCGAAAAGTTATTGTCAATTTAATTAACAGGCTCAACTGATGTTTGGAAGTACTTTAGAATTATATTTCCAAAAATAAAATCCAGGAAAATAACGTGCGCTCCCACTCGAGCCTGAAATAATACTGATGAACGTTCACATAGATCCACTGTACCACGCTACGTTTGGTAACGGGATGGTGGCGACTACTTTAAGATGAATGTTATCCATCTCTGCCCTGTGGAGCCAAATATTTTTGCCTCTGAATTTGTGAACCGTAATGGAATTTCACAAAGCTCGATCTTTAAAAGTAAAATGTAATTAATAACAGGAAGCAGAAGCCGTAAAGTTGGCAGAAACTAAACGCGATCATTGAGTAAAAGCAAAAGAACAAAGCTTTCAAGGAAACGGTTTAAGTATGGCTTCTCGTTATTTTTCTCCCTTTCATTTTTTAATTTGAAAATTTCTAAATGGATTGATAAAAACAGTTAATTCAATATCCTTATACAGATTTTATCATAGTGTTTTTTTATATTTCCCAGCTGCTTCATTATATTGTTCACTAGCAGCACCCCGCGGTTTCACCCGTATAAGTTTCGATCCCGTGGGAATATCGGGATAAAAACTACCCTATGTCCTTTCCCGGGACTCAAACTATCTCTATAAGTACCAAATTTTATCTAAATCGGTTCAGCGGTTTAAGCGTGAAGTAACAGACAGACACACTTTCGCATTTATAATATGAGTATGGATTAGCAGTAGTTTAAACATTGGATTTTCTTTTAAGTTCCTTTTAATATTTATGTATTGAAAGGCTTTTGGTTTGGGAAACAGTAAAATAAATTAAACACTTCTGCTACTGCTGAGTCCTATGGAATAAAAGGTTTTCAGCAAGATAAAGGTTATGGCAATGTTAACTACATAGCAATCATTTCGTTGGATTCAGATAAGAGGGTTTTTTGTGACCCGCCCCTAGTTCGCACAGTTTTTACGACAAAAAGGTCGGCATTTCTTTGTGATGTGTAAGTTTGATATTAATGTAATATACTCATAAAACTCTCTAAATGTTGGTTAAAACCGCATCAAAGTCCGTTGCGTAACTTAAGAAGAACAACGCGGTCACACAGACATACGAAAAGCGATTTTACAGATTTACAAAGAGTTCTATAGATTCAGATAAAGAAACTCACCGTACTCACTAACTGACTTTCATAGTAACCAAGAAAGTCGGTATATCAGGTCCGAAAAAAGGCACTTATATCTTTTAATACCAGGTAAAATTCCAACCCTAGGTCAAGGTAAGAGCTTAGGGGATGCGCTAAGGAGGCTCGCGAAATTCAAATTTAGATAAGTACTTACGTTTTTTGCTATTTGCAGGTTAGTGTCAGGTTGTATGTTGATTAAAATATGATTCGCGACCGTAACAAATATGGCTTTACAGAATTATAATGATTAGAAACAGCAATACAACTGCTTAAGTTAGAATTGGCCTCTAATGTCATAATTTCATGAAATAGTCACTCAATAGGGTAAAATGAACTTAGAGACCTAACGATTTTTATGATTATAATTCTATAAATAAATATTTGTCACGACCGCAAATCATATTTAGATCAATATAAAACCTGACACTGCCCTGCAAATTGAAAAAAAAAACGTAAGAAAATTGGATTTGGCGGGATACCGGCCTGACGCTTTCGCCTTAATTAAATTGTTCACGTAACTGGTAGATATTTTGCAAGTCATCCCATTATCCTTATCACATATTGATTTAATATAAAATATTGCAGCTATTTTCCCTTTGAAAGCTTGAAGCCATATTTGCTACCAGCTAAACTTCTGGAGCCTTAAAATTTTTTTTTTTTTTTTAAAGAAAAGTTCATGCAGGTACTGCTTGGATTCCTGTTTTAAGCGGAAAGTTTATGTTTCTACAAAAGCATTATTTCCACTTTAAATTCTTAACTGAAAGTTATAGGTATCCTGTAGGTCATCATAATACGAATCTTGGCAGTATTATTATCTACTTCGCAATGAAATCCTAATAAGATTTCCTTTATTCACATTGTTTCAAACTAACAATAGACTGGAAAATGTAGGTGTACTTACTAGACAACTCTGTTTCCGTTTCTGGGTTCTCTTATTTGATCTGATTACCTATTGGAGCGCCATCTCCATGGGCGAGAGAATCGTGGCGATAGTCTCGCTGTGCCATCAAATTTTCGCCGCGATGATATCGCCGTGTGGAGACACATTCTAAGAGAGTGTATATCGCCGCGATTCTCTCGCTCGTGGAGACGGCCCCTAAATTATACCATTTTTACTTACTTGCTTACGCATGTATACCCCGAAGGGTTAGGCAAAGGTGTACCTATAGTACACCCACATTTCGCGAGTTGTGTTTAAGTCAGTTGTGTTACTTACTTCTATACATATAATAAATTAAAGTCGCTTCTCGTGTGTGTCTGTGTGACCGCGTTATTCTTCTAAAGTCCGCAACGGATTTTGATGCGGCTTCCGGAAGGTTTATGTGTCAACCAACTCAGCTTATCGCAGTCCACTGCTAGACATAGGCCTCTCCTATGCTGCGCCACAACACCCTGTTTCCGCATCCAGTCTATCCCAGGGTCCCAGCCACTCTATTTAGCTGGGGGGCGTCGCAAGTGTATGTGTATAATACATTCATATTTTAAACTGGCATATAATAAAGAAATCTCGACGTTTTGTCAAGTTGTAAATCCGTGCGGAGCAGGGGCGAGTCTCTAGTCTTGTATAAGTACTTATATCTTACCAAATATGTTAAGCATGCAGTATAACCAAACACAAAAGCAGCTGATAGAACAAACACAAAGTTACAGGGAGGCGACGCTACAAATTAATTAACAAATAGTAGATACTTTGAAATTGTAACAGCTTGAGGTACAGTCACGTCTAAAAGTATGTATACACTTGGCTTTATTCAAAGGCGATTTTCTCCTTTATTTTTGAATGAAATTCTATGTTATTACGAAAATAGTATTTTCGAACCCATAGGATTATATTAAGGGTCGTATTTCAACGTTGCATTCGTTATTTCACGAAAAAATCGCAATTGAAAATTGCCAAGTGTATACATACTTTTAGACGTGACTGTACAATGTACCTACTAACATTCCCGCACAAAATATTCATTTGCAACACCGATAAGTCTCTGGTTGTAGCCATCGCCTACCAATTTCCACAAAATTGCCTGCACTAATTGGATCTATCTACATCTCTAACCTGTGACGTATTTCTCGTTACCTACTTCTATATTTGTCGATACCTAGACCCTGGGTAGGTAGGTACAGTCAGCATCAAAAGTCGATTAATACTATCATTTTTACATGTTATTAAATTGACAACAACTTTTTTCAATAAACTGATTTTTTAGCTTTTCACATAATAGACAAGAGTATATATTCTAAAAAAAATTCTTCTGCTGCAATGTTGAACAAATATTTTGCTCAATAACTAAGATTAAAAAAACTGAAGTGTTAATCAACTTTTGATGCTGACCGTACTTGGTGAAGTACGACAAAGTGTAACAAATTACCTACCTAAGTCTAGGTGTAGGTGATTTGTTACAAAGCAACAACGGGTGGGTGTATAACAATGAATTCAATATAAAATGTCTTAATGGTGATCTTTCATCATGGGGTAATGTTTAGGGACCGTCTCGACGAACGAGAGAATCGCGGTGATATTATCGTTGTGCCACGTATTTCTATACACTCTCTTAGAACGTGTCTCCACACGGCGATATCGTCGTCGCGGCAAAAATTTGATGGCACGGCGAGACTATCGCCGCGATTCTCTCGCTCGTGGAGACGCCCCCTAAAGGTGTATAAAATAATTACTTTTTAAAACTTCTATAGTTCCATAGAATTCAAATTTTCTTACGTTTTTTGGAATTTGCAGGCCCGTGTCAGGTTGTAATACGATTCGCGATCGTAACAAATATGGCTTTACAGAACTATAATCAGAATTAGATTATTATAATTCTGTAATGTCTGTGCTGATTAATATATCGGTTGTCTACGAACTCAGCCTTACACTTTAATAGAACATTCATTTATTTAAAATAGGAAGCGCGAAGGAAGACGGAATTCTAAGAAACTAATAAAGTAACTTAGTTGAGAGTTGTCGCTAAGTAAGTTTATTTGTTTGTGTAGTCTACCGGAAAAATAATATTAAACGACTCCCATTGGGACAATTTAGTGGTCTGACTGTGAGGCTAATCAGTAATAAACATGTCCAAGTTTTCTCATATAGTAAGTGTATAGTATACATTAAGTGCCATTTATTTTAGTAGATACCTAATGGAATATAAGTTTGGAAAACAAATAATACCACATACTTAGAGGTAATAAAATGAGATTTCTTTGGTGTAAAATTCGAACCAACATTCTTTTTATCCTCATTTAAGAATAAGGGCGCGCGCACTTAGGACGCGTTTTCGTACGAATTTTACTCTGCGAACACGTACGAGCACGCACGAACGATCCCGTCTTTCCAAGTGTGCGCAGACTGAGTGACAATTTAGTGCGTTCAAAATTAAAAATGGATGTAATAAAATTTATTAACACGTTAAGTGCGAAACGAGGCCTAAATCACCCCACATGCAACTTCCTTGTGGTGCGGCAAGGAAAAACGTGAACATCTCTGTCGTGCGAAGGGCATAGCTTTGGTTTGGTCCAGTATAGAAAAGAGATAAATGTATATTTGAGACGCGCTAATGGTCCCGGACTCGGTGTTATACCTACCTTGGTACCGGATGTCTTAGGCCTCGTACCGCACTGAATTAATATAATTTTAATGCAGTGCGGAACGAGGCTAAAACGTCCCATATCCCCCCGGACCTCGTACCGCACCCAACGCGACCTTGCCGCGACTAGTGTTGTGCATTTTTACTATCTCGTGAAGCTGACAAAAAATCCAAAAAGATTTTGACTCAGTGCTCTCAGTGCAAAAAATCTTATTGTCTACCCTGTTTCAATGAAAAACACTCATAAATAAGTACAAAATATATATTGAGATTGTTTATAAAAAAGTATATTGTTACTGATTTTTTTATGTTAATTCAAGTTCTAATAAGTGTACTTTTAAAGCCCGAGGCAGAATAAATAGGATAGTTTCTTTTCTACTTCTGGTTTTCTTTTTGTTCTATTCTGTGAACCGCATTAAGATTTTCACACAAAAATAGATAAACGTCGTTGCGTCGATATTATTTTTCCCATCACTAATCTTAGCGAAAATTTACCCTATTTCAGTGCGTTACGAGGTGTATAAGATCCCATATTTTGTTTTTCCAATAAATTCTAAACTAGCTATCAGATCCCGGGGCGACGGTAGATTAGGGTTCATCAATTCACTGTCTATATCGATAAGGAACAAAATTTTCATTTGTCTTTGATTTCACGCCAGAAAATGAATTTTAGTCTGTTAAAGGAGGTGGGGTCTAATGGACCGCGTGTCGCCCTAACGTCTGGTCACGGTGCGGGCCGATAATGCCTCGTGCCGCAGGAACGGAAAGTTTGCAAAAATTGGTGCCGCAGCTAACGTGTCTATATTCTGCCTGGCCAATTAATGATGTCCATTTCAATTTTTTATATTTAGGATGAGAAACGGCAGCTAAAGCAGCATTTTCAGCTTCAGGACCCGAAAATAGATGTTTGTTGGTTCAGAACGATTCTAATCGACGAAAACTGGCAGACACTGGAAACTGTCAAGTTAACTCAACTGTCTAATCGGTAAAACTGACGAATCAGTGAAACTGACTAATCAACGAAACTGGTGAATTAAATACACTGACCACTGAGGGAAACTGACCAGTGATACGCGGACTCCTTACGTGACCTTCATAATATGATTAAATTCACCGAATTCATGTATTTCTAAATATATTTCACGCACTCATTAGGTTCTACAACAGCGACGACGCCGCGCCGTCGCAGTCCGAGTCTCAAGAAGATACACATCGCGCTCCTTGAAGTCTTGAAGGAACACTGCCTATTTGAAGGAGAAAAACGCATTCAGTGTGCGCACTCAATTCGTTTGATCATATTATTATGTTTACGCACGATACAAATTCGCGTCCAAAGTGCTAGTATAAAGCTATTTTCCCCGAAATGAAGCGTATTGGCAGGCTCACCTTTGACCTATCTCACCTGATGATTAGCGATAATGCCGTCGACGACGATGTTGGGGCACGCTTGCCTTGAAGTAAGCTTTATCTATGTGTATGTTGGTAACAGCGTGGGTGTTGATGATCTGATGTTGTGATGGCCCAATGGTTAAGACCTCGCTTCTCATGCACGAGTTTGTGGCTTCAAATCCAGGAAACATGTGGAGACTGGCTGTAAAGCAAGCCTGGCTGAATAGCCACACTTCTTTACAGGACTGGCTGGTTATATTTGAAGGAAGTTCCATGCGAACGTTCAAGCATATGTCATAGAGAGTCGTAGGTTTGACGTCTAAGTAATAAGTCGATAAATATATGAATATGATATAAGACTCCTAAATAATATGATATAAAACTCTAACTGGGGTTTAATTCAGTAATATAGTCCCCCCCGTGGCGCAAGCGTCACATTAGAGTCAACAAGACTCTCACAATACGAATGTGACCTTTCTATTCCAAACGGCCTTATTAAAAACAAGGTTTACCTTTAGACCCAGGTTTAAACAATCGAACCATTTTTAAATTTCGAACTATCAGCCGACAAAGTTCTTATTGCAAAAACTGACGTTAAACCCGAGTCAATTTTGCATTAGGAACTGTACGTTTGTCAGAATAAAGTTCAAAATACAATAACTGGCTCGCAGGTTTAGGCTAGGTCCAAACTCTTTTTTTATAATAAGACGGTCTGAGTTTTACTTGGACATTATTGACATCGGTGAAGGAAAACTTCTTGAGGAATCGTGGACTTACAGTTAATATAAGTTTGAAATCGCCAACCCGTCTTAAGAAAACGTGATCATCAATGCTCGTGCCTTCTCTGTATACAAAAAGCCCTTTGCACTGCAGTGGGACAATAATAAGCTGGTATTATTATTTATAGTTAAATTAGCTGCGCCCCGCGGTTTCACCTGCATAAGTCTCGATCCCGTGGGAATATCGGGATAAAAAGTATCCTATGTTCTTTCCCGGGACTCAAGCTATCTCTATACCAAATTTTATCTAAATCGGTTCTGCGGTTTAGGCGTGAAAAGGTAACATACAGACAGACAGAGTTACTTTCGAATTTATAATATTAGTAACAGTATGGATAGTATGGATTACAGAATTCTAATAAGTGGGTGCACATTTGCACAACACTCCTGCTTACCGTTTCGAGGAATGTACACGTAATGCTATGCGAGTACGTTTTGCTAATAAGAACAATATCCAATATCAATATCATATGTACAATAAGTATTCCTGTTAGCAATAATAAAATTATTTATGAATGTCAAAAGCGTTTTTTGGCCCTTTGGCTTAACGAGATAATAAAGCACACCTTTTCAGTCGCCGAGCCTTTTGACATTTTACTGGTAATATCTTAAGAAATTGGATTCTAAATCAACGCCAAGGATCTATTGTCGTTTCGCCAGACTGACTTATTATATGAGAATTTGAAACTAGGTCAAAACTTTAAAAGGAAATTAGTAAGAGAAAAATATGGAATCTTTTTTCAGCACATTGAAATTAAGTTGAATTATAACAAATGTTTTCTCAATGTGTCTCAAAAGTTGAATGAAATAATAAATGTCTTGAGTTAGGCTTTGGTTTTAATGCGTGGCGAATGAAAGAGTGAAACGTGAAGAAAGCGGTACTACGAAAATGCATCCGCACACAAAAAGCTTATAGGTAATAAAAGGATACATGAAAATGTAGGAAGCAACAAGGTGGTAATTAAGAAAGTGACTGTAGGTGTGAGTGTGTTGTGTAGGTGTGTTGTGAAAGTGTGCTGAGTACCTACGTGTTTTGTGGGGTGTGTTGTGTGGGTAAGTTGGTTTAATGAGTATGTGTGAGTGATTGCGCATGAGTGTACAAATTTAATTGTAAAACTAGATCGGTTGTTCAAGAAGTCTTTCATTATCACTATATGAAAGTTTTACCAGTCAATCACGCAGTAGCAATTTGCAATTTGAGAATGTGTGCTCGTATATGTTGAGTTGTTTGTTAGCTTTGTTATAAAGACGAGGTCACGAATATAGAAATGTCGACTACCAAAAGTGGTCCTATGGCGCACGGTGGGAAATACATGGCTTTCGCGTCGTTTCTCACTAATGAGCTCTGGGACATAGGTGAGAGAGGAATGTTGGCGCAGAATTGAGCGAAGGACAAAGAGCTGTCTCACAGATAGAAGTTTACACTCGCTAGATAACAGAAATGTAGGGTACATACGTGGTTTCTTATAACATAACCTTTAAGATAGCTCTCTGTGCTTTTTCAACTTTTAGAAACGCCGTGGTATGCCACCACCCTACGCTGAGGTACAGTGTAAGAGAAGGGACTGTAACCAAAGCATAATACACAGCTGTAAGCGAACCACTCTGCAGAGTCGATCTTGCCTTTTGAAGGTAAATATTAGTTTACGGACGTGTCCTATCAGTACTATCAGATATATGTGTCAATTCAGGGTGGAGTCAAGGTGACGTTATTTGCTCTCTCTCTGCATTGGCAATTACAGGTATCTCAGCTTCGTCGAGTCTTCTGGTCGCGTATTCCGCAGAGCCTAAGACTAAAATCTTTAATCAGTGCGTCCTGTCTGTTATGACTTACGGAGCCAAAACGAGGACACTCACGGTACGGCTGATCCATAAATTCAAGGTCGCTGAGCGAGCTATCGACCGAGCTATGCTTGGAGTCTCTCTGAGGGATAAAATCCGGATTTCGGTGATCCGGCAGAGAACCAAAACTGTCGACATAGCTCACAGAATAAGAAAGCTGAAGTGGCAATGGGCCGGCCATATTAGCCATAGAAGTGATGCCCGTTCGGGTAGACATCTTCTTCAATGGAGACTGCGAATCGGCAAACGTAAGGTAGGATGCCCTCAGGCTAGGTGGAGCGACGATCTTCGCAGGGTGGCTGGTAGCAGCTGGATGAGAGTTGCCGAAAATCGAGCTAAATGGCTTGGAGTTGGATAGGCCTTAGTCCAGAAATGGATTGCTGTAGCCTGATGACGATGATGAAAGGTGTTATTGGGTTTTTCCATCAGGACTTTCTCAGTGGCAGCCCCGGTATATAGAACTAAAATATAAATGGCAAAATGTGGCTGGACCGAAGGTAACCTCTGCTTAACCCTTCGGGGATGACAGGCGTGATCTTTATGTTATGCAGTTCCTTACATACTTACCTTTTCTTTTTAAGAGCTGCTCCTGATCGTAATATCCAACATGTGAACCCATGAACACGCGTCAGTCCAATGCTGTTACAAGGTTGGTGACGCATGTTGTGCCGAGTCAGCATCCCTGGACGCTGTGTTGCAAGATTTGGGGGAAACACGTTAACTTGGCTCTATTTGTGCTATTTATTAAACACTAACCGTCTTATTACAAAACGAAGTCTAACTTTAGTTCTAACCTAAACTGGCTCAAAGGCTAGTATTTGTATTTCGAACTTTATTTCAATTTAGGCAAACAATCATGTGACGAGTCAACTTTGACTCATCTGTGAGTAACGGCAAGGACTTCCTTGAATAATGATAAATGAACAACGCAATATCAGCACAGAGACAATACTTCTACGAAGTTCGATTTTACGTAATGACACAGTAGAAATGCTATTATAAGGCAATGAACAGAAATTATGTAAACAAAGCTTATATAGGTATGTACATAAATTATAAGCTACCGGCAAAATAAACGGAAGTGTTTACTAACTGTTTACGCCTCCGGCTTGTAACTAAAGCTCTTTACCTATGTTTACTCCAAAACTGGTGTGTAACAGACGGACACACACAATAACAATGAAATGAATTACTAACGTGAGTCAGCTACAGGAAACGTGCCGCGCTTCAAAGCGATAGACAAACAAACTATCGTTAATAGATTTGCAATCCGAGCAGAGTTGCTCTAATATTAGGTTCGACCTAATATTACGTCGAGCGTATTACTGGCCGTTGATACTTAGATACACCGCTTAAGGGGGAAGCGAAATTCAAATTTCCTTACCCTATTGATTGATATTTCATGAAATGGTCATTCAATAGGGTTATATGAACTTAGAGTGATGATTTTAATGATTATATTTCTGTAAATACATACTTGTTACGCTCGCGAATCATATTTTGTTCAACATACAACTGACACTGACCTGCAAATTTCAAAAAGCGTATAAAGAAAACAGAATTTCGCGGGCTACCCTAGCGCCTCCTCTTTAAGGTCTATCCACACATATCAGGGCCGAGCCCGTGACGTGGACGGACCGAGCTCTGCAATGAGCTCAAAAAAAAATTTGTACATACATTTTATATGAATTTGTTCACACATTTCCGTGGCGACGGAGCTCCAGTGCCTGCCTTGAGTGTGCCAAGGCCCTGTTACGTCCCGGGTACGCCCTGGGAGCGAACTCTCTCAAGTGCGTCAGCGAAAATACGAGCCCCATCCGGAAGTAGAACGATATTTCGGAGTAAAATCTACTCCCGATTTCATAACTTTTACGGACGGGCAAATACACAACGGAAGTAAGGACAATGTCAAATCGTGTTTCATTCATTCTTAGTTCGGGCCCCAAACTAATCTAATGTCCGTATTAGGAAACACCTTTATCTTCGGCCGAAACTACGAATTTCTTGCTTTAGGGAGTAGTGATAGATAACCCTTTAATAAACCGTGATGAAGACGGTTGTTGTACCATCATTAGCACACAAATAAACATGATTGGCAAATGGCCTGGAATTGCGGAATGTTGTTCTTAAGTCAGGCAGATGCTATTGAACTTCCTTTAATACCATGTCCCCTTGGTATAGTTGGTATGTTTTTACAGTAGTTAGCATAATCACATCCAAAATATGATGTCACCTTAAGGTCTATTTTTGTCTGCTCATAGCACCATAGAATCTGCGTTTATTGTAAATCGTCTCGCAAACGCAATGTAAATACCGCCTAGGTATATCTTTTAAACTTATAAAAAATCAACTTTTAATCGTACCTAAGAATGTAAATTTCACACTTTCGATAAAAAAAATTGTATCTTGCACTAATGTTAGAAAGATAATATTAAAACTTGAAAAAAAAATCACGAAAAAATAATTCAATTCATCATCTCAGATTCGTTTTTATTGATTCTGAGGCGGTACGAAGTTCCCGGGGACAGCTAGTATTTCATAAAATGGCCAGGCCATTGAAAAGGTTTTATGCTGATGTCAATTCGACATTGGTCAATGGTCGTATGCTATTTTGATGTTTGTTACCAAGTATATAAATATATAATGTTCTATGTAATAGCCTGCTCAGTGCCGTAGCTTCAAACGCGTTATTATTATGCGTCCTGACTTGATAAAGGAAAGAATTGGAAAACTGACGAAGATATAAAGACTTTATTGTAAGCACGACATAAATCAATAAACTATATCTTTCCAGTGCGAGGTCACCTAAAACTGGAAATGCATAGCTTGATATGTCGTCACTTCGGAAAATGAACCATTACAAAAAAAAAAACAAAAGCCATTTCCACAAAGCCAACATTTTATTTATTTTGATATTATAATACATTTTGATAATACGACAGTGGTATATCAAATAATGTCCTCAACATTTTCTTTCTTTACAAGAAGCTCTAAAATATACATTTTTCCATTATTAACTGGTGGAGACTGAAGGCTCTATATTAATACAAATATAACGTCAATAAATAAATAGTGTAAAAGCATAATTATTACGTATCATTGTAATTTACATAGCGAGCAATATCACCTATTTGTATGTTCAAGTTAATTGTTTTTATAAGCTTTAAGTACCTAGCATTATTATTGATTTAAATATCATATAGTACATATTTAGGTACTAGAATTTCCTGAGCACCATAATGGAAGCACAGAAAATAAAGGCCTATCAACAATAAAAATAAAAAACAATGGTTCGGTTTAAAGAATTCATATAATGGTTTGGGAAAATGTTGTTTTTGGGTCGTTAACATTTGTGTTTTTCAACTTGAGTTGGTTCGTCATTTAGACACTAACACCACGTCACACAATAACAATACATATACTTACACAGGTAAATATAAAAAATACAGTTTGTAAGATCTTCTTAGGAAGCAAAATCCCTAATCGTAATCCAGTATTACAAAGTATTATACTAATAATTGTAAAAAGGACTAAATTGAAAAAAGAATGATTACCCAATGAAATAAGTGGAAAGAGCTACACACCAAAAAAAACAGATAATAAGGGAAGAAAATGGAAAAAGAAGTGATTTTTATAATGTTAAACATAAATAATATAAAAATGCAATTTGGTAAGCTTAAGGAATTAGGCACATGATAACAGTTCTAATTTTCAATTTAAAGTAAATAGATGTACAGACGCCAGCACATCAACCTACCCGAAACTGTCAAATTTTCCCAATCAACTTTGAACTCTATGCTTTAGTGATAAAGTTGAAAATCTATTAAAGAAATTTGACAGATTGTAGTAGGTTGATGTGCTGACGTCTGTACCGTTATAAACTACTTGGTCGGTGAATGTAATCCACCGTTATTAACAAATATTTAGCAAAAATGTATTTATGACTACTTATTTCTTTTTATAACAAAAATATACGATACCAACATTATTTTTACACCAATATTGTTTTACAAACAAGGGTAACGATCATGATCTGCCACGAACGACACTCTGTTTGATTAAATAATCTATCAAATTCCATATATAGGGTGTTACAGAAAGGGTATATCAATACAAACGGGTTGAAGAGTGTATCTGGTCTAGAGTCTCTGTACAAAATTTCAGCTCAAAAGCAGTAACTTTGAAAATGCTTAATATTTTTTTTATTTCCATAGTTTATTAAATTGAAATCATAACAAACGTGTCACTGCAATACGAGGGTCATTATCCATTATCTGTAGTGTGTCTGTGCGGCTAAGTACACGCACATCACGCCGCCGCGCGCCAGTGCAGCGCCGTGATGTCGAAATAAAAAAATATTAAGCATTTTCAAAGTTAATGCTTTTGAGCTGAAATTTTGTACAGAGATTCTAGACCAGATACACTCTTCAACCCGTTTGTATTGATATACCCTTTCCGTAACACCCTGTATATTTTAAGAAGAACTTACTAAAATCCATAATGGCACCTTCATTCTGACGTCACAATGATATACAACTAGTAGCGAGCAAGTATTTGTGTTTTAAATTTGTTGCATTGTAATTGCGTGTTAGTAAAAATCATGCGATTGGTAGGAAGTACTTAATTCCAAATATCCACTATCAGAACAAACATTGAGAAACCAAAATTCGAGATGTAGGTAGTAGACGAATAGTCAACCTTAATTTGCAAAAATAAATAGTTAGTTACTGTAACGGGTGTTAGTTGACCTAATGACGACCACATTGTATTTGATTAAGAAGAAAACAATGGTATACGTATAGCATTATGATAATGATGTAAAACTATGATATATTCGAACTCCAAAAGATCTACACACACCTAACTGAATGCCACAGTGACTGTCAACATATTATGATATCAAATTATAAATAAAACTCTTCATCAATGTACCTATACTGAAAAGGTTGCACTGTTACATCCACTGTATAGCATTTAGTTTTTTAAACTAAGTTATATTAATATGGCATAAATGTATTGTCCAAATATTAGTTAAAGCTTTCCGATTTATGTATGTACCTATAAAATTTGTTAGTATCGTCTACATAAGCACTAATCACTATTTTATAATATAGAGTTTTTAGTTAACGTTTGTCGCTGACATCAATCATTTAGCAATTAGCATAGATGTGAATGTATAATAAATAATTCAAACAATTTTGTCCTAGAAATTATTTCTAATAAATATCGTTGCACTCACAAGTCTTACAACTTTCCACTAAATTCAATCTATAGGAACCCATACTTCAGTTCAAGATCTAACAAATGATCTATAAGAGTCGTCGCTCATGGTGACGCGTGACGCTTCAATGTGACGTCGACTAATAATAAGTTTAGTGGCCACCAATACTACAGTAGCTACTGCATACATGTTTATTATTAATAGGTAGGTATTATCATCAAGTCAAAGTTTGAGAAAAACTCATGCATTGTTAGTGATATAAAAAAGACGTTCAGAGATGTAAAGAAACATTTACGATGTCAAGCGTTGAAAAGAAAACTTGGAAGGATAAGAGTATTAAATAAATAGTTAAAGCACTTAGAAATAAAGACGGTATCAGACATAATAGAATAAGTTAGACCTAAATACTTTCGTCAGTTCATAAATAGACACCTAGCTTATAAAATATAACAATAAATAAAAATCTTAAGGCACGTTTTTAGGTACCAAGATCACAATTTCATCATTTCTAACGTGTGTAAGTAGGCAAAGGATTAGAGTTATGGAATGTCTGGTTACAGCTGAACATCGTACCAAGAGTACAACTACTGTGCACTGTTGCACGTTGCAATCAAAACATTTGCATTGCACTGCAGAAATATTACTCTTCGGATTTGCTAAAGAAGTGAATTAATTTTATTCATAATCTTTATACAGTTACTTAAAATAACATAAGCGCATACATTTAAGTATTTCTGCATTGTGCAGAATAACAATACCGATACAATTTACAAAAAATATTCGTAAGTTAACTAAATAATATGCAAAATTTGCAAAAAGTTCCTAAAACTACTTAATAAATAAATTCCAATGAGGGTAAGTAAAGCTCGTTAACGACGAGCATATGTATAATATTAAACATTTTAATGTTCGCGACCTAAATATTTACATATCGTAGTTTGTCATACTCACTCTACTATTTACACGACCGATATTTACAACAGTGTCCTTGTGCACGTCCTGCGCGCGGTTTATACTCTCAGCGACCACTCATTGTCAGCACACACTCACTGCTAGCGATACCTGTACGAGGACGGTAGCACGAAGTCCCCGAACGAGTACAGAACGTTCGCGTACCAGTGGACGCCGCGCGGGAGTTCGCTGGAGGCGCTCCATCGCGCCATCCACCTGAGCGGCGCCATGGCGGTGTGCGCCAGCGAGTGGCTCCGAACCAGCGCGTAGCACGACGCCAGCGCGTCATCCACTATGATGGTGCCGGTCCTCGTCAGAGGCGCGTACACGCCGCGCTTCGACACCATCCGGGTCTTCACAACCCTGGACGGCCGCATGACGTCGGCCTGCCCCCTCGTGAGGAGCACATCGCCGACCCCCACGTTGGACGCGAACGCCTCCCGCCAGCCGTCGGCGGCCGCCAGCAGCAGCAGATGTGACGGCGTCGTCGTAATCGTCACACCATTCTCTGCCGTCACTTCGATGAACTGCCGCGTTGTATTCGGATCGCGGTCGATGAATGTCAACACCTGAAAATAAGACAATAACTTTGTGAAGAAAACTTTTTAGATTAGAAACAATCATTCCGTGTATAATTGCCAAAAGTTTGACATAAATAGGTAAAGTTGAGCGTTATTAAGTCATGTGTGCATGATATTCTAGACTTTAGGTTCATGTTGTCTACTAACCTCAGAATAAATCATTTTGCCATCATCAGAAGCTGACAGCACTTTGTCTCCTCTTCGTATCGTAGCGATATCGCGGGGACCGTTCTCTGTGTACACCATGCTTCCTTCAGGGAAGCAACCGGCTCCCGTACCCACAGATGACTCTGGAATAGACAACAAAAGAAATTAATGAGATTCACACAAATTTGTTTCATGTTGCTTACTTAAAATAAATCTTTAAAGAAAGCATGTTGATTCACGACTCCGTTATGCTACGCATTTGCTATGCCTACATCCCTGGAACTAAAAGCAATAAAATAAAATTAAGAACATAAAATCGTGCAAGAGACGATAGTAAATTAGCTCGGAGCAGTCATATCCCTTTAAGGAACAACGAGATTTCTCTACGCGCGTAATTAAAATCGGATAAGATACGAAACAAAAGAGAATCGCGGACAGCTCCCACTGCGCCCAGGTTATCGGCAAGAATAACCTACCAACCACTGTGCTCGAGTTTGTCTTTTACTTAAACCCACAATTGGCTCGGACTGGCTCCGATGCTACGCAGGTATATTATCCGTCTACCAAATTCAATAACGAAGAAAAGTTTCCCAAGAAATAGGAGCCATAATCTCTTGAACAAACTTTTTAAGCGTTAGATAAGTTAATTCAATCCGTTTTGCGAATTCCTTTCACTCATTGTTTGTGCGAAAAAACTGCGGTCAAAAAATGACGCAGAATCCCGATTTGCTAAACTTTGTTTATATTTTATCTAATAGTATTTATTTAAATCCTCATCCAGCTTAAACTGTACCTGTACGTAATCTTTTAATTCGTTAGGATCTTTGGCTGCTGCAGCAAAAAAGTGTCTATTTACGTGCAACTTAATGGTATCCAAAAGATAAATAAAAATGGCTTAACTTTAAGGCCAAGTTTGAACGTGTTCAGAGCACAGCCGCCACTGTTACGTTATAACAATTGTACCTATTACCTAACCTTTCATATTTTTAACTTAAGTTACAGTTACAGTGGGTGGTGCAATTACACGCGCAAATGAGCACGGCTAAAGATACCCTGCAAAGCCTCTGGTTTGTGCGAACTCGTTAAATTTTGATTTGTTGTGTAACCGACCGATAAATCCAGTCGATCCTTGTTCACAAGCTGTTCTCAAAGCGATGGGCTCGGAGCGGATCGCATTACACAATAACTACACAAATTAGATTTTGCTCGAAGTCAAGCGCTTATTGTCAACATGCGTTTGTTGTCCGGTGAACACATCACACGCGTTGTTGAATAGGCGACGGACACCTTTGCGCTTTTGTACAATTTAGGTGGGGTGCAGATTTATTTATTTTGTCGGTAAAGTTTCTTGTATGGGTATTTTATTTACTAGCATAGAGTATCTGTGGGGTTTTACGGCTATTTCAATGGGTTGCAGTGAACAGGAAAGAAAATATGTACCTACTCGCCTATCATATTATGTACCCGGCGAAATAATTCTCTTCATATATAAAATGTCCAAACATACAGTGCAGAAGATTTTATCTACGTTTTAATTCCCGACCTTATTAAGCTTCAAAGTTAACGAATCCAAAGCCTTAAAACCAGTCACACGCGATTTCATAGTGACGTAAGTAACATTAGGCTGAAGATGCGGCGATAAGCGGCGCGTTTGCGAGGGAGGGGGGCGCGGGGCCGGTGCGCCGGCGCAGCCGAGTGGCCGCGCAGACCCCGCCCCGCGGGGACCACCGGGAGAGCTAGGCGGCGCGCGCGCCGGGCCCCGCCGTCCGGCCCGCACCGGCCGCGCGTGACCATACATTACCAACTCGACAAAGCACGTGACACTATTAATAATTTATCTCTTCGATGGATGACATGTCGAACCAGCGAAATGTGACGCTTTTTCAGTTTTTTTCTAACAGCTACACGATTATGAAACCTCAACATTTGTCAGAAGCGCATCATCCGATCTAAAAGCTCGGCTGCACTCGATAAAAAAGTAATGTTATCGATAGGGTTTTGTTGGCTGCCGCAACCTTTTATTGTTGGGCGATGTAAGGCTATCGAGATGCTCGCATGGGATCAGCAGAATTATATCTGATTTATATCGTGTAGAATAGCAATTAGCCGACGCGTGGTCATGCAAATGCCAAACCGCGCCGGTTATGATTCATGCGCGGGCCGAACGCGCACCGCGCCGTATCTTACAATGTAAAAAGAAAATAAATAAATATGGGAAGGTTTATTTTATCTGTGGTACTAGGCAAGCGTGAGAAAACGTTTTAAATTATCAGTATGAAATTTCCAAAAAGATGTAAGTACAACAAGTTGTCAATATGTTAAACATCTTTTGTAACTGCATCTCGCACTGTTTGATTTTGTCACGCTGAATTATTTTTAAGCAGTATTCAAATATTTGGAATATAAAATAAGCATTGTCAATGAAAGATTCATACTGGTAGGTATGTGTAAGAAGAAATATCTACATATTTATATGTTTAAACGGTAGGTAGATAAACACATTAAACGTATTAGTCTTTCAATAAATTAATATTTATAAAGCTGCCTCTCCAAAGTCTGATCTAGCCAATTCGTAATTCACTTGTGTGTACGGTCTATCGGCGCAGTAGCAGAATGATTTAAACGCCAAGTAAGCGACACTGACTCTGATGCAATATGTAGCGTCTGGGATTGTAATGTGGTACTGAGATCTTAACGTTTAGATTTATTGCCCACCAGTTCTGAATTGACGACGTTAAGGTCCTTTACTGAGATATAAAACGAAACTGAGTGCGAAAGTAAAATTGAAATATGATTAATATAAAATAATACGCCTGCTTGATTAAATATGACTGCACACTATGTCAACGTTCAATATTTACCTGAAAATTAATGTTGATGGGTACAAAAGAAAAATATCCAGCTTGTTAACTTATATAAAAGCAAGGGAAACACGTTTAGTAAAAGCTAATATTAATAAGAACTCGTTATAAAGCTTTGAAAAGTGATAAAGATGTGTTTACATTGGTAAAAAATAGCCTTTTGAATTTCGGAAACAGAAACAGGGCTTAAAGAAGACGTAGGTACTTACCTACGTCTTCTTTAAGCCCTGTTTCTACCTACCTACTCAATTAGATTCTTAACTACTTAGTTAAGAATCTAATTGAGTAGGTATTACTAGAAAGATCAAGAATTCTGTCTTGGCTAACAAGCATCGCATTACATTTAACCCTCACTCAAGTTTTCAAACTGCTCAATTTTGACTGATGTTTAAATAAATATCCCCCCAGTCAAGATTGAGGGTTTTCAAAGATATTGAGATTCGCTATTAGTTACTAAAATAAAAACAAAAAAAAAGGCAGCATAATCTATGATTGTCGAATCCTAAAGCACATACTTACAACCTAATGATAGATCTAATACTGAATCGCGAAGTGAGCCTCACAAGAATAATCGCTGAGAGTTTTCTGCTGATACGTTTAATAAATTGACCGGTAATCGGTATCAGGCTAGCGGGTGTGGGAACCTCGCGGGGTTCGGCCACAGTCTTCCGGGATGTGGCGTCTCGGGTGTCACACCCCGAGCCTTTCGCATGCATGCCCCGCGCGCGCTGAACCGCGCAACATCGCTCACTCACGCTTCTATCCTCTACCTCACTGCTGATAAAAAATATTGCTCGTCTTCTTCATCAATTTCGTGGTCACAAAATCAAAATTCATTCATTCAAATTAAGCTGAGAATCACCACTTTTTTTAATCGTCAAAATAACAAAAGACTATCCCCCAAAACGCCCGCCCTTCACTACTTGTTGATGTTTTAGCTGGGAAGAAGTGGCGCAACAAACTCCCCAGCAATAAAAACTTCTGATCATCATCATCATCTTCCTGCCCGTATCCTACGTTACTTGGGGTCGGCGCAACACGTTTTCTTCTTCCATTCTCCCCTGTCAACCGTCATGCTATCATTCACTCCCTTCTCTTTCATATCATTCCTCACACAATCCATCCATCTTTTCTTCGGCCTACCTCTCCCTCTCCATCCATCAACATGTATAATCATCATTCTTTTAGTCACATGCGTTTCGTCCCTTCTCATCACATGCCCATACCAAGCCAAACGATTTCTGATATGTTTCTATTAATCGATTTCATCTGATCACACCCATCTAATTGTGTCTTCATTTGTTCAATAACGGTAGAATTGTGTGTGGTTAGCCAGCTAATACAAAGTTTGTTTTATTCGTATAACATCTTGCACGGTTTACGTACGGTCAGTTTATTTTGATAATGCCGCGACCTACTTAGCATGTTTAATACAATATTAAAATCTTTCTTCTTTTGTCGTGTAGTCAAGAGCTTTTGTATAAAAGCTCATTTTAAAGTTAGTTGACTGGGTCCTGCTATTCAAAGTCAAAGCATTTATTTCAAATAGGCACATAAAAGGCACTTTTGAACGTCAAAAATGACCTTATACCTAATAGAATTTATTCTAGTTGCCCCTTTCAAAATGTAGTTTTCGTATGGAGAAGAATGGGCAACAAACTCCACCGTTACTCTTTTAAAATATTTTACAATATTTTGTATGGGTACATTAATTAAATAATAATATTCTTTAATCCGAAATAATAATATGTGAGGACGATGCACCTAAAATAAAATTACTATACCATAATAGGTAAAAGAATTAAAAACGAAACCATGACATATAAATTAATTATCTGATAGATACATGGTGCTCACATATTTACAAACATGGTACAAGAAAACGATTTTAATTTTTTGTTTTAATTTACAAGTAATAAGTCAGGGTGTGGTTTTTGATCGAAGGGGTGTGAGTAATGATTGTAAATCAATGTAAAAAAGAATATTACCGCGATTACTTCGGATTAAGTAAACGCTAAGCGCTAAACTTGAGCCTATCTTAAGTTCTATTACCTAATACTTAATTTCTTAATTTGTGGTTTATACCATGTCGTTTATCACCGATGCCTAACTAAGTTGCTAATTATCTTGGTCTGGGCCATTAAATTAATTTAATTAGGTAATCATTCTAGTTTCAGCATTCATGTTGTTAAGACAAGTATGGAAAGAAAAAACAAAGAACATATGCTCATGACGAAACCAATTAGAGGGAGATATTTTATTTTATTGCCTATTAGTCTTTATTTTATAACATTGATTAGATTACATTTGATATCAAGAAAATTTTAATTTCCCTGGGATATCATTTAAACATTTGAATTACCTATAACTCTTCCTTTCCGCAATCGAGAGAGGATTCACACGTAGAACTCCAAAGATAAAATCCAAAGTGAAGGCTGCGTTAAACGGTAAGTGCTCGTTAAGAATTCTCAATGGGAACTTTAGCACCTGACAATGATATCTTACAGTACGAGTAAATACCTGAGATCTACAATCAAAAGCCCTCTTTTAGATTCAACTATAATTTCCAAACATATTACTTACTAGTTGCGTCCTGAGGTTTGACCCGTACTTATAAGTTACGACCCCGTGAGAATATCGGTATAAAAAGTATCCTAAGTCCTAATCCAGGTCATGGTCTACCCATGTGCCAATTTAATCCAAATCCGTTCAGCCATTTTAGCGTAACAAAACAAACATACAAAAAATCTAATCTTTTTAATTTTACTTTATAATATCAGTTTAGAAAGAAATACACTCAAATGATTCTTTATAACATTCCTACGCAAGGTAGGAAGCCTCTCCATAAAACTTCATGTCCATATCCTATTAACATTCGTCCTTCAGTCCAAGCTAGGGTGGTGACATGTAGTGAATCGTGACCTGTCCGGTCGCCGGCGGTCACGCCCCATTTACCGCGAGCCTCTTCTGTGTAGGACCCTAACTGTTCCTACACTATGCCCGCAGCATTGTTTCAATTCGTAGAACAGATTCTAAAGCATCATACACTTATCCCGATAAAAATCTACATCGATTTTATGTCCCCATAATGGTGAACAACTCCAATAGTCATATTTAACGTACGTTAAATAAGTCGTTCTGTTCTGCCGCCGGCTTCAAAGAATTCTTAATAGTCGCAAAAAGCGAAAATATGAAGGAACGTACCATGTTTGATACATAAAACATTGCTCTATTAATGTCTTACTTAAGAATGTTATGTTGCACAACTAGCTTGTGCCAAGCATCAAGTTAATTTATAGTAACTGATGTTATAATTGATAAAATTCAATCGCTTCTAGGCGAAATAAAATGTTGTCGTTTACAATCTGTTCATTCAATCACAAAACAAAACAAATAGTAAAATAAACGAATTATGTCTGTGTCGATATCCTGTTGTAGGCGACAAATTTGGACACATGAGTATTATCTAGTTCGACTATATAATTTGTCTAAGTGCACGCCCAAACTAATGACGTTAGTACGAGTATAAATACCATAAGTCAATGATCGGAATAAAAAAACAATCATCGCCGACCAATGAAAATCAATTAATCGAGTCCAACACAAAAAAATTACGCTCGGCATAGTTTTATTGGCGCCGAGTTGATTACCGAATGCTTTAATTTAATATACGAGCATATAATGGGCCAGTTTCTCTGTCTCTTTTTCATCCCATGTGATAGAGCGAAAAATGTTCCTGCTTTTAAATATTCATGATTATTCTTTGAATTCCTATGGGTATAAATAGTTTACTATAGTATTTTTTACGAATTGTGCTCTATTGAGTTTGTGTTATTTGATTTAATCAATCAACAGTTGAACGCTAAAAAAATTACAAATAATTTTAATGTTAGTTTCATTTATCAATAAAATATCGCGAAAAGTGTAAAAAAATATATTGAGTGATGTAAAATTTTACTGATAAGCAAATAGTATCGTACTAATCGGATGCGAGTGAAGCACATGGCTCTAAGATAGTTTATTTTAATGAAATACAGCAGGTTGAAGAAGATTTTTATATTGAAGGGGAGAGCGTAAGGAGCGGAGTATGGTCGTGCGCGATCCGGCCTTGACCGCGACCAACAGAGAGCCACGACCGCAACATACATACCTACACAAAGCACATTAATTATTTATAAGATCCAAATTAATACTAAAAGACTCGGATCGTACAAAACGCCGGAATAAATGAATAAACATCGAAACAAATTGCCTGCGACTGCGGGAGACTCCGTCGGATATCAGTGGTCGAGCTTTTGAAACAATGACTGCTCTTTATCGTTTTAGGATGACTTTAGGTATCTTTTTTTATAAATTTACGACTTTTATTTGGTGCCGCTATAGGGCGTAGGCACATGATCGATTTTTCGAGAAATATATCCTTATCTTGATAAAGCTTTTAGCTTACTGTATGTATAGTAAACTACAAATAAGCTACGTACAACTTTTGAATAGAATTAATTTTCATATTCAAAACACACAACAAACGATTTTAACGGCCTCCAAAACCGGTAAACGGTAAATTGGTAATATTACTATAGGTTATATGTTTATAGAGTTAAGGAATAACTAACTTTATACAAACAATAACATAGATAATAGAAATGAATTAAAACTACAATTTAAGACATCGACGATATTGCTGATCCTTTGATGTGAGGAAGGAGCCCGCTCCTTGAGAAAGCTTATGGGACCTACTTCACTAAAGGCTACGAAAGTAGGATTCTTAAAACACTGCTTTTTGGAAAGTCCAACTGTGTGGTGTGTCATCGACCGGAGGTACACTTTACAGCCACACAGGATCCACCAAGTTATCATTTGCATCGAGTTAACTCGTAAGACTTCAGTAAGAAGTATATTTAATAAGGTGATGTAAAAAGCGAAGGCCGTTTATGGCCAAAAATTACTTTATTCATTCCGCTTAGATCAATAATTCGCATATTTTAAGATTTTGCGGTACTTTAATTATTTATTAACAATGTTATCACTGTAGGTACATTGGAACAACATTAATTAACAAACTTGTTTAATAGGATAGGTATCCTATTTATTTATTAGAAAGCTATTAAGGCACACCGTACACACCTTGTACAGTAAATACCTAATATTTGTAACGTTTAAATAAAGCCTACACAGTGGTCGTTGTTTAATAAGATCCGTAATTAATCTCTCTAATAACTTTCAGGCAAAGGATTGCGAGGGGTGCATAAATGCTTTAATAAGAACGGACAGCTAATACAATTAGTAATTCGCTAAACTCAGACTCAAAGCATTTATTTCAATTAAACCAATTACAGGCACTTTTGAATTGTCAAGGGGTCGGTCAGTCAGAAAGATGAAGCTAGTTAAACAAGTGGAAGTTAAATAGTGAGATAAGAAAAATACACATCTTACAGCATTATAAATAAAATTAGCAATTCATTGATGTAACAAAACAAAGATAAATTCTTGAAACTTCATTACTATTGTTAGTCAAACGTTACCCACATTCAACACTTTAGCTTTTGGGTGAGGCCCAAGAGCCACTTATAGACCCATCTGCAAAATTAATTGGAACTATGCGAATGCGCCGGAATGCCTCCATAATATCTAAAAACACAAGCATACATATAAATACGCGCTTCTCTCATCGTTATGCTGTATACATATATATAGATATAAGTAGCCATTGAATCACCGGTGTAATTATAGAAGTGGGGGATTGGCTGCGATGCGGCCGCGTGCGCAAGAGACGGTTATACTTTTCTCCGTGAGTGTGAAAGAGAGGGATGCTAACAAGAGGCTCGTTCGTCCGTTTGATCGACACCGCCGGGGCGCGGGCGCGGGAAGCTGTCTGAGATGCATTCTTCTTGTAAAGTTCAACTATATATTTGGCCCGTCCCGAAGCCTGTAGCTCACATTGTACAGTTATGTACACGTAATTCATAAACGCTCGGCTTTCCCCGCGTGACAATTTTTAGCACGTTGAACGTAGATTAATGTCAACACCTTCAGGGAAACCACAGTTTTCCCTCGACATGTGTGCTTTACTTTAGTGAAATATAACTAATATCAAGTTACAATAACACGTGATGTCTACAGTCATGACCTAATATATTAATATTCTTGTGGATTTTCTTTTCGGAAAAACCATGAACATAATGTACGTAGGTTCTCGGTTGTTTACGATAGAAAGCAAACAATATGTCAAGAAATACCGCATTTTCCTGTTAGGCATGACTTCAAATTAGCAAAATAGTTATCAAACAAATTAGCAAAAGATTACTAAATAAAAATGATGGGCACCGCAAATTAATAAGCAAACAATTTTCCCATTTTTTTAAACCTTAATTTGAAAACCTCGGTTTTCATTATTCCAGTCCAGTTTGAGCTACTAAAACCTAATTGATATTGTGCAAACATGCAGTTGTTTGATCAGAAACAAAATAGTTTTTCCTCAAACAGGGCCGAATATGGAGCGGCGTCGCGACGCCATACAAAAGACTTAAACGCATTTGTGTGCATTTCGAAATAGGCAGCGCTCTCATGAAAAAACATTTACGATTATGTTTTACAAGTATTATCTATATCTGTATTAATAAATTTAGCATTTTATTATTTACGATTAATATTCTGTTCGAGTTATTGAAATTGCTTTGGTGTGGCTTTCTTAAAAATAAAGTATGTTATAGGTATCTCTAGTTTATTAAAGTGGATTTAATATTCTGGTGTTAAATATTCCTAGATGACGTTAGTAACTGTAAAAATGTAATTAAATTCTTAATCCATTGGTGTGCCTGGGGGATGCAAGGCTTTGCTACAATGGATAACTAGTTGAGTCTTATCATTCAATGCGTAATATTTAAGTTTTATTACACGAGACAGGGAATTCCAAAGTAGGGTCAAGGGAATTCGTAAAAATCTAGCGCCTAAGGTTCTTACGTATTTTTTTTTTTTAATCAAATAAACTTTTTTTATTTATTACTACCTAACAAATGAGAACTAAATAAGTACCTGTTTTGACGGAGCAGTGTATGTACGAGCGGCTTTCGTAGAAGACCCAGTCGAACCCGGCCTCCACCGCCAGCCGCGCCAGCATGCCGTACTTGGCACGGTCGCGGTCGCTGGTGGTAAGGTCCACGGCGCGGCCCTCGTAGTGCAGCGAGTGCTCCAGGTGCGAGTTCTCCTCGTCCCAGCCCTCGATGACCCGCAGGCGAACACCTGGCCACTGGTTCATCACGCTGATCGCCAACGTGTTCAGCTTCTCCTTGCATCTCTGAAATTTGCGACGTTAAAGATCAGTCTTTGTTATACTATGCGGAAGCTTCTAACAAAACGGCGCAGCAGAAACGGTACGATGAAGTGCAATGGATAGGAATGCTACATTTTGAATAACATTTACGTAAGAGTGTGTAGAACTTGATCCTATAAGCTATCTCAGTATACCTACTCCTTTCATCCAAAGATTGTAGACGCCCAGACATAAACAATGATTCAACATCGTAAGCGTTTACTAAAGCTCGCAGAGTTTACAGAATTCAAAGGAACGCGAATGTTAGTGCATATTGTAACAATTCAAGCCCCACGTGTTAACAGCCCTCGGCAAACATCATGATATCTAATATTTACATCGCAATTCGCGTCGACCACCTAAAAGGTCCGTAAGTGGAGTGCGCACTCAATGCACCTCTAAGAAACAATATCGACGCTCTAAAGACATGCGAAACTTTTTGTTTACACCTACTAAAGAAAATACCAATAGATGTGCTAACAAATCGACAAACGCCGCCGCCCCAACACCATCGCCTCACAACACAGGATGTCGGACGTTTGTCGTCAAAGAATAAATCAAATTACACACACTGCACAAAAGGATCCACACGGATTTGTTTGTGGACCAGCTCCGCGGGACGAATGAGGGAAATGTCAAAATATTTATAAAGAAATGCGGACAAAGCTCGGCGCACCGCGTGGCGGCTTTGTTGCGCGATGTCAACTCACTCTATGCAGATTGCAATGTGAAAAAATTTGGAGATTGACGTAACGAATCGAGGCTAGGAACCGAGGCGGGCGCCCCGCCTGGCCGGTGTAGACGACCACATTCATGCGACTGATAGTTTGAAGCACCGTATATAATTACTTCTACGAACGTTTCAACCGCCTAATAAAGAGTTGCGAGAACTGCGACATATTTAGCATCGTCGGCGAAGTTTTTATTTTTTGACATTTCACGGCATCAAAATTCCTCATGCTGGGTACGCTTTTCTTGCTGAAAGTGATTATTTTATAAGGTAATTGTCTTGGTTAATAAGCTTATCTTTAGCGAAGTATGTCTGTAATCAGAGAGACGAAGACATCGGCGTGAAGTGCGGAGGGAGGGGAGGGGACGGTGCTGCACGCTCAGGAAGCTCAATGTTTGCTTCTCCGCAGACGTCTCGGTCCGCACTAAAACAATCGAATGCTAAATGCTTGTACAAACACTTGCTGCATTTAAACGTGGGAACACATCGGTGGCGCAATTAAGCATCTCTCACCATCGTAACACCAACATTCTTTCTCTGGCAACCTTCAATAATATGAGTTAAATACCTTTAGAAGGTATTTTTTTTCAATAAAACTGGCTTCATTTGAATTAGTGGGCCATTTCCAAGACAATTTAACTGCTCGTTGCAAACATGTGGTCACCTTTGTGAAACTGTAGGCAGGTATCGATTTGTGCATTCATATCTAAAGAGGTAGACGAAGCAGGCCTCATATGGGCACGGAGGGGCGAGGCGACGTGGCAGGCCCGATAGGCTATTATAAATTCATTATGCATATTTTTAGTAAACAAGCTGTCGATCACAATGCTCACGCGCAGCGGGGAGCCCTGCCTCCGACACCTCGCCCTGTCCCGGTCGATACCTACATACCCTAATATCACGATTATCATCAAGTCGGTATGCACCTACATAAGTATGTAGATATGCATGAACTTACACGTCCAATAAGATTCGAATATTAAACCAGTTTTTACGA
Organism: Amphipoea oculea; assembly: GCA_945859645.1. Lineage (NCBI taxonomy): Eukaryota > Metazoa > Arthropoda > Insecta > Lepidoptera > Noctuidae > Amphipoea > Amphipoea oculea. The sequence continues at coordinate 13,565,286 of OX243871.1, read as the reverse complement.
CCAAGTCAATTTACGTAAATTTATTTTCGCAAATTATCAAATTACACCACATCAAAAGCTCATATTCAATTATATTGATTAACAAAAAATATAACAAGCGTATCGAATACCTAAGGTCAAGTTTTGAAGCGAAACTCCAAGCTACCTGAACCGGTGGCGACCGAAGCACTTGCGGACGCATAATGAAGGCCGCTCGATGGAACTGAGGTAAAAATGGAATAAAAACTCTCAGGATCATCGCACTGAAACAGCGGCTGCAGTAACGTGAGAACGCCGAGTGCTGTCTGCGACCGCGCTGTGCAAGCGCACGCACGGGGATTATTAGATACTAGCACATCCTGAACACCACTTAAACCAATACAATGTAGATACAATATGATGTCGCTAAAACTCCTATCTCTCATATTATCTAAATGGTTCTCCCATACAAGCAGTCGCCATGGAGTGGCACCATTCGCCACCTCGTCCTAGCTCGGACTTGCCGCTAATTTATAACCACCTCCCTCCGCGACCATAACAATATATTAGGATAATTAAATGGCTCTTTACATTCCTTAACACATGGTTTTTTTCTACAAGGCCACTGGAGTCGAAAAGCCGACCAATGCTGACTGGTTTTTGATGTCCCGTTTTTTGTCTTTTTGTGGAAACCACAACAAATAGTTTAAGGGCATTTTTTTGTAATGCCGACCGTTCATTTTGTTCACGCGAACCCAAAAGATTTCTACGCGAGGGTGTTGGGTAAGGGTTCACGTGGGCACCTTAGACGAGTTACCTGTTTCTCAAAGTATGAATGTGTATAAATAACTTTTAAAGCATTCCTATAAACTTGCAAAAAATATATATTTCCTGTATTAACCAAAACATTAACAATGTAAACATTTTAAAAGTGTAAACATTCAAATTTAGTGACGGACTGAGTACATTTATTATTGTTGCAGATCTGTTTAGTCCACCCGACGACTTAAACGGCACACAAAATCATTTAAGTTAAAATAAGACCACTTAATGCTCGATTTTTATAGCCTGCCTTATTTCCCATCATACTTAGGTACCTGCAGAAATGACGCGTTCCAAAAACGTATGGTTGAGTCAAAGATAAATAGCATTTTTGCCTTTGCAAAGTACAAATTAGTCGGCATAATATCCCTTGTATCAGACTAACACCTTGTCTTTATGGCAATGAAATATTTTTTTCGGATTGGTGGATGGTAGTGCTGGGAGGGACCATGAATGATTTCTCACAGATCGTTTTGTTTAGTCACAAATAGTCAGAGAAACCGCAAAGTGTGAATCACTAGCCCAGGCGGCCATTTTGTTTTTTTACTTTTTTATAACCTGTATTAGATTGACTACGTAATTATATAGGACAGACACGGCCCGATGTTGCAGACTACGGATTGTGTTGATTACTTAGACAATTACTTTCAGTCTTATTTATTTATTAGTTATATCTTATTAATTTGTAAGTCGCCGCTATTCATGCGTGAAGATTCTTTACAATATTATTGGCCCCATGGCTATTATACATCACAGCAGTGTGTGCATGTAAACACTACAAATATTGGCTGACCATAATTTCTAGTGTCGTACTAGCTGTCGAACACATCATAAATATGCATCGTGTGGGTGCATCACCTGTCTGTCATGTTCAAAGCCCTTTAATGTTTGTCCACGAAAAATATCACCCTTTGTTGTCTTAATGCGGCTGTCGTCAGTGCAATGCGGGGCCAAGGCGCGGTAACACTTACATTCCCTCACAGACACTCGTCTCTAATATACTACGAAGTGTTGCCTGCCATAATCGCCTCAACTCGTTAGCAAATTCTATTTGTGAGCAAGAACTCATCATGTCATGAGAGTTTCTTAAACATTTATCTCTCTCTTGCTTTAGGCGAAATGGGAATGGGCGACTAGAATCAATTCTATTTTAAGATAATTTTTGACGTTCAAAAGTGCCTTTTATGTGCCTATTTGAAATAAATGCTTTGACTTTGACTTTGACTTGCAAACCTTTACATAGAGTTTACGTCAATGTCAAACTTCAATAAAGAGTTTGCAGATAGAAAAGTAAGCGTCATGTAGAAAATTAATATTATTTAAACAAGATGCAGTCCATGATCAATTAAGGATTCAAACAAATATGGCTTATACACACTTGTACTCATTTTTGAGAGGTTTTTTTCCCATTGAGGGCTGTATTCCGTATGTAAAGGCGCGCTAACGAATACAGTCCACAAGGCTTTTAAGGAGACGCGGGCGCCTTTCACTATGTTGGAAAAAAAAACTTTTGAAACAAGACACCGATATGCGGTGTTTGCTTGGGCCACAGACCTCTGTTAATGAAACGTTACACTTCATTCACTCAACTGGAGCAAGTGTCTTACCAGACACAACGAAGTTTACTTTTGTACCTGTGTTAGAACACGCTGAATAACAACTATTTACATCACCATTTGCTTACAAGCCGTTGTCATACGTGTTACATTATAACTAGCTGCATTCCCTGCACGAGGAATGTGTATTGGCTTTGTGATTAACATAATGTACCTTTGAATTCACGTGTGTATTTCGTAAATCTTAAAATCTTCATTGAGGAAAAGTACCAAGCGGATGACAATGGGCCATCTTATTTACAAATAATTGGTTCCAGTTATGCTTGTACCCTTCTTTACCCCTGGGGCCGATCTGTTAAGTTCTGTTTTATATTACGTTATTGTATCTTTACAGTTGTTAATACCCGCGAGACGGATGTAATACCATAATTTATATTATTGTGATCGCTAAGTCTGGCTGACGCGAGGTCAATGGCGGAGTCAATGAGAGCATGCTCACTAGTTGCAAGTCATCCGAATGAGCGATGGAATCCACGCTTCCGACATCGATCAACTTCGTATATTTCTCCTTTGTTTTCACCGTTCTCTTTGCATAGTAATTCTAATATAACATTGTATTAATGATGTTGCTAAAGAGAAGAAAGTCAGGAAACATTTCAAGAAGAATGAGCAACTCCATGTTGAGAGAGGATATAAAACATTCAGAAAGAGAGTTTAGTGATTTGGCAAACGGTAAAAAGAAAAACAAAATTGTGCTTCAGCTCTAGTATAGAACATCATATTTCTTGCCATGAAAGATAGACGTGATTTTAATAGGGTGTGCCTGCAGCTGTTCGGTTAGGTATCGTTTCTTATTGGTTCTGCGAAGCTTATAAATAATGTAAACTACAAAAGCAACATAATCATGAGAAAATATAAATCATCAGTTTACAACTGAAAGGGGTTAGAAGTAGCTCATAACTGCACAACTTGCTTGCCACTACATCGTCGTAAATACCATATTCGCTAAATCGCGGAAGGCTATAAACATTAACTGGCGTATCGCGCTAATTTCCAGCGTCAACCCTCGTCGACTCGATAACTGCTGTTGATCGATTTGCATCCGTAATTACGTCACTTTTAGCGAGCAGGTGATGAAAACGCGACAAGTACGTGATTGCGGGAGGCGATGCCCGCCCCTTCCGACGCGACCGGTTCAGAGCTTTTAACTTGGCGCTGCGCCGCCGCCACTACCTCGACTATCATATGATCGCTGTCAGAGGTCTAATAGATAAAACTAAGTATATACTCGATACTTTATTAAAATATTTCACATTTTAATCTAAACAAATGCCCTAGCATATAAACATCCAAAATCTCGAAACAAAATAATGGTCTGTCTTCAGCTAACATCAAAGCTCAATCTAAATCTAAAACATAAACATTAAAAGCGGATTCCCGGCGCATCTCTGTTATCGAAATGAGTTATTGATTTATCAGTACATCAAAACTTGATAATTCTGCTTGTCGCGTCGTATTTGGTACGCGCCGATGCGCGGCTCACGCATAATCTCCGCGGTACGGTCTGCCGCTATGATTCACACCTAACAACCTATTCTCATCGAGATCTCAACTTCAAAGAAAAATAAACCATCTTTGTTACACCATTGACGAGCAATCGCCTCTCTCATTGTTTATCCCTCGATTCCCTCGCCCCAAAGCGAGGTGACCACATCACGTGGGTGTAAAGTAAACAGCCGCACACGTATCACACTATACGTCCTCTTTTGCTGACGGTCCCGAGGAGCCTCTTGATAATATTTTATAAGACAAATAACCCGATAAAGATGTTTTGACGTGAACCCGTGTTCATCGCTCACACTAAAATGCGTCCAGTGAACAAGTATAATAAAATATTTATTTACAATTTTGTGCTTTCGGGTAGAAAAGAAATAAAAGTTCTAATTTAGTGTCAACTTTATTGGTGGCGAGCGAAGCGTTAAGGCGATCGGTCGAATGTTTAAATACGTTGACAGGACTTAAGGCGGTGGACTTCACGTAGATCCATTAGCATTGTTTTAAAGGATTAGAGCGGCGCTTACCAGACACACTGTGGGGCGATGTGTCGCTCGACACGCATATTTTTATGACACATGTCTTTTTATTTCAAATAATCAGTGTGAAACGACTACTGTATCTAAGGTGCTGATAAGTCTTTCTTTTGTTGCTTTGTTTTGATATAAAAAGAACTCGTTGAGCTAGTTATTATAACCAGAAGGTGCGTTGTCTATACCAATATAAAATTGCATACCTATATTTCTAAATCTGGGCGCTTTGACCGCTGTCGTGTCAGGCTGGCGGTTAGTGTCGTATTACACAAAAGATCGAACGTTTTTAGATTGTTTTGGGTCGAAATAAAAACCGATGTCTCCGACAATTTTACAAAATTACCCGACGACAGAGGGTTTTCGTTTTTTCAACTAAAACCTTGCAACATTAATCTGACATGCAACTACAATTATAAACCTTAAATATAAACAAAAGGATTCCAATCTGCTTTTTCGATCAGTAAAACATATCTTGGCAGAGTTTCACGGAATATTGGTTTACATGTTGTAGTAACGCGCATCAAATCTATTGAGTATTTATTGAAGAGACAATTTGACGTGGGACTAAGATGTTGCGGTCGTTTCCGCATCACTACTTGCGTGGAATTCAGCGACAACGATCGTAAAACACTCTAAATAGACAGCTTTGTACAAACTTAACGAACATTATTGAAATATTATTCTAATGTGATGAACTGATGACGCATTATCGAAACATGATTCATTTGGTTTTTGTAGGACATGTCACAGGACTTCCAAATGGTTATCATAAAGAGCGCGAGATAATTCGTTCGAGAGTCGCGTGTTGTTATTTATTTTGAGGTAGTAACTGTTTTTATCAATGGGCGTCCATTAGATGAGGCTTTTGTGTGCGCTGGCGCGAGGGCGTGAGAATAGCTGCGCGGGACATAACTTTTTGATTGCATATAACCTTTTAATGTGTCACTTCTACGCGCTGTGAAGGTTTACGTTCAAGATTTAGCTTTCCCAGGCCTGTTTTGCAGTACCTACAAGTTTAAATTAGGAGTTAAAATGGAAGAAGTGTTTAAATAATTACAAAAAAAAAACGAGGTTTCACAACCTAAATACTTCACTGTTATGGGTTTTTTTCACTACAAAAGTCACTGAAATTTCAGTTAGTTAACGCTAACTTAAAGTAAATAGAAAACATTCCATAAAGAATAAACATTAACTCGATCAGGTGGCATGACCGAGAATTAATGCGGCTTATCTTGTGAACAATGCATAGGTACGCTGGAACATCAGTCAAATGTCATTGTGAGCAAGCGAGAAGCGGCCGCACGATTTATTAATTTAGTAGATATAAACATTTACGTTTCTTAAACCCGTTTAATGCTGATCACCATTTAAAATAAAGCGATATGAACGACCTCGCAAAAATAATTCGGCACCATCAAACGCATCGTTGGAAAATTAATTATCAATTTGTCGTGGGTGCCAGGGCGACATAAATCGATCGGGTGTATCTGCCTCCAGCCACATTAGCCACGCTCCAACATGAGATAAGGATAACAAATGCTCAGTTTAATGTTATCTCGACATCGCGGACATGAGAGAGCTTTTTGCCACCACATCCTTCGACCTTCTTGTGTTTGGACCTTCGATATCTTTAATAAATTCATGCTCGTGTACCAAGAAAAATATTTGTTTCATTTGTAACGTTATCTTCTCCGGTTTTTGTGGCTATGTAGGTTTCTTATATGTTTGGCAGTTTTCTCAAATGGGTATTTGGAATCTAACGTATATTTGTGTATTAGAGACTTGACCACAAAAACATGATAATCACTTTGACATTAAGTAGTCTGCGGCTAGTTGACATGCCGTCACGAGGCGGTCCTTCATTTTCACAAGCGCTAGATTTGCGACCGCACTATTCTGTTTCCATGTCGTCAAACAAAACGTCTACTATATAGCATGATTGTTTTTATTTTCTATCTGAAGCTATATTAATTTATTGAAGTAAACAATTATTGAAAACCAGTTTCACTTTATTCAACGGTAACACAAGCTTTGCTACGCGCGCTACGTAAAAGCTCCACGCGTCATCGACTACATCAAAAATCATTTTATTCTTGAACTTATCTATTTAAGAGTATTACTATCCACAAAATATACATACATACATACCCATTACAAGTTTCCGTTGAGTTTGACTTATTTTATTGGTGGCAATAAATAGAACGTTTAGTATTCATGTTCTGCGATAAACGATTACCTGTGAGGCAAACGCATTATAGGGATAAAAAATTGCATACATATATTAACCGGTTATTAAATACGCCCATAATATATCGAGTGCGAAGTGTTGAAAAATGGAATATTTATGTAAGCTCAGTTCTAGCTTAACACAACTTAGTTGCGACAGAATTGCGAATTAAGTTAGATTCTACATACGCAACTAACTTGCTGGTTATAAAAATGTGTGATGGTTTTAGATGCTTGTTCTATAATTTTATAACTGCCTTTGATCTCGGGCCCAAACGAGATCATTAACCCGGCTCCGAGGTATCTAGAGTCTCCTTCTCTAGGTTCCATCGGAGTAATTCCTATCCGGCGCGTCCTAGTCGCGGGGGTGGGCGCCACCTGTCCTAGTAGGCCAGGGCAGGCTGGTGGCGAAGTTCGGATGGGGACCCAGTTCTGCGGGGTATAACGTGGACCCCTTGTCCAGGGTTACGGATGAAGACCTCAACGGCTTCGTTGGCGGAGATGGAAACCATCGGTACGGCAATTTAAGGCGGAAGAGGCATGTCTATTTCGGGGGCGGTGGAAGAGTCTTCCAATACGGTTCTGTAACAGACATCTGAAGACTTCATTGATACAGCGGGCGGACAGTGTCGATAGGCAAGCGGATCCGGCTTTTGTGGCGATGAAGCAAGGCATACGGTGGGGTGCCTCAAAGGGCGCACGTCAACTCTATATCGATTGATATGCGGCCAACCTCCTGCATTCTCATCTTCCTGTCGGTCGTATCGGTCACCCGGTCCATCGGCACTCGGACTTTGAGGACGAGAGAGTGGATCTGCACCAGCGCAACTGCTTATCCACTGAAATATATTCACGCGCGGATGACCCTGGTTTCTTTCGAAGGACTACGAGCTATAAAAGCCCTGCGGCGATCGGGAACTGGTGGTGGGGTCGAGGTCTTGGTGGATCATCGGCCTTAGCTGGGACTCGGCACGTAGGCGGTCAGTAGAGAGTGGTCGCTCCTGGACTTGACTGAGGCGGGAGGACAGGTTCGGCAGCACGACTGACGACAAAGCAGCCCTATTTAGGATCGCTCTGCTTTCCCCAATCCGGGGAGGGGCCTAGAAAAGGTGGCCCAAACATAGTCCGTCTCTCCTCCAAATCAGATGGCAAACCGCAGTCATCTGATCACCAACCTTTCTTTGCGGTCGCAAAAGATATAAAAAGAATACGACAAAAAACTTTATAGTGGGAGCATGGAATGTACGTACACTCTTAGATGATGACTCTAACCTGTGTCCCGAGAGAAAGACTGCAATCGTAGCAAGGGAACTCTCAAGATACAACGTGGATATTGCTGCTATAAGTGAGACCCATCTTAGTGATAGTGGAAACCTTTGCGAAAAGTTGGGTGGATATACATATTATTGGATTGGAAGACCAGCAGGAGAGCGTGCGGCTAGCGGTGTTGGTTTCGCAGTGCGTAATAAAATTGCAGCATCCTTAACACAACTTCCAAAAGGAATCAATGACCGCATGATGACCTTACGCTTGCCCATTAATGATTCTAAGTATGTCCACCTCATCAGTATCTACGCACCCACGTTAATAGCTAATGATGATGATAAAGAAAAATTTTATAGGGACCTATCCTGCGTTCTTACGGGAATTCCACCACAAGACAAAATTGTCCTGCTGGGTGACTTTAATGCACGCGTTGGTACTGACTACGTAGCATGGCCTGGTGTCCTTGGTCGTCATGGAGTTGGGAACTGCAATGCTAACGGCTTAGAGCTTCTCACTCTGTGTGCAGAGTTTGACCTGTGCCTGACCAATACCTGCTTTCGTCTACCAGAGAAATATAAGACCTCGTGGATGCATCCCAGATCCAAGCACTGGCACCTCCTTGATTACATAATTGTACGCAAAAGAGACCGCAACGACGTCTTGATAACGAGAGCCATGCGGGGTGCAGAGTGCTGGTCCGACCATCGGCTAATTCGATCGAAGATGCGTCTGAAATTAAAACCTCCTCGACGCGCAGCACATAAGAACCCAGTGAATGCATGTGTTGCTCCACTGGTTCACTCCGAGAAGCTCAGGCAGGACCTGGATAATCACTTCGGCACCAACATTGAGGACGTTACAGATAATGTTGATGAAGCGTGGCATTCATATGCTAAACACCTTCGTGATAGCGTCTCATGCACAATACCAAAGCCGCAGAAGAGAAACCAGGATTGGTTCGATTACTCAGACGAGGAAATTCGAGCATTACTTGAGAGTCACAGACTAGAACTGAGAACTGTATCAAACACCGGTAGACGAAGATCCATTCAACGCGAGCTGAAAGTCAAAATCCGTGACCTCAAAAATCGATGGTGGCTAGACCGATCAAAAGATCTGCAACTTTTTGCTGACACAAACCAGACGGGCAGGTTTTTCGAGGGCCTGAAAGCAATTTTCGGACCTAAATCGAGAAAAACGGTACCAATATATTCGCGTGACAGGGACTGTAGACTGACAGATCATAAGCAGATCCTTGATAGGTGGGCAGAACACTTCAATGACGTCCTGAATCCCTGCTCACAGACAACTGATTTATCGTATGTTGAAGATCTTGAATGCCGTCCCGTTAAGGAAGACCTAGCTGATCCACCAACCTTTGATGAGTTCATGTCAGCCGTCAAAAGATTGAAGAATGCCAAAACACCAGGCACTGATTGTCTACCATCGGAGGTCTACAAGTATGGTGGTCCACATATACAAAGCAGACTCTTCAATTTAGTGCTCAAGGTATGGGAAACCGAAGTGGTACCTCAAGACTGGAAGGATGCCTCCATTTGCAAACTTTATAAAGGCAAAGGTGAACTATCGGACTGTGGTTCCTACAGGGGCATCTCCCTCCTGTCTTCTGCTGGGAAGGTACTGGCGCATATCATCAATCGCCGCTTGGCAAGTCTTGCTGAGCAGATACTTCCAGAGTCGCAGTGTGGTTTTAGACCTGGCAGAGGAACCGTTGATGGCATTTTCATAGTGAAGCAAATTCAGGAGAAAAGCCTCGAACAAAACCGTCCTCTGTACATGTGTTTTGTTGACTTAGAAAAGGCCTTTGACCGCGTGCCACGCGCTGCTCTTTGGATAGTGTTGAAAAAGGCTGGATGTCCTGAGAAATTCGTCAACATGATTCGTCAGTTTCACGACGGTATGATGGCGCGTGTTCAACATGAGAACGATTTTTCAGACCCATTTCACGTAACCAGTGGTGTGAAGCAAGGCTGTGTCATGGCTCCCACGTTATTTGCACTTTATTTCTCGGCTGTGTTGAATGATGCACTAAAGCATAGTGATGGACAGATTGAACTAAACGTCCGTACTGATAAAAGTGTCTTCGACATTTCACGCTTCAGAGCGAGGACTAAGACGTCTAAGGTTCCCGTACTTGACGTACTCTACGCCGATGACGTGTGCCTGTTGGCTGACTGTATGGAGACACTCCAGGTCTATATGAATGATCTTCAAGCCTCGTGTTGTAGATTTGGACTAGTAATTAGCGTGAAAAAGACCCAAATCCTAAAGCAGCCACCAAGGGGATGTGATGCTGACAGCTCAACCGTTAAGCTCCATTCTGAGTCACTGGAGGAAGTATCACGCTTTAAATATCTTGGAAGTCAAGTCTGCAACGACAATAGGCTGGCGTTTGAGATCCCGGCACGGATTGCTAAAGCAGCTTCCACCTTTGGGAAACTTGGCAGGCGTGTGTGGACCTCTCACGACCTGAAACTGCAAACTAAGATAAGCGTTTATAGGGCCTTAGTTCTGCCAATACTCACCTACGCCGCAGAAACCTGGTGTCTCTATAGAGGTGATATCAAAAGACTTGACACTTTTCACATGCGGTGTCTTCGGTCTATCCTTCGAATAAAATGGCAGGATCGTGTTCCCAACTCGGAGGTGCTAAGGCGCACTGGAATGATGGGCATGGAGGCAATTTTGATGAAGATCCAACTGAGATGGTGTGGTCATGTGCAGCGCATGGATACAAGTAGACTACCTAAAACCGCTTTCTACTCAGAACTCGCCCAAGGAAAACGTGCACAGGGCGGGCAATACCTGCGCTACAAAGATGTCCTCAAACGTCACCTTACGACCTGTGGCATTCCTTTTGATCGGTGGCAAGAACTTGCTCGAAACCGAGAGAGGTGGCGCGCTTCAATCTGCAAGGCAACTGAATGTTTTGAAGCGGGTCGTCTGGAGGACCTGGACAAGGAACGCCAAATGCGCAAAAGCCGCCCAAAGCCTTCCTATGCATATACATACAACGATGCTGATCAGCTCTTCTGTATACGGTGTGACCGGGTTTTCAAGACCAAATTTGGTTTTGCTAGTCATCAAAGAGCTCATGAAAGGAAAGAGAAGTAGTCGGGGTCGCTGTCGCCGGATACGGTGAAGAGGACTATACTATAATTTTATAACTGTAATCTAGAAATTAAAAGAGTTTTATGTGTTTAATCTAACGATGTGTTGCGTAAGTTATTACGTAACTAACAAACAAGTTTAAGTGACGTGTTTCTGATTTCTGACATTATCAACTTTTTGCCTATTAAGTAGCTCAATGTTTTCACAAGTGCAATTACACTTCCTGAAAACGCCTCTTTTCAGCATTAGAAAAGTGAGCCCACCAGATTCAAATAAAGAAGACACCCTGTATAGTCACAGCCGTAAAGTAACCTACATAGCTAACCACAAACGTTAGGTATATAGTATCCAAGGGTATCATGGGGAGTTATTCATATTCAATATAAAACAGCGACCTTTTTCAGCCGCAGCTAGGGTATAATTATCAAGCCACGGGCGCATGCGAAATTGGGGTCTCACCTCGAGTCGGCGGCCATAAATAAAGTAAAATGACCGACGCCGGTGGGAGGAACTGAGCGTTAATGAATAAGCTGCCTGACCCGGCCAGCCGGCCCGGAGCACTGCCATCATCGGGAAACCCGCCTGGCTTCATCGTTTCTATTGGTCATAATCATGCCTTACCTAAACCAAATTCCTCAAAGATCAGTAAGTATATAAATGACGCATTCGTGAGACACATAATAACTTCGTATAAAATCTCAGTTTCCCCTCGGTTCGGTATCCGCTTCTCCAGTGCACTGTATTGGAACTCGATATCATTATTAACGCCCGATTGTGGTATGGAAAGCATCAATTTATCTCACTTACACAGACTCATTCAATTTATCTTCCAAGTGATCGGATTACACAATTGTAAATAAATGTAAAAAATTACCCAACAAGAAACACTAATTTGAATATGAATAGTTAGGCGCCATGTAGGCAGGTCTATGAAAAAACCGGCCCGAAATAATAATGGTAGACAAATGAATGTCCCCCTTAGAGAACACAATGAACGGCTTTTGAGCGATCAATCCACTTTTAAGACATGCTAATTTGAAAGTCTAGAGCGCTTTATAACTATTTAAGGTCATAATGGACTGCATATATGAATAAGAACAAGCTCTTATGATCCTACTAGAAAAGTTTACTACCTTTCAGTCGGCCCATTTTAGTTTTCGAGCCTTGAGAAAACAAGTTTGGCTACACGTATAAGGAACCTTATCTCCTACAATTTACTTCATCACAAAATAATTTAAATACAAACTAAGGAGGTTGATGATTGACAAGCTATGATCACAAACAACATTTGGAACAAATGAGTAGAAAATGAAGTAGAACATGTGACGGTTGTCGTCACGACGCTCACGACATGCGACAGACGGGTCGCAGTAGTCGCAGGCAGGTAGGTCGGGAGGCAGCTATTATTTAAATTAATTGGACATAAAACGACGACGGCGACACAAAAGCGTGTCGTCTGAACAGCCGGGTCGCGGACCGCTTGCGCCGAGCCTCGTGATAAATCAAACATTCACCATTAACTTTTTCATGATCACATTAATGTTGAATATGTATGTGTTTTCAAGTCCAAGGAGATATTTTCTTACGTCTTTTCGTTTCGAGTTCCGTAGAGCGTGGAGTTAAGTGGAAAATTCCTTTGTAGTGCTAGTTGTATGAATTTCTATGGAGTGCAGTGAAATAAGTAGAAATTATTTAAATGTCTTCCGAGTGCTACGCCATTATTTCGTAGCACTTTTCTTTAACCAGATCGACGACTTTTCTGTCATTTCTAGTTTTATATTCTTTATGCTTGCTTGTTTTAATTTTGAACATTTGTAAGATCCTGCGCCTAGCAGCTAGTGTCGTAGGCCGTAGCGGTGGCGGGAGGGTGCGCGCGCGCCGGTTCCCGCGTGCGATCGTTATCAGACGTCGCCGTGTCGACTTCACAATGCCATCTTTTGTGTTCCGACGCGATAATTTATTGCCACCAAACACTGCGACTGCGCTTACAAACCGACCGAGATAATTCTGCGATTTCAAATTTCGAATTTGGTACCCAACGTCGCATCTTCGTGCAAATAAGTATTACTGATAAATTATTGTTTTTTGACAAAGAAGTGTCGCTAATCTTCGTATATGTAATAATGAAATGGTGTTGCAACTGCAGTTTTAAAATAGGTAATATGTCAATGCTCTTTGAAAGAATCCTTCAATCATTTTAACAAATAATTCTCATGTGCAAAACATTGTTGTAAAGAGCAGAGGTTATGGGCTCATTGTAAATCATGTAGTGACCACTCCTGAACCGTGTCAGGTGATAATTATAGTTGGCTATTGTTGCATTTGTAGTCGCCTTGTCTCCTTAAGCCTCGACAACTTTAGCCGAAGCAATGAAGTTGGTCAATAATAAATATGTCCATACGAAGTTAAATAATGGCGAGTAGCTAGTTCATTCAAGCAATACTTCTACTAGCTAAATATTTTGTATTGTATTACCCAACAAATGTAGGTAAACTGCCAGTACCTACTTGATAGTACCTAGCTAGGTACACCATTATCTTCGGTTACGCAAACGTTTACGGCCGTGCTAATTAGGCAATTTAGTTTCTGAACACAAATGATGTCTTAAAATCATACGAGTACATTTACTGTATCTATATGTTAGAAGGTATTTATTTTCAATTATACCAGCAATAATTATAAAGATTACCTATTTATAACCAGTTATATCTAAGTAGCATTGTTAGCCTCTATACCTCGTTTTCCGGTAAAGAATAATTACATATCTACTTTATTTGTACCGAAGTAGTAGGTATTTTTTTTAATAATACCTAAAGATAACTTAATTAATTAGGTATTTATGTTTGATAAATTAACGCCAAAAGTTTAAAATCGATGATAAATTATGAAACTGTTGGAAAAAGCTACCTACTTGAAACAAAAATAGATGTGAAGAAACAGAAGAAGTCTTGATTTCTAATGGCGTGTAAAAGTCGCAGCGTCGGACGATATGCTTTGAAGTACTTTGAACATGTCCAGATATCTGTGAGCACATTTCAGGTCAACGCATCGGCCATTTTAATAGTTATGACCGGTGCACTGGCCGTAGTATTAAAACAATGACCAATAACTTTGTATTTACGTCTCATTGGGAATCACAAATAGCTTGCATCTGCGCCGCTTTATCTCTCTCGCTAAATAATCGCATCTTCTACAGCAACTAAATTAAAACCCAAGAAAACTATCCCACGTTTATTTATACTTTAAGAAAAACAAAAGAGGCGAGACCCTTGCTTTACGAATTGATGTTATCATTCGCAAAGAAGGAAGTTCAACTTTCCCGCGACAGTTTCAATAACAATAAAACACAATCACGACTGAGTCGAGTGTGCCTTATCGGAGGCACGAAGTCGATCGTTCATAGTCAAAATAATGACGTGAGCATACCAGCCGCGGGGTTACAATTATACCCATTAGTTTATTAATCGCAAACGGACCCCAGCATTGTTCCGCCGCGGACAATCGTCGCTAGACCAAATAACGCCGGCTCAGCTTACCTAAATACAACAACAGAAAGAAAAAAACTAAAGCATTGAAAGTATTACGTTTCACATTTGCACGTCATTACCATTTCAAGGTAAATCAATTTAAAACATGTACCAACTGGTTAAGGACTTCAGGAAGTAGGTAGTGTATGTACCTAGTCATCGCGCCGCCGTACCCTATAGTTTCTGTTTTAGACCAGCGGAAAATACAAGTCATTTTTTTTTCAGAGGAAACAATGCTGAAGAAACTCTTCATACATTGAAAAATCCTTGTCGAAATGTAAGATGTAAATAATGCACAATAACAAAAAGAAAGAATGCGACTTGAATCTCAAAATGAGTGAGATTCAGAGGCATATTTTTCAAGAGAGGGAGCGGGACAGGAATACAAACCGCGTGAGAACAAATCGCATGCGGTTGAGGCTTCACATGCGCCAACCACGAACCTATAAATATAGCCAACGTTACAATACGAATGCCTTTCTATTGCACGGTAGTTCGTAAATAAGCGTTATGTCAAACGCGCAGTCTTATATCAATACATTCACGCTAAGCTACCCACTCAGTGGCGATTTATACGGATGTCATAGGTTAATGTACATAAAACCTTAAGTAAGGGGCGCTATTCTCATTGAATACGTTTGCAAATGCTGGCAAGGTACATCGTTTCAACAACGAAGGTTTATATATATTAACCAACAGGTGTAGTATATAAATAGATGTGCACATAGTGTAGACCGTAGATGAATTGCAACAACTAAGTACCGACGACTAGCAGTGCCATCAGTAGGTAGATTTCATCACAATAACGAGTTGCTTCACTATTAGGCTTTAGCGACCAATTGTAATGTACCTTCCGTTCGTGTAGCCGACAAGCGCATATCTCACCTTTAAACGAACAATCCTGTAGCCCGATAGTTTTCACTAATAAAATACCATCGCTTTAACCATTGTTCAGCTACAATGTCGCGGATACAATTCCAGTTCAAGTTTATAGATACTTTCATTTAGTAATATATAAGTGCCTTCTCTGTATTACTAATATTTTATGTAGTACTTGGTCCCAAACATTTTCTGATGCGGGAGCGGATCATGAACGCACGGAGCATACGAAGGCTCGCATCAATGCCTTCCCATATAAACAACCGACCCATAAAGAAAACCAATTACATGCTCGTGAAGCCATTTTAACAACAAACGAAAATGTAAAAAGTGAAATTGAATGATTTTATGATAATTGAAATTAAATTTTTAATACCGCTGCCTGCAGGGCGGAGTCGTTTGCTACACCAATTGAAATTCCAAATGAAAACTGCAGGAAACAAATTTTCCGATCGCGTAAACATGTTGATCAAAAGTGGGTGACGCGATATAGGACGAAAACGTAAAGAGGAACATTCCTGAAATTAGGAGCATGTGATTCATATCGAGAAACAGTCAAACATTCTTAACAAGTAGTAAAAGTGTGCTGAACGATGTAGTGAGTGGAAACAGAGTAAAATACTATTGAGATAGTTATTCGTCAGCAAATATTGCCCATAAAACGTTCTCTCGTGCCTACTTCCCTTGAACTCGACCGCAGCCGTGTGCTCTGTTCACGGCCGTCGTAGAAGCGCACATTCATAACATTTTGACTGCCTTGTAAGAAATAATTAACAGTATATAATCATTTATATGGACACTTAAAACCTGCCGTAGTAAATTCTGTATCGCCTATTACAGACTTCATGACTTTTACAGTTATTGACGTAACGTAAACGATTTATTTAGATGATTGCTTTAAGCTCCAATCACAGTTAGTTAAATAGCCTATTCTTTATGATATTTTGAGTGTTCTAAAATTTAACATTTGTTTAAGATTATGGCCTAAAAAAATAACAAATTACTCATAATTCTTGTTACTAATATAGGATCTTGATAAAGATTCGATAAGCTTCTATAAGCAAGCCATATGTGCGAATATAAATTATGGTACGATAGAGTAAACAATTGAATTCCAGCGAAGCCATGTCCTCGATCGGTTTCATCGTAGGGTTTTCCTTATCAATCCCAATTATTGAAAATTACTATGCAAGCTTTCATGTATTTCGACATAGTGATAAATCACTTGTTGTATTTCTTTTATTTACAGTCAGAGCTTTACACACCTACGTCCTAACGGCATTACAACTTTGACATGACTCAATAGCATTCTGAACACTACCTCATTTCCATATCTATTTCACATTTAAATTGTTACGTCGAACCGCGCCACCGATAGTGAAAGTCGTCGTTTATTTTTTGCGTGTCATTTGATATGATATACAATAGTAAATACATAATTTACTATGATAATTTCTCGCTGAGACAAAAGCATGATTCACGAGCGGGATGTTACTGCTCGGCGCGAGATGGTTACAATAACAACTGGCGCGCTCACTCACATTCGCATATTCCCGCGAATTGACTTCAAGCAACTAACACAAGAATGCACTTTACCTTCCGACGAGGTCTCAATCGGTAATTTTTTATATGTTATTACGGACGGACCACTGCGGTATACATGACACTCGACATGGCGAGATTAATTTCCGATGTGGCAGATTGTCACTATAATTTATGATCGACCATTGTCTCTTAACTGACGTCATTTTATGCAAGACGTTGCCATCTGATTAACGTGCATTGTTAAAAATATATTTTCAAAGTAAACATTTTAGGGTTGAGGTTCCGGAATATTTAGTAAGTAATAAGTTATACGAACTTTTTAATTTTGTTTTTGGTAAATAGTTAACATGAAAATCTCTGCAAAAGTGAAATGTGTACCAAAAACAAAGTAAACAGCCGGACGACGACGGCGACGCCGACTACAGCGCGGTTGAGTGCGCCGCGCGTGCTGACCGCCGCGCGCCGCGTCGCGTCGGTGCCTCGTCTGTCACACAAACTGGTGACCGCTGCGATCTTCTAGTGTTTCAGCTGACCGCAGCGGACCTCAGTCAACGACCTCAACACACCCTGACCATCACAATTTGTCGCATACAATCAAAAACATTTATAGGCGTTAAATCGTCTCTTAAACGGTCCTATAAAGCAGATGTAAAGCGGTCGTAAAATCGTTAGTGCATTTTGTGGAATTGTCAAAGTATAGGTGATAGGCAGAACAAAATTAAATAATGTGTAAATGCCTCATTAATATATTTCACATAAATGATGTATTTAAACCATTCCGATATATTTGCCTTTTAATTGAATTAGAATTCGATGTTAAACAGAAGTGAAAGCTGATACCTGAAGTGTAATATCAGTGTAAGGAGTCGAATTCATTCTCACGTTAAACATTAACTTTTTGTGTGTATGTATGTTATTTAGATATGTTAGTATGTATATTAGATATGGCTGCGACGTCTTGAATAGTCATATTTAAGCGTTAAGTATGCGTGTCTTTAGGGGGCTGTCAGAATTACAAAGGTCTGTCCGCCAGAACACGGCTGGGTGGAGCTAATAAACTATTTGAGTAGAGGCCGTGTGTTGACACTGGCGTTTCACACCTGAACAATGCTCCTCGTTTGCATTAATGTAAATTAGGTTAGGCCGCCCGCCGCCGCCGCGCCTACGTTCAATTAGATGTACCCTAAAGTAGCGCATGTGTGCATGTGTAAACGCAGCTAATAACGTGTACCTACCGAAAACACGTGTGTAATGAGCCGCACGAATATACTTGATATGCGAGGCGATGCGCGAGACTTCCAACGCTTCAAAGATTCAATGTCAGAGAGAAAGCTTTAGAGTAGAGCTTGCAAGACGCAGTCCTTCATTTGTAATTGAGAAACTTGTACTATCGTTAACTGAATGCATGTCTGTTAATCAGTTCCAAAGATATATCTGAAGAAACGGGTTAGTTATTTCACAGGATATAACCAGGAAATATTGCAGCCGATGCTATCCGTAATCCAGAAGCTTCACATTGAAATCTGTTTACAGCGGCGTTTTCGAGTAATAATTTGAATATGAACTTATGCGAACCCATTGACATAAAACTAAACTGATACATGTAAATCTTCCTGAAGGTACCTACTCAAAAGAATTATAAAACGACCGGCCTATCACACAACATTATCTAGCTAAGGATAGGAAAGAATCCGAAATAAATAACAAAAACAATACTTATGACTATTAACCAAATAACTACCTAAAAATAGTTTGTTCTCAAACTCAGCCGGGTTAGAGGCCGGGTGCGGCCGCGGTGTCAAAGACTGGCAACTTCTGTTCATCGTCCGTCAGCGATGCGCCAGCGCGCCGTGATCGCGTAAACAACGGCCGACGCGCGCAGCCAAACGATTTGCGTTTCTAAGATATTCCGCGTACCCAGTACCACTTCCTATTACACTCTAAACTAAATACACTCAACCGATTTCAAGGAATATTTCAGGTTTTCAATCTGCTACATTAACTCCAAATAATAAGACCGCAAAAGGAAATCAACAGGACGTGCCATTAACATTTCCGAACGTCACAAATCACACCACCAAAATGCGAGATGTATAACCAAAAAAGATCTATGCTGGGAACGATTTTTTTTATTGTGCAGCGGCTGAGTCGCACGCGCGGCTCGATTGTGGCTGTGTGGTCCTCGCTAGCCACTTTGTAAATAGTGCGGTTTACCTTTTTCAACTTTTGTGTTTTGTTACCTTTTGTGCTGTTGTAGGGCCAATATTACCATAGCTATTTAGGCTCGTCGGATAAATAAATACGCCATTTATCATGATAGATAACTGATGCTCGTGAACGTTGCCGCCGCGTCACAGATGAAGTAAAGATTTGATCTTTACTTTAAACAATTTGTAGTGATTTATCTTTGCATTGTTTTCTAGTAATATTCGAATAAATTATGGTCATCGACATTAGTATGAAGTCGGGATAATATGTAACTATAATTTATGAGAGGTGCTGCAAATGCTACGAATTGTTTTTCAGCGCTACGACGCTACGGAATTTATGTTGAAAGTTACAAATATAATTTTAATGGTTTTGGTAAAAAAAAAAAACTACTACTTCTACTTGTAATAGGTAAAATGATCACTGATTGACACTGAAGTATTCTTGATACCACTGACTGCACTAAGATTACCTACAGACGGACTCCTGCGTATAAGGCAATCTTAAATTGTAGCATTCGGCTTTCTCTCAGTGCAGTATAGCAAAAGACACAAAAACTCATCCTAACCGATGTATATTTAAAAGCCGTCGGTTCCAGAATGCGGGCGTCATCGGTGCTACATCAAATCGTAGCACAATAAATTCACCCAAACCACAGGCTCTTTCACAATATTTGTATCGGGCGTATTACGGTGCGACAAAAAGGGCCGAAAGGGCGGCCCTCGTTGAATGAAGGGAAGGTAAATAAATATAAATAAAAGTGATGGCGGCTTGAGGCATGCGGGGGGCGTCCCGCGGCGCCTCGAGCCTCGGCTCGTAGACATGCGCGCGCGTCGCGATCTAGCTCTCAACGACCGAAGCTTTTCATCGGCGCAATCAACAGTTAATACCGTTTGAAGTTGTTAAGCATATGGTTACAACAATAAATTAGAAATAATCACTTTTACCAAAAACTTAAGACGTTTGATGTCGCAGTATTGTGTCACGTGGAAAACCACGTAGATTTTGTAAAAGACTCGGATCTATGAGTTGTTAAGTTTTATTTCCCCCTTTTATGAATCCTGTACCTCACGCTATCTTGGGAAATTACATTTAGTTAAAAGTGATTGAAAGCCGCAACAACAGTCACATGAACTCCCCAGAGCCGATATATTGCGAAAATCTTTGTACATTGTAAAAATCTCAATTACATGCTCATTGTTCTTTACATGTACTTGTCACACGTCATTAAATGAGACCAATGAGAGTCGTAAATGTATTGTCCGAGCTGATCGCGCTTGTGAGCGTAATCGTACAGCAGGACCAATTACGGGCCTGTGCAGGTCCAACGTGCACTTTTATTGGGTGTAAGATTTAAGTGCCGATCGACACGGCGAGCTCTGGCCCTGCCTGATTTTTACGGCCACTTAAGCCTTTACGGACCGCTTTTACTCGAAATTTAAGTACATTAATCGTTGTCTATCATTATTGACTTGGAGAATCAGTACCTAATTGCGTTTTTGATTCAGCAAATGATGATGAGTAGTGTCTTGGGGCACAAGATGTGCAGGTGTGAGAGGAAATTAAGTAACTTGTGAGCTTTCATTTAAATTATCAGTGGATGGAGACTCGCAATAACTACCCTGAATACCCAAGGCATTGTAGGAAAGAGAACAAAAGGAAATTGGAAATTTTTAGAGCACATCTGTTTGCTCGTCACTCAGGAACTTGTAAGTAGTCATGGTTAATTCATAACTTCGTAAATGATAGTTCATACGGTTGGATCTCCTCAGCGCTAACATTTCATAGTCAATATATCATAAAACCAGGGAAGAGATCGCAATAAATCAACGAAATCCATCGATAAGAGCAAAATGGATAGCACTTTAAAGCTCAAACATTTCGATATTATGCGAACAATCTTACATAAACACACTCCCAACAATACATTTTGGACTTTTCATTGATGTTGGCGCCTGCTGGGTGACGTCATAAGTTACAGGAAAGGAATAGGTGCCTAATGTACGACAGATAGGTAGGTATGTAATAATAAAGTAGGTAATCTAATTGTAGGTAGGTAGGTATAGGTAAATTATGTAGTATTACAGTTTTCAGGTTATGGATTTGGTACCTACCTATAGGTAGGGAATGGATTTCATGTAAGTATTTCTATCGAAATTATGCTTCGCTTTATCCCTTCTGGCCCATTTCTCTACATTTCCTATAGAAAATCCCTTAGATTTACGATCAAGCGAGATGTATCAAAACTCTTTGCTGATGATGCCAAAGTAATCATCCATAAATTGTGGCGGCTAATGTTTCATCATACCTAATAGTTATGGACACGGAACCGGTTACTTGTAAAAACAGTTTTTTAGTACATGGTAAGCTTCTAAATTACTTTATACGTAGAAATCGAGGTGAGTACTTTTTGTATGTATATTTTCACGACTTCTCTCTGGGATTTTGTGATTGATTTTTTATTAAAACTTATATTTTAGCTATGTACGGCCGGTACTTAGTTAAAATATAATGGTGGTTTGCACGATTTTTACGACATGACAAAATACCAAGATTTTTTTTTTGTATTTGTAAGTTTAATATTCATATTTTTACATGGTTTTATGTGAAAAATATCCAGAATAAATTCCCTAAGTGATGGTTAAAACCCCATCAAAATCTGTTGCATAGTTGAGAAGAACAATGCGGTCACATAGACAGACATGAAAAGCGACTTTGATTTATAATATTTATATATTTGGTTTTAATGTAACAGCTCGTTCATCAATCCCCTTGCTAGATCTACATAGCCCATGTCATGAAGTAATATTGAAAAAAAAGGTTAAGCAGTTCGATGGAGAAACTTTGATTTTAGTCTTATAAAAAGAGACGCTACACCATATTAACTTAGAACTAATGGAATATAGGATGTTCCTGAGATAACTAAGCACATTTTCTAAATCTTATTAATTCATCCATAACTAATACTTAAGTGAATAAACATAATAAAACATCATATTAAAATTATCTCGAAAAGAGGTCAAAAGTGAAATAACATTATTCATATTTCCTTAATCTGTAGCCGACACAAATTCCGAAATAAAATATGTTTAATTCTATATCGCAACACATAATATATTGCAAAAGAATTATACATGGTTTTAGATAAATGACTGTACGCTATAATTAAACAAGAAGGAGCAGTGGTTACCCTATTATCTAGGAGAAAAGCGGAACCATCATAAAACAGGTCGTCGTATTATGTTTGGAGTGGCGTAGCCCGTGCCTCTTAGCATTGACTGAGGTTTGACAGATAACGCTAAGATAACCACAAACAGCTAGCTGACAAATATTTGCAGCAGTAATTAAAACAAACGAACGTCGGAGACACACGACACTCACGCAAACACTGGGGACCGCTTTTTGCGACGACCCACTCGGTTTTCTTTTCTTTTAGTCGAGATGATATGAAAAAATAATATAAAAGGATAGTCAACAAAGCATTCTACAAATCTGTGGACCCCATACTATTAAATGGATTGCTTTTAAGAGTTAAGTTTTGTTGCATTGACATACTTCATTTCGTTAATTGAATATAGTTTCACTTAGTTTTACTATAAGGCCGAGATATTAAAAGAAATCAAAGCATACTTTAACTGATAAGGAGAAGCAGAAGCTAGTTTAAGAAAATTCGAATTTAAGAACGATTTCCTGAAAAAATCACAAATATAAAAAAATGTACTTTGCATTCATGGTTTTCATTTTCATTCTGTAGGTATTGAGCTCAAAGATTATGTAATTAGTTGTTCTAATAGTTATTCTGTGCGTTTATGTTTATCTAGCGACTCTCTCAGGCGGCTAGTTAACGGAATGTATTAACACTCAGCGAGATCTGTGGCGAGATTCTCCATCTCCTAAGCAATAAATAATTTGTATTACTGCACAAGCTACTAAACGTTTCTATTACCGCATACAATTATTCAGTACCTACACGTAAGCGCACTTACATAATATGGTATTGTATCAAATGATAGGACACAATGACACAAAGCATTATCTATTGTCACTTGTACGTTTTCCTTGTTGGTTAATCTGTAAAGTAAGTTCCTGCTTACAAGATTATTACTGAATCTACAACAAGTCATGCACGGCCATTATAAGTTTTTCCGAGTACACGACTACATTTCACCAAGGTTTGTTTCTTCAACAAGTGCACAGACAGAACAAGCTACAACTACTCATACTTTGTGCAGCGCTCACTAAATGTCTGATTTATGTTAAGGTATTAGCACACTTGTGTTTACATACATCACGACTGTTTACGTTTGTGAGGGAAATGCAAATCGTTAATTTATCGCCACCTTAAGAAGCAACTATATAAAACAAACCGCAAACACGGGCGAGGTTCAAAGACCTATCACTTGAACAGTTTGGCGTGTGTTTGAACAAGTGTCCGCCGACAACTTGCGAACGTTAAAGGGCTTCCATATGAACAATTATAATTCACTTTATGTAGTACTTTGGAAGGACACAATGCACATACTTAGATAAAACAGTTTTATAGAGCTTGAGTGAACACTTTTCAAGATCATTTTAAATCAAACACGGCGTCGTAAACAATAGAAGCTAAAAATAAAGTCACATCCACGTGGTGTTACAACATACAAGAAAGATTATACTCGGTAAATAAGGGCAGGCTGAGGATATTCTGCGTTAACAATTAATTGTGTGTATCCGATTTCAAACAGGCGTTGAAGAAATTAATTATCAGAAACAGTCGATGGTCCGGTATGAAAGGAACTTTAGGTGTGACTGCAACGGAGCTCCGTGCCGATGATCCGACGCAAATTATGCAAACAATACCTAGTAAATAAATTAATTTAGTGATATATTTTGCATGTTTTATGATTTATAACAGTACCTATTGTGTGTACGTTCAGCTGAAAACTAGTGGTTTGATCCCGTCAGATGTGCACCTACTTACTGACACTGAGCCATCTACTGAGATCTTTCATTTTCTATTTAGAATTTTAAGAACGGGTGTTTTAAAATTAACAAATTGTGCATCCTCGTTTTAATTAATTTAGTACTCGCATATCACTCAGAATAACATAGCTCATAAAAAAGCAATTTCGCGGTTAGCGTATATCCGAATTTCACATCGACGCGTTGAGACTAATTGAAAAAGTTTGCTAACACCAGAAATGTTTATTTTATTAATTTTAATAATCTGCCAGATGTGATTTCAAACAAGAACCAATCCAAATATGATGTGGGTAGTTGTGTACTATCCGAAAATCACTCAGTGTGGAAACATCAGAATAATGCTATCGTAAAATACCTTTTCATGTATGAAAAGTTATAACTTTTTAATAGTTGTAAACTCGTAGGTAGTATCTACCTATACCTACATTCGAGTTGTAGATAGTGCGAGCGCCGTTGATAAAAACGCGTTGTTATAATACGGCGGTTAAAAGGTCTTTATAACATTTTACAACGTTGTAAACCCACCGTAGAATTTTAGGATTAATTTGATTATGGTCAATTATTCACAAAGCGATTGGGCCTCGTTCGGGTTTTTATCCTGCGCTAATAAGCCGAAAAGTATCTAATTTGGACGGCGGTGTCTTTGCCGCTAACAAATTAAACCACTTTAGCGTATCAGGCAATGAAATTAAATCAATATTAACAATCGATAATTAAGTAAGTTTCAAACGGTGCCATCATATAAAACGTTTATTTGATTTACCCAACTATTTACATACTTACTTAATTACCGCTCCGCTTGAGAACATGCTTTTAGAATTAAGGTTAATTCCTAACAGTTCCACAAATTTAGAAATGCCATGTTAATTAATGTTTTCGTTATTTAATAGAATGTCAAACACGAGGCTAATCTCCGGATTACAATAGGGTTTAAAAAGTAGATAACAAAAGCGAGTGTGGCGGGTGGGATTGCTACGCTATCTGCGCGCGCGCACCGCAGTAAAAGCTCATTGTAACTCGAGCCTCAAATACGAAATTGAATAATGCTGACCTATCCCGCGACCGCCTTGCCCATAAATCACCGAGATATTTATGTCCCTCAACCCCCGCGCCTCCGCCGCACCCCTTCTTACTCCTTCGGCTTATTCGCGTCCAGGGATATAAAATATTAAATAAAAACTTACATAAAATGGTAAGTAATTCCGATTGGAATCGGAGGAGAGCAAGCGGTGTGGTTCTGCGCCTATTCTGCGGTTTGCTGGCTAGTCAACCAGCCAATTGCTAAACCATTTTCACTCTGGAATACCGACTCATGTTCCTTTTCACGTGGTAGAATATCATTATAGGTTTGAGTTCAAAATAAATTATGGAATAGTTGACGACTATACAGTCACTCACCGTGGCTTAGCATCAGCATATAATATGTGTATTAGGTAATGCAATATTTACTTGTATGTCTTGAATACTTGCGCAAAATTCATAAAGTGTGCACTTGTGTACCGTTTAATATTTCACTGCGGCGATGATGTAAATCTGGGCAATTGTTTGTAAATAAAGATTACAAGCTGGTGGAAGCTGTAGCATAAATCCCGAGCTGTCACCGCGCACGTTACGCAACACAACAACCGACGGAAAGAGCATAACGCATTTATCTGTGAAGCATCTGGCATGTAATGTACCGCTTCCCGTGCGCATTAACTTTACTTATATTCCCTCTTATTTATGAGAAATAAATAATACTATTAGACGGAGATACCGATTCCTGATAAAAAGTGGGCCCGAGTTAAATGGGAGGCTCGGTGGAGGCAGAAAGAAAGTAATGGAGGCGCATCGAACCGGTTTGGAGATTTTTACGAATGCAAGGCTGCTCAGCTCGGCTCCGACTATGTGCTGCCCGCGGCGAGCACATAACATGACCGACGCCGGATTCGCGCCGGCCTTTCTTCCACGCACACACTCGCGCCTGATCGTCCGTACATTCCTTCAACCGATTATTATCTGCATATAACTGGATTCCGCCTAAAGATACCTACGCTCATTAAAATATTTGCTGTGCAATCTACTCGCGGTCTCGACTCATTATTTACAAATACTCGTTCAAACAATAGTATCCTTGAACACTTCTCCACTATTTCAGGATTTGGGTTGACTTACCCTGAATTATGTGTGATGACGTTAAACCGTATTGAGATTGTGTTTGGGCAGTGATTGTAAACACCTTGTCTAGAACGCTAAATTATATCGACGACGACGTCCTAATTACAGTGGATTGACATTGCATCAAACTGTTGAGCTCAGAAATAGCACATCCGGTAAACATGTCATACTAAATTTTGTTACTGGATTTATTTTTTCCCACGTCATGTAACCAGAGTTGGGACCTATTCTGGATGGTGACAGAATTGTGTATGACGTGTAATTACACGTGTCGCTTTCTGACTACAATAGTAGGTATGTTCCATACAATAAAGAATTAATACATAGGAATTTCAAATTTTTATTATTACACATTATGTGATTCAATTTCCTTGTAGGTATACCCACTCGTCTTCCTTCTACCTCTGTGCGTTAGGTATACCTTTTTACCCCCTTATTCATAATCCTATTTTATCTCTATTTTAGCTAAAATAGGTTTATAGAACGTTTGTCTTTATATGTCACGTTGACATTTCTGTGTGTAAGAAAGAGACAAACCCCATTTTAACTAAAATAGGTTTGATAAGTTTTATGAATAAGGGGGTTAGTCAGTATCTATGTACAGTCGTATTGACACTGTTTTTTTTTCTAGGTAAGAACCTACAGTCTGAATTCACTGGAATAAAGTGATAGGAACTAACTTATTTTGTAAAATAATTTGATCATTATTAAATGAATTTTAGCGTTTTTTTTTTTCATTTTATACGCTTATTTTACAGAGTTTACACAACGTACAAATATATAAATCGATAACCAATGGAACTAATAAAATAATAATAACTAACAAAACGATTATAGGTACCAATTTTCCCTGTTCTCCCTTCTCGTAGAAAATTAAGAGAAGAGGGAAACGATAGATTTACAAAAATACATGATTACAAGTAGAAGTAATAACACAAGTTTAACTTACACAAAAGTAGACTATTTTTTTTTAAAGATCTGACGATCTTTTTTTTTTTGATTATTCAACCCATTTAAAATTCGCTACGCGTCGTAGACGTGTCTACGACGCGTAGCAAATTTCGGCAGACTATATAATTTTATGGATTTGCAAAAATGTTTGTTATTTGTGCGATATTATATTACTTGTACTACTTACTAACACTCCACTTTCTGAGATAAAGAACGACGGATAACTTGAGCCAGTAGCAACACAACACGTACAAATATATAAAATGCAAATGTAATATTTTACCGCAACTAAGAATATATCTGCAGTATACGGTTTAGTTGATCTTACTATATTATATCTTATCTACATCTCAGTACTTACCGGAGAACTGTTTACATGAAGTATGAAAGCATCAATTATATAGTGACCTTTTAGTATTGAATGTCACATCTGACCCACATAGTACCAGTAACTGTATACGGTATAGCTCGGATGGTGAATTTGTTTGTCAACACGCGCACATGTTTGACAAGCCATTAGAGCGAGGCCAAACACATACTTGTCCATCGGCTTTGCTGAAGGCTGAAATATTAGTTTTCCAGTCACTGACCGATTTTACTACTAAATACAGAATAAACTTGTTGTCATACTTTATGGATATACAAACAATTGGTGTAAATATGATCTATAGATAGCAAGTTATGGGTATAAGTACTTACCTACACAGTTTTGCAACTGACGCGTGAATATCCATCTAACTCTATAGAATTGAGTACATTATTAGCGTTAATTAAATAGTGAGTTCTTTTCACGATTTAGATAAATGGAATCTTGATTTTAACATATGTCTGTGTTTATTTATAAAACAATTTATTTAAGTATGTAAGCCTTGAATCTAATTTATGTACCTACTCATTCAAAGTGAAAACATTATTTTTATTTAAAATATTTGTTCCATTAAATTCCCTATGTACTTATATTGCAATCTCCCAGTTTCAAGAATCAAATGGCTGTCAACATTTATTTAAATCCAAATCTAAGTAAGTAGCAAATTACAACCTTTAGCTATATCGTAATTAAGCAACAGAACTTTGTTTCTAAAATTGTTACAGCTTTAGTAAGATATTTCATTCATAAACAATTTTCAGGAAATGGCTTCCGTTCAGTTAATCCGAATAAATCATAAGACTAACATTATCAATTCATTTCGTCAGCTTGAATAATTTTCAATTTAGCCTTACTAGAATTATCATTTTAAGGGATGCAATCACAAATCAGTTTTCCTCGGAGTGGTTATTCTGGCAAAACTCCAACTTATCAACTTATATGACGGTTTCAAAAGGATGTTCATGTTCAGCTATGGACATTCCCGGGGTTATGCGAAGAGCCAATCTTCAATAGTTTTGTCTAACTTAGGTACCATACTACATAGCCTCTCCGTTCGAACTAAACCTGTTTCAACTAAGCTGAGCCTTAATGTGATTCCTAACGTTAAGATTTTAGATAGCGATGTCCAATTCATTCAATCTCCTTTAAAAAAATGATATAAGCACAAATTATCCAACTCAATGGTTACCGTGGGAAATTCAAGATAAACGCATTCGGGTGAACCAACTTAGGTTCTTTACTGTAAACGTAACGGCGAGTCATTCACGGGTTCCATCGATTTAGTGCTTCACGAGATTGCTTCGAGACGGACAGATTAGTACTTTATCTTTTATATTTATGTATATAGCCATATAGGCCCACGCAGAGGTACATAGGTACGCTAACCAGCACAGCGTTGCTTCTCGGGAATCTGCGCGGTTTCTTTGACGATACGCACGATGTACTTATTTGCTAACCGCGATTGTCAATTACTCATGTAAACTATTATAACGAGTCCGTAAATATTATATACCACAGGCACTTCTCTATTTATAAGAATTTAGCGCGAATCGACGCACCTACTACTATTTAATAGTCAACTAAAAAATACTACTATCCAAGTTAATTTTTAAGAAGAAAAACAGAAAATGTTAGCGAAGCATAACAGTCGTTAATTAACTGCTTATTACGCCATGCGAGTTGTAAAGTTAACTAAAAGTAGTTGGCAGTCTGCCACTACAACACAGTGCAATTTGTCAACTACTAAGCTACTAACCCAGCAATGCCAAGCATGGTTTCAAGATTAAGTACCAACATAGTTCCACATTTATCGATAGTTTGTTTCACCCGACCGGGTTTGAGCGGGAAACTATTGAAACCTGGGTTAACAACTGTAAACTTGACCCTGTTAAAGTGTTCTGTTAGAAAAAAACAGAACTTTGAAGTAAAGTTTTTAAGTCATATAACCAGTCTCATGCAACAGCGGTGGTAGCCCAGTGGTAGCGGCCTCGACCTACGAGTTGTACGTCATGGGTTCGAAACCAAACAGGCGCTTTACTTTAAGTAAATAATTTCATTACCACTGCTCTCAAAAAGGTGAAAGAAAAAGAAAACATCGTGAGGAAACAGGGTCGTCCTAGAACTAAAAAATCGAAGACATGTGACATCTACCAACCTGTACTGGGCCCGGGTGGTGGATTATAGCCCACTCCCTCTTGAAGAGAGGAGGCCTGTGTCCCAGAAGTGGGAACATCATAGGCTGATTATGTAACCAGTTTCATGTGAGCATCAAGAAAGTATAAGTATATGATTTGTATGATAAGAAAAGGGAGGAAAATGGCACTCACTTATCTTTCCGTTGTGAGTCAACTGAAGTAAATAGGTTAGTATGTTGATCGTAGGCGACAAACATTCAAGCTCCTATACTATATATAGTAGGTATATACTACTGCAATCTTTTAAGCCGATTTTTATAGCTACACGTGGGCTCAGGTGGAACAGACACGCCTCACGGGTCACTAACACATCACATAGCACGAAACGACTGAAAATTCAATCAGAAGATGTCATTGTTTACGTCTTAATCAATGACTTTCAATTTTTTTATCCAATTGCTAAGTTTTTTGATTTTTGGCAATTGAAAAAATTTTTAGCGACCTATTTAATAGATTATTTTTTCTTCTTAATTTTTACATGCTGCTACGTTTATTCTTATTAAGTATAGTAAGGTCTATTCTGAGTGTAATTTATCAAAACCATATTTTAGTTATCCTTTCAGAAGGCCGTGTACAAAGTTTATCTACAGTTTTAAAATTGATAATAATGAGTCATCAAAAATACTATTAGGTATCAAATTATCAAATAATTCTATCGACGCGATCGCAAGGCGTTGCGCATTCTATAAACATTCAATTGTAAACAGTTTTTAACTCTTAACGTAACTAAATACTTTGATACATAATTATTTTTGTGCGGTATAAAAGTAGAACCCGTATCAATAAACACATAGTTACAAAATGCGCATCACCTGTTCTCCTGTTATCTTAAATATTCACAACAAGTTTTAATCGTCCACAAAAGAAGGTAGTTTTAAAGCAACCCACGATATGTTTAATTAATTATTGACACGTGTAAAATAAAAAACATTTCACCTTTGTTCTAATGCGTAATGCTGAAGCGAACCGAAATATAGTACAATGTAGCAACCCCCAATAATAAATTCCCCGTAAGTTGTCTTTATGTTTATACAAAGCATCTTGAATGACAACGCACGATACTGAATGCCTTCGACACCAAATTTTATGACGGCCATATATTCACCTAAACAGGCATCAAAATTGTAAAGAATTCATCATTCATCCATTAGTCACAGAGTCAAAATATTTGACAAAGCCTGTGTAATTGCAGTGCTACAATCGGAACACTCG
Organism: Amphipoea oculea; assembly: GCA_945859645.1. NCBI lineage: Eukaryota > Metazoa > Arthropoda > Insecta > Lepidoptera > Noctuidae > Amphipoea > Amphipoea oculea. The sequence continues at coordinate 13,534,233 of OX243871.1, read as the reverse complement.
CTATGAAGCTACCGTAACGCCCGCAATTTGTTCCCATTGTTCCACGCGCGTAATGTTTACATCGCCGATTGTCCCTGCCCGCGCACTAAGGAGCTGTTTTGAAAACAGCGGACACTTCATGAAATCCATTGTTTTGCAAGACAACTTCCAACGATTACAACGGGCCAGCATACTATTGCACAGCCCATTAAACATTCGAAACTGAAGTTCCTAAATCGCTGCACTTATCCGTCGGCTCAGAAGTTTAGTGTTAATTCAGAACAAGAGGAAAATTCATGGGAAATTGTGAAAACTCACCTGTGTCATGAGGCGATCGGCACCGGTACCCTCATCATCCCTAAAGTCGATGTCCGGATTATAATTCGGCACTAAGTCTTTGAACCTATCGTCGTCTCTGGTGATGCGACCCTCAGGAGGTCCACTGGCTGTGTTCTTGTTCTCACTAATGTTAGGGTCGTGCTGGCCGAAGACCAGGGGTGTGATGCGGCGTGCGCCCTGACGGCGGGTGTAGCCGCGGCTCGGGCCGCATGCCGCCGCCGCGCCCAGCCACAGTAGCACCAGCGACAGCCTCATCTCGCAGACATCACTCCACACGCGCTCGACGCACGACCAACGCGCGCCGCGATCTGAGCGACACTGAGAGCCGGCTGCCGCAGCCCGGTCCGATCGCCGTGCACCACCGAGCCCGGCCTGCATCCCTTGCTCACCGCCCAGCCGCCACCACCACCGAACGCCGCGTATCGCCGCGCCGCTACCCGCAGCGCGTTGCATTCACATCTCGCTTTCGCTTCGTCCGCGTCGGGAAAACTGATGTCACTTACCGACCTATTGTCACTATCCCACTTGCATAAAAACTTCTGATGTCATAAAATTTTTGCAAATACCCGTAAATTATTAGGTACTCTTGGAGTAGTTGTAAGAAATAATTTGCTAAAAACTGAAGGTAAGCATAAAATAAATAGCAGAATGCACGAAATATTCGCTGTAATGTTTTACGCTACAGCTGAAAAATTATGAAAGTATCAAAAAGAATTTGATGTGGAATGCAATGACTAGCAAAGGCTAGCGAAAAACTTGACGCTCGATCATTTGCGAATTAAATACAATTGAAATATTTTTACATAACTATGTCACATTCTAACCCCATCATAAGTTTCTTATTTTTTCAACTTATATAATTTCTCAGGGTGAACTGGCAGTCCTAATGCATTTATAAATTCAGGAAAAAATACTTACAGTGGTTTGCCGTTCTGAACATTTGCCCAAAAAAATCTGTTTAAATATGCTAATTATACACTCTCGACGTTTAGGTCCAAACATCCTCGCAATTTCGATTCATACCTAATATTATTATAGCGAATGTTGAAACATCTGTCACTATCCCTGAATAAGCAATGCATCATAGAGTAAGCTTAGCCGAGTCAAACATAGATTGTGTTCTCAGATCAAAGTGTGATCTAGAACAGGCCAGTGTTGATTTGTATTTGAATAGCCTCTGCGGTCTCACAAACCACTTATTGAGCAGCTAATGACCCTTTGTCTCCGCAACGGAACCAACGTCATAAGACATGGAGATCTTACTGGAAACATTGAAGAAACCGCGGATCACGAGGCTTCAAATAATGCGTGTTCATTCATCATCATATAAGGTACCCACGATGACATTTGTGTGTTCAATAAATTGCTCTATTTATCCTCCTTACCTACCATAATTCGTAAACTGTGTATTAATAATACGAAGGTGATAATAGACATGGTGTTAGGTATATACCTAACACCATGTACGTCAGCATGGATTTTCCATTTAGTAACGATTACTCAGTAATTTGTGTTTTATGTAAGTAAGAATGTTTAGAAACGCCATATAGGTAGATGGTCATTGAGGTTGTGGTTAACAAAATAGGTAAAAAAAAAACCATGAGTTAATTATCGCCATGATTTACCGGTTTGTGATATTTACAGGAAATTCCATGAAGTCGGAATCGGACAAAACCTCTAACAATTAACATTTCTATTGTAGAGGATGTTATTACTACAAACATGTTCAACAATCGAAATGTTAAGTAGATACCTTGTATAACTTGCTGTACGTACCTACAACTGTTATGAGTTTGTTAAAATCTCTGGTCGGGATTTGGACATTGCGAATAGCCAGGATCGAATTAAATGGTATAAATAATTCAAGAAACGCTGAAGCCTCTAAAGTCTTCTAAAAATCGCAACATTTCAAGTATCAAATATCTAAAGTTATGCTTACCTACATAGGCACATTACCCAGTCTAATTTTAACTGAAACATAATCAGTAAGCCGATACTAACAAAGGATTATGTACATCTCTTTATAGCAGCCTCATTAACTCAATGGGATATCAGTATCATAGTCTCATATTAGCTCAACCCCATTGATCAAAGATTAATTGTTTGTCAACGTTGAGTCAGAGCTGAGAGGTGTAATAGAAACCTACGTCCAATGAATAATCGCAGTAAGAGCACACGCTGGTAACCCATAGCCGTCAAAAATGATCACCGTAGCCGAAATCGGCATGAGATTTTTTTTTTAATAATACAGGGTGAAATTAAATTCATGGGCATCATTTCAACGGGGTCATTGTACTCATCATTATGAACCACTTTTACTATGGGACTAAACCTAAAATCGCGAAAAAAATCAGCTGTTCCTTGCATTTATGTTCACATAACTCGTCAAAATGTAGGGAAGAGCTGATTTTTTTTTTCGCGATTTCAGGTTTGGTCCCATAGTAAAAGTTGTTCATAATGAAGATTACAATGACCCCTTAAAAGGATGCCCATGAATTCAATTTCACCCTGTATATAGGTATAGATCCATTAGGTATCTACATAATAATAATAATAATATTTTTAAATGTTTTTTATACTTATTTTTTATATGTTAAGAAATATTTAAAAATTTAATCAAATATGTATATAAACAAATAAACGAAATAATAATATAAATTACGAATTTACGATCCACTATAACCAACCAAAACCCATAGCCCAATATACATATTTTGTTCCCATGTTTTGCAATACCTAGTCCTGCACCAACCGGGGGTTGTCCTTGGGTGCACTTGCATAGTGCATACAGGGATAATAGTCGGTTGGTGCCTCCTTTTCATTTAAAATTGTCTAAGAGGCCTCTGCGAGTAGGCTTCGGCCCCTGGTACGCCTTCCAAAGGTCCAGGTCTCAAGGATCCCGCCGAGATATGTAAAATATATAAATTAATACATTACCAGTCGACAGTGATGCGGATGAATTTTTCGACGCTATGTTTTAGTTTGTGTTATTTTGATTTATTAACACATTTGCAGCCGTGTAAGTCACCAGTAACCGCGAAAAATAGATTTTCTATTGTGTCTGTTGTCTGGCAGTCAAGGTGTTAATTAAGTATTAGTTATTATTTGCTTAGGTACTTATTATTTTAATTTGCAACAATCATAGATCCATACTAATATAATAAAGCTAAAGACTGTGTTTCTTTGATCACGCTAATCTCTGGAATTACCAGTGCGATTCGAAAAAATCTTTTTGCATTTGATAGCCCTTCTTGAGGAATAAATATTACATGAAATAGTCATTCAATAGGGTTATATGAACTTAGAGGGTTGTATTGATGATTTGAATTTTATAAATACATACTTGTTACGGTCGCGAATCATATTTTGTTCAACATACAACCTGACACTGATCTGCAAATTGCAATAAACTTAATAAAATTGGAATTTCGTGGGATACCTTGTCGCTTCCCCCTTTAAACAATAAATTTCATGCGGACAAAGTCGTGGGCAGAAGCTGGAAGTGGTATCATACACAGGTGATTTTTTTTACCGGTTCCAAATTTTTACAGGTTGTTCTACCCGTGAATATGAACAACTTTCACTATAGGACCAACTCTGAAATCACGAAAAAAAGTCAACTGTTTCGTACATTGTGGTCAAGTAGGTAATAGGTAATACGGGCTGGTGTCCGCAAGTAGGTATTGAACTTTTGTAATAAACAGCAGATTTTTTCGTAATTTCAGAGTTGGTCCCATAGTGAAAGTTGTTCATATTCATGGATAGAATAATCTGTTAAAAAGATAGAACCGATAAAAAAATCACCTGTATATGTAATTGCGATATTAAAGACTTTTGAACATAAAATAACTAATAGCATAGGATTACCTAAGCTATTCGTTATTTAGGGCTGATTTTTCAATCATCTGATAACTTTATTCGAGGAATAATTTTGAAATTTTGATAGTTATTTCATACAAAAATTGACGTTTGGCAGAAACGTCAATTTTATTCCTCGAATAAATGTTATCTGGCGATGGAAAAATCAGCCCTTCATGTCAATAGTCTTCTATTTTCACTTTTCTTATACCTACCACGCTTTTAATGAAAAGCACTAAAACAGGACGAGTCCAAATACCTACGAAAAGGTACTAAGCTACTTACTTCTTACACCTGTAGGTAAGTAGATACTTACCTATTACCTACTCGTTTCAAAATCTATCTTCGGTCGGTCGGCTCAAGTTTGACACTTACGAGTTTCGCGTTCCATAAGCACTTGCTACACAAAACGAGAATTTACCTTTAAATTGCGGTCTATTAAACTCGTTAAACAAAGTCGAAACGTCAAGGTAAATCCCATGTCGTGGTATTTATAAAAAAAAATGCTGTTATCCCTGAGTAGGTACCTACATAATAGCTAGAGCAAAGAGTATTACAAAGTAAGTAGGTAACATCATCATCTGCCTAGTCTTTTCCCAACTATGTTGGGGTCGGCTTCCAGTCTAACCGGATGACGCTAAATACCAGTCATTTAGATGGAGGCATGTTTTTTTAAGTATGTACCTGTATGCCTCTTTATCAAAGACTAGCTTCAGCCCGCGACTTGGTCCGCGTGACATTTCTTGTTCCCCGACCCACTCCGTCGCATCGCATCGCCAGCCCGCGCTATATTACATCGTTTTCTCTTAGCTTTCTTTGTGACTTCATTTTTTTTTCTTTGTCGCCAAAGGGTCCTGGCGTGATGTTACAAAATGGTTGAGCTGGATGGTAGGTACCTACTGATCCACGCGTCATGTTCGTGAACGGGCGCCGTCGGTTGAGACTGGTCATCTCTTAACTGCCAAGGCTTATTTTTAATCTTATTTTTTTTATTGTTTCTTCATTTGTGTGTGTTTTTTACATTGTTCTCACATTTAGAAGCAACAAGAATAATGTATCCAGGATTTTGTAATATCTTGATTTAAAAGAGTGTCCATGGAGTTTCTTGCCCGTTTTTCTCCATAGAGATCTACGCTTTGAAATGGGCAACTAGCTTCAACTTTCTGACTAACTGACCGACTATTTAATTTTGACAATTCAAAACTGCCTGAAATGGTTTAATTGAAATAAATGCTTTGAGTTTGAGATAAAAGCCTACGCAAAAAGAATTTTTCAAATCCGACTGGGAGTTCCAGAGAAACAAACTCTTCAGCTCTATTATATCCCTCTATATCAAAGATACCCATTAATTTCAGCGAAAATAAACCCCCGCTCCCGAGTTTTTGTTTATATAAAAGCAAAAGGCAAAGCTTCTATTTGGGGTAATTCGTAAGCAAAAATAATACATTTGCGTAATAAAATGCATAATCAGCTCGTAAGTCATACGTTAAGCACAAGATTCATTTCGTTGATGACACCCCGCTTGTAGTGCTTTATCGCTTACACAACAAGGAAAATATTTTTACTGAGCATTAAGCTTGATAACTAATCCTTGATAACTAAAGCATTCCATGACAAGTGGGTTCTTTATTTTTATTCTTTTACGTTTGTGCCTAGGAGACGCGTAGAGATATTATATTTTCAACCATTTAAAAAGTTCCTAATGTTAGCATGGTTCACAAAAACGGGCTTATTAGTCGATTCGCACGAATTTACTCGCCCGAAACGGGGAATCGACACTTTTTTTTTTCTTCAGTCAGATTTTGAATTTTATGCCTTGAATTTAAAAAAAATGTGTTTTATAATATTTAACTCTTATCACTTCTAATCTGTGCGCTAGTGTCCTTTTTTCTTAACTTCGTTGCATAAAATTCAAAATGTACCAATTGCCTATGACATATTTCTGGAGCTGTCGATTCACCCACAAATAAATTAACTTCGTGCGAGTCGCCTATAGAAAAAATTAAATTATTTAAACATGTCGATCCGCCCGTTTGGGGCGAGTAAATTCGTGCGAATCGATTAATAAGCCCAAAAATGACCAAACTTTTAAACAGGAATGACGACAGTCATTCACACATCCTTATCGATCTTACCCAGAAAAGAGTCATGAGAAACTTAACAAAAAGGGTGCGAACGCAACGTGCTCGCACCTAATGCACAAAGATTTGCGCTGCGAACGCTGATAAGATACGAGTAGGTAACGATAAGTAACTTCCTTGTTTCCTTCCTTCTACCTCAGAAGATAGCCGATGACGTCAACTTTTTCCCGGTCTCAACAATTAACTAGGAATAAGTACTGCAACCCTTTTGTGTTTAATTCTGTCAGGCAGGCACTTACTTTTGTTTTAATTCTGATAAGTCATTAACACGGGGAGCGGCAACTCATACTAATCTTGGTATTGATACCCGTGGGAAAAGCACGTAAATTATTGTTCAAGTAGGTACTGTTAATTTTAGCCTGCATTCATTCATTATTTTTTACTTAATAAAACTTTTAAAAAGTTCTCTTGTGAAGTTTTTCAGGAGTAATATGAAATGAGTATCTATTGTAAAGTCAGGAAAACAAACTGATCATGTACCTACTTAAATTGTCCGTATTACAGGTTGACACTGGCAGGAACATCGAGGCGCAAACTGTAAACATGAATACAGCACATCTTTATCGTCTTTCTAGTAAAAATTCAAACATGATTGTGCGAGTACTACCTAATCCATACTAATATTATAAATTCGAAACTAACTCTGTCTGTCTGTATGTTACCTTTTCACGCCTAAACCGCTGAACCGATTTAAATGAAATTTGGTATAGAGATAGTTTGAGTCCAGGGAAAGGACATAGGATAGTTTTTATCTCGATATTCCCACGGGATCGAAACTTATGCGGGTGAAACCGCGAGGCGCAGCTAGTTTATAATAAAATTTTGTTGTACTGAAAATGTTTGTTTTTGTGCTTAATCTAGGTATACTAATATTATAAAGGTTTGTAAGTTTGTATGTAGGGGGTAATCTCTGGAAGAACCAGTCGGATTTGCAAAATTCTTTTTGCATTTGATAGGCCAATTCTTGAGGAAGGCTATAGGCTATTTAACATCACGCTATGACCCTTAGGAGCCGAGCAAAAAGGTAAAAAGTCAAAAAGAACGTTAAGTGATAGCGCGGGCGGGTGATGCGATACGACCGACGGGGTGGCTCGGGGGAAACAAGAAGTTTCACGCGAACGAAATCGCGGGCCGAAGCTAGTTGTACATATATCCATCGGATGAATTGGGAATGAGTCGAAATACAGCATGAAACTGACCAAATGCACAAGGTGACGTGAATGTGACCTATTAGGGATAGCGACGAAATAGCCAATGTGATGAATGGTCATCAGATCCTTCTAAGCCCCCTAGAACATATTTTATCTGTTGTTTCATAGAAAACTGACCTACGTGGTCAAAGACATGGGAGCAATTTTTTTGTTGTTGTGATATTTATACTAATCATTGACGGCCTGAGTCACGTTTAGCTATTGATGTAGATAGGCAAAATATAAAAACTAGTCAATAAGGATGGGCAGGAAGTGACCACAACAAAGAGGTACAAATTGTGTAATGACTGTTAACACCTGCACTAATTCTGGCGCCAGAGCTGATAGCGGAGATTTCCAACACAATGCTAACGTTCGCATACAATAAACTAACCCAATAACCAAGGAATGTTATTGTAACGGCCATAACTTAAACCACTCATTCATAACTCCAAACGGATTTACGTTAGACAGGGATTTTTAGATACTTAGGTATTTATGTTTTGAAAGCATTTAAGGCGTTTTGGAAACTGTAAAAGATATATTCTGTTGTCGTTAGGGAACAAAAACTAGGGTGACAGAGTCAATAGATGTTTTCAAGAGTATCGAAGATTGGTAGGTGCGGAACTTTTTACCCGACTACGGCAAAGCAAAAAGGAGGGTTATGATTTTGACCGGTATGTATGTATGTATGTTCATCTGTTCCCTCATAACTTCTAAACTCCTTATCATAATTGGACAAATGAGGTATCGTTGGAAGCGCCTTCATCGCCCGCTGGTTATAGGCTATGTGACGTCACATTAAATTGTGTATGGCGCCCTCTAGCGGACATAAAGTCATGATCAAAAAAAATATTAAAATAATGCCGTGTTGGGTATCAAATGAAAGGGCTTAATAAGCACATTTCAAAAATATAAATATTACTGAAATAAGCCCCAAAATAATTAAATAAAAAATAAGTTTAAAAACTAAAACCCGACTACTGAAAAGGATGAAACAAGAAAGTACCTTCCCGTGGTCGCATGCCGCTGTACTAACATGTTATAAGCTATGGTATCGTGCTTCCACGGGAAGGTACTTTCTTGTTTCATCCTTTTCAGTAGTCGGGTTTTAGTTTTTAAACTTATTTTTTATTGTAGAAGTATGCAAGACATAGGTATTGGCTTTGTATTTTCGTTCTACTAAAACACTGTTGTTATGACAAGATTTGAGAATATTTTCGTTGCATTCACATTATGCAGTATGAGTAGGTAAAAGAAAGAAGAAGGAAAGAAAGAAAGTACATTTAGATATTTATTATAGACTAAAAGGCACACAATAGGTATGATAAACATCAGACAATAAAAAGTGCGTTGTAAGAAATATTCTAATAACACTGCCCAGTGCGAATGAAACCTTTTTAAAATAATTTTTCATGAACTGCCAAAATTTCCACTGAAAAAAAAAAGAAAAACTCCACAAGCAGTCCAAGAAAACGTTATTATCGATAAACATGTACTTACCCACACATACACAACTAAACAAGATCGACAAGCCGATTACCATCCTCTGTAAGGCAGCTAAAGCAAACTGTACCAAGTGGTGAACGAGTGTCGCGCCCGCACCTTCGTCACTGCGCTTGTGAACAAACATCATTTTCGTCAAAGGACCGGCGGCGACGCGAGGTGTCGGCTAAGGCTAATGGAGGAGAGTGCTGGACCAATACGCCCGGCGTGTAGTGTTTTAAATTGTTTACTCTTCCATAAAACTCTCGAGCGCGTACACATAGACGGGTACCGTGTCGACCAGCGCCGCGGATGAAGTGAGATATCTCCCTACTCCGACAACAAACAAGGTTTCCTGTGAACGCAGCCAGCACTGCATATTAAAAGGATACCTAATGACTAATACCCTCTTTTCCACTTCAAACCTTCTTATTTATTTAAATACTGTATGCAATTAGTCAGAGATGGATTAAAATACTTAAGATATCTTTCCAGAGACATGGAATTCGCTTAAATTCCAGACTTCGTCGAAAAAAAAGCATCTAAGTTTAAAGGTTGCAGAGATGCAGAATCGAAAACTTGCTTGGCCAACATACTTTGCATACTTTCGTATCGCCGGCGCGTAGCTACCGGAGCGTAGTAATGTCTGAATTTTAACATTTTCCTTTGTTTTACAGTTTACATTATAATAATAATCAAAGCCTAATACCGTACCTACTACACTACTTACTTGATAAATATTAGACGAAGTAATCACGTGACCGAAAGAATAAATATCTAGAAAAAAAAATGTACGATGTAAGAAATTGACCAACACTATTCAGGGCTTTTAGGTATATGGGTCAATAAAGTAAAATGAGTAAATTAAAAAGGTTATAAATTAATAAAACAATTGAATTAAAATAGCAATAAGTGTGTAGTTACGATTATGGTTCAATAAAATGCCCATAAAACCAAGAACTTCTTTAATAAAAAAAGAACATGGTGAGTTTGAAAATAAATAATAATAGGTAGGTACATTTGTGATTTCGGGGTATGTACCTACATATTACGGGTATTCTTTTCTATCTTCAGCAGGATCGATATGGAATGCCTATAGCTCACCTAGTTAGAGCATGCGGTTATTTGCTTGACAATCAACATGGTTATATTTTGAATAGGTACAGTCGAGTTCTTTAATATCTGAGCATGTTCATGAATCAAAAATATATAGGCAATGTTAAGTTTCATAAAACTCTAAACAGCTTCGCCGTACAATAAATTGTAAACAATCTGTGACATCATAAATATGTGACTACATTAAATCAATAATATTACTACAGACAAAGACTCTAAAAATTGTGCGCAATCCCTTGTTCATATTATTTAGCGCAAAGTTAGGTTCACAAATATATATGCAATTATTTTTCTATGAAAAAGATCTTGAAACAAAATCAACTTGAAGTTGTCAGTTATGACATCCTTCAACGGCAATATTGCATTATTACTCGAACTTCTGCTCCGGCAAGCAAAAATAAATTTTATGGTAAAGGCCATTTAGTTGAATATTCAAAGCTGTATAGATGTTTATGAATCCTAGGTTGCAACAAATATATTGAAGACTAGAGTATTTAGATATTTATGTTCCGAAGAGTAGTCAGATATTTTTGACTGCACTACCGTAACATACTTATGAACAGTTTATATGAAAACATTTTATTGATGTCTAAGTTTGTATAGAACTAAGTATATGATAATTTTAACGCTTACAATATTTTGAAACATTGTCACTGCCAATATATTAATGAACTCGACTGTACCTACAAATCAAACAGGAAAAACTTTCTTTAAACAAAGTCATCATTCTCTTAAGCCAAAAAGTCTACAACATTCAAGGACTGTCAGCGTTTTCGCATGTCAGAAAATAAACACTTTCAAAGTCCCTATACTTGGTCAATATTTGGTAGCCAAAGAAGTTATACCTGTAGGATAAACAATCTGTTAATCTTAGCATTGTATCCACTTCAACAAGTTAGGTATTCAAAAGCACTTTTTAAATGAAACTCATAAAGATACAAGGTGTAAAGGAGTCAAACCTGTTTGGTTCATGCGATGCCCTCTAATTGACAAATTGGAATCTTATTAAAATAAAGTTCAAGTTCCTAACTGAACGGGCTCGGGCGCAGGCAGACGTGTGTGTTGTCAGTGCGGGAGCTTGCCGCCCGGGTGCCGAGCAGCGCCGAGTGAACACGATCGAGTCCCAAGCGGCGAGAATAAAAAGTCAGCAGCATTCGAAGCGCGTGCCTCGATGTGTGTGGTCCACTGTGGAGGTCCTCCTCGGCTTTTGATTTATTGAAATCAGAGTTTCACACCCGTTTTTGGTAATTGATTTGATTGCCGATGCCGTTGTGCAAATTTTCAAACCATGAGGTATATTTTTGTTGTTCGTAAATATTTTTATATAAATTTTGATTGTTATGCTGTTTTTATGAATAGTTAGGAACCTTAGTTATGTGTTTAGGTTTTTTTTATGGATAAGGCTGCTTTTCCACCAGAGATGTGCCACGTAGCTAAGCAATGAAGCTAAGCTGCGAAACTATGTCCTATTTCCACCAGAGCTAAGTGGTGTAGCGGAGCGGGTAAGACATGCTCATGCGACTCATAGATCATGCGCTCTGCGCGTATTAAAAACTTATCTTAGTTGAACCCTTTACAACCAGAGCTACGAGTAAGCCAAGCTACGTTATGATAAGCAAACTTTCCTAATGGTTGAAATCATACGCGCACGTCCATCGCTACGCAGCTTAGCATATTTCTTGTGAAAAGGCAGCCTAAACATCGAATAGAATGACTTCCTCAGGAGGAAGTTTCCGTGGCGTGGATTAAGAGATAGCTAGGTAATGCTCATTATGTAAAAAAATTGGTCAGTAGATTAGTAGTTGGTTATTGCTTGACTTGTGCATACGATCGAAATTTGATTAATAAAAATACCTATAACATTCGAGATGGCTGGGTAGCCATCGTTACTCCGTAATTTGAAGGCTCGGTCATCCTGATGATCGTCGCTGTTCAGAAGTCTGAGTTCAGAAGTAAGAAAGATGTTTGGTGCGTACCCAAAAATAATTCTTTACTGCGCCAATTTTTCTTGACATTTTACATATCTCGGGACCATGGGGTCCCGGTCCTTTGGAAGGCGTACGAGGGGCCGAAGCCAACCCGCAGAGGCCCCTTAGGAAATTTTAATGAAATGTGGCACCAACCGACGATTATCCCTGTATGCACTATGCAAGTGCACCCAAGGACAACCCCCGGTTGGTGTAGGACTATTGCAGGATACGGAAAAATAAAAAGTTGGACTATAGGTTTGGGTGGCTCAAGTGGACTGGTTACCAATAACTATGAAAGAACTATGACCCCTGCCTAATCAATGTTTTATATACACACGGATAAAATAGCAGGGGGTGACTTGCACACTCAATAATGGGCCCCCGGAAACGGTCGCTAGCACATAGTGACGTAGCGACAAGGGGGCAACATGTCCTGAAGTGCTTATGAGGAGTGGAGAGGTATTCCACGGCTATCAGGACAATCCCGGAAGTACGGTCAAGATCCCTACCAGCATCTTACTGAAATACTTCCTTCCTCCGAGCACGTTTGCTCTTGCGAATCTCCACTCAAGCCGGCCAACAAAGGCAAGAATGAGGTGGGAGCTCTGTTCCTCGTCATTGTTCACTCCAGCCGGCCAATAAAGGCAAGCCAGAGGTGAGAAACAAGACTTCTCCCGGGAGATAGGGTCCGTGGGGTCGCTACTGCCCAACAGCTCGCCACATGCTGCCTTGCGGGTTTATTAACATTATTATTAATTTCTTGAAAAACAAGTATAAAAAGTTTGTTTTTATTTTACATTTTTATTTCAAACAGAAGTAAATGTCGATTGGGACAACCTTAAAAAAATATACGAAATCTCGCAAAAATAGCTCATATTTTTGTTTTTCAATCTACAGAGTCGTCTTGAGTAACAGTTTCAATTCGTTCTGTGGCCGCTTTTATTTCCAGTTCATAAGAAGTAGTCTCACTACTTGAATTAGCGTTAAGTTCTGGATATCTCGGTATCAGCTCAAAGCTATTTATATCATACATTTCATCAATATCAGTTTTCCACTTACTTGCGATAATTTGTAATGGTTCCAAACATTGTAAACTTTGTTTGACCCTTAGCAGTTCAATATTGCATTGGTTTTCTACTTCTAATAACTTCAGTCGGTAAGCTTTAGCTAACATTTGTTTTCTAATCGCATTTTTCTTTTCAACTTGAGCAAGATTGAGAGTATTCTGATATTTTTTTAGTTGTTTTTCATATTCCATTAAATTTTCATCACAGTTAAGCTTGCTGTCCACACACTCGCTATACATGTTGGTGGTATGTGAAATGTTGTCCACAAAAGCATTAGATGTGGAAACGCACTGATAATTACTAGTCATGAATTTCGAGGGAGACTCAGGACCATGCCCAGAATTTTTGCTTTGCTGTTCCAATTTTGCCTTTTCTTCAATAAGTTCAATCTTCAATGACTCAATTATATTTTTACACTGAGCTATTCTTTCTTTTATTTTAGCTTCATTATCTTCAATCATCTGTGGCGTAACTTCAAGCTGTCCCTCTTTTATATTAACAGTTTCTGTCCCATGATCTTCACATCTGGGTGATTGCTTACCGTCTTCTGCTTGATCTGTTTTCGTATCAGACACATGCCTTGGAGATAAAGCATTTGTATTATCACCGGAAGCAAGTTGAATAGTATCCATGTAAAAAATGCAAAGAAATGTAAATTAATGTATCAGATTCAATAAATAACAAATTCTGATAAAACTTGGCTAGCTGTCAAAATACCAGAGATTTTATTGTTAAACAAAAGAAATCTACACATGTATACAGTTATAACCTGTAAAGGTTGTATCTCTTGATATTACTGACCTCTATTAAACAAGCAGGTCACTGCTTGCCACCCACTGCACAGCCTCACGGCTCATATCATGAGAAGTTATATTTTTTTTGGAACTATGTTCCTTATTGCGTCGTGCGGTAAGAGTTGACTAGTTGAAAGAAAAAAGAGGTATGCCCCCTCCATACGAGTTTTCTCTCTCTTTGTCTCTTTCTATTATGCACCTAAGAGTGTACACACACTCGCACGAACATACGTGCGTGCGAGTATCGTGTAAAGAACTTCGTTCCTGACGTTCCGGGGGACCCCCGACCGCACAATTTTTTTTTATACCATAATACTCTGTAGTGGGTGGCAAGATATCTAGGTAGGTAGCTTTCTGGTTCAAAAAGTCTAACAAGAGACGGACTAAAGACATGATGAAACTTTTAGTTTATAAGCAGAGTTTAAGTGGCCCGGAACGAAAACCCACCGCGCGTTGAAAAAAAATTTCTGGAACAATTCACGCAGGGTTTGCGCGGGGAGAGGGACGCGTGAGTGGATAATACCTACCAGAAAGAGTTAACGCGAAGGAAATACCCCATTCCCTACACATCATAATGCTACCTGCACCTAGTTGAAGGTTCGCGAAGATTGAGGAGACGCAGTAATTGTACTAACTGTCACGAGCAAAGGCCACGAGAGAGCAAAGTGAGTTTGGGTGGCTAAAGTGGACTTATTATCTAAAATTACGAAAGGGCTATGGCCCCTGCCTGGCGAATCACTCTATAAGATGCTAAAATTTTTGCAGATGGCGGCAAATGTCAATTCTACTTTGACATCATTTTGTGAAGTAAACAGATACAAAATACACGTCAACAAGATATGAATCCATGAACTAATATTAGGTCCTTACATATGAAATTGGCGTTTTTCGTACTGGCCACTTTAATCACGAATTTCTCCTCTTTGGTAAGGAATTCCAAATTCAAATTTGTACAGCTATTTACTCATGTATTTGTGCTTCGATGACCGTCATTCATTTGTTTTTTTTCTTCTGTTTTTTCTGTTTGCGTCACTCATTTTACAAAATGGAAAATTTAAAATATCGCATTATTTACGAGTACGAGTTCCGCCGTGGCACTAGTGCTGCGGAAACGACTCGAAGGGTGAATGATGTGTATGGCGGTCATGTTGCAAAAGAAAACACAGTTCGTTTTTGGTTCCAACGTTTTCGTTCTGGAAATTTCGACCTGCAGAACAAGCCCCGTGGACGGCCTGAGACCCAAGTTGATAATGGAGAATTGAAGGCTATTGTGGAAGCGGACCCATCGCAAACCACGTCCGAGTTAGCTGCAGGCTTCGATGTTAGTGATAAAACTGTTTTAATTCACTTGAAGCAAATTGGGAAGATTAAAAAGCTTGAAAGCACGACAACGCCAGACCACACACTGCGCAACAGACGGCTACCAAATTAGAAGAGCTTGAATTGGAATGTCTTAGACATCCTCCGTACTCCCCGGACCTTGCTCCAACAGATTACCATTTTTTTCGCAATTTGGATAACTTTTTGCAAGGGAAAAAATTCAACTCCGATGGGGCAGTCCAAATCGCCTTCAAAGATTTTATTGATTCCCGTCCGACTGGTTTTTTTAGTAAAGGGATCAATGAACTACCTATAAGATGGCAAAAGTGCATTGAAAACAATGGTTCATACTTTGATTAATTAAATATATTATATTAAAAAATATTCGACTTTTTGTTCCTTCCATACAAAACGCCAATTTCATATGTAAGGACCTAATATAATAAGTCCATGCATGAATCTCTTAGATCGCGGAATAATACTGTTTCGGGCATGGACTTAATACCTATATTACCTACGTTTCGGGACGCCTAATCTCTCATTTTGGCGATTTTCACTGGCCGGCAAGATCGCCTGTGTTCAAGCCTTCTTTTTGTGGAGTTTTTTGAAGTCACGAGTCTATGTCAACAAGCCGCAGATTCTTGAAGCACTCAAAAATAATATTCAGCAAAAATGCGAGGACCTATCGCTGGAAGTTCTGGCAAGAGTGATGGAAAATGCCATAATTGACAACATTTCAAACCTGACACGACCTTAAAACAAAAATACTATTTCTTTATTTTCGTATCCTGAGTTCAAATATATTTTTATTTCTAAATTTCTGAGAAAAAAAATAAAAATCAAAAAACATGTGATGACGTCACATAAACGGCGGAATGAGGAGTTACCTTTGCGCATTCCAATGTCTTTGATTGAAAACATTATATCAAACAAGACATGTCAATGTCACCTAAGAAGTGTAACTAGAAAACAACTAAAAAACTGAATTGAATTCAACAATATTTTTTCCTATCAACTCGACACGCTGCTTACTGTTAATATTATCAATTTTTGATTGATATTTCGCCAATAAAATGGATCCTAATGAAAAATATACGCCAATGACGGAACCAAAACAACGACTGAGACTTTGGACTGAGACAAGTGACATCTAACAGTTTTTTTGACGGGTCACAATAAAGCAAAGGTAATATCGCCATTCTACCGTCATCTGGCACTTACGTCTTTTTAGAATACACCGAATTTCAAAGTTAAAATTATGAATGAAAAGTACATAATTTCGAAAAACGAAAAAATATGGGTGCCCTAGATTTGAATTTACTTTTATATAACGTAATAATACATGCAGGTTAAAAATATGAAATGTTGTCAATTCGGGCCCGAATAGAAATCAATTCTGGCGGCGGCCACGTAGCCCACATATTTTTTTCGAAAAACAAAAGAAGACATCAAATAAACAAAATTTAAAATCAGAAACAAAGTTTTTCATTCATAAAAAAATGGGGTGTGGCTGTGTCGTGGACACAGCCGTGTCTTGTACGTGAATACGTTTACGAAACGGGGTTGATCCGCTCGGCCGCATTCATTCTTATACGTTCCCGGCACTGCTTGACTCGGTCATAATTATGGTGTTTTATTAGTACCATTCGATTGCTCTTGAGAAGCCCTTTCCAACCGTATACGATCTCTGTATTTGGATTTGGCTTTTTGACTTGTTGATTATTTTTATTTTAATTTAATTAAATTATTTCCGAGTTAAAAATTATACTAAGTAGTAAGTGGAAATATCGATCTCGGCGCTTCCCCCTCCACGGCGCGCGATGCGTCACAGTCCTCACTTGGCGTAATACTTACATTTTTTTTTTCTTTAGCTATCCAATGGTGTAACTGAATTTAGGATGGAGATGATAGATATGAAGTTGCAACACCAAACTGTATCATTGGTTTTTTTGACTTGCCTCCCACTATGGAAGCAATTTTAAAGACGTATTCACGTCAAAAAAATACAGGCAAAAAACATCGGATGACAACTTTTGCGCCGCCTTGTACACACGGCTACACATCAAGCTATACATTTCCAGTTTTAGCTGATCTGATAACAAAGGCTTCGGTACGGAACCCTCAGTGCGCGAGTCCGACTCGCTCTTGAAATGTGTTTTTATCCACTCGTTGGACGTTGACGTGAACTTAAACAGGCGGTGAGTGGCTGGTGGCAGCTGGATGACTGAACAGTTGCCGAAAATCGAGCTGAATTGCGTGCAATAGGAGAGGCTTATGTCCAGCAGTGAACGAAGCTGCAGGAGGCTGATGATGATGATGATGACACGCAGCAAAATGTTTGCGCATGCAAACTGCTGCGTGTAACCCCTAACAACGGTAATATCGGCGCTGGAAAGAAGATGTCAAACTCAGTACACATGTTGTTCTCTATTTCGGCACGTACATTAAGGTCCGTGTCGGACTGTACTTATTATTTCCATACATGGAACTATATGGGTCATTCTCAGATCTGGCAACACTGCAAAAAACGTCACTTTGGCATTGACATTGACTTATTCGGTTTTTACTTACCGGTTAAATTGGCGCGTTTGTTGGTTGACTAATGATATTCAGAATTCGAATCGAACACCAAAACACTTGCTTTTCTCTCATCTCTGCCTTTTAAAACAACGATATGGGTCTCCTAGAATTGTGTGAAAAATATTTCCAAACCTCGAACCTCTATGAAGTTTTGCAAATTCCTGAAACTGCCTCAGACAAAGAAGGTAAGTGTACATAAGGATTGTCGAAGTTCTTCCTATGCAAATAATATTCCAAGTTATATGCATTGGTGCAATATATGGAGCCCTAACTGCTACCAGACTCACTGGGACAACTTCAGTTACAACAAATTAAACTAGTTGAATAAACCAGTTTGTTCATGAAGCACTTTCGAAACCTTTGACATTTTTCTGTCTGCTGCTAATAAGGCTGCATATAAAAACTGCTTTTAAAAAATTTATAGTACTGACATCCCAAAAATATTTTAATAATAAAAAAATAAATTTTCGACAAGTTGCTATTGTAAAAGATAAAATAATTATAAATATCACTTTCACTTGCAGTCAAAAAGGCCTATCACCGCTTATCACTGAAAGTACATCCAGATAGAGTAGAAGAAGATGAAAAACTTGAAGCAACTGAGAAATTTAAAGTTCTGGGAAGCATCCATGCCATTCTCACTGACAAAGACAAAAGGGCCCTATATGATGAGACCAAATGTGTAGATGATGAAGACTTCAATGTTATCATTGACAGGGACTGGTCAGGATACTGGAGGGTCTTGTTTAAAAAAATCACTGACGAAGACATCAGGGCTTATGAAAAAGAATATATTGGTAAGTATTAAAGATGGGCTCAAACTAAATAAAATAAAAAGAAAACAACTAGGAAGAGTACCATCAACACGAAAAGAGTAAGAAGTATTAAACATAACTGAAATTGGATTCCCTGCATTTGTGTTGATGGCAATAGGCTCACAACCTATTGTATGTTATAGGGGTCATAGGACATAGGTTCACTATGTGGGTGAACTATAGCTACACCTCTGCCTTAGCCTTCAGGGAATACAGGCGTCATGTTATGATATATAATTAAAGAAAAGTATATTCAAACTATCTACTGTGCATGGGTATCAAACTTATCATTTCACAGGCTCAGCAGTGGAAAAAGAGGACATCAAGCAAGTCTATTTAACTGCTAAGGGTGACATGAATTACATTGTGGACCATGTACAATTTGCCAGAACTGACCAAGAACCAAGAATTAGGGAGCTTCTCAATGTAAAGATGCAATTTTCTCTTAAAATAACTGTTAACTAACTGTAAACTACTATTGACCATTAGCAGTTTAGTAACTTCTTTGCAAACTGTGTTACTACTAATTTTAGTTCATTAAATAGTTATAAAAGATAGTATTAAATCAAAGCTTAGCACTTAATTTTGTTTTCAACATTCCATAATGTGATTATAATTATGTACTAGTAGCGCCCCGCGGTTTCACCCGCACAAGTGTTGATACCGTGGGAATATCAGGGTATAAAGTATACTACGAATTAATCCTGGTTATAAACTATGTGTGCCAAATTTTATCAAAATTCGTTCAGCCGTTTGTGTGTGAAGAAGTAACAAACATACAAAAACACTCACAAACTTTCACCTTCATAATATTAGTGTGATTCTCCTATCGTTAAAATTTTAAGAGACTAATTTAAAACAGTTATTAATAAGCTTTTAATATTTTATTTAAACAAAGATTCCTCAATATACAAAATTACTAATGCATAATTGCATTTTAGGAAATGATAAAGAATGGAGAAATACCGGAATACAAAATATTTACTAATGAGCCAGCTAAAAAGAGACTCAGAAGAATCGCTAAAGAGAAAAGGGAAGCTAAACTAGCTGAAGAAATGCAAAAGGAGTTAGAAATGGATTCAGGTATAGAATTTTTTTTTTTTTAGATGTTTCTTAATTGACATTTTAATAAAATATTGACTGCCTCATTGGTCTAGTTGTTGCAAGCACTACTGTGGAGCATGAGGTTACGAGTTCACTTACATTGGACTTAAAACATAACTGGTGAAAAGTGGATAATAATAATAAGTACACCTCTGACATTCCCTTCAGGGAATACAGCCACAGGCATGTATGTTTATGTAAAATACTAACACATGTTTTCCAGTATTCATTATTTTGTTTTTTTTTTCTAGGCCCTAATAGCCTAGAACTGATGATAAAACAAAAACAACAATCAAGGGTTCAACAAATAGACTCCTTTATTGATGACTTAGCTGCTAAATATGGCGGCGGTAGCAAAAAAAAGGCAACTAAAAGGAAATCTGTGAAGACAGAAACATCAACGAAAAATAAAAGAAGGAGATAATTTTTATATTTTTAATTAGTACTAAATTATAAAATGACAAGTTTTTGAAACCAAAACACATCTCATATTGTTTAAATTCAAAAAATATACCAACAATAGTAGGGCTGTTATTTTAACAATGTCATAACACTCAAATGCCAAATATGAACCACTATTTTGCAGCTTCTCTTTCCACAATTCTTTTGTCGCCCCTTTACGAAAATATATTTTGCCATGAATCACTGTTATGAATGTCTTATTACCCTATAGAAAGTGTAGGTATTAAAATTATTAAAATAAAAGTCGCGTATTTAACCCCAAATAACTTTCTAGTACCTTAACTCAGTCTCCTTCTTCCATTGCCACTTCCAACTGACTTTCAGAATAAAATGGACCATGTTCAACATAAGTATGAAGTCTCCCAATAATCACAGTATCAAATGCAGGTGAATGAGCCAACCTTTTGATAATGTCATACTTTGCTTCATTGGTTTCTTTTGTGTAAACTGTTGACCGATCCAGAAGGAACTCAATAAAACCTGCAAAGTAGAAATAAGATTAGTTTATTTATTAAGATCTGTTTTTAATTAATGTATTTGCACTTGCACAATTTATGTAAAATTCTTATGTAAAATAAAACTTTAACTTTGAAACTAAAAATGGTTTAATTTCAAATTATTCAACCTCTAAAGAGTGAATAAAAAGAAATGATTTAGATAAAACTAGCACTCATTTTCAATACATCAGGAATCAGTAGACAAGTACATTTGTAGTACTAGGACTAGTAGTAGGACATTTGCCTCCACATCATTGATTCCAGCAGATTTTCTAACTAATAATAATCTATACTAATTGTTATTGTTAGGAGGTTCCTCTCTCTGGAGCCCTGACCACCGGTAGCTTGGACCCTGTTCCCGATACCGGTGGGCTACTATTTTTTATATTTTTAATGTTTTTATATATTTTTTTTATATTCTAATATTTAAAAATATAATTTATATGTATATAATGAAATAAAGGAAATAATAATCTATACTAATATTGAGGTAAAATTTGTTTGTATGTAGGGGGTAATCTCTGGAACTACCAGTCTGATTTGAAAAATACTTTTTGCATCAATTCATGAGGAAAGCTATTTAACATCACGCTATGGCCCTTAGGAGCCGAGCAAATAGAAAAAAGTCAGAAAGAACACTAAGTGATAAGTAACTAAGTGAAGGCAGGTGATGCATTGCGACGGGGTGGGTCGGGGGAACAAGAAGTTTCACGCGAACGAAGTGGCGGGCTGAAGCTAGTACCTACATAAATATGTGGCTTTCATAATTTTACAGTAGGTTAATTATATAAATTACCTGCAGCTCGAGCTACCATTTCTTCACCCCATTGGTGTTGACAAACAGCATCCAATAGTACAAATGCAGCCTGTTTTATATCGGGAAATGGATTTTTGCAGATCTCAAATAAAGTTTCCATAGGTTGAGAATCCAATGTCCTGAACCATTCACGTGTCATTAATGTGACCCTGTGGTCTACAGGAGTTGAAACCATTCGGTTAGACCCTGGGGTTGCACTAACAGCCTGCATTGTTGGATCTTTTTCTATACTCACTAGTCCAGCAAAGCAATGTAAAGCGCGTATCTTGATATCAGTGTCGCTGTTCCTGATGAGCTGACTCACACTATCAACAGCTTGAGTATATTTACTGCCTACAAAAAAATACAGTTTATTATTTTATCTAAATGTTATATGGTAGGGGAGCCCAGAGGGTTTTTGAGCAAGCATATTCAGGGCGAGAAGTTGATAGCTGAGTAGGTCTGGCATGAGGAGAGAACACCGAAAATATATTTAAAAAGTTTCTGATAGGAGACCCCTGGTCAGGAGACCACTTTCAGATTTCAAAAAAGGGCCGAAATTAAAGTGATCTTCAGAGGCGTTGGTTTTGGCATGATTGGGTCTGGCCTAACCCATAATGACTTAAATAGGCAAATCTGACGGAGAAATTGTGGGCTTTCCCCAAATCTGACGACTTTGAAATCTCAGATTTGGGCCATTTCTAAAAGGATATTCAGGGCGAATGAAAGTTATTCTGTGCAATAGTGTTACATGTCCTGATAGTGAATATATAAATATCTGACGGGATGATGGAGCCTTTTGGCAAATATGAGGAAATTTCATCAATTCAGAAAATTACCCAAAAGTGGCCATAATTTTGCATTTATCCCTAAATCAAGGAACCTAATAGCTTCGATTACTGTTTCCATTGGAAGGTGACACGTTTATGAAGATTTCTTCATATTCAGAAGTTTGAAAATACTAAACACTTGAACGTAATGATTGAAAGTTAAGTAGCAAAATTAAAACATCGTCGGAGTGCACCATAAACAAAGTTGATTATTTCAACATTTTACTATTACACCAAGTAAACCAATTATTTCAAAAACATCCTCATCTTATGGGCTATCTAAAGAACTAACAACGTTTTAAAAAATATTGAGAGATGCCCGTCAATTGTTTGATAAAGCTGGCAAAGGTGGAAAGCCATACTAACTAAAATTAACGAAAACATTAAAGTAACTACTTGTTTACGTCGTAATACTTTTCTATTCGAGGTTTTATTGTAACTACGAACCTCTGCGCTCGATATCGTTACTGATATCGCCTCCAACTCTCAGTGATAGTTCGTTATGAGAGTTTTGTTAAATAAGTCCCAACACTGCTTCTTAGGCCGCCAGCTGCTAGTTAACTAGATTAAATGACAGATCATGAGATACAAATTTATTTCTAACCGATTTCTAATAGAGGGAGGTTATCAGTTCGTCTGTATATACAGGATGAATGTTTCAAGTCATCATGTGGATGACCAAATCCACAAATAACTACTGCTACAGTGCAAACGAATAAATCACTTATATTCTAGATACTTTAAAACTGTTAATATCTTAAAATAATTGCTTTTTGTTAAAAATGCGCCCTTTACTGTACTTTGTCGTATATCATTTCTTTCCAGAATTTGATCCTTATTAGCGAAACCATCGGGGGGTATACGACAAAGTAAAGTAAAGGGCGCCTTTTTAACAGAAAACAATTATTTTAAGATAGTAACAGTTTTTAAGTATATAGAATGTAAGTGATTTGTTCGTTTGCACTGTAGCAGTAGTTATTTGGCCGTTAACTAATGTTTTCAACATAATAAATTATATTTTGAATTCATTGTTAAACCATAATTAATCAATTTGTTTATCTGATTTTAGTTAATCTTAAAAATGTCCACTTTCCTTTACTTTGGCGTGTATCATTTCTTTCCAGAATTTGATCCTTATTAACGACACCGTCGGAGGGTGCAATAAAACAGGCAGTGTTTTTTTTTTCAAAATCTACAAGTTCGATTCCTGGCTAGAGCAATTGATTTTTCAAAAATTTAATGATGCAGTTTTAGTATTCGTCAAAATCGACCCCGTGACTCCTTTAAGAATTTTTCGGTATTACCTATAGTTTCGGATGTGGTCATCCACATGATGACTTGAAACATTCATCCTGTATATACAGACGAACTGATAACCTCCCTCTTTTAGAAATCGGTTAGAAATAAATTTGTATCTCATGATCTGTCATTTAATCTAGTTAACTAGCAGCTGGCGGCCTAAGCAGCAGTGTTGGGACTTATTTAACAAAACTCTCATAACGAACTATCACTGAGAGTTGGAGGCGATATCAGTAACGATATCGAGCGCAGAGGTTCGTAGTTACAATAAAACCTCGAATAGAAAAGTATTACGACGTAAACAAGTAGTTACTTTAATGTTTTCGTTAATTTTAGTTATTATGGCTTTCCACCTTTGCCAGCTTTATCAAACAATTGACGGGCATCTCTCAATATTTTTTAAAACGTTGTTAGTTCTTTAGATAGCCCATAAGATGAGGATGTTTTTGAAATAATTGGTTTACTTGGTGTAATAGTAAAATGTTGAAATAATCAACTTTGTTTATGGTGCACTCCGACGATGTTTTAATTTTGCTACTTAACTTTCAATCATTACGTTCAAGTGTTTAGTATTTTCAAACTTCTGAATATGAAGAAATCTTCACAAACGTGTCACCTTCCAATGGAAACAGTAATCGAAGCTATTAGGTTCCTTGATTTAGGGATAAATGCAAAATTATGGCCACTTTTGGGTAATTTTCTGAGTTGATGAAATTTCCTCATATTTGCCAAAAGGCTCCATCATCCCGTCAGATATTTATATATTCACTATCAGGACATGTAACACTATTGCACAGAATAACTTTCATTCGCCCTGAATATCCTTTTAGAAATGGCCCAAATCTGAGTTTTCAAAGTCGTCAGATTTGGGAAAAGCCCACAATTTCTCCGTCAGATTTGCCTATTTAAGTCATTATGGGTTAGGCCAGACCCGATCATGCCAAAACCAACGCCTCTGAAGATCACTTTAATTTCGGCCCTTTTTTGAAATCTGAAAGTTGTCTCCTGACCAGGGGTCTCCTATCAGAAACTTTTTAAATATAGTTTCGGTGTTCTCTCCTCATGCCAGACCTACTCAGCTATCAACTTCTCGCCCTGAATATGCTTGCTCAAAAACCCTCTGGGCTCCCCTACCAATATGCCTACACATCAATGAGAATTTACAATCTGCAAGATTTAGAGCATTACTGAGGTGTCGATGACAAGAGTAGCCACTGTGTGGAGGTTGGAGGGGCTGCTCAGGGTCTCAAGATAACTCTTGCGGGTTGTACATGCAGAACTGTAACATACATACCTAGTGCAGCTAAGCATAATTTTCCTTCCACAGTTGTGCCAATAAATCCTAAAGTATCCAGAGCAACGGGCAAAATGGTTTTATCACCAGATTGGATTGTTTCAAATAGTGTATCAAAAACTACAGAATGTTTCTCGAAAATTTCTTTAGGGTAGCTGTGGGCAATGCATCCAAAGAACTTCATGTAACCTGAAAATTAAAAAAAAAACTTTTTAATTTCATAAATTCAGACAGTTAACAGATCAGCCCATTGAGGCCATCAACACTAATAATTTCAGACATCTTTTACATACTTACACTAATTTCAAAATATGATTATGACTATTAAAATAGTACCTGGTATTAACAATCCACGAAGTGGATTCGTTTTTAGCTCTGTAACATAAGCCACAATCCTCTGAAGTTCTCCATTTTTAACCAGATAATTAATGCCATGAGGTTTGATTACCAATCTTGATAATAATTCCAGTATGTTCACTTGGTAAAGTACATCGTCCGTATGCAATTCTGATACCATGAAATCTACATATTTCAAATCAGCACATAGCTTAAACAGCTCATAAGACTTTGTTGAGATATTGACAACTACCTGAAAAAATACAGCTGTCTATTATACCTGACAATAACAACCAATGATTCAAGACATTCAAGAAAAGGGACCTCATGAGATAGGTGTTTATATTATATTTGTTGTTAAATTGCCATGTAAGTAACTACCTCAAAAACATTACACTTGCTGCTGCTGTTATACTCGAGTGCAATCCGCATTTCATCTAAAACTTTAGGATAAGCCTCAACTGGTAAGTTTGACGTTATCAAAACAGCTTCATTGGCTACACCCACATCTGTATCACTGACTAGTTGCGCTGTAGCGACAAACACATCAATATACTGTGGTACAGGCAGTAGGTTGGGGTCAGCAGAAACCGCCTTCATTACCTAGAAATATATTAATATATTATCATCCATCACATAAACTATTATCTAGAATCATTATTAACTTATTTTTGTTCCCAAACAGAAATAAATGTATGTTACTGACTTGATCAATAGCAAGTCTCCTCACACAACTTTTTTCATGACGAAGCAAGTACATGACATGACTTGTGAAATTTTTCACCACATCTCCAGCTTGAAACTTCTCGAAACATATTCTTAAGACATCGCATGTTAAGTCTACGTAAGATCTGCAAAATGTTAACAACTTAAAAGTGATCTAGTTAGTCTAAAAGCAGGAACTTAAACAAAACAAGGAGAAGACCAGAAAAGGACGTTGAGACATACGTGTTTGGGACGTTGAGACATTGGACGATTTTAGATATTCCAACATCTCTTATTGTAGTGATTGCTTCACCAGCAGGCTTGAAAGCAAGTAAATTTTTGATATCATTTAGTGCAGTCGGCCTTTGCTCTTCTTTCTGCAGTCGACCTATAAACTGCCGAAACTGTTCAGTGTCTTCACTTGCCATTTTTATAAAAAGTTAACTTCTTGAGAATTTACGTTTAATCAATGTCGAAAAATAAAGAGAAGTGCGATAATAATTAAAATTTCATGAAGACAACAAACAAAACAAATTCTATTTCTTGATGTCAAACAAATGTCGAATCATTCATGTCATGAATGAATAAGATGAATACGTCAGTGGATGAATGTCATGCGGCCATCCATATCTGTCAAATCGTGTAGTCTATGGTCAAATCATTACTAGAGCTGAGCCTGAGTGAGGCTGCGTTTTTATGCTGTGGTAAATAAATTAGAAGTAATGTGTGTGTTTTTTGTGGATCACTCACTGTGAAAGGATTGTAGTTCAGGCAATATTATCGTCAAAATGTCCGCCAACTCCACCGTAATTAACGTCAACTGACAGTAGCAGTCAGATTGTATTCGCCAGCACCACCGCGGCACCGCCTCTCACTGTCTGAACTGCACACGGCACCCGGTCGTTATGCTAGGTCATAGAGGAAAAATTTTAAAATGCTAGGTGCACACGCAATGACTATGATCGCTGACGGAGTGACGGCTTTCCAACGATGTCAAAATCTCACGTTCTCCACACACAGATTTGGCCAGGGACACTGACCTGTATTATACAAGTACACTGGACTTCATACTATCGATGACAAAATGAAAACATTTGATTTTCGCCATGATGGCGCTGATAGCAACGTGAGCGTCCGTGGAACTAATATTAGAGATGAGACATATTATTCTTCGATAAAAAAAAAATACTTTTATGAACTTGCCATGATGGCGCTGATAGCAACGTGAGCGTCCGTGGAACTAATATTAGAGATGAGACATATTATTCTTCGATAAAAAAAAATACTTTTATGAACTTTAAAGTCTGGCAAACGAAAGTAGAGACTGAAAAATCGCGGCAAATTTAAAAAATATCGGTATAGCAACCCCAAAATTAGTATGACATAACCTGGGATAACCTAATTTGATCCTTTCTAATAATTTGTTTTTGATGAAAAACTGTATTATTTGAACACTACTGCTTAACTTAGACACTTTTGAGTTAGAAAAATGCTCAACAAGATCACAACAACACGCCAACTTCACAGAGCATGTACCTTGTTTTAAAAAAAATAATTTGACATTTTGTCTAACATTGCCATATAAAAAGTCTGCAAATAATTCGAGTGTCTACTTTCGTTTGCCAGACTCTATCGATCGTTATAAATGTTAATCTCAATCAGACAGAGAAAGAAAACAAATATTATAATTAATCATTTATTTTGTTCATTAAAAACTTTTTTAAACAATCTGAACATTAAAATTTGAGATAAATGTGTTGAATTAAAATGATAGTTTTGTAGGTAAACATGAAATAATTGAATACACCAGCTAGTGGATTAATCATATTCGGTATAAATAATATCATCCAAGAAGGCAGCGGGAGGCTGAATGGGATATTCTTGGTGTCGCGCCATGTCATGTAGGTTATAATACACATATGGGAGCAACATCCAAGTGTTCGTTTTCCTACAATGCAATTACAATAGTAGCCAACTATTTCATTCCTGCCTTGCAAATTATTATCGATCTAGATGCAGACAAAATAAATTCGATTGTTTTGGTGTCTTCGAGTGGATTCTGGCTCTTAAAAGCCAATTAACCTTTTAACCGCTTACGTCGGATTAATCCGACAAATATTTTCGTGTGCATTACGCCAGAGTCGTATATATACGACAAAATAACACAGCTCGTTTCATCGGTACCTATATTTTTTCGTTTTTTTTTTGTCGGGCGCTGATGGCACGAATACTGATATAAAGTCCGGCGGTTAAAAGGGATCAGAAACGATAATTTCGTATTGACTCAGGTCATAATCGATTTAAATCGATGAAAAAAATCCTTGAAATATGAGTCAAAAACTGAACTTTGAAGAAATAAAGGTTCAGTTTTCGACTTATATTTCGGTGAATAACTCCGAAACCTGATGGTTTAGGATATTATGTTATATTACATTTTTTGTTTGTATTAGTGTCGTCTATCTAAATATATCTTTCGTTGTGCACCGCGATTCTGAAAAAAAATCAAAATGGCGGCCGACGTTAGGGCCACCCTCCATACAAAAATCTTCAAACCCCTTTAATTATTTTATAAAAGATATTTTGTGGCAGCCCTTTCCTACAAAAAAAACATGGCATAGTCACCATCACGGACGTTGTGATTGGGGTTGTTGAATTTACCAACACCGATTGCGAACTATAGGAAACTTGTAGTACGGTTAATCAGCTTTTATTTAGCTAAAGAACATTATGCTAACATAATATCAAAAAAGTACTTATGTGGACAATGCTTTTCCCATTTATTTTTGTGTAAAAGTTCGGGAGCACAAAGTTTTACGCCAAAAACATTCGAAAAAAGTAACCGTCGAAAATGACATCTCAAAAGCAAGCTGGGCTGCCACATCTCATTCAGTGTTGTCATTTAACTAATATATTTTACCATAAAAGCATCTATATACGACAAAAACTATGATTAAGTTGTTCCCTCAGAAGTTGGCTATGGCAAACTCGGCCACCGTTGGCAAAGTTAACAGGTTTCACGGTAAGAAAAGAGGGTAGGGCCCACAAAATACTGCCCTGTGATACACAAATTCAACAGACTCTTCAGAACATAACTATCAAGCCCGATTTGTTTTCTATTGGATAGGTAGTCAGCAATCAATTTCAGAATCAGAATTCTAATGAATAAGCCGCATTCGATTAGAGTTTGGATCGTCATTATTTTCGACGAATGGTACAAATAAAACCTCAACCGTATATGAAATCTTATCTACTTATATGTACATTACAATAATATGACAGAGTGTTCTAAGTATACGACTTTTTCGCTCGCCAGTCTAAGAATTCATCAATATCATCTTCATTATCTGAATCTCCATGATCGTCTTCACTCATTTTTTCCATGTCTTGTTTTGTTTTTTTAGTTTCTTCCTTTTTTAACTCAAGGTCTAAAACTCTGTAAAAATAAATATATGTAAGTCATCAGGATTTCTTCCTAGGTACAAAATTTTAATGAAACCCCGGTGCGCTAGGTAAGGCAGCCCGCGAAATTTGCTATCATAGCGCTTTCACCTTAATAGAATTATACCCACTTTGACCAAATCCTGATTTGTTCATCGATTTCATCAATTTGTCGTTCAGCTGTTGCTTCTTCCTGCTCGCCAGCAATAATTTCTGCTGATGCGGTTGCTTCTTCCTTTATTTCTTTCTGGAACTTATCCCATTCCTCTTCAATTGGGTCTTTATATTCAATATTCCGTACCTGAAAAAGATAATACAAGTTATTTTTTGTTAGTTTAATGCATAGATAAGCGTGCGTGAAGAGTATCCATATAATTATGTTTCGTAGGCAACCGGGACTGTATCGCAAATAGCAAGAACACATCCAGCAGTGTACATTTTGAGTTGCGAACATTGGTTGCTTCCCATAACGAATATTCCCGATCAGTCACACCTTGTCGTCCACACTGTTGACGATCGGGAAAAAAGTTCCGTTCGTCAACTCTGCTGCACTGGACGAACGGGACATTTTTTTTCCGATCGTACGTGCAAGAGTTAAGGTTTAGAAAAGTAAAATTAAAGATGACACGAATTTTTTAAATGCTTTAATTACTAAGAACTTTTTTTCCAGACTGTCATCAGTCTTAACGACAATGGTGTTACTGATCGGGAACAATCGTAACAACAAATGCTGATGATGATGCTGGAAACAAAAATGCAACGTGCGCTATTTTGGTATATTGAAGTGTAAAAGTGTCAAACCTACTTACAGAAAATAAATCATTTATCATTTACCCATGAACATAGGCTACTATTTTAACTAGAGACCCATGAATACGGCAGCCTAATTGCGGAACGCCAAATCGTCAAATGATTCTGATCAGTTGGCTTCATTTCTATCACAATTGGCTTCATTTTACGATTTTCGAATTGCGAAACTCTAGTTTATTATGAAACCAATTATGAACGTTAAGGCTCTGCGCAGAAACTAGAGTTTCGCAATTCGAAAATCGTAAAATGAAGCCAATTGTGATAGAAATGAAGCCAACTGATCAGAATCATTTGACGATTTGGCGTTCCGCAATTAGGCTGCTGATTATACTGAATATTATATAGGATAACATGTTGCCAGCAACACTGCAATATTCCATGTTATTAGCAACATGTTTACCGCAACACGAAAACATTAAAGCCGGGTATCGTTAGGCCACATTTGTTAAAAACACTGTTTATAAACAGTTTATATAAACAAAGGTGATGAAACATTGTTTATTATACATGTTGCCGTGTTCCCCACTTCGAGTGGAGAGCAGGACGAAGCATCTATAACCAAAAATCTACAGGTGTGGAATTGTGGATGTTGTGCAAGTTTCAGAAACAGTGTTTACGGTAGAGTTGTTAATAAGCACGTCATAAACAGTTTATTAACAAATGTGGCCTAATGAATACCAGGCAATGTTTCGCAACTTTGCCTCCCACTGAATAACTGAATAGGCGCTGTGGCCAAGCGACTTTACTTTTAAATTGCAAAAATTCACATTCGTTTCGTTCAAAGCTCGGCGGTTTCTGACAAGTGTATATACGGCATTATGATAAAAATGTTCAGATGTTGCAAACGGCAAACCGTGGAACCTGGAACGCAATAAAAGTGACTTTTTTAACTTTTTTATTTTGACATGATATTTACTTATTTATTTTTTGATCCGAAGGCCAAGATTTCAAGTAAACAGTGATCTTGTGTATTTACTAACCACTCCGATGTTAATGTCACAAGGGTGGCCGACAAAAATATTAAAGTACTTTTCTATAAATAATTTGAGATCAATGAGTAGTGCATATAATAAAATGGAAGATTCATGCATGTTGAAAAACTTTAAAGCGTGCATTCCACCTTTGGACCTCAGCAGTCATAAAGGTCAAGCTGGAAGAATAGGAGTTATTGGAGGATCATTAGAATATACAGGCGCACCATACTTTGCTGGGATAAGTGCATTAAGAGTTAGTATTTCTATTTTTTGTGTAATAGAATAGAATCTTAATATATTAATAAGGATATTGTTTATCATTGCAGGTTGGGGCAGACTTGAGTCATGTATTCTGTACTAAAGATTCAGCCACTGTTATAAAGTCATACAGTCCCGAGCTAATAGTGCACCCTCTATTAGACTTTCCAAATGCTGTGACAGAGATATCACAGTGGCTTGAGAGGCTCCATGCAATAGTCATAGGACCAGGACTAGGAAGACAGAAAGAAACATTCAATGTAGTTACAGAACTAATAGAGGTCATAAGAGAAAAGAGGATCCCACTGCTTATCGATGCTGATGGATTGTTTCTGATAACTGAAAAGATACATCTATTAAAAGAATTCATGTCACCAGTAATATTAACTCCAAATAAAATAGAGTTTGATAGGCTTTGTGCCAAAACAAATGGGCCTTCTGGGTTGAGCCAGTTAGGAAAATATGTGACCGTATTTAAGAAAGGACCAATAGATGAAGTGTTCAGTGTAGATCCTGGGGTTCAATGGAAATCAAATATTGGTGGTTCTGGAAGAAGGTGTGGTGGACAAGGGGACTTGCTCTCAGGAGCTATTGCTATTATGATGAACTGGACCTTAGCCAACCAAGATAAAATTGAGATAGAGACACATGGAGATAAAGTTTTACTGGCTTCATCTCTGTCATGCTATGCTGCAAGCCGTTTGATAAGAATGTGTAATGAGAAAGCTTTTGCAGTTAAAGGACGAAGTATGGTAGCTTCCGATATGATTGAGTACATCCATGAATCCTTTGAACAATTATTTGGGAAATAACTTCGGGTATATATTATCAATTTTAGTACTGCATTTATTTTAGTGAATAAGATTTATGTAAATGTTTAATTTATGTTATTCATGCATCTATTAAGCATAAAAGGCTACAATAGTTTAAGTTTTACTGTGTTATTGTATACCTGTTAATGGGGCATTGTTGTAATATGAAACAAATTTAAATAAAATTTACAAAGTAGAGGTATTTTTATAAAATGAATGCTTACCTTAGCATCTAGAATAGGATCATCAAAGAAACCTTCTGGAATAGGCTGTTCTGGTCCTTGTGCACCTTCTACTTCTGATGTACTGGTTGCTGGAACATCTGAAATAATATTTTTTGTAAAACTCATATTTCATGATCTTATGGATACTGTCATTGCAAAGGCTTCTCTTATCTTCTTGATCAATATTATTGCTGTCAGAATGCAGTTTGATCAGACCATGTTCAAGTGTCTAGGGTCCACTGATAACAATGAGAAAATTAATTTTGCAATAAAAAAAACATATAAGGTGCTATAAAAATATCTGCTACAGCTTCAATGGGAGACAGTATTTTGTACAAACTGTGTGTGTGTTTTGTTTCTGAATGCAGTACAATCCTTGAGACGTCGAATCCAGCTATGTATTGAAAACAATGGTCATAATTTTGAACAATTAATCAGTTAAGGTTTAATAGGTAGGTAACATAAGAAAAATAAAGTGTTTTGTTAAAAATGAGGTCTTTTCTTTAGTTTGCCGTATGTCATTACTTCCCAGAATTCGATCCTTATTAGCAACACTATCAAATAGTGTAAAATTACAAATATTGATTTTTCAAAAATCCAATGATGCAGTTTTAAATTTCATAAATATCGAGCCTGTGACTCCTTTGAGTACTTTTCGCTATTCCTCATAGTTTCGGATTTGGCTATCCACCCCCACTTGGAAAATTCACCCTGTATACTGCCCCTGATGTTATAATAAACAGTAAGTGTGTTACTGGTGAGACTTTTTTTACAGTATTTTGATCCTTAAATCAAGCCCTCTAAAGAACATTTTTCTTTTTTTTTATATCTAAATTATTAACAAAGTTACAATAAGCACAATCACAGCAAATGTTATGAAGAATGATTGAATCTTCTTTATTTAAGGATCATAATACTGTAAAAAAAAAAGCATAACATCAGTAACACAACATACTGTATTTATATAACATTGGGGTCAGTATAGGCAGGTAAATACTGTCTGCTGTCAGAAAGTGTTCCATCTAAGTTTATGTAATATCCCAGACATCTAGAGAACCAATATAATTTTTTTTCCTTGTTTATCTTGCAGTTGGTTGCAAACCTTGAGCAGATTTTAAATAATATCATGGAATAGTTTCTGTATCTTACACTAGCTATTCTTATAGTTGCTTCTTTTGCAACTGTAAAACAGTTAATCAAACTCAAAGCATTTATTTCAATTAAACCAATTACAGGCACTTTTGAATTGTCAAAGGGTCGGTCAGTCAGAAAGATGAAGCTAGTTGCCCATTCCAAAGCGTAGGTACCTATGGGGAAGAACGGGCAAGAAACTCCATGGACACTCTTTTAAATTATTAATACACACAAACCCCAAACAGGAATAGTCTACATGGTTTTAAAATGATTTTAATTACATTACATTACAAACCTTCATTACTAAGAGCTATCGTAGAAAGGTTCAAAGGTGTCCTTTTGATTTCTTCATCATGGAATGAAATTACTTGAGGTGCAGTATTTTTAGGAATCGGAGGCATTTGTGACTCAGCATTCTTCAAAATTCCTTTCAACCTTTTTTCAGGTGGTGCGTCACTGAGGGGACTCTCACTTTTATGTTTTATCTTCCCAACAGTGAAATTATTTGTCAATTCCTTTAACTGTTTGGCCTTTTCAACATTCTCTCTGTGTTGTTTACTATTCAT
Organism: Amphipoea oculea; assembly: GCA_945859645.1. Lineage (NCBI taxonomy): Eukaryota > Metazoa > Arthropoda > Insecta > Lepidoptera > Noctuidae > Amphipoea > Amphipoea oculea. Next base: position 13,500,040 of record OX243871.1, on the reverse strand, counting down.
GTGTACTTGCCACACATGTTCCGACCGCACTACTGAGTTACAAAGTATACACATTAGCTGTCCAGTATTGTTATACTTTGCAAGAGGGTTATCTATTTTTTTGGGCTTAATATGCTTCTTTTTCCGTTCAGCCATTAAGCGACGCATCTCTTCTTGCTTTTTTTGCTTCTCTATTTGCAATCGAAGCGCCATCCTAGTTACTTTTGTAAATATTTGACGAGGAAGACAAAATTAAGGTTTGGTGTTCAAATTAACAACAGGCGTTTTGGGTTTAACAAATTATATTTTACCACTTGAAACACAATTCCATGACAGTGTCCTTTATTCTTGGAACAAAAATGTTACAAAAATCATTCATAAAATAAGTATCAGAACCAACTCTATCAAAGTATCAATCAACAAAATTGGGATTGGGTCATTGGGACTTGGGTTGGGAGTCACAATTGACGGCATTGACATTGACATGATTGACACATTGGCACTGACAGTGACACGAAAAAGTAGAGTACCTAGCTATATCGATTGAAAATAGAAAACCATTCCTGCCGTTTTTTATATTATAAAAAAATACTTCTCTACATGTTTCAGACCAATATATGTTAAAAGATTGCACGGATGCATTTTTTTGCCCTGTTTGTATTCTAGAAAAAATTTTTCAGCCAGGACAACAAGGCTTCACCTTACGAAACGAGGTAATAAAGTCTTCGATCATGGCGGCCCATCTTTACACAAAGAAGACTTAACTAACTGCTCGGGAAATTTGGATACACAAGAGTAGTTATACTGCCACGGCCTTGCCGCTATAAGTGGCAGCTTAGGCCCCGGGGCGGCAAGCGGTAAAAACAAATATTATACCAAAATGTATGAACCATGCCACGACGCATCGCTCGCAGCGTCGACGCTAGACAAAAGAAACCGCGCCGCTTGCCGCTGCTAAGCCAAAAGTCGTGGCCGGGCGGTAAGTGTTATGCTAGACGCAGCGACTTTAGTCGCAGGCGACTCCCTGGCGATTTCAAAATCTGTGTGTTTACGTGACATTTTGAAATCGCGAGTCACGACATTCTTAATACAGGAACACTCCCTGGCCTCTACCCTCCTTAAGCAGTCTCATTGTCTGATGTATTTGTTATTTATTTATTGTAAAACACCATGTAAATAGATGGCACGCTGTATAGTACATACTAATTCCATGATGGCACAGCAATCCAACTCGACCCATAGACATTATGACTCGACCGGGGAGAGCTGGAAAAAAAAAAATAATAATAATAGTGGAAAGCAACATTTTAGCCATCGATCACTAAAAAAAACTTTTAGCATGGATCTACAGATGATGAACTTAGTAATAAAAAGATGGTAAAACTACAATTTAGAACATATCACATTTAACAGAAAGCATGCAAATTTTCAGATAGTTAACATTTTTGTCAATATTATATAAAAAAAAAATCTCTAATCGTCTAAAAGGCAGTTGTATAGGGTCTGGAAGTAGTAGTGGAGAATAGTTAATATTATAGGCCAATATCCTTTCCTTACTCCTCTCAATAAAAAAAAAAATGCTAGAGAAAATCAGCAGCAGTGGTGGCCCAAGTGGCAACGGCCGCGACTTACGAGTTGTAGGTCGTAGGTTCGAATCCAGACAGGCGCTTTACTTTGTGTAAATTATTTCATCACCACTGCTCTCAAAACGGTAAAGCAAAACATCGTGAGGAAACCGGCAAGTCCTAGAACCAAAAACTCGAAGATAATGTGACATCCAGCAACATGCACTATGGATTACGGGATTAGGGCCCACTCCCTCTCACTGAGAGGAGGCCTGTGTGAGTCCCACCAGTGGGAACATTATAGGCTGATTATGCATGTTATGTATGTAATAGAGAAAATTATAAACAGTTACCTACCTAGAAAAAAAAAAAACAACTCTCTATCTCCTGCGCTATTTGGTTTTAAAGCTGATTTGACTCAGCACTGACTTGTCTCGAGTTTGGAGTCAGTTACTTACCCTGTCTAAATCAGGTTTTCAAACCAAACTGTCGACCTGACTGGTTATATTTCAGAAGAACTCGGCAAAGGTAACCAGACCCTGGGAGTCTTTCTCGATTTAGCCAAGGCCTTCGACGCGGTGTCTTTTTCTGTTCTTCTAAACAACAAATTAGAGATCATAGGAATAAGGAGAACGCTGCTGAAACTTTTTACTGACTATTTAGACCACCGCCGGTACCAATGTGTTAGAATAGATAATATTACGAGCGATGAGCAGAAAAATATTGGTTTTATTGTTCCTCAGGGTAGTATTCTGGGCCCCAACTTGTTCTTCATTCATATTAAACTTGTGTAATGTAATTATTAAAGGGGTGGAAAGGGGTAGTTAATTTTACAGGGGAGGATTTTACTGCGTGGTTTGATTTACTCGAAAATTGGTATAAATAATATTTGAGTCAAGTACACACACACACACACACACGTTGATACAGTTTATATGAAAAATATTATTTATTTGGTTAATAAACATGAAACTTGGCAATATTTGGGTCAGTAAATAATAAAGATTGTCACTTTTAATTTAAAAAAAAAACCCCTTAGAGAATTTAGGTGATGACAAAGTTGATAGGTTAGAAAAATATGTAACCAGCTGTCGGATTAACTCCGAAACTCGGTACTACTAAAACAAAAATAAAACAAGTATGTGTTTTAGGGTTTTTCAAAAATCGAATCCTACCAAGGTGGAAAAGGGTAAGTAATAAAGTTTAAGGTGTGGATATTACTGCTTGCTTCCATTAACTCGAAAATGGGTATGGGTCTTTGAGTCAAGTTATGAACACATCACGAACGATTTTTCAAAATTCCATCCCTGTGCGGGTGAAAAGCGGGGATACAGTTTACTTGAAAAATCTGATTCCTTTGATCTATAAACTTAAAAATTGACCCGAATACTTATTTATCTAAATAAATGATAAAGATCATACCTACATACATTTTCGAAATTTGTAGAGGAAAGTATGAAATTCACGCGGACGAAGTCGTCCTGTGTCGTTAATAAATATAAAGAAGAGCAGAGGGCCTAAAATGGTTCCCTGTGGTACGCCAGATGTAACAACTATAGGGTCTGACTCGTAACCATTTAACAAAAAAAATTTGGGAGCTATTATAAATATATGACACAAACCATCTAAGTAAATTACCACGTATTCCGTTGAAAGCTATTTTTTCTATAAGCAGTGTATGGTCCACCTTGTCAAAAGCCTTCCGAAAGTTTGTGTACACAGCGTCCACTTGAACTTTATAATCCAATTTTTCAAACAAGTAGTTGGTAAATACTAACAGATTAGTTGCCGTTGAACGACGTTTGACAAAACCGCTCGGGTAAAATAAGTTGATGAATGTGGGGGTACACGGCGCCATGCACGAGACGCTCAAAAACCTTTGACAAAGTAGAGAGGATAGAGATGAGGCGATAATTCTCTACATTGTTCTTGTCACCACTCTTATAAACAGGGGTTATAAACGCAAGTTTCCAAATTGCAGGAAAAACACCCTCACGTAGACATTTATTAAAAATTATATATAACGCAGTACACAGGCTATCACGTGTTCTTATAAAAAAGCTATGTGGTAAGCCATCAGGTCCAGCCCCTTTAGAGGAATCTAAGGATTTTAAAGCCGCGCGTACAACTTCCGTGGATAAACATATCTCGGCAATGCAAGACGAGTCATTTGCATAGTGGTTGCCATTTAACGGGGTCCAAAGTAGAGGGTTTGTAGACAGAAGAAAAGAAAGATGAAAATAGATTGCAAATATGTGTGGGGTCATCTAAAGAAACATTTCTGAAATACATATTAGCAGGATAGTTAACTTTTCCTTTTCTAGGTGAGATGTAGGACCAGAAATGTTTTATGTTCTTTGGAATACTGTCTTCGACCGAATCAATATACTTCCGATAACATTTAAGTAATTCTCCGTGAAAAAGCTTGCGATAGTTAGAAAATTTAAAGTAGTCAGATTGATTATTGTACTTCTTCCATTTTATCCAAGCCCGTTCTTTTGTTTTAAAGATTCTTATGAGAGAGGGTGTAAACCAGACAGGAAAACTTGAGTTTCTTATTCTAGTAAGCGGAACATGTGACTTGATAATACCGTACAATTTCTCATAAAAGACGTTATCAGCTTGATCAGAGTCAAGGTGAGATAGTACCAAGTTCCAGTTAATTTTACTCAGGTCAGAATTTATATTATCATAATTAGCTTTATGGAAGTTATTTCTATGGACCGAGCGGTGTTTTAGTGGAGTGTATTGCGTATTCAGACAATTTAATACAGAAAAAAGAGCAGGCAGAGACAAGTATTGCATGATACGGACTGGCAGTCTACATTTGAGATAAACAAGTCTAGTATACGACCTAATTTGTTTTTTGTAATTTAAATTGTGAAATTAATGAAGTTCAAAAATATTTGTCCGATTGTGTTCGAAACTTGTGCGATTGCATGATTCCCATGGTCCAACCAGTCTGTCAGGTAGGTTAAAGTCACCGATAACAAAGTAAGAGTCGGTAATGAGATCGTTAGCTAAGTCTTGCAGCATGTCTAAGTAATGTGTATATACTACTTCATGCGTTCGCGGTGGCATGTACGCAGCACTGATGATATGGCGTTTATTGTGCTGGGAAGTAGGCAGTTGGACAGTGACCTGTTCAATATCTGCCCGGACGAATTGTGTTGGTAACTTAGTAGGACGCAGTTCACGGAGAACAGCTATTAGGGCCAAAGCAGATACGCTACTTTTTGCATCGGCGATCGGCGATTTTGCCGCTGTATCGATGCTGCATCGCGTTTTGGCGACTCTCTGCGTTCGGTCGCGGTATCGGAATCGCGCGTTTTAGCGACTGCTCCGATGCTGGCGCAAATGCCAAATCGCTGCGACCGGCATCCGAATGTGTGCGGAGCGTAGCGTTCATCCGCTGTATCGGGCTTCCGAAAAGAGACTGAATCGCCGCGTTTGGCGTTTTTAAGTGTGCGCTGTGGAATGCTTGGTCGCTGCATTTAGCTTCTAAAAAGCAGCTGAATTGCCGATCGCCGATGCAAAAAGTAGCATGTGTGTTTTGGCCCTTAGAACTCTCCCTCCCGTGTCAGGTTGTATCTTGATCAAAATATGATTCGCGACTATAATAGATATGTATTTACAGAATTGTAGTCTTTAGAATCATTAATATAATATCTCTTGTTCCATAAGCACTTTTCCGGGGCGTAGCTATCGCCGTATCTGCCGTATCAATTTACGGGGCCCCCGGGCTACGAGGGCCCCCAACGTGCGTAAGCAAAAATTAATAAAAACTTCCCAAATTTTTTTTTATTTCACAAGTGACTAAAGTCAAAAAGCGCAAACCAACTATAAATGATTTAATAAAAAATCAGTTTGCCGAAAAAAAGGCAAGGAGAGTGTATATTTAATTTGAATTGCTTGGAAGAAAAAGAAAATCATTGCATAAAATATTTATTCATCATAATTATCTTCTAAAGTACCGGCGGCTCAACAGACAGATCTCTAAGTCCTTGAAAAGCGACCTTCGCCGCTTCAATACAGATCGTATTGAGGAAGCGATAGAGCAAAATAGAGGCTCCAAGGTTTTTGCTGGAGATCTGTCTATTGGGCAGAGCCAGCTTATGAAACTGAAGACTGATGATGGCAGGATCGTATCCGCCAAACCTGAGCTGTTGAGAGAGATCGAGAGGTTCTATGGACAGTTATACACGTCAACAAGCAACCCCGTTACGAATCTGGCAAACGACCCAAGAGCTAGATTGACCCGACACTATACCGAAGACATCCCGGACGTCAGCCTGTACGAGATTAGGATGGCTCTGAGGCAGCTTAAAAACAACAAGGCACCGGGTGATGACGGAATTACGGCCGAGCTCCTGAAGGCCGGCGGAAAACCCGTTCTTAAGGCCCTTCAGAGGCTGTTTGATTCCGTCATACTCGAGGGTAAAACACCACAGGCATGGAACAGAGGTGTGGTGATACTTTTCTTTAAGAAGGGTGACAATGCCCTTCTTAAGAATTATAGGCCCATCTCACTTCTGAGCCATGTCTACAAGCTGTTTTCGAGAGTCATCACGAACCGTCTCGCGCGCAGGTTTGACGACTTCCAGCCTCCCGAACAAGCCGGATTCCGTAAAGGCTTTAGCACCGTAGACCACATACATACGCTGCGACAGGTTATACAGAAGACCGAAGAGTATAACCTGCCTCTCTGCTTAGCGTTTGTGGACTACGAGAAAGCCTTTGATTCGATCGAGACATGGGCTGTACTGCAGTCTCTTCAACGGTGCCAGATCGACTATCGGTACATCGAGGTGCTGAAGTGTCTGTACGAAAACGCCACTATGTCAGTTCGACTCCAGGACCAGACCTCGAAACCTATCCTTCTGCAGCGAGGTGTGAGACAGGGAGACGTTATCTCTCCGAAACTGTTCACCGCTGCTCTGGAGGATGTCTTTAAGGTTCTGGACTGGAAAGGAGCTGGCATTAACATCAATGGCGAGTACATAACTCACCTTCGGTTTGCCGACGATATAGTAGTCATGGCTGAGACTATGGAGGACCTCAGTACAATGCTCGATGACCTCAGTAGAGCCTCTGAAAGAGTGGGTCTGAAAATGAACATGGACAAAACGAAGGTCATGTCAAATGCCCATGTAACACCCACTCTCATGAAGATCGGAGACGCTACACTCGAAGTCGTGGACGAGTATATTTACCTAGGACAAACTGTCCAGTTAGGTAGGTCCAACTTCGAGAAAGAGGTCAATCGTCGAATCCGACTCGGCTGGGCAGCGTTCGGGAAGCTACGCAATATCTTCTCGTCCCACATACCGCAGTGTCTCAAGACGAAAGTCTTTGACCAGTGCGTGTTGCCAGTGATGACATATGGCACTGAAACGTGGTCGCTCACAATGGGCCTTATTAGAAGGCTGAAAGTCACCCAAAGGGCAATGGAGAGGGCTATGCTTGGAGTTTCCCTGCGGGATCGAATCAGAAATGAAGAGATCCGCAGGAGAACCAAGGTAACCGACATAGCCCGAAGAATTGCCAAACTTAAGTGGCAGTGGGCAGGGCACATTGCTCGCAGAACAGATGGCCGATGGGGCCGAAAGGTTCTGGAGTGGCGACCGCGTACCGGAAGGCGTAGCGTTGGAAGGCCTCCCACAAGGTGGACCGACGACCTTGTGAAGGCCGCAGGAACTCGTTGGATGCGAGAAGCACAAAACCGGTCGAAGTGGAGGTGCTTGGGGGAGGCCTATGTCCAGCAGTGGACGTCTTTCGGCTGAAATGATGATGATGATGATAATTATCTATGTCACTTTTTCCAAAATAAAATTTTGGAAAAAGTGACATAGATAATTATGATGAATAAATATTTTATGCAATGTTTTTTTTTTTCTTTTACACAACAGACGGGGCCCCGCCAAGGCACGCTACGCCACTGGCACTTTTCCATAAGAGACTAACTTCGAAAGATGTATTTATGATTCTATTGATTATAATTTATTCTTTAAATACGTATCTGTCATAGTCGCAAATCATATTATGATCAAGATACAACCTGACACTGACCTATAAATTACAAATAGCGTATGAAAAATTGAATTTCGCGGGCTATAACTGCGCATTGCACTTTCTAGCCTGAAGCACAGGTTCAACCTAGTTCAGGCAAACGCAAGTTAGCAACTGTGCGCTATTTTATTTAATTGTTATTGTATTCATTGTAAATGTATCCCCTTTTTCTAAATAAACGATTAATTTATTTTTTGTCAATTAAAACTGTAGTTTGAATTATTTTTATTTTGTTGCTTTGGAGCCCTTTGAGCTGTGGCTTTGGGGTACCATAAAAGTTTGGTTATCACACTTTATATCGTTAAAAAATTAACAAAACATTATGAATATTACGTAGAAAAAACAATATATAATTTTATCTATCACCACTCGTGACTATGGAAGACCTAAGAGATTTGGCATAAGTGGTTTGTCTAAACTGTTTGCTCGCTGACCATGGCATGGCTTCCTTTGCTGTCCTAAGCAATTGATACGCTCTGTAACACGACTGCACTGTAACGGACTTATTTTGTGAAAATTCAAATCCTGTCATAGACGCTAAAATTCTATAGAGTGATGTCAATTTCGGGTTAGTTTTTGGTGCTTCAGTTGGTAGTCGCCAATTTTTTTCGGATTTTCAAAGCTAAAAACTTTAAATAATTTACAATTGCTTGTAGTTTAATGTTTAATCTATTTATAAAATAAGTTTACTTCTATCATCTTCGCGGTATAATAATTAAAACTATAAAACCGGGCTCGAAACCCAATTTTCCAAGATCGCTTATTTGTGGTTCAGTGTGCTGTGTTTATCCCTCATGCTGTGATATTTCAGCGCTATTTTAGTTCTACAATGGACATCGACGTTAGTAAAGAAAACATTCAACCACTGAGAGGTGGAAGAAACCTTGTGCAATTGGGTACAGCGTTGCAAGCTCAGTCGGATGTTGAGGCCCAGAGACAGCTGCAATTGCAAAAAGAGTAAAGTTTTTCTTAACTTATTTTTAAACTTATACGTATAGCTATAATTTTATGTACTCACAAATGTAAAGGCATCTTTTTTATCCGTAGTATCTTCTTATGCAAAAAAATAATATTTACTTGCTTCTTATATATTTTGTGGTGATATTTCATTTGCATGCTACCATTATGACTCGATTTGGATGATTTTCATCATAAATAACCAAATATTTCTTTGATTGCGCCGGCAGGGAACATGAAGCCGCTATCAGACTATATCAGGGCACTGATCCTTTGGATCCCTGGTTCAACTACATCCAGTGGGTTGAACAGTGTTTTCCCAAAAATGGACATGAAGGGCATATTGATAAGTTAATAAAAGACTGTCTACAGTTGTTTGAAAACGAAAGAAAATATTATCAAGATAGGAGATTTGTTAAGTTATGGATAAAATATGTAAGTGCCAATTTTTACCCACCATTCAGTATTGCAGCTCAGGACTCATGTCAAATTCAAGCACAGTGTCATTAACATAATTATATTAGTCTATTTATTACCTTCTACTACTTTGATCTTCTTAGACTTTGATGAACCTCCTTATCAATAGACAGAATAGATTTTCATACCAAGCACAATGTTGAAATGACTTATTCTATGAAGTACTCTTTCCAGGGTAATTGATTAATTATTTAGTTTTGATTATAAATTTAGTAAAATATAAGTATGTTCTACCAACTCTTCATAGTACAGTGTTGTATTATGTTTGCTATAGTGTGATGTTTAATTTATAGGGTGACTGTCTCTCCAACCCCTTGGAGATATATCAAAGGCTTTATAATACTGGTATTGGTGTGGAATGCTCAGAATTCTACCGTGCTTGGGCATGCTACTGCGAGGAGTCTGGAGACTATAAGAAAGCCAATCAGGTGTACATGTTAGGTCTTCAGGCTAATGCCCAACCTTTGGATGAACTGGAGCAGGCACATATGTGAGTGTTATCTGTAAAAATTATGTAACAATATGGGGTGCGATTTTAAATAGCATCTCTGTCTTGTGTTATCTCTTGTCTATAATAATGATAATTATGATATAATGAAATGAGGTTTAATACCATGAGATTTTAAACAGGAAGGGCTGAAGGAGTCAAAAGTATGAGTTCTCGTTTATTTAAAAGCATGCAATTTTCAGTATACTTTTGAATTATTCCCCAGTGATATGCATTATCAGACTCAATGCAGAGTGTCAGACAAGGCTTGCACATAGTCCCCGTTTTTATAAACATTGCTTAAAGTTAAGAGATGTAAATTATATTATTAGCTTTAAGCAACATTTTTACATACATTTATAAATAAACCCATAATATGGTTGTTAAATCAATAAAAACAAGCAAACTGATTGATAAGCATATAATTACATACATTTTCATTAAATTTGTGTTGTGAGGTTAACCCACTAACCACTGACTTATTGTGACCTCTTATGACCTTAAGTCTAGTGTTAATATACCAGACTGAAACCATAGGAAAGATCTCATTTAGTTCAGTTTTTCCACAAGGCTCTAGTAATTTGATGTAATTCAGAATATTGGCAACAAGCCAAGGATATCTGATGTATTCAGTGTTCTTTTTACAATTTCAGCTGTGTTGTAAAGCTAAAACTGGTAACCAATCCTAAATGTTCAATTCAACAAATAATCTAGTATTATATTAGAAGCTCTTCAATTTCTAGCAGTCACTGTACAATATCACATGGTTTTCAGGAACTTTCAACTCTTCTTTGCACAAAGAATGTTACATGATGACTCCCCTACTAAAAGGAAGGCAGCATCAGCTCTGGCTGAGACTAGGATGGCTCTAACATCATTGAAGTCATTCAAGCGGCGTAACATCGCCAATGTTCCTATACAGAGGGTTGGGGACAGTGTTAGGAGTTCTGTTCCTGGGGTTGTGAGACAGCAAGCAGGCAACTATGACAATAGGCTACCCAACTCCAATGTGATGGTCAACATTTATGAGGTAAGAGCTTTAATGTCTAACTAGTCTTGAATTTTACTAACATTAGTTGGATAAGATTGCCATCAACCCAAATAGCAGTATGTTACTCAGCACAACTACATAATATGGTGTACATAATACAGAGTATTCTATTCTACCAAAAACAACTGAACAGTAAATTCAACAGGATGGCCTATTTTAAATATCTGGCGACCACACTTGTGTGTGTAAACATGTTACCGAGTGTCCTTTACAGATGGAGACAGCTAGTTTGCCCTGAGTCATTCACTGATTTGTGTCCCAATTTGATCATGTTTTTAATACTTTCATAAACATTATTCCCAATAGGATGCTCCATCAACCTCACAAGCTGCTATCCCTATTACTGAAGATCCAGGTCCAGCGTCCTTGGTTCAGGCTTGTAGTAATGTTGAAAATCAGAAAGAAGTTGGGATATGGACCAACCCCAAAACCAAAATGGTACACAGTAATGTTGTGCCACATCAACCTTTACCATTTACACGTAAGTAATTATTAGTAGTTATGCAATCTTGCATTTTTCAGCTAAACTATTGTGTAATATGGAACTTTGAATACAAATGTGTTTGAATATTTATTTCAGCATACGAAGATGAAGATGACGTCCTAAGGCTTTCAGCCAATCACATGCCTTATTGCATGGATGACTTATCATTTACTGTGCCTCTATGTGTACCTGATCCCCCAGATTCAACGAAAATTCCTTGTTATAATAAGTCACAGGTTAGCATTCAGTTACATCTATTGATTTTTAATTAATTAATTGTGAACAATATTACTAATTAACGATATAATGTTTCATAGGTGTATGTTAATGACCAAGAATACAGTTTAGAAGAAATAAGATCTAGAAAATATAATTTAGAGAAAAAAGTGAAGACTGAAAAAACTGAAGTTGAAGCTCCACAAAATTATGAAAATATTAATGAGACGCTGGCCCAGTGCAGTGCTTTAGAAACGTTAGCTAATTGTGCTTTGGACACGGAGCAGGATCATTTGGGGCAACTGATGCCTTTAACCATGCCTACATTACAAAACATCACAAAAGTAACTAACATGCATTCACCTGGTGAACCAAAAGTGTTAGTCAACTTAGATTCTCAAGAATTTAGTGAGCTGACTGCTAAGAAAGTTGATGACAATTATAAGCCAGGGTCAAGTATGTCTGATAAAGAAAATGAAATGCTCACTTCAAGTAATCATTATGGCAATGAGAATGCCATACCAAATTATGGCAAAAACAATCTGATGGAAGAATTTAATAGGAGTTTGATGGGTAATCTCCTTGGCGATTCTGTAACAGTAAACACCAAAGAAGCCAGATGGGAACTTAGAAATCTTTTCAATGACAATGGTAATCTTTTATAATTTTAAATGTTTTGTTACAAGTATATTGAACACAAATTAATATTAATTTTCAATGTGTTACAGAACCATCAATGGTACAGCCTGTAGTGCAGCAATTTGAAGTTCCCAATTTCGACATTCACGAAGATAGATCTATTACAATGGCTGTCAATACTAAGAAGAAGCAAGAGCTTACTGAAATGAAAACTGTGCCTCATGACAAAGAGAATGCTTCTAAATTTCAAGCGCCTATGACTACTGGACAGCAAAATGTATGTTAATACAATGCCTGTAAGTTATTTACTTGTGATTGCTTTAAAAGAATAACACAATCTTAATCTTTTGTTGTCAGGTTAACAAAACTGCTTACTATGAGGAGCCTTCCTGTACACAAGTTTTCAATTTCAATATAAAAGATGCTAGTACGCCGAACATGTCTCAGTTCAAGAAACCATCCTCCTGCATTGATCAGTCAAGTAAATTTCCATCTGTGCCAAAATTTAGTATGGATGAAAGTATCATAGAACATCATGACCCTGGACTTACAAAGAGGGAAGAAAGTTCTAGACAACATGCAACTGATCAGCATGCCACCGTAGACAACCAAGGAGCAGGACTCTCTGTAATCATGGAAGCTACAAGAGAATATAACAGGTATGAAAGATTCTTCAACCTCAAGTAATGTTTATAAGAAAAAAACAAATTTGAATTACTGCTTTCAATTATTTCAGTAAATCGGGATCTAGTTCTTCAGGACAGTCAACAAGAACCAATTTCACTGCCTACACAACAAACTACGACTCTATGTACAATAATAACGACCCATCACAGCAACCCACCACTTCAAAAAGGAGTTCAATGTCCTCTCAACCTCGACTGCTGAATGGACAGTTTGCCAGAATCCATCCGCAAAAGCGAGAGATGTCGGAAAACAAAGCTGCTGCGTCTACCTCAGCACCATACCCTTCTCACGACCATCAGTACCAAAAGCCTATGCCACCTAATTACAATGGCTACTCTCCACAGCAACGGTCAATGCATGCAGCACATTACCAGCAAAATTATAGTTATCAACAGAACTATTCCAATAACCAGATGATGGCTCAGCAGCCACAACAGGGCTATGTCAGCCCTAATTCTAATGCTTACCATAGTCCACAGCACACTGGCATGCAAAGTCCTCATGTCATTCCGCCCGGTTTTCAGAGTCCAACTTACTCCAATCAAGTTGGCTATCATAGTCCAGGACATGCAATGATGAGCCCTCAACAGAATTATGCTGGCCGTCAGGATTACCATTATCCTAGTCAAACTGATAGACAGCATATTTATGTAAATCAACAACAACAGCAACACCAACAGCAACAACACCAACAGCAGCAGCAACAACAACAGCAGCAGCAACAACACCAACAGCAGCAACAACAACACCAACAGCAGCAACAACAACACCAACAGCAGCAACAACACCAACAGCAGCAACCAGCAGTTTTTCAAAGTCCTCCACATCAGGCACAATATCAAAATGCACAGTACTATCAGAGACCCAGCCCAGTAGCTGCACCTCCTACTCAAGGCTACAACCAACAGGGCTATGTGCATAGTCAATACAACAACTCAAACATGTATCCCAACCATTCAGGCAACCAAAGCTTTAATGCAATGCAAAATCCATACAGACAGCATCCTAAGCAAATGGTTGAGAATTCTCCAGCTGGGTATGGGTCTCAAAACAACCAGTCTTTCCAGATATATCAAAGTCCTCAGGCTCCTCAAAGCAATTACCGCAGTCCTGCGGCACTTGGTGCAAATGTCCCACCAGAGGCTTCTGAGATGCACATGAGACAAGAAAACGCTGCAGCAGCAGATTTAAATGTATCAAGTAAAAACAATAGCGCGCCTAAAAATGCGCCAACACACAAGAGTCCTACATCTGCACTGAGGAATGTGAGACATGACCAACCTAATCCAGTGAAGATTAGCCAGAATTCACCAGATATTGGTTTTTCAAACCAGTATCTAAACTTCATTTCAAACAGAAATGAACCCAAAGATAATGCTAATACTCCAAAATTCACGAATAGTCCGAGTATTTCTCAAAAGATGCACAAAAATTTGTATGTGTCCAGTCCTGAGCAGGCTCAGATACCCCCCTCGTCTGGTATGTCTGATTCTGATAGTAAAGATGGTATGACGACTGCACAAACAGGAACACCTATTCAATCTGCTAAGGTGTCCCATGCTGTTGACAAACAAAAAGATATTTCTAAGAGGCAGTTGGACTTTGAGCACAGAGTTGAATTTCAGTCTGAGGACAGCAGAGACTCTGTAAGCAAAGAGAGTAGGATTTCAGCAGTTTATTCTAGACATTCAGACTTACAGTCTGATGGATATGGAATGGATGTGGATAGTGAAAATTCCATGGAGTGTGCTGCATTTAAATCTACTCATTCTATATCCTTAGTAGAAACCAGTGACATACCTAGGCCAGCTGATATTGAATTCCCAGCATTAATTGATCCATTCAGTAAAAAACTTCTGAATTCTCTGCTAGAATATGTTAAATTCCCGAATAAAACTCATGCAGATGGATATGTTGAAGTGAGATCTGTTCCTAAGGTACAACTGGCAACTGTTGTAAGTGTTGGACACAGTAAATTATCTATTGAAAAGCAGCTAGGCAAAGGAAATTATGGTGCAGTTTTCCTTTGTCTTGATTTACATAGTAATAAATCTGTAGCTGCGAAATATCAAAAGCCGAGTCGAGCTTGGGAATTCTACATTTGTCAGGAAATAAAATCAAGAATAAAAGACCCTTTCATGGTAATATTTTTTGTCATTAGTATTATTAATGTTTTGATAGTGATTGTTTATTTTTCTAATATTTTTGCGTACAGCTTCCAGGGTACATGGATATAACGACGGCGTTTTTAGGAGATAACGCCAGTTTGTTCGTGTCGGAATATTCCAAATATGGATCTCTGTTAGATGTCGCTAATAAAATCAGGGCTGCTACCTCCAAATGTATTAATGAATTCATCGTCATCCTGCTGACATCAGAGATGTTGTCGATCATTCATTATCTACATAAAGCGCAGATCATTCATGCTGACATTAAGCCAGACAACTTTTTGTTGATGAAAATGTAAGTATGGCATTCTATATAATTATGATTTTATTTTTTTTCGCGGCGTTCGAAACGTCACTTATTTTTACAGCATTATGATTTTTATGAAGTATGTAGTAGCTTGGCTGGCTTCAAAAAAGCCCCTAGTTACATCCCAGTTTTGGGATTTAGAGAAAAATATGTTTTAGGTATTTATTTTCCTTTTTTTTTTTTGCAGACCTACCCAGGAATGGAGAACTCCATCTTTACAACTAATCGATCTTGGTTGCGCTATAGACATGTCCTTGTTTCCTGAAGGGACTACCTTTAGAGAGGTAAGTTTTCAATGCAGAAGAAGAACTAAAATAAAAAAAAAACCTAAAAGATGGCCCTTATAGGATGGATGTCATTCTTAAAAGGCTCTTGAATTTTAATGATAAATTACTATGTCTGAAATAAAATATTTGTTCTAGCTGATCTCAACAGAAGGTTTCACTTGCACTGAGATGAGGGAAGGCAAGCCTTGGACCTATCAAACCGATCTTTACTGTTTAGCTGGTACAATACATGTGATCTTAATGGGCAGTTATATGAAAGTAGCTAATCGCTTAGGACAATGGAATATAGACAAAAAACTTCCAAGGTGAGTTTGTTCTGAGTTTTAACTTGAACAATCCCTGCTTGTATTATACATGTGACAGAAATTAGTTATTTAACTCGCTTTTCAACAATCAATTGGTGTTTGTTGTCGGTTTTTTTTTTTCACGGGAAAACATCAAAGCAGTGCGACTAATCCATACTAATAATATAAATTCGAAAGTTACTCTGTCCGTTTGTTGCCTTTTCACGCCTAAACCACTGAATGGATTTCGATAGAATTTGGCAAGGTTGGATGGCATTCTGGGGAAGGACATAGGCTACTTTTTGTCTCGGTAGCACTTTTCCGTGAGATAATTCCCGACATCCACGCGAGGGAAGCCGCCGGAAAAAACTTATATTTTATATACTTACGTTACGTTACGTATACGTTATGTTTCATTGTTATTTTTTTGTTTGTTCTTATTTAAGATACATACTAATTAATATAATGGTATTTTCAGGTACATGAAGGTTGGTTTATGGGACAAGATTTTTACAACGCTACTAAATGTACCGGATTGTAACAATTTGCCTGATTTAATGGAACTGAAAAATGAAGTTGACAGTGTACTGAACGAAATCGACAATCTTAGCTCTCAGCTCCGCAACTTTGCTAATGTGCTTAAATCTAGGTAAATTACGTAAACGATCCAGATTGTATGTATTTATTGCATTTAGATATAATGGCGATTGTAAAAACTAGATACCTAAATATGTATTATTATAGTGATACAAATATATCAAAGTTCGATGAACTTCTTGAATCTTTTGCCAGGTTGAACGCTCTTCTCAAAAAGCAAGAAGTATTAAAAATACCAGAATCTTATAACTTAGTTATAACATGCCTTGTTGTGTTTAGTTAAAATGTGATATTGTGATTTTTAGGTTTTTGTTTTTTGTAATGAAATTGGCTTAGATTAACTTGTTAGCTTAACTAATGTTGAAATATACTTAGTTTTCATTTATTTTTATAAAACCTCATAAGACTTGCACATTTCACATTTCTTGTTTGAATTGTAACAAAGATAATAAATAATTACCTGGTTGACTTGGTGTTTTATTTGTGATTCACAGTGAAACACAATAAACACATGCAGCCCGATTCAAACTTTATGGCGGCTCTGAAGTACGCTACTCTCTGCGCAGTACCTCAACTCTCACCCCCTTCTTAGATGAAATAAAATTGTTACTGCGCAGCGACTCCCCTCATGCTTCAAGCCGCCATAAAGTTTGAATCGGGCTGTACATTTAAATCTGAGCCAAACTGCGCCTTCAACTCGGAACGAAGTTGCTACAGTACTTCGTACTTCGTGACAAATAATTATTAAAGAAAATACTATAAAATTTTTAGGTCTAACATTAGATGAAAACTGTAATTGGGGAATACACATTGAAAATCTGTGTAAAAAAATAAACAGATTTGTATACGCACTAAGAGAACTACGCAAAACAGCGAACGAAGAAGCTGCACTCAACGCCTATCACGGCTACGTAGCGTCTGTATTGAGGTACGGCTTACTCCTTTGGGGTAACTCATCACACATACAAAGAGCATTCATAGCGCAAAAAAAAATGCTTACGAGGAATAACTGGGGCGCCTCCATACGAGAGCTGTAAACCAATTTTTAAAAAACTCTATCCTCTACTTACAGTTTTGAAATAGCCATATTTGTCAAGAAAAACTCTCACTTCTTCTCCACAGTAGCCGAAAACAATAGATTTGCAAAAAGGGACCCCACCAAATTAAAAAACCAATTTTGTAATAGCACTCTCCACTACAGAAACAGTTACCTTATGTCCATTAAAATATATAACCATATCCCAAAAATAATAAGAGAGCTACCATTTAATATTTACAAAAAAAATCTGAAAAATTGGCTTCTCCAAAATAATTTTTACACTATAAAAGAATTTTTTGATTATAAGGGTAAATAATACATATATGTATACATATTTTTTTTTTCTTTTTTGTTTTAGATAATAAGGTACCTAGATTTATTTAGTTGTAAAATAGAAATATTGTTATTGTTGTGTTTTTATTTGATATTGTATATTAGAGTATAAAATATGCCCATAGGTATAAGTGTTTTTTATTGTTTATTAGAGTTTAAGATAGGTTTTATACCTACCCACGTGTACATTAGTTGTAAATATTCATATGCCGCTATTAGCGGCGGATGTGTTGAACTTATTCATTTGTACCAACCAACTTTGTACCTACCATATCTGACGAATAAATGTCTTTGTCTTTGACCCTTAGCCCAGCAGGTACGAATGGGCGATATTTTCTACGGCTCAACACCGAGAGCTGAAAATCCAGTGCGCGATAAAATCCCGCTGCGATATTTTTTTTACGTCTGGTCCGCGCGTCCGGCTTACTTCCCACCACGTCTGCTAAGTTTCGCTAGATAATTTAATTTGACCATGTATATCTTAAGGCTATTGCACTCAGGGATAATTCCTAATACTTCAGGTAGGTAGCCAAGTAGTCATATTTAAGGTCTTGGCCGGATTAACGACTGGTAAAAGATTTTTTGGGCACCAAGAATATTCCTAAACTTCGAAAGATTCTTACTATGGACAGAGCACAAGTTTTGAATATGGAAAGTCAGGTAATAACGAGAAGTGGGTTTGAAGAGAGTAGAAAACAACATAGACAGAACCCTCAAGTCTGAAGAATGGGTAACCATTTTAAAAGCAATCGGTGCGAGGATACATGATCATATTTACGAAGATTGAAAACGAGTCGAATGCAATTACTGAGAAGGCGGCTTCGATCAATAATTATTATTGATCGAAGGAAGGCGGTCAAGTTTCTATTATAGAAGATCTGCATTCAGCTTATAGAAACACACATCACCATAGTCAAATTAGGGCCTGCAACAAGCATTGCCTTTATGTGTGACTTCTGCCCGCGACTTCGTTCGCGTGAAAATTCTTGTTCCCCGACCCATCGCATCGCCTTCCCGCGGTACTAGTACTACCTAGGTACTTCGTTTTTGCTTAACGTTCTTTCTTATTTTTTGCCTTTTAGCTCGGCTCCAGAGTCATAGCGTGATGTTAATACCTATAGCCTTCCTCAAGAATTGGGCTATCAAATGCAAAACTACCTAATTTTTCAAATCCGACTGGTAGTTCCTGAGATTAGCGAGTTGGAAAAGACGAACAAACTCTTCACCTTTAAGGCGCTCCACACACCTAACAGTGGAGCGCCTTAGTGTAGTTTGGTGGTATGTGTGATGTGAAGGTTAATAACACGATGAAATTTTTCATCTCCGGTCTGTGGAAAAGAAGACCTGTCTGTCTGATAGTTGGTCTATACTTAGTCGTCATAAGCGTGACTGCTGAGCAAAAGATTGTGTTTAGTTCCAAGTCAAGCAGTTTTTTAGGGTTTTTCCACGAGGGAATGGTCAGTGGCAGCCCAGTCTGGAATTGCCCAGTTTACTGGTAACAGGCTCTCCTATGCCTCGCCTCTTTTACAATATGACTCGTGAGATTTAAAACATAACTGCCGAAATGTTTGTACCTATATATAAACCTCTGCCTGACCATTTCGAGAATAAAGGCGTGCGTGATGTTAATTAATATTGTTATCACATCACGGAATAGCTATTCCATGATTGTTAAACAAGAAGACTGGCTTAGGTTGACACGTTCAGACAGAGGTTCAGGAGGGTTACCTGGAGGGAGGTTAGTCACATGTGGGATCTGGGTGCGCAAGTCCGACTTGCTCTTTGCCGTTATTTTAAGACGGCGCCGACCATACGCCGACCGCACAGTGGCGCCCTCATCGTTTTTTTTGGTTATTTCTTTTATTTTAGAATGAAAATGCAGAAAATAAGCATGTTAAGTTGTGCTCCACAAGTCTATACTAATATTATAAAGAGGTAAAGTTTGTAAGTTTGTATGTAGGGGGTAATCTCTGGAACTTCCAGTCGGATTTGAAAAATTCTTCTTGCATTTGATAGCGCAATTCTTGAGGAAGGCTATAGGCTATTTAACATCACGCTATGACCCTTAGGAGCCGAGCAAAAAGAAAAAAAAGTCAAAAAGAACGTTAAGTGATAGCGCGGGCGGGTGATGCGATACGACGGGGTGGCTCAGGGGAAACAAGAAGTTTCACGCGAACGAAGTCGCGGGCTGAAGCTAGTATTATTATAAACGGTAGTTTTACATTGTTTAGCTTTATTATAATCACTAAAACGGATAAAAGTGGCCACTACCATTTATAATAATATTAAGGGTACACTTTAGCCCTAACGTAACAAAGACACCACCAAGGGTCCACTAGCAATGTATTTGGCATGGCATAATAATATCAGCTCTATGAAAAGTGGGTGGATTTGAATATGTTTTGCATTAGGGACGAGATAAATTAATTTGTGAGAGGTCATTGTCTCTTAGGCAGGGTTACCTAATATTCATGTAAGATGCCAAATAATAAAAATCAATTCCAATTCCAAGGGATTTAACAATTATTTTAATTAAATAACAATGTTTAATTATTTTGAAGTTTTCTCGAGCCTTTGTTTCTTTCTTTCTTGATATTCTTGAACATTATCAAACTTTCTTTTGTATAATACTTTGATGGACTCTAACTGACTTTCTTCAGTTTCTGTGTCAATATTTTTGTTTTCAAACATTTTTATGCTGTTATTTTCTTTAACAGTAATTGACCCATTATTTTCTTCTATCTTGTATACAATGATGGTACAGTCTATGTCATCAAACACAAAAAGTGTGTTTTTGTTTAGTTTTATTGCACTTGGGAATCGATTCAATTTTAGTTTTTCTTCTATCTTGTGGCTATATTGGTTATCTATATTATTTACAGTGTAAATGAGGACTGCATTATACATATGCACTGTTGCAGCCAATAAACTCAAATTTTCATTTATTTTAGATGCTGTATAATGTACAATTGGTAAGGTAGTAACTTCAATGCCACCCTCATCCATAATGTTTATAAAATTCTGTCTCAATTGATCATCGTTCACATCACTAGAGGTGTCTATTGTATGAACCAGTCTACCTTCAGTGTAGTCCCAGATTTTGATAGTACCATCCCCTGAGGAACTTGTCAAGAGCTTATCATTGTGAGGCAGAAATTCTAAATGGTTCACAAATTCTTTATGACCCAAGCAATAAGTTTGGATGTTGTAGGTGTTGGGAAAGCAAGAAACTCTTATTTTTTCGTCTCTGTCACAGGAGATGACGCACTGTGTATCGTTTGACTGTAAAACATCCAACAGTAAACTCAAATGGCCCAGAAGTTTAGTGCCAGAATTCACATTTTTTATGTCATAAATAATGACATCGCCACTTTTATCAGCCACTAAAATCTGTGAATTATCAACTGTGAATCTTATTCTACTGGCACTTCTTGGTATATTAAAAGTTTGTTTATGTTCCAGTTCGACTACATCATAAACTAACAGTTGTTTTGATGTCGCTGTTACAACAGCTAAATGACTGGAATCATTGGAAATTGCAATATCAGATATATAATCTTTTTCAGGTTGTTTGGGAGTTAGCGGGACATCAATAATTTTATGGTTTGAATAGTCATAGAAATCCACATGAAGTTCTTTTGCTACTACAATATATTTGTCGGTTGCCACTAAATGAGACATTATCCTATGTGTTAAACTTTTTATCTTATTACACTTTTAGTTTAATTTGATTTTTTTTTTTGTCAATTTCAAGGCGCAGCGCAAACAAACAAAGATTTAATTTAATTTATTTTAAAAACTTTTAGGTTATTAGTCCATGAGAGTGACACTTGCACTTGTCTTGTAAGCAAGGTTGCCAATATTAATTTATCAAATTCCCCAATAATCTAAGTCTAATTCCCCAACTTGGGGATAAAAATCTACACACAATATCCCCTCAAAATTATTTTAAGAAATGAAACAAGTACAGTAACTTTATAAATAATATTAATTTTGATCTTTCATATCCGACACTTTTTTTCCATACTTTTGTTGCAAGCATTTTGCTCGATGGGTTACTTGACACTGCCGCCCAGTTTTTGGAACGAAGCAAGTTCTATATCGGAGCTTATGGTAGGAGTAAACTTGGAGAAATCGCCACGTAATGAAAAACGACTTTTGTTACATATAATCATGGAGATAGTTTTCATGGTTTTCAAGGGTACTAATGCCTATAGTAAGGACAAAATGAAAACCCAAGATGGCGGCTGCAAATATGTTCACATTTTTCGTCACGGGTATCGCTTTCATGGACTTCGAGGGTGCTGAAGCCAATTTTGAGGTCAAAATGAAAATCCAAGATGGTTCGTAGCCGCCATCTTGGATTTTCATTTTGAACTTCATTCCTGCCGGGGGTCACCCAATGTTTCTTTTGATCACATCTATTGAAAAAGAGCTAGTTTATTCTTCGTAAACAGGGACTAAAATAGCTCTTTGATCCCTAGGGACTAAAAGTGATTGGAATTTGGAGTGTGGATACTGTTAGTAAAACTTCCAATTACCAAAGAGATCAATCATGAAGATTGTATGAACAAGTAACAGGCTGTACGACGAAGTAAAACGTGTGCGAGCCAAATTAAAAAAAAAAATGTTACTTATGACGCACTTCCATAATAATTGTTCAAATATAAACATTAGCCTCTAATAATTATTTCTATGTATTGCTCCTAATTGTATGTAAATAAATAATCGCGGTATTCTTATTCATAAGTTGCACTTACTTATTTTTTCATAGAGGGTGAATAAAAGGAGAGTGTCCACCTCAGGAGCAACACGCTCGAGTGACGTACTTTGAACCCCTCGCTGTTTTATTCACTAATTGGCCATGATTATTTAACAGTGAGATGTCAAAATCCACGCTTGTTCCCCGCATAATGCCAATCCCCAATCAACATGAGATTCACCGCAGTTTCGGGAATTCCCTACACATTGGCAACGCTGCTTGTGGGCTTGTGACCACAGACTAAGATAGTGACTTTTACACTTGTGAGTTGTGCTTGTGACCTTTTACAATAATTGTGAGTTGTGAGTTGTGTATCTTGACGATTCTTGACTAATCTTGAGCACAGACCACATAATATACTTCTAACGCAGATCTTGAGTATAATATGTGTTCTGTGGACCCAATGATTATAGTCATTTTTAGGAAGAAGCGAGGAGTTTTTTTTTTTGCTTCTGTGTTTTTAACTTGATATTCCTGCTGCGCATTCACCTAATGGAATCATTAATAGATTTTGGTCACAAAACCTTTGTGTATTATGTAAATGTTTTTGGGATCGCAACCACAATTTCTAAACGGAGCTTTCATAAATGAAATCTAACGTGGAACGTGAATGAAATGTCACTGTCATTCAAATGCCATTCCATTCGTATTTATTTGTAATAGAATTCTGATAGAATTATTCCTATTTGGTTAAAATTAAAGGAAACTGTGTTAACAGTTAAGAAATATTAACAAAATCGTGAACGGCTTTTTGAGGAGTAGATCATGGCTGCTATGATAAGTTCTTGGAATCCAGAAAAGAAACACAGCGACGTGGAAAGGTAAGTAACCTTATGATAACATGGATATATCCAACAAACTAAACGTTTTTATTTACAACTCATTGCGCTGGACGTAAAGATAGTGTGACTGTTTAGTGCCAGCTGAAATACTAATAAGCAACGTTTTATTTCACAGATGGATATGTATTTATCCTGCATACTTGAATAGTAAGAAGACATTGGCTCAGGGCCGTAAACTGTCGAAGTCTCACTGTGTGGAGAATCCCACTCACCAGGAAATCAGAGATGTCCTGGTAGCTGCTGGTCTCAGGGTGGGAGTAGAGAACAAGCTGTATCCTAGGGAACCCAGCAAGGTAATATTTTGTTCACTTCCTGTTTTGGTAATAAGTCCCTTGTAGTCTGTAAATCTCTGTGTGTAGTCTGTGTTGGTATTTTTTCATTTTCTTTATTAAATTACAAACACAAATATGCACCTGCTGCACACTATTAATCATTGTTTTTCAGAAGAATTACAATGACTGCATAATACTGTATTCTTACTGCTACAACAATTGTATGCAAATATTGTTGTTGTATTTTCTAGTCCTTTTTTGTATCCACTATCATCATTATCCTTCTTTCACATATACCTTAATGAGGTCCATCATACAAAATGGTGGAGGCCTACAACTTCATTCCTCGAAGATTTGTTTGTGTTTATCACATAGATAGCACTGGAACTGCTAAGAATGTGACTTATTACATGTAATGTAATTATGCAGTACATTTTGTCACAACTGTCTCAACGGACGGTGCCTGTACACGAACATGATCTGTAGATCATAGGCCTCCTCCCGTTTGTATAGTGGATCTTGTAATTGCTCCACAACTTGGCAACAATTGCTATTATGTTGAAACTACAATAAGGCTCATACTATCTAACTGTCATATAGACAAATATACCCTGTTATTTTATTATGTGCAAGTGACATTCAACCTTAGGGTGGTAAAGAGTTATGAAGTTGATTGTACTAGTGTATTTAACATCTACTTTTTAATTACAGGAAATATTGTTCAGAGGGAGAATCAGAGTGCAGTTAAAGAATGATGACGGCTCTCCAGTTAAAGCAGACCTCCCTACTCGTGAGGCTGTAATGAAGCATATTGGTGAATCAATACCCAAGCTGAAGACAAGACAAAACAGGTTATTGTTTTAATGGCATAATGTTATAAACAAGAGCAATGGTGGCTCAGTGGTAACAGCCGCGACTTACAAATTTTAGATTGTGGGTTTGAACCCACACATACGCTTTACTTTGTGTAAATTATTTCATCACCACTGCTCTCAAAATGGTTAAGGAAAACATTGTGAGAAAACCGGCATTTCCTAGAATAAAAAATTCTAAGATAATTATGTGACATCCACCAACATGCACTAGGCTCGCTTGGTGGAGTATGGCCCACTCCCTCTCTCCTGTCTCCTAGCAGTGGGATTGTAATAGTCTGATTATGTGTTATAAATAATTTCAGTTAGGAAACTTATACAGATGAAGGCTTTTATCTCACTTAAATAGTATTGCTTTGCTGAACTTTTCATAGAGGAAACTATCTATTACAGATGACTTCATGATCATGTTTCAATGAAGTATCCCAATTTATACCTTATAACTATGACTTAAGAGTGAATATGACATTAAGGATTATTTATGAATACATACATCACGCTTGTACTTCCCGAAGAGTTACTCAGAGGTGTGCCTATAGTACACCCACATTTCGCCAGTTATGTTTAAGTTCAATGTAATAAGGGGCGAGCCTATTGTTGTTATTATATTTTCTTCTTTTTCAGACCAGTGGATCAACAGCCACAGGCAGCGCAAGCAAGTCACAAGGGCAAGGGGAAAAAAGGACGCCGATAATTTTATTTGTTTATTACAAAATTAACTATTTGTACAAAATACTTATCTACTTCTAATATAAAGTTTCACAAAATAATGTCTTTGAAAATCACTAACACTAAGAATGTATGCGAACAGATTTTTCCGCGAATTTGTTCTGACCATTCTTGTGCTTTACTATACTGTACCCATCTAATATCATCATAACTGGTGATTTTTTCTTTGGAGTGTTTGATTGGCTTGTTGTGAAGTTCAAGCCATTTATTGTCGTCATTGTTTCATATCCTGTATGAACTTTTTGAATTTCCTTGGCAATTGGGCTACCTCCGTCAGTGAATTGTTGATAACCGGCGTTATCGTGTGTGATGTCGACGACGCTTTCTTCACGAACTTCTTTGGGCTGTACTGTGTTTTTGTTGACATCTTTGGATAATATGACTCCTCGTAGTCTTCGAACAGGTTCTTGTAGAATTCTTCCGCTTTTTGTTTCGTTTGTTCCAGTTTTGAACTGATTTTCTCGATTGTGGTCAACGGTTGTTTCAGTTTGCGAGTTGGTTTCATTACTGTTTCTTCTTGGTAATAATCCGGTATCACTTCGATTTCCGGTTGGTCTTCGTAATCGAAAGCCTCTTGCACCGTTTCGTGTAACACCGTGGGTATTCTGTTCATCATCTTCCGCACAGGAGTCATTCTCTCCGCATCCGGCATCATGTTCATGATCTCCATGATGCCTGGCGAAATTTCTTTCAATGTTTCCGTGAAGTGCGGCGCCGCTTCTCTCACCGTTTCCATTATCGTCTCCCCGACCGCTAGAGGTATTTCTTGGAAGTAATACGGGTATGTTCTTATTCTGTCTGAAAGCGCTGAAGTCACGAGTGGTAATAATATTGGCTGTCGTGGAGGTAGCCTCGGTAGTGGTGGGAGTCTCGGTAATAATCGAGACCGCAGTGGTGAGAGTCGAGGAAAAAGTAATTGTCTCTTCTTGCGACTCCGATTTTGTGATTCCAGAATCGGATCGATGTGTGCTGCGAGGGACTTCGAAAGTCTCTTCAGAGTAGAATCGATTTCGCTTATATTGTTTTGTTTTGACTCCGTAAGACTCGCTTGAGTCTGAATCGAGAAGATTATCAAACAACATACTAAGACTTTTAAGAAGCGGGATATGTTTTTGATTGAGCACCACATTTCCATTAATTTCACGTTTCGCTGACTTATTCTTACGTTTGTATCTTGATTTTTGTATAAGTTTCAGCCTTCTTGGTTTCAGTGGGCTTTTGATCAGATATGTCTTTTTATATTTAAGTGGCGATAGTATATTTCCTCCAAGGGGGGTATGATCTGAAAAAAAGAACAAAATATACATATAATTACGATTACATGTTACATAATAATTAGCAATGGAGTTTTCTCAAATATCTACCTCGAAAGAAACCTGACTCTAGGAAGTTTTTTATCCTCAAAGGCGACTTCAGGCGTTTTATAAGGGAGTAACGTTTGCCGGTACCTGTTGAAAATGAAAAAATAAGAATAGATGTAAAGGCACGTGCACATTTTTACTAAGCACAACTAAGATTCCAATCTACGGTCTATAAGTTAGAAAGCAAAGACTCAGTAACTGCGCCCTAAGTGCCCAAGCGTCGTGCCGCCATCGTCATGTTATCGAACAATCAATCAATCAGTCAATTAATTAATTAAACATCCCTAGGGAGTTTACTTGATGAATGAGCATTAAAAAAGAAAGATTGAATAGGTCTATAAACATACATAAACATAACATACCATCACGCTTGTATGCCCGAAGGGTTATGCAGAGGTGTAAGTGCCTATAGGTCCTATACCCACATATCACCAGTTATGTTTAAGTCCCTTGGAATCGTTTACGTTAAAAAAAAAAACAATAACATTGCACGATCTGGGAATCGAACGCAGGACCTAATGCTTAGCAGTAGCGGCTGCGACCACTAAAGACCAACGGGCAACGATAGATTTTATAATAGGTACCTATTCCGAGCCAGTTTAAATTCTTATGTAAGGTGACTTACAAAAATATACTACAATAGTACCTATCTAATCTTGGGCCCCACCCCAAAAAACCTAAATGTGCTTTTTGCTATTCGAACCCCAGACCTCTCGCCTGCCAACCCGTGCCTTATATAAAAAAAAAACTTTTTTTTTTAATAGAGAAGTAGGTAATTTATACAGGGTGTTACGGAAAGGGTATATCAATACAAACGGGTTGAAGAGTGTATCTGGTCTAGAATCTCTGGCAAAATTTCAGCTCAAAAGCATTAACTTTGAAAATGCTTAATATTTTTTTATTTCGACATCACGGCGCTGCACTGGCGCGCGGCGCCGTGATATGCCCTACTAGGCGCACAGACACACTACAGATAATAGATAATGACCCTCGTAGTGCGGTGACACGTTTGTTATGATTTCAATTTAATAAACTATCGAAATAAAAAAATATTAAGCATTTTCAAAGTTACTGCTTTTGAATTGAAATTTTGTACAGAGATTCTAGACCAGATACACTCTTCAACCCGTTTGTATTGATATACCCTTTCTGTAACATCCTGTAGAACACAGTCTGTGTTTGAGAGGAGCTTGTGGCCAAGTAATAACAACCGCACGGGTCGATCGATCAGGCTAAACTACGGTGACAGCCGGTACGGGTCGTCAGAAGCCCGAAAGTCTGAGAACCAGTCTCACCAAGGGTTATAGTATTGCCCAGTAACTGGGTTGTGGAAGTTTGATAGGCAGTCCATGTAAAATTCTGGTATTCAGCAGATTTAGCTACATCCGAGTAGATTGTACATAGCCTAGCACTCATCATCTGCCTAGCATGAGTCTGTGTTTGAAAAGGGATGTTACATGTGAGAAGAATAAATGTTACCTGCAGCTAGGGCTACCCGCAGTGCATCTATTTTTGTTTGTGGTTATCACCACTCTCGATCTACTTTCACATGTAGGTACCAACCTGCTGATTTTTGCGGAAGTGTGGTCTCGAAGGCTTCCTCCTGCTGCGACTCGGCGGCAATCACGTCGTTCAATGAAAACGTTTTTGCTTCCAAATCTGAAGAAATCATTAATTTTCCGTAAAATTACTTTTTCAAGATAAGTAGGTAGGTATATAGGTACAGTTACTCACGAATTAAACACTTACATTTAATAATAACACAGTTAAAAAGGACGTAGTAGTGCCACCTCCGGATTTCCATTTTCTGTCATTTTTGCGATAACTCGAACCACTTCGTTCATGACGTTACGTGCAGTTATTATGATGCACTCATATTTATAAAGTTCTTCAATAAATGCTGAAGCAGCAACGTGTTTTATATTAATTGCACGTTTCCATTATCTGCCTATACTTTGCCGTCAGCTAAGATTACCTATGGTATGTTACGTGATTTTGTTTGTACCTACTGTCAGTTTTTGTTAGTAGTACCATATACCTACCGTATACGTGAATATGATTGTAAAGTTTCGAGTTCGAGGGTTCGATAAAATCCGATAATTGTTATATAGGTCTTGCATATTGTTATGTAAAGACAACGTAGGCCTTACCTATAGCCATGCCTATAGGAACCAAATTCAGTTCCATGACTTCCATGCAACAAAAGGTACGGTCAGCAATAAAAGTTAACTCTGTTAGACGGTTACTTTTACATGTCATTCCATATCTAAATGGATCCAAAATTATTCGATATTGGATCTGTTTTTCAGTATTTCACGTGTTAAGAATCTGTTTCTTATTTTAATTGTACATCGTGTTGTGTTTATTGCTGCGTGTGTTTAATGATGGGGCGGTTTGCGAAATGAGTGTTTCAAAATACTTTCGTTACCGACTGTACCTACCTAAACTCCGTATTTTGCGACTTGTCTGTAGGAACAGCAAAGTAAGCAAAAAGAAAAAGAGAACGCAACAAATTCCGATATTGTCGGAGTATAAAGGGGATAGTGAATACCCTGAGTCATTATGAATATACTAAGACGTGTCTTCCGCTTTCAGAAGGAATTTCACTCACGGATCACGTACATAATATTGTATGTTATACCTAACATAAACTGGTAGGTATCTAAATGACAATGTTATTCTTGTATTGGTATTTATGTTATTGTACTTAGTATTTATTCGTTGAATTAATATTATTGGGATATACGAAAGAAGGCGGTCAGCGGTAGGCGTACTAGGCCTAATATTTAGTAGTGAGTGGGCATTTGCAGGCTATTGTGATAAGTAACAGAAATTTAAAAGTAGAGTTTTTTTTATACCAGAGATGAAGAAATAATAAAATCCACTCCATCCCGCACAATGAGGATGTTTGATTTTTTTTAAAAGCGCTTCTTAAACAACTGTTATTTGCAGTTTGGGTGATAAATTATCACATAAAATTGTAGATAATGGCTCTTTTATATCAAATGTTTCGATAAATAATAAAATAAGGGCAGTAAAACAAAGGAGTTGCTGCAGGGTCGGGCCATCGTTAAAATATTACGATCGTCCAATATCGAAGGATGAAATCTTTAATCGTATAGATCCGAGTTTTACGTGGAGGTAAAGTGGGCTCTGGCGGCCGGAACAAAATACCTAGTTAGATAAGTCCAACAACTTATAGGCGAATAAAACTAATCGAGCTTATAATATTTGAACGACCCTATAATTCGGCACTTCACATATTATTTATAACTTTTTTTTTCACAAGTATGTGAGATAAATCGGTGGATTCATTTTAGATCGGTACTGTACAGCGGGGTAATTGCGTAACACCACTAACCCCCTTACAAATAAACGTACTTATTTTATCAGATGAATAGTTACACACCGATTTCTCTCTTTCAGTCGTCAGTAATTTGACTTTTGAAAGAAGAAGACAAAGCGTTGTGTAACTATACAGACGCTATACAACATTTATTAGCAAGGGGGTAACGGTGAAAATGGCTTTCATTTTGACAGTTCAACAACATTCATTGCGTTATTTACGTCTTTCAGCAGACAAACTTTTGAACATATGAAGCAATGGATTAGTAATATCCTTCGAAACCATTCGTATTGTGATTAAAAGTGCGTTACGCAATGTGCAGGGTGCAGGTTTTGTCCGGATGGCTTCGGCAACCGACCTTCGCGAATCTATAATACTAATTAATAATTATAAACTAAAGTAGCTTTCCGTGTCTGTCTGTGACCGCATTGTTCTTCTAAATTATGCAACGGATTTTGATGCAGTTTTCACCTTCACAGAATTTATTCCGGAAGATTTATGTGTTTTATATACAACTAGGCGCCCCACGGTATCACCCGCGTAAATGTCGATCCCGTAGGAATATCGGGATAAAAAGTAGCCTACATGTTAATCCAGGGTGTCAGCTATCTCCATACAAAATTTTATCAAAATTGGTCTAGCCGTTTGAGCGTGAAGAAGTAACAAACATATAAACACACCCCCACACACACTCACACTTTCGCCTTTATAATATTAGTGTGATAGTATTAAACTTACTACGCTTAATAAAGAAATCTCGTTGTTTTTAACCGACTTTAAAAAAGGAGGTTCTGTATTCGACCCGTATGTATGTATGTATGTTTGTATGTCCGCGATTATCTCAAAAACTACTGAGCCGATTTTGATAATTCTTTCATGAGTGTGATCTACATACTTTCAGGAAGGTTTTAGTATATAATACATTAGGTAATTACTCTTATGTACGAAGTTATATGCATAAATGTACTGCATCTCCGGCATTTTTATGTGAATTTTGATGATTCTTCGAGTCGTGTCTTCAATGCACTAGTGTTAATTGAATTTGTGTGGGGTAGGTACAACTAAAAAGTGAAAAATAAAAACTTTTACAAAAAAAACAACAGACTTCAAAAAAAACACTACAAAGTGAAAAATAACTATAATTTCGGAAGTCGGTGTCAAAATACGAAAATGCTGAAGCAACGACACCGACTTCCGAAATTATAGTTGTTTTTCACTTTGTAGTGTTTTTTTTTTTCACTATTCATTTTAGTCTAACATGTAGTTTTCATTTGAGTATAACGTACTGTTGTCTTCTTACCTACTCAGGCATATCAAGATTTGTAGGTAGATCTACCCAAGTAGGGGGATCCACTCACTAGGAAGAGCGTTCTATCACAAATTTCTTTATTTGAGTTTGTGAGGCGAGGAACGTACGGCTCCCTTCAACCCAATTTATAATGTAAATGGGGTTTATGATATGAATTTATATAATAAATGGGGTTGAAGAGCATGTATTTTCTCAAGGTGAGCGATGGAAATTGTTCTAAAGTGATTTTGTAACATTTTATCTATAATTTGGGCTTATTAGTCGATTCGCACGAATTTACTCGCCCAAAATGGGCGAATCGCCACTTTTAAATAGGTACATTATATTCCTTTTGCTATAGGCGACTTGCACGAAGTTTAGGATTTATTTGTGGGCTAGTCGACAACTGTAGAAATAGGTATGTATTAGGCAATTGGTTGGTACACACGGCTACACTTCAAGCTATACATTCCCAGTTTTAGCCAACCTCGCAAGGTATAGGTTTCTCGTACAATAGAAGTCAGCTTATACTGGTTATGTATAGCTTGATCTGTAGCCGGGCGTACAATCGTATCATTCAAGTTCATTTTTCAAATAAGAGGGCCTTTGTAAAATTCATTGGAATTATAAGTATGTCCACAGAAATATTTACTGGCGTTGCCGTTTCAGATGGCTTTTCCACCTGAAACACCAATGTTAAATGAATCTTTATGGGCTATTTATTAGTAAACTTTTTAACTATGAAAAGGTGTCATGCCTCTTCCTAGGAAATTGACTCTTATATAGAAATGCAAGTTTCTTGCCTGTGGCATACCTACCTAGGTACAATTAAATAGAAGCAACAAAATTAAATAACTTGCATCGTCTGAGCACTGTTTACGGTGATGAACTTATGGTATGCCACAGGCAATTAAATCGCTCCGTGTAAATCAGGCTTAAATCTACATTTAGAATAGGGTACCCTACCTAGCTAAGCCTTAATTTTCGTGAACTACTAACCCGCACTGGGCAGGCGTGGTAGATTATAGGCCACTCCCTCCCAAAGAGAGGAGGCCGTTGTCCCAGCTTTGGGAACAATATAGGCTGATTATACATGGCTAATTAGTCTTACCAAGGGGTATCGTAATTCGTATTACCCAGTAACTGGTTTGTGGAGGTCAGATATGCAGTCACTCCATGTAAAATACTGGTATTCAGCTGCATCCGGTTAGACTGGAAGCCGAACCCAACATAGTCGGGAAAAGGCTAGGCAGATGATGATACATGGCTAATTAGCACCCAAGTAATTTATAAGTTATCATCTCTGTTCTACAAGTATTTATTTCAATAGTCAGCTATTTTACTCTGCGGTTGATAAAACGTTCGTTTTATTTGTACCCAAATCCGAAGGCCCGGCCGCGGCTCGAACGCTAGTGGTCGGTTACTTCCTCAATTTACGAGCGCACATAGCCCGGAGTCAGTATCGTTGTCGTCACGCTTCGTATATTGTGCATTTATATTTCAACCAATATACATTACTTACTATTTGTTAGGAATACTAGTCGATAATGTACTTTTTGTTCGTCTTTGCAGCGGGGTCATTAGTTTTTTCTTAATTATTTCAGGGTTTCAGGTCTTGCGAGTGTGTGTGGGAAAATTACACATATTTGCTGGTAAGTAAATATGACGAGAAAGTAGAAAGAAGATTTGATAATTTAGGTATAAACGCGATTCAGTGTCACCGACCGACTGGAGCCGAGTATACCCGACAGCGTCACCGACCCGAGCGTAACGTCTCAGTTTCATTCACTGTTCAGAAAGAGCACAAAGTGCGCTTAAAGAAGTTTTCACTTCAAAAAGATCTTACTATAAGGAAGGGAAGGAACCACTAACGCTAAATATCTAAGCGCTCAAAATTCTTTACTTGTAAGTATAAAACAATTTCCCCAGAGCCTTGTTTCTGTTAAACTTTATCACAGTCTTCTTTTTGTCGGCTATTTCGGTATGATGTTGCACGAAGAGAGCCGAAACTCGCAATTTGAACGAAGTATATCGAGTGCACTGTATCTAAACAGGCTGAACCTCCCAGAGAGTCTTACCACTGTAGCGATAAACGGATTTGGGAGGGTTGGCATTATTCGGCCGTAATAGAGTGATACTTCTTTAGGACCATTCAGGAAACTGATGACACTATTTGGTTTTGCTATAAAAAGTTATGATATCATATTTGCGGTATCAAAATATTACGAACAAATAATGCTTTCGCTGGTAGCCTCTCGCCTTTTATAATAATAAATTTCTTATTTTTTATAGTTCCTCCGAAATAAATATTTTCAGCTGACGCATTTATAACATTAGTTAGTTTTATTCGTACGTTTTTTGCTTTTGTAGTAAGAACATAAATGATAGCGGCACGAAATTATTCAATGTGTGTTGTTTACTCTGGTTTCACTACGTCAGCAAAACGCTTTCACGAATGGGTGCCCGAACATTGATGTTGTTGAAAAACAAAAGATGAACGTTGATTTTGCATTGGAATGTGTTTCATCGTATTTGTTCTAAGTCCACCGAGGCATGTTCATACCGTCATGGCTATAGGTATCGCCCTCCTAGTCTGTTTCAAACAAAGCAATGGAACTGGCAATAGGGAGCTGGCATATTGCCTCAGTTCCAAGTTTTACTGCCGCTATCTCAGGGTTTATGCCTTATAAAATCTGCTGCCGCGACCACGGCGAATGGCCGCGAGCTAAAAGTATGACTGGCGAATAGATATTATCGCAATTGGTAGGTAGTATTGTTCAATGGCGAACAGCTTGTTCAGTACTTTGTTTTCTTCGCCTTTCTTCAAGCTATTGAAGAGTTTACGACTCGGTTTGTTTGTTGTATATTAATATTTGACGTTTTGAAATTGATAACCTCCTCCTTTTTTTCGTGGGTTAAAATTGGACCCCTACCTACAATCTGTTTGATATATATATTGGATGTCAATTAGTTTACTTGATATTGTAGTGGATTAACGAATAATAGATAGGTTGTATTACTTAGTTAAGGGCTGATTTTTCAATAGTTAGATAACTTTTACTTGAAGAATAAATACGATAGTTTGACATATTTTCTATACTAAAGTTGTCAAACCGCAATGTTAATTGCTCAGATAAAAATTATTTGACTATTGAAAAATCAGGCCTAAGGGCTGATTTTTCATCACCAGATAACTTTTATTCGAGGATTAAAATTGATGTTTAACAGTTTTTGTATGAAATAACTGTCAACATTTCAAAATTATTCCTCGAATAAAGTTTTCAGGTGATTAAAAATCAGCCCTAAATTGAATAAGGTATCTACAAATAAAACTATACATATAACGGTTCGTAAGTATTGACAGAAAACTTGAGTGTGGGTAGGTATACAATAAGGTTATAAGGGCAACATTTTTTGTACACAAAACTACAAAAATCTCGGTCCTAACGGCATATAAGGTTGTTTATACGTCCACGTCCCTACTTGCAAACATCCGCAGGAGATGACTTGGGCGAGTCCACATTTTATATCCCACCCCGCTTTACGTCCGTCTCTCGGGTAGTCCAGTCCGGTTCGATACCGATGTGGCTGGCAATTTTATTTGCACGCAAATTCGAAGGCTCGTAACATGGCCGGAACTGATGGGTCTCGGTAACGAACTCCACACTCGTATGGTCCGACTTATGACTTTCATTTCCTTCCACATTGTTGTAAACGTTACAAGATCCTCAGAACGATGTACCTACTTAATATTTTTGTTTATTTTCTAGGTTTTCTATAGATTTATTTGAAAGATGATTAAATTATTACGTGATAATGCAAATATGATACACGTATGGGTAAACAAAACATTCTGTAAACTAAAAAACCAATTTCACCAGTTTCAACTTAAATCGAAAATCAAGAATATACGCTCAGGAATAGGTAGGGTCAACTCTTCCCATTCCAAAAGCAAATTTCAGTCCCTCGAATATGTTCCTGAAATCGTAAAAACACTGTCATCGTAAGGGTAAAGGCATATTTTGTATTGAGTACCATCCTCGGCAAACCTTGGCCATTGAATCCGCAGAATGTACGCCCAAACGTAATAGGGAGAAGCGATAGGATTCATAGATAGGTGAACAAAGACGTGAGACCACAATAGGAGTTGCTCTCCGCATTGTCTATATTTTTGGTTTAAAGCATACAAGCTTTGTGTGCCTGATATACAATTTCTGTTTAGGAAATTATGTGCTTGGTTACCTAATTTCGTTTTAGTGTTTCATGTAACTTTCAAATGTAACGCAGCATTGTTCAGCGGGACATAGTTGGGAGTTTTAAATGTTCAACATTCGTTTTACTTATTTGTTTTGCTAATTTTGTTTAAGTTTCGGAGGTGCAAACAGGTTAGTAATTAATAAAAGTTAATCAAAATGGGGTAGGTACTAACTTCACGTACCTACAGTTAATCTTCCATTTGGTCTTTTATATATTCAATACCAAAATAATCAGCCAAATGTATTAAAAAAAAAAAAAAAAAAAATATTGCTAAATGGGCGCGCTCTTGACCCCGATCACGCCTGATGGAAAGCGATAGATGAGGTCTATGACGGAACGAGCGTGCCCAGAAGATGTCTGTTCACCCTTGATTTGAAGGCAGACGGGTTAAATGTGGGAGGGAACACAGATGCCGGCAGAGAGTTCCACACTTTAGCTGTGCGCATAATAAAAGTGGAGGAGAAGCGCTGAGTACGACTCATCGGGATATCAACCAAGTGCGGATGGTACGCTGCAGTATGTCTGGTTGTCCGGTGGTAAAAGGGCGATGGTGGGATCAGGTCGTGGAGCTCCTGCGCACACTCTCCGTAGTACAGTCTGTAGAAGACCGTCAGGCAAGCAACATTACGCCGATTAAAAATATTTATATGCGCTGTATTTCTGCAAGTTGCGGTCGCCCCTGACTTAAAAGAAATGGTGGATTTTCCTTTGCCGAGAACCACATGTTCTCATAGGTATCAAAGTCTACAATTTAGGTAATATGAATATTATTCCATAATAATTATATATGGAATTCCATATTATTTTCTTTGCGTACGTATGGGTACGTACATATTTACTTTTATAATGCTATCCTTTGTCAAAAACTTTGACCTTTGAAGGCGTCAAATTCGTTTGTTATGAAACCATAAAAAATGAATATTGAACATTACAATTTTCGTCTTATACATGGAAAATTTGGAAGAAAAAAACACTTTCTTCCTCCTACACTTACCGTTACTGTTATGCTGTATGTTTACGAATATGTTTTGATTTTCTCAGACATAATATCTGCCTGTATATGAAGAAAACCCATAAATGCTGAGAAGGTTAAAGAATTCGGGCGAAGGGAACTTTTATGTGCAATATCACGTAATAACGGTCAGTACAATACCAGGCTCTGTATTACAACGTATAAAATCATACGAAAATTGATTTTCACGCATTAATGTGTCAGTTAGAGTATAGGTACCGAGCAGCATCCGCGTCGAGGGCCTTATCTCTCAGTTTATGGGCGCTAGCATCCGTTCGCGAGGCAGGAATCGACCGTTACAACCTAGTTAGAGCAAATATTCAGCTCGTATTTAAATATTCTCCAGTACAATCTCGGCTTTATCTTCTGCGAGGGACGTAGTAGTACGTACAGCAGAAGGTACGTACCTGTGTTTTATCTTTAGTACCTCTGCTACTGTTATTGTTCGCTGCTTCATAATGATTGTCGATTAGGTTTAATAGAACTATAAAATTCCAGAATTCCTCTTCGTCAAGTAAATTGTTTTCCAGCTACTTATGTTCTAATGCTGTGCGAAACTGGAGAAGTACTTACCGAATATTTTTGTATAGATTTACCTTACCTGAGCCAATAACATCTTTATGGAAATACAAAGGAAGACTTGTCGCTACATGTCAGTAAAATATTCAAAGAAATAAGTGGTTTCAGTAACGTGTTGTACAAGGACAAACATCATTCAGCACATATTTATATACGTGTGTGAGATGTGTGTTAGTAGGTACCTACGTACTACGTAGGCTTTCGATATCGGTACATAGGTGCTTAATATTTCATGTGCGAGTCGGGCCGGAATGCGAACGGAACAATTTGCCAATAATCCTATCCCGGGGCAATAACTGAGGTGGCGCCCAGCAGAAATGGGTGTTATTGCCCATGAATGATTTCTGCGCAACTCATAAGGCCGACTTGAATTCT
This sequence comes from Amphipoea oculea, assembly GCA_945859645.1. Taxonomy (NCBI): domain Eukaryota; kingdom Metazoa; phylum Arthropoda; class Insecta; order Lepidoptera; family Noctuidae; genus Amphipoea; species Amphipoea oculea. Next base: position 13,462,719 of record OX243871.1, on the reverse strand, counting down.
TTCTGTATTGAAATTGCGTATTCCTCTCTTGTTTTATTAACTTATTCGGTCTCGTTTTCGATATGCTATTTATACCTGGCTTTCATCTTGTGGCAGGTTTTCACGAAGGTTTGTCAGCTTTCTAGACTTCATTAGGTTATGTATCTAGGTCCTGTATTTATTGGGAGCGTTTTTAATAATTTCTTCTTGCATTGTTTGAGAATAAATGGTTTGCACATATTTTAGATCTCAACAGAAATCAATATAGTAGGTACCTACCTACATTAAAACCAATCACATAAATAAGCCGTGCTTTAAGTAGGTCCCATACAATCCATAATTCAGATTAAAATAATGAGAACCCCATTTAAAGCCGTGCAGTTCATAACTTAAATACAAACGGGTTTATTACCTCGTTATTGCTAAACGAATAGATTTTTCGTCTGCAATTTCGGTCCAGGTTAATAAATCAATTTGTCGAGCACAAATGTTCTCTGCGAGCAAAGTCCTGCGGAGGACAATATGCTCGCTCCATTGTGGCTGCAAATTCAATTTATATTCAGATCTGTACAGAAATAGAATTGAAACTTAGATTGCGGCTAGATACTGGCAGGTTTATAATAGCGAGCCGCCGCTGCTGCCGGCTACTACTAACTAAATATCCTAGGCGGAACTTTTAACTTTAGGGCCCCAGACTAACCTCTAACAAACTTAATATCCTCTAATTTAAGTATTTGTACGTAAATCGGATGAATGTTTGATTAAATTCAAACTTTATCGGATTTAGATTGTATATGCTTTACAAAGCGCGATTATCTGAGCTCGTCGAATACCTCTGCCAGCTCCATAGATATATGATTTCTATGGCCAGCTCTATAGCACTTTCATTTCAATTTATTAATAAACGCAACCTCTTCCCTATGCGTATTATAAATAACCCGACTGACATACTAAATATGCTCGGTCAATTCATGAGGAATATTATCGAATGTGGGGAGATCGACAATTTTATCTTATTCCTGGGAATAGGGTCCTTCATATTTATTTGCTTAAATAACGACGTATCTACGTCGAATTTTGGGCGTACGTTCCCTATTAGGTAGCTATAAATTATGTGATAAATGATAACGCTTATCATTAATACAAAGATTTATTCGAGATAACTTCACGTAGGGGACATAGAGGTCGATCGTAATGTACGTTTTATGTACATTTATGTATATTAGAGATGAATTACGATGGTAGGCCGTGAGATATGCTCGCAGACATCCAATTACAAATAGATCGTGGAGTGGAAGAATTGACGAGACAGCTTGAGATAAAAATGGGAATTGCTTATACACAAATGTATGTCGATTAAATATAATAATACCACTTGGAAAATAAATTCTGTAGGAATTCAACTTATTGCAAATGTTTCCTTTTCTACTTATGTTAAATAAGAGAGATTTCGGTCTTAACGTTACAAAAACCTCAATAGATGAGCAGAAGTCGTATTAAACATTAATTTCTTCGGAAAGCCTGGCAGTGTTATGTGAGGGGGGAGGGGGCACATTAGATAAATTAAAAGTGGACAGTGGCGTTAGGAGGAAGTCACAACGGAGGGTAAAGCCAAACGTTCATACTCGTAAGTGGCTACTAAACTTTACTGTAGTGTTTACGACCCACGAAAATACTTCTATAGACATTTTTCGACAAAGATAGGAGATGTGCGGTTTTCTTGCCGCTGTAAATAAATACTTACGTATTTTAGACAGCGGTAAAGGAGGTTTGTTTCTGTTGCAGAGTAAAATAGGAATAGTTGTGAGGGCCCAGGTGTGGTTGCATGAGCCCAGCCGTCCGTAAGCATAGATAAACTTTACTTATATATGCTGCAATCTGGAACAGTCCTCACTAAGTTTTAAATGTACGTCTAGGAAGACATATTTAGACTCAACCACAGTAAAACGAGAACCAACTCGCATATATAAAGTGGGTACCGTATCTTGAAAATTAGGGTACCTAAGATTAGTTTTTTCAACGGAGGTAGGTAAGCCTTTTTTGTAACAGTAATTAGTACAGCTCCTTGTGAAGAGTTTCGTCTACGGAACCATAGCGGTGGATAACCGGTAAAATGAGCTTTCTTTTTAGCTTTGTTTCCGTGTTACCGGTACACTGCATTGCAACAGGCTGAGGTTGTGCCTTACCTACAGACAAGTCACCTGCCCGTTCAGTCAATAAAGCCCAGTTTTTGAGGTAATCTTAACCAGACTTTATAAGGGGGATGCGCTAAGCAAAGGCCAGTTCTAACTCAAGGAGTTGTATTGCTGAATGTAATAATTATAATTCTATGAATAAATATTTGTTACGGCCGCGAATAATATTTAAAACAACATGCAACCTGATATTGATTGATGCAAATTGAAAAAAAAAAACTTAACAAAATGTAAATTTCGGGGGCTATCCTGACGCCCAAGTTAAATCAGAATTCCTTAATAAAAAAATTATAAAAAGAAAGACACAAAGAAAGAAAGTTATATTAATTTAAAAATAGAATACAGTCTTACTTCTGTAACTTAGTCCTTGTCGTTGATAAATTCGGGCCCTAAAAAACATTTCATAGTTACGACTGTGGTTACAAAAGCGGTGGCAGAAACGTACCTACACACTCAACAGTTCCAGTTACAACGTCTTTGATGTGGAACTTATCTCTATTTCGCATACAAAGGCCGAAGATGGCACATTTTGAATATCCAGAGCCGTATCCATTCGTAAAGTCTTTGAAACGTTTAAAAATAGCGCTCAATGGATTTAAAATGTATTGGTAAGGCCTATAGTAAGCTCAAATAAAGTTTTAACAAGTAAATAAAGCTAGAATATGTTACTTCTGATAGAAGTCTATTTTAACGGCATAGGTAGGTACGGTTATAGAAACTTCTGCGGCTATTACTCGTCTTTTTAGTACGTACTTGCGTCTTTGCTTTCAGCTCCTCTACTCTTCGCTTTATTAGCTCCGCGGTAACTCAAATAATACAAAAGTAATGAGGCTGGGGTACGTTCTGCAAGAAGGTTCATTTTAACAACGTTATATTTTTAAATTATCTTCATTAAAATGAAAAAAGTCATTTTGTTTCTCGATTTTCTCCGAATTAAGGACATAGCTTCATTTGGAAATTACAAACTTCGAAACATTGCCTTTGTAAGGCGATTAAAAGCTTAAGTTACAGAATTACCTTTCACAAAATTTTCTCCAAAATTGGCAAGTACTGGTTATATTTTTGACTTTCGAGTAAGTACCTATTTATAGATTCCCTATAATAAGAGAAACGTAATCTATTCTTTTCTTTTTATAATTTAAATTAAAACCATTGTTTTCAGTTAAGTACTTCTTGAGCGATGCTTTTGGAAAAAGTTTTAGCATTTTTTTTTACATAAACGGCTTTAGAAAGTCTCTTTGAAATTTCTGCTTCAACAAGCTTCATACTTCTTTTCAAATTCTCTGAAATGTGTTTTCTATTTTCCACTAAAACGGTGCCAATTCATGTTTTTGGGCTACTTACCTACAGTGGCTCAATCTCTGTGGTAATGTCAAATTGTTACCACCCGTTAGCAATATGGCCTGTGACAGACAGACTGAAAAGTTTTCAGTTTAACAAAATGCAGCAGAAGCACAAAAAAAAAACTAAAAAAGCTTAGAAGCTTTATTTAAAGTACTTACTAAAACTGCCTTTTAATTCGAGATACCCTACAATTACATGAAAACTTTTTGACAATGAAAAAATGTAGGTATGTGTAAGTTCATTGAATGCAGAATTATTCATTTAATTCGCTGCACCATTTATTATGTGAATAGTACTTATCGGAAAAGTGGCTGCAATTATAACTATTTTAAAATTTGCTGACTACGAATGAAAGCTGAATTTAAAGCTATTTTAAAAGGCTTCTATTTATACTATGTAGGCAAAAATATATACTTATCTCGAATACCTGAAAAAAAACATCAGACTAGACTAGTCTGCTAGTGCATTAACTTGTTTTCTTGTTAACTAGATAGGATGAAAGAAACATATTTTATGTCCCAACACACACAGGAAGTACAAATAGTAAAAAAGGAGCATTTAAAACTATAAACAAAGTAACAATAAAAACAACTAAAAATAAATAAACCTAAACTGTGCGAGGCTTGCGAGGCCAAAAAGGCTCCTATCTCAGCATAATGCTGCGACATTTAAAACATAAAAACCGCAGCGCATTAAATCTTTATAGTTTCATTATATTGTAAAAGTACAAGGTATGTATGTGTTGGTCGTCGAAAAGAATCAGCTTGATCTTCGATAAAGAAAGCCGGTTAAAGTATTAGAGATAAAGATAGGGCCTAGATTTTCCGCTGACGCAGTGTCGGGATGCCGGGACGTCCCGCGAAGCCACCGTTTTGTATATTATCTCGTGCTACAAATCACACCGGATGTCCCGCCGAGGGGAAATGAAAATTGAGATACCGGAGAGGCATTGTTCCGTGAAAATATATCTTCTTGATATTCTCAGGGCGCGGGACAGCGCCGACGCACGGATATTGCGATAATGTTACGTCATCTCGCGAGATAAAAGCGCTTTTGATATCCCTCCGGATAAATTTTCACTTTCACACAACAAAGTCTCCACAGCTCCCTGAGATTTGCTACTACAGATTTTCCGCTCATAAAATTGTTCATCCTGTCAAACAACTAATTCGGATGTTTATTTGTTTATATCCTGGCCGCGGTTTTCTTGTGGTTTTCGTCTAAGACGTCTAAGGAATTAGGTTGAAAATGGGGAGTTATGGATGAGCAGTATAATCTTTCAGTAGCTTTAGCTTTATCGAACCGTCAAATTAGACTGACGAGTTGTTATGTCGGTTCGAGGTGGAATCTTATGCTAAGTAGTGTGGTACGTCCCATGTCAAAGAAGTCGATTTTATCAGTTCTTGGACATGTCTCGGGAGAGTTCCTCATAGATCTGTTTGACCGACCTGATATAAAACGTTAGCAATGTAAACCTCAGTCAGGTAACCTACTTTATCTAAATTAATAACTACAGTATATTGCTTCTCTACAAATTGTGGCACTTCATTTATTAGACACTTCTGTTCTAGATGAGCCTATAAGGCGCAGATCAATTCGTGATAGATCGACTGACCTAGTTGGCTCCAGCTAATTGATGAAACTTCCAAACTCCGTTTGATTGGCGCGGTTAGGTTATAATATTTTATGACTAGCATTAGACATATTTTACATTGCCCAAATTGAGTTGGGAGTTCGTGTTGCTTTAATAAGTCAGCGCTTAATTTGCCTGAATTTGGTGTTGCTAGTGGTTTCCTTGAGGAATAGGGTATTATGTTTTTGGAGTTAAAAGGTGAGTAAGGGATTCTGTAGCATGATTGCGGTGATAAACAACGAATCTACGTTTTTGCAGTCTATAAGTATGAGGATTTAGTCTTACCAAAGGAATAGTATTCATTTAGGCAGTCGCTCCATGTAAAATACTAAATAAAATGTTAAAGTATGACTGTTTAAAAACACTATGTTCGCAGATGATCATCTTTTGCCCTTTGTAATGAAAACCTGTAAGAACCAAATCCAAACGCTTTTTAGTACCTAGTAACTTTCACGAGCTCTGGTTAAACTCAGTTTAATAACGTCGAGCTATTCAGGAAGAAACCCGCTTGTAATTTTTGCATCCAATCTGTTACGTTGCCTGTGGATCCAATCGACGTGAACGGTGTACCTACCTACCTACAGTGTATTGTGGCTTACCCAACTCTCGTAATAGGATATCGGGTTAGTACGTATTAAACCAACCGATATTTAGGTGAGCCGGATAAATACGTATGTAGGTTCAAATGCAATCAAAATTTAATATCAAAATTAAAAAAAAATAACAGTTTTAAAGAACGGAAGGTATAATAGCAAAGTTGCGGTAACAATTTATCATTGCGCACAAAGCGTGATGATAAGAGGGCTTGTTCTCACTAAGCGTAGGACAAAGGAATACCGCGGGTCGCGCCGACGGCGACGCGCCGCCCACCGCCGCACCGACGAGCAAAAACCCTACGGATTACAAGGTTTTGCTAAATATTTACCTAACACTTGGTGCCCAGAACGCTGTACAAAGATAAGAGACAGCTTTAAAGCCTCCAAAAGAAATACTTTAAGAGCTTAAACTAAATGTAGGTACCTGCGCATTGAATTCCAAAGGATTAAAATAATACTAATCAAGTATTTTTGTAACTTCTGAGATGGAAGTAATGTGAATGCTTATAAGATTATCGCGAGTTCGTTGCGATAATCTTATAAGAGATTATCGCGAGTTCTCAGTTTTATTTTACGTTTCATAAACTTTGCTGTTACCAAAGTATGTTCAGCAGCTGTACGTGATTCCAATAGTAACCAATGTTCAGAAAACAAAGTTTCTTTAATTCAAAACCAATGAAGCGATACTTATACGAGTATAGAATTTACCTCCGAAATAGCCTTATCTCGCGTCCACAGGGAACTACAAAGAGCGACTTCGTTTGAATTTAGAACAAATTTTAAACTTAGTTGGTTCGGAAATCGCGCGGTGGCATTCGTATGGCCGCGTTCACATTCTGGTGAATGCAAAGAGTGAGTTGCGCTCCTAATTCCGCATTTTTTCTACGACAAAGTTAATTGGAACACGGGCGTATTTAGCGCGCACTCTGTGATTCTGTTTGTAGGTATGCAGCGACCGGCACTCGCGCGGAAAATGATCCGCGTTTGACTCGCATTGGCGTTAATGATATTTCTGCATGAATAAATCCTATGGATTTTATTTTCCAGTGGATCAGAGCTGAAAAACTTTCCTACCTTTGATTTGCTTTCTACTTCCTTCAATGACCGTTTGACGTTCGATTTATTTTATAACAAAAGGAATTTTAGTCAGCTTTATGCAAAGCTTCAATCCCAAGGCTGATCAAAAATCCACTTTAAATGGGCGCCATACACTAGCAAATTTTCTGATTTTGATTTCGTAAGTATATGAAAGAATTAGCGTTTAATTTTACATTTTGCCAGGAATCATTTTAATATGCGCCAAGTACAAATTAGCATAACGATTTTCAAAGTCAAGTTGACTTTTTCAATTCATTTATGTTAGTACTTTCTGATTTTTTTTATTTGGATATTACCTACTGACATCGCTGAAAGAAAACGTCACGAAGAAACCTGCGGGGAAATTGCGTAACACACTAACAGTAGCAATGGCTTTCATTTTGAAAGTTCAACAATATTCATTGCATTATTAACGTCGTTGAGCAGACAAAATTTTCGAACATATGAAGCAATTATAACAAAATTCTAACAGAACAAACTCAGATTATTGAAGTTGACAAACCGCTAAGTAACAAAAATAACAAAAAAATTAAGCAATGGATTAGCAATATCTTTCAAAATGTTTCAGATTTTGATTGAAAGTCTAAAATCGCCAACCTGTCTTGAGCAAGCGTGGCGGTCTATGCTCGTGCCTTCTCAGTTTGTGAAGAGGCCTTTGCCCTGACATAGGATAATTCAAGCTTCAGTCCAGCTGAAACGTTACAAATAATATTGAAGTATTCGCTACGCAGACGAAAATGATTTTACTATGATCTCTGCAGTACCATGAGAGGAACATAGAGAAATACGACTAGGTGTATCTAACAGTAGACTCGAAACCGGCTAATTTGCAGAGAGCGGTGTGAAATGGACCGAGTCATTCGCGCACAAAGCGCTACTAATGCGCGCCCGTCCGCTGCATCGGGCCGCAATTATATTTGCATACGACCACCTCTTGCTCGCACAATGACACCGACAACCGGACAAAAGGTAAAGTCAACGGAGTTACTTTAAAGCTCTAAATCGAATGACCGAATGAACGAGCTAGACAATCAGAGCTGCGCTGGACAATCATTTGTATGTTTACGTTCGCTGCTTCGCTTGATTTGTTTCCTCTGGTGATTTGATTTTCATCGGCATCTCTCCTAACACACATAATCAGCCTGTAATGTTCGCACTGCTAGACACAGGCCTCCTCTCTGTGAGAGAGTGTGGGCTATAATCCGACACTCGGGCCCAGTGCGAGTTGGCAGATGTCACATATCTTCGATTTTTTGGTTCTCGGACATGTGGTTTCCTCCAGATGTTTTCCTGTTATTAATTTTGTTAAATTAGTCTAGTGTTCGCAAGCGCCACTGCTGACCATGAGGTCCTGGGTTCGCTTCCCAGGTCGGGCAATGTGATATTGAGTTTTTCTATCTGGAATTTGTCAGTAGCGGCCTGAAGTCTGGATTTGTGCCTGGTTTATGGCAATAGGTTCGCCCCCCTATTACATGGGACTTAAACATAACTGGCGAGATGTGGGTGTACTATAGGTACACCTCTGCTTAACTATTTTGGGAATAAAGGCGTGATGTTATGTATGAGTAGAAAAGGATAATATAATTATTGGTTTTCTAATTTTCATAGTTACAGCGCAAAACCCGTTGCTATCACTACGATTTATCTCGATTTTCCGCAAACTCCTTTGTAACTTTATGCAAAATGAAGATTATTGTAGATTGCTTCTATTCATTAGCAGCGCTACTTAGGAATATAACTACTACCAATTACAGAATTTTTTAATTGAAAAAGTTAATTGGTAATTTCAATATCTATCTAAGTATAAACGGTCCCCGAAATGATCAGGTACAATCAATTGTAATTGTTGTAATATTGGCAATCGCTTTAATTGTATTTCGTATACGATTAATATGCGAATCAAGGTGTATCAATCACGTCAAAATTTATAATTGCAATCGATCGTTTCGGGACCCTTTGGCCTTTATAAATACCTACGCGTATGTTGCTGCGTGGACGAAAACCGTCGTCTAAAAGCTCTTTTTTCTCATAAGTACGAGTAAATTAACATCCTTAAATGTTTCATTTTATATTCTTCACAATCCCAAGCAGAATTTTCAAAGAGTGTTCTTAACTGGTGCGTAAGGGAAGTGGGCGGTCTTGAAGTAAAGAGAGGATAAGTGCCCATCCGTTGCACCGGTTTATGATATTTGCATAATAACTTCAATGCATATGCATAGAAGACTATGCATATAGTACCTACCAATGTACCTATGCTTTGTAAACTTCACTGGTGCGTTAACTTTTCAGTAAAATATCATCATCAATATTATCTTGTTTATATTTGAAGCTGCTCTATATCCGCGCCCCGCAGCGGTTTCACCCACATAAGTCTCGATCTTGTGGGAATATCGAAATAAGAAGCATCCTTTGTCCGTATCCAGGTTATGGTCTACTCATGTGCCAAATTTCATCAAAATCCGATCAGCCGTTTTAGTGTGAAAGCGTAACATACAAACACACAAACAAAATCTTTTCTCCTTATAATATTACTTTAGATTTACGTACAAACTTGGTACGCACGGCTACACGTCAAGGTATACATAACCGGTATAAGCTGACTTCTGATTTTACGTAAAACCTATACAATGCTAGGTCAGCTAAAACTGGGACTGTATACCTTGTAGTGTAGCCGCGTGTTCCTTGTTGTGTACCTGTTGGTTTGACAAACATTGCTAACACAAATCTTACACTGACCTACTGTTACAATAGGCACAGCTACCGCTGATGACGTGGCATTCATAGTGATGCACCATATTATCACCTCGTGTCTCGACAATACGTCTACAGTTACTGGGAAGTCGAGATTTGTTGTTAGTAAGAATACGCTAGGCAGAATCTAACTACGGAACTAAGACCTATGTAAAATAATAGATACATTTGTTAGTGGAGCTGTACGTGCCGTGACTCCGGAGCGCTCCGACCAGACTGCTCCGTCGCTATACAGGATGGACAAAAAATCGTTGATCAAACGAAACAGGGCGTTAGCTGGTACTTGCAGTAAAAAAAAAAAATATCATCGCTACAACAGTGCTTTTATGACAGTTGGTAACATGATTTATCAGTATTGGCACTTTTTTTCAATATCTTTTAAGTCTCAAGAAAAATTATTTGTAACTTTAGAACCTTAGTGTAAACACTCAAATTGTCATAACTTTTAAGGAGATCAAGTTAGGGCTCTGCCACAAAGATATTTTTTACTGCAAATAATCCCAACTATCGCCCTGTTTCGTTTGATGCACGATTGTTTGCCCACCCTGTATATGTCGCTAATAAAGCCGGAACAACGTCACTGCTTCCACTATTAGCAGATGCAAATTATTTTGTAATACCTCGCTTATATTTCATAACAGAACACTTCCATGTCTCGTATAATAAATACAGTGTTTATTTTACCCACGTAAAACAGACTTACACGGCTGTAAAACGCTATATTTATGTTTATATACCATTTATCATCTCGCTTTGGAAGTAAGTAATTAAATTCTAAGCGTTTTCTAGGTATCTGCTGAGTTTGCTCTCATTTCCATATAACGGGCCGATTCCAGGCGGTTTTAATAACGGCCATAAGTCAATATAAATTTTATTGTAATTCCGCGTAAGTCATTATTGATAACAGATCCGTAGCGTGGCGCGGACGCGGCTCGGATGATACTAATAAATATGCTAATGTTGGCGTCCCTGAAGGATTTTCTCGGATTTTCATCTCCCCTATACCGATGACGCAGACGAAAATAAAACTGGTGGGTACGAGCATCTTGAAATATGGCTCTACCTGTGAAGATTTCGTACATGGGTAAGGCTACCTGTGCTACAACTAAAGTTTCAATCACCCGGGGCATTATCTTGAACATTTCTAAACATTGCGGCCGCGCCCTCTGAAAGTTATTGCCGTACCCTGAAAAATTATACTGACGTTTTACCTCGATCGGCTGTTCTGGCTTTTAACAATAAACACTTGTTTTAAAATGAAAATCAGTTTAGAAAGTTCTTAACATTATACGAAATAATTGAACGGTAACTAATCTAAATAAAAAATCAAAGTGAAAAGCTAAGAAAACATTCCTTTTTCTGAAATTAGTTTACAGGATAATGTTTGGATCTTGTCTTCCGAACCAGCGACCTTAACATTGTTGAAACGCTCTATTGGTGATTAGTAACAGGGGTCGCTTCCCTCTTATGAAAGGTTGCCCAAGCTTTACAATACCTTCCGTTATGCCTAGAAACTAACTGGTACAGACTTTAACGACAAGGGCGGGACGATAAAAACAATTTGTTCCTACCCTCGCCGTTGTACCCTTTTCACCAGATCAGCATGTCAACTAAGTGGGTTCGTTAAATTATTCCCATATCTACGTCTTCAGTACTGCAAACGTGGAGATTATATTTCTCATACAAAACCAATTTGTCGTGAAGGCGCCAATAACAATAAAAGTGCAGCATCATAAAATTGTTATAGCTATAGCATTTTAAGGATTTTTGATTTGACGTGAGAGGAGGTTCACTTAAAATATTCAATGTCGAAATTTCCGTTTACGATGTACGAAAAAAGGGATTCGGAGCCCTCGTGCATGAGAAGTGCCTATTAGATTATACAGTCTACATATGCTAGACGAGACGAGTGTTACTGTAATAGGAATTTAATGAGATTTTTAGGGCGTAGTCACAAAGGTAATGGATTCGTCGTTACGAAGATTCACACGTGTGTTATCGCGCTGTTACACAGTAATCCGCATATTAAAATATATGTGGAAAAGAAGAATATCAGTGTGGAGCGTGGTTTTAATATAAGCCAGCACTTTTTGGCCATGACTTATCGGGATTGCTAAAAGCATTTCGTTCTGAACTTTGTGTTTTCTGGAGGATCGAATAAAACAAGTTACAGATTAAGATAATAAAAGAGCGCTCATGAGTGTTATGGTTGTTGCAAGCATAAGCATATGTACATATAATCAGCCTATAATGTTTCCACTGCTGGGGCACAGATCTCCTCTCTGTGAGAGCCCGATTGCAAGCACTGAAATCTAGCGCAGTCATTCAAATTCAAAATATTTTTATTGTGGGCATAATAATATGTTAATTACAGGTCTTAAATAAATTAGAGTTCAAATATGTCCTGCCTAATAGGCATACAATAATTATACACACATCAAAAGTGTCTAGGGATCAAGCATTTTTATGCGGATTTCTTGAGATTGAGATGTGGCTTTGTAATAAATTTATGATTTTATAAATTTATATGGATCCTTTTTGGTGCATTTCATAATTTGAATCAGGAACTGTGAATCAAATTCGAGTAAAAGATGAAAATCAGCTGTCAATATTTTCCCTATAAAAACATACAACGCATTGAAGACATTATTAGTGCTACTGTTTCCCTACTACTGATTAAAACCAACGTTATTATGGAGCGGCGACGTCATTTAAGCAGGAAAGAAATGCTCAGAGCCGTGGGAATGATAGAAGCTGGTTCCCGGCAACGTACTGTGGCTTTAGCTCTGAATACAAGTCAGAGTGTTATCAGTCGACTTTGGACACGTTACCGAAGCACTGGTACCGTGGCTGAGCGCCATGGAGGACGGTATCGCTGCACCACACGGAGACAAGACCGATACATTCAAATCTTAACTCGAAGAGCTCCAACAATAACCGCCATGATGTTAGCCGTGAGGCTTCATCACTCTTCAGGGAACTTAATTAGCGACCAAACAGTCAGAAACCGCTTGCATGAAGTGAACCTTCATTCCCGAAGACCGCTACGGGTACCACCTATAGCAATGCACAATCGTAGGATTCGATATCAATGGGCTCTTGAACACAGAAATTGGGCAGAAGAACAATGGCGTTTCGTGTGCTTTTCTGATGAGTCTCGTTTTGGTATGAGACCGGATACAAGACGTATACGACACTGGAGAACCCCTGGACGCCAACAGCGATTAAAATCCTGCCAGGAAGTCCATCCTTATAGTGGTGGAACCATCATGGTATGGGCGGGTATTTGGATCGGCGGAAGAACTGAGTTGATTTGGATCAGAGGCAACCTCAACGCTCAAATTTATGCTGAGACGATTGTATCAGACGTCATCGTTCCTCTACAAGTGCAAATCGGTCCCTTATTTCAGTTAATGCATGATAATGCACGACCGCACACCGCAAGAGTTGTAAGACAGACTCTCGCCGCAGCTAACATCAATGTCCTGCCCTGGCCTGCTCAGTCGCCAGACTTGAACCCGATTGAGCATGCATGGGATATGCTACAGAGAAGAGCTCTGCCGAATATGGAGGGTATCCAGTCGCAAGAAGACCTTTTTTTGTTGTTGCAACGAACATGGGCGGCCATTCCACAGCGTGATTTGTATGAACTCATTTTGAGTATGCCAAACCGATGTTCTTGTGTTGTTAGTGTTCGCGGTAGAAACACGGATTATTAATTGTTTAAGTTACCCAATAAAATTTTAAAGAAAACTGTTATTTCAGTCTTTTCTTCGAACTTTTGTGTTAGTGGTTCAAATGTCAAAAATCCCTTTATTAGGAAAATGGCAAATTTCTTTATTAATGCAAAGGTGACTTGGTTTATCGTTACTGTGACAAACGAAAACACTTTATTTGATGAATCCTTAAAGAAAATTTTAATTAATATCAATCAGGAGAAAAGTTATTGCAAAAATATATGTTGATCCCTAGACACTTTTGATGTGTGTATGTCATTACATTTAAAAAGTTATTATAAATGTTAAAATTTCAGTATGCAGTCAAATTAATACATATCAATAATTCAAGAAATCTTGTAGTATGTTTTATAAATTAAAAAGTTACGTAGTTTGTTTTTAAATACTGGAAGTTCCTTAGTGCTCAGAATGTCAAAAGATATTTTGTTGTATATTTTCGATGATTGATTGAGATGATTTTGTGTCATACATACACGTATTTTCTTATCCTAGATTTACTGACAGACAACTTTTAGTAATAATATCTTCGCCCCCATCACTTGGGGTATAATACCGTCATCAGCGAAGTCTTAATGTACCGAAGTATACCTCTGCTTAATCTTTCCGCGTTACGGTAACGGTTATTAATAATTTAAACAATCACTTCCAACATAACGTTTTTATGAAGATTGGACTGTTCCGCGTTCCCAGAATTTTCGCACGCGAGGGGGAGGTGTGCAATTGTCGTTTAATTTTCAAAGTACAGAACATACGTTATGTTCTGTACTTTGAAAATTAATATTTTTCTCGTCGAGAACACTTCAAACATGAGAATGGCATATTTAACGTTTAGCGGAATTTAATATGTCATAAAACGTTATTTATATGCCGTTTACGCGCCGGCGGCGGCGGCGCGCGGCGTAGATTTCATCGGCTCCGGGTTCTACCCTGGTACCTCAGCACTAACGGGTTAATCTCATTTATATTTTATTTACGGATAAAGAAGTAAGAAGTTTTCTTATGTAGCACTTGGGTGAAAGTGGAATATCGGCTGGCGATAAGTGGTTAAAATATCTAGACATAAATCTTAGGTTGTACACGGGAACTATGTTTGCGCAGTTGCGTCAGAGTTAACTATACCTATGCGTTGTTTTGTACTGTAAGGATAGAATTCAGTGATAATTATCATTGCGTGCTGCATACTTTGATTTTATGAAAAGAGGTTTATTGTAACATTAAACACGAGCAAAGTCTCCGTAGCACCCCTTTCGTTCAATAAAAATTTTGTGTGTACATATTTCGATGTACATTTAGGCTCCAATGTGTTTAAATGTCAAGTACCTACTTACCTCTGCAAACAAATTGCAGCTACAGCAGAAATGTAAAAAAACCGGCCAAGTGCGAGTCGGACTCACAGAACGAAGGGTTTCGTACCACCGTACAATATTTAACACTACATATGTATATAAGAAAATCACGTTTGTTGTATGGGAGCCCCCTTAAATATTTATTTTACTCTGTTTTTAGTATTTGTTGTTATAGCGGCAACAGAAATACATCATCTGTGAAAATTTCAACTGTCTAGCTATCACGGTTCATTAGATACAGCCTGGTGACAGACAGACAGACAGACAGACGGACAGTGGAGTCTTAGTAATATGGTCCCGTTTTTACCCTTTGGGTACGGAACCCTAAAAAAAGTATCTACTTACTGAAAGTAAACACAAACAGCAATTTATTTTTAATGTAATCTCTTGGAGAGCTTAATAGTTAGAAAATGTATAGAAAGAGAAAAATCGGAGCTCTATTACAAAAACGTTTCGTTATACTTAACATAAATATTTATTTTAAAGGGGTTTGTCGGTGGCTTTTATAGGCTATTTCAGTGGATTGCGTTGGGTAAGACTTTGTTCTTTGCGATTTTATCCAATATACGTCCAGTGCCTAGACATCTATAAGCACGATCGTCCAGAGGTGCCGACACCGTGGCTGCTAGGGGGCTGCAGCACCCACGAAGGGTAAATAGTGGGTGTGGAGCACCCATGAGCGTAGACAACAAAACTGATAAATCAATCGGCTGTACGATACCTCTTTAACATCAAACTCTGCGCGGTGAGACGTCTAACTACTTACGTTGACGTTTTCTGAGTTATTTAAAACAGAGTGAAAAAAGTTCGAGCTCGGTTTCGCTCGCTCTAGGATTCTTGAATTCTAAAGCTTTTCTGCATAAGTCATCAAAGTAACCCCTATTTCTGTATGGTAAAACAAAAACTTAACGTATCCAAGGTGCTAAAATTTTCGAGCTCGCTTCGCTCGCAGATTTTGTTAAGCTTGACGGATATGTGTAGTTGCGTAGAACTAATATTCACAAAATGCAACATTTTCCTTGCCGTACGGCCTGTCTGTTTGCTTAACATGAACTGGACGGATTTAGATGCGATTTTCAGGATTAAAAAGAAAGCTAAGTAATCCAAGGAAGTAGGCTATAAAAATTCCACCTTGCTATGGGCATAAGTATGAGCTTCTAAAGTTAACACCGGCACACTGTGAACGGGAGTGGGCCGTAATCCACCACGAGGGTCCAGTGCGGGTTGGTAGATGTCACATGTTTTCGAATTTTCGGTTCTAGGACATGCCTGTTCCCTCATGATGTTTTCTTCCACCGTAAATGAAGAAAAGCCGTGACGCGTTCGGAACGTTAGTTAAAACCTTAATAAATATTTATGCTCTGCTCTCAAAACGGTGAAGGAAAACATTATATATTAAAGGTTTGTATATTTTATTCGTTCAGACATCAGTTTAAGAATCTAACTTGCAGAAGTAGGTCACGCGTGGATAAAAGCACTAGCTCAAGGGGTGGTCATATGCCTCATACCGCCACGCAAAGAAAGTACCTGCAGCTGCTGCTTCAACTATCATCCTCTTCTGTTTCCGTAATTATCTCGTATATAAATGTTTGTTACAGAGACCATTAAATATGCATATATTTTCAGTTAATTATAATAATAAATGCAAACGCGTAATTATAACACACGATGTTGACATTATCTGTACCATCACTTACCTATATTTACACGATTGGACATCATGCAGATATTTCCACATTCCTAATTTGTCATTACTTGTCAGTTCTCTGCATCTTGTCTCCTCGTGTATGTCGTAGTCAGCCCAGAAGATGAAAACCAGCATTATCAATAGCAGTCCTTCAACATGACACGGTCACATACCTACAATCTTTTCGGACAACCTTTGCACAAAACCAATTTAGGTGACAACTCTCCCCTTACGAGGGCTACCAAATTGTACAATGGTATATGCCGAAAAGCTGAAATAGATATTAATCATGACAGCCTTAACGCTTTTAAGCGTAAACTGTACAAGTACTTTCGGTTGGAGGACATTTGATCTATCATTCTATTATTAATTAAATAATTTATCATTTTTAATTTAATTTTAAACTCCTCGTACGTATGCTTTTTTATTCCTATTTAAAGAAAATGTGTTTTGTTTTATTCTATTTTATAAATGTAATTTTTAATCTTTTAAAGCATGTAAATCTCTCATTAGCATGTTATTGTTGTTTTTTTTAATTTAATATATTTTTAATTTAATTATGTATTCAGAGCATGTGTACTCGATAATATGTAAGCTGTGGTTACCTGTAATTGAGTGTGCATTACAGGATAATGTACTAATACAAGTTATAAAGATAAGTTATTGTAATGTATCTCGTTGGTAATCCTTAAATAAATAAATAAATAAATAAATAAACATGATTCAACAACAATGATTTCTCTGTGATCGATTTGTAAGAAGGACCGACATCATCAGTGGATTACGAACTGTTAAATAGTTTCCTATTACTTGATAACAAGTGAAAGCCAATGAAAGGTAAATTGCCTTCAGGCTTAGAATAGCAACACCTAGTATTGCCTCTAATTGAAAGTGACCGTACATTGTAGAGCCCATTCAAAGTCCTATGATCGGAATTGGACGTTTACCGAAGTGCGATACCGATCCGATACGAAATCTAATCTATAGTAGCCGCGTTAGAAGTTGGTTTAATAAAATTCATTCCAGCAAACATTTAATGTATTTCCACGTTAATTAGATCAACGTCACTGTGTTTGAATATAATTGGTAACGATATTATAAAATAGAATGTCTATTTGGACAATGCACCTAATTAAAATGGTCGTGACAAAAGATTTATTCCATGAAATCATTAACAGATAGTAATTATACTTTAAAACAACAGTTTGTGAGTACATGTCTATATTAGTTAACTAATTAGTGCGATGATTCATATTTGTCACCAACCTATTTACAAGAATTCACAGTCACTTGTTTACGCGTAGGTATTCAAAACACTGTAGCCACTTTTATTTTAAAATTGTCAAGCAGCCATCATGTTTATGAAGGCGGACGTGCTAGTCCGGCGAGCAGAGTCAACAATAAATCACGATCGACCGAGCGAACACAAAATTTTGTAAACTTAATCCAAAGTAAGGCGAAGTGATGTCGATGAATTGTGTAGAACTCCCCAAGTTCTCGACAACTTCGGGAAGAATGCCCGCGCGCCGCATCCACTGCGAAAGAGAGCAGTCGACTGTAAAATAACTTAACATAACAGTTTTTTTCTTCACTGAATGCATCAGAGACGTTGCGACAGCTTTTTCTTATTCAGTCGACATGAACTGTTGTTAACTTTGCTTAACTAGCTCTTTGACGCGAATAGCTCTGTAAACTATACTTCCAGTGTGAACTTCCAAGAAATGCACTTTCTAGGCAACGTTCTGTTATTGTGAACTACGGTACACACAGTGCTACAGTGGAGCTTTTGACTAAGTATAACAGCCGCACCGGTTGATCGATCAGGTTAACCTACGCTTACCGCAGTTGGTCCTTAGATGGGAGACCACCTTTACATACCAAGACCCCCAGTGCCTCGTTAAGCTGTTGGTCCCGGCTGTCATTCGTGGATCTTTGACAGTCGTTATGGGTCACATTACCCAGTAACTGGGTTGTGGAGGTCAGATGGGAGTTGGTCCATGTAAATTACTGGTATTCAGCTGCATCTGGTTAGACGGAAGTCGACCCCAACATGGTCGGGAAAAGGCTAGGCAGATGATGATGCTCACACAGTGCTGGACCAAACTTGAAATTCTGCCGATAGAACCCTGATACATTAACACAACATATTTGCAGGTTCCTTTACGACATTTCTCAGTATTCTGCGATTGATTTGCAATTTACTGATACCGCCTCCGATTGAACTGTCATGCCCATGAAATAATTTCTCAAATGTCTCTCTGACGAAATATGGGATTAATATCTTCCACGTTACTACGTGACCAGTCACTGCAGTTTCGAATGTTTCAATGTACCTATATTGACACTATATGAATGGAAATTCTAGGATTGGTAAAATATGGGGTGAATAAATTTATCCATCGACTTAAGAGGATAATATTGAGTCACGTCCCTGAATGGCTGCATTTCACTGAGAAGAAATTCGTTGCTCATAGTTTTCATATTGCGAATCTGATCACGTTACTACCATTGAGGTTCATTCGACTCCCATTTATTATGTTATAAAGGTTTGTAGTTTTTATCGATTTGTAGTTTTTATCGAAACATCACAAATATTTTTATTATTGCCAAACTTTTAGAGAATCACGTTCCGTTTAAAATCATTTCGAGAAACTTTTAATTGAATAGCTAATAATTTAATCTAAAGGTAGTAAAACTTTCCAAAGTAAAAAGAAATCCTGATGGATAACTGAGTTTAAAGGTTTAAAGATTTTATGTGCACGTCACAATCATTCCCTTCGAGGGGTTAGTGTTCATTGGGTGGAAATAACAAAGACGATAAAATTGTTCGCTTGGAAAAAGGATATTGAATGAGGTCAGACGCAGATATATTCGTATTCAAGGCAAATGTCGAGGCGTGTTGGGGACAGCCGTTTGCGCACTGTTTTTACAGTCGCGACGATATGTCCTGTCGTTACTGAACTGATATTGCTTCCAGATCTTGTCGGTGATTTTCGTGTTTTTTCCTTTGTCTGCGGAACGAAGCATTGTATTATATCAAGCGGCTATTATAAATGTATATTTACGACATTGTAAAACGTACTATAATTTACAAGTTCCTAAAATATTCTTACAGTTGTAGATTGAGGTTTTAAGGTTATTAAATTACAATGGAAGTATTCTTAGTTAAGTTATTATAAAATTGTCGGGAAGTAGCGAAGAAGTAAGTAAAGAAAAGTGAAGAAAGGTAGAACAAAGCCCGCTGTAAAGTTAAAAATTTGCAAGCGAATTTACATACATATACGTTGTCAGTGGGAAGGCTAGCCGAGAGCCGACGGCTATGACACTTTCACCTGCACATGGTCTACAAGGTTCATTTTTACCGTTTCTTACACTTTGCACATATTTCAGTAGCTTTAACTTTAGCTGTCTTTTGAGGCACTTATGAAAAGAAGTTATTAACAAGCAGCCTGTAAGGTCAGGAATAATTTATAGAAAAGGTTAAGGTAACCCTGGTCGGGTAAGGTATTTTTTAGTATATTCCCTAATGTTAGGCCAGTATCTCACGTAGGCTCAACTTACTCTTCGAAATCGATTCGATGGTAGTCTAATGTTAGCCAATAGTTATTGCTACATAATTATTCCCGTTTGAAAATTGAAACCCCTTTCCGTCCGTCTCTGTAGGTATCAATTGGTTTACTGATCTGTTTACTTAGTAGTCGGCAATAGTGGGAACTCTTGTATACCTAGTATAACTCTATTCTATGTACAGTTAAGGAATTGCTTTGTTTAACAGATTGACACACAATAAATATCCCTTAATGCGTCCATAGATATGTTTGTAACAAAACTCACATTGGCGAAAATTTGAAAATGTGTGATTTTTTTATCTTGGCTGTTTATTTATTATAGCGTATTTACTTAGCATAATAAAGTTATTTACAGAAGCACATTAATTTTCAAAAAATAAATGCGTGTTAATTAAACATTTTTAATTTATTGTTAGACGAGAACAACTGCCAATAAAATGTTATGCAGTTTGGCAGACTTTATCTAAGTTAATGTTAATACACATTTTGAATAAATGAATAAAATAAAAAAACAACTTCGTAAATTGGTTGTGTTATAGCAATTTCATACGACTGATGAATAATTAAAGTTGTAATTTGAATAACGAATAATTTACTGTGACACTGACAGTGACAGCTAATTTCCTAAACAATCCGCATCCAATGACTGTACCTACTCGTTGTATGAAAATTATGTGCAACGATTTCAGAAAAAAGCTCTCAGCTCTTAGGGCAGTACGCGTTGCTTTCTCCGCTTCATTCGTTCACAAAAGGTCATAAAAGTAGTTCTATCAACGGATATAGAGGTGTGGTTAACACTGGCCATTGTGAGCAGAAACCATTAAATGCAGCTGATGGGCCCGAGTAGGGTTGTCAGATCAAAAATAAGATAGCGCAGTTAATTAAGCTGGACATTTTGCGTTAGGAGCCGGACGTTTGGGACTTGACCCAACATAAATGTGTAGGACAATATGATTTATACGATAATCATAATGTTAAACGAAAAATGCATGGCAAAACTAGATAGGCTACATGATTTTTTTGGATATTCAAGACCGAAAAGCGTCAGAGTAAGGGCTGATTTTTACCAAAGTCAGATATCATTTATCCGTGGATTAAAATTGAAGTTCACAGTTGTAATAAGGAAAACTGACAGAAATTCAACGTTTATGCTCAGGATAAGACTTATTCTAGATATAAAAGTTTGGTGGAAATCGCCTTAAAGCGAAAAGTCAAGTTTCGTTCAAAATTATTTTGTTAAAATTCCACGAACCCAATACTTTCCTTAAACCTGAAAAGCTATTCAAGTGTTATAGATTATTCTTATTCATATCTTTGACAAAGCCGGGATGAACGCTATACATACAAGGAAGCTCCCGCCTCGATTGAAAAGACCGTCTGTTATCTAAGTGCCGCCTTTAGGGTTAGCGCCCACTTACTGACTGGCAGCGAGGCGATGAACTTATTTAAAACTAGCTGTGGCCACGACTTCGTTCGCATGGATGTCGGAAAATAAATTAGATTTCATGGGTAAAATAAAAATAAAAGTAGTGCAAGTCCCGTCAAAATCAGTCCAGTCGTTTCGGAGATTAGCCGGAACAAACAGACAAACAGGCAGACTGATAGTCAAAAATGTTAAACTTGTTTTTCTGTTATTAGTATCATATATAATTTCATATAGTAAAAAAACTGTTATGTTAACACACTCCCATTTTATTTGTTTGACGATACAAACACAAATGCAAAAATGTCAGTTTTTTTAACTTTCGACATCAAAATTGTATATCAAGATGTAGCGCCGTCGTTTGATTTGACGATACATCATAAAAATTACAAAGTTTATAAAGTATTTAGTGGTTCTAGACGACTTTCAGGATCAGTTTTTTTTTAAAACAGTATTCAAAGAGCTCATTTCGGAGCGGGGTTGTTTTCAGCCTTAAAATAGCCCTGCGGTCACGTATTTGCGCTTCACTGGTGGTGAACACTAACCCTTACATACGATTCTTTGTGTCCTTTCTATTTAACATGATAACTAGAAAGACTCTATAGAGAACAGCTACTTTCAATTAGGAAGAAGCCTTCGCTACTGAAAAGGTAACCTGTTAGGAACTACCATAGCGTAGCAAACACGGGTTATTAAATACCGTCGTATTCGACGAAATAAATTATTCACTCAGTCTCCTTTCGAAAATACGACGAATAACGCGGATAGGTCCTATGTAAGTTTACTATTACGCTTGGAATATTTCAAATAAGAAATATTCCGTTATTTCCTGCCGTATTCAACATATTTGTAGCGCTTCTTTTGTGTTTCATGAAACAACATAATAACTTCGTTTCTATTATCTGGGAATGAGATATTTATTATTGTTCTGATGTTTCTCGGAAAATAAAGTTAGTTACTAATTTGCAAGAATTAGCATTCATCCTGGCGTTACAATGTAATTCAACTAATTAAACTTTAACTAATTAGCTGCTATTATACTTCATCGATAACGTCTCTCATTTAGGCACAAGCTTACCTAATTATAATGAGGGTGCGTTAATTAGGTACACCCCTCTCACCGATATTATGTCTTTGACACGTATAAATTAAAGAGTTTTAAGTTTTTTAATGATTCAGACTACAGTGTTGTTAGTGCTAGCATCGTTTGGGCGTCTTGTTTTTAGTATCACGCTCATTACTTTGTCCAGCAGGTATATCCTGGTTTAGGATATTAAACTTCTGCCATAAACTTGAAGTTCAGAATGAGAACTTCCAAAATTTCCCTTGTAAAATCTACGTTCACGTGCGGCCGGTGTTCCGTACTGTACTTTGACTACAAACATTTGTTGGAACATTTATATTGGCGCCATGGAACAGAGAGTTTTTGGTGTAAACAGTGCAAGGTGAAGCGGTGGCAATATGCCGTTCACGTGTGCCATGTTTTGCCAATATATTACGAGGTTTTGGAAGACAGCGATCTGAATTCGGAGGACTCTCGGGATTATTCGGAGCGGGAGACCGACTTCTGTTCTTGCGGGAAGTACATCGCTGATACGCCGATGATAGGGTGCGATGGGCCCAGCTGTCCTCGGCAGTGGTATCACTTCTCCTGCGTAGGAATCACTTCGCCGCCCGACGGGGACTGGCTATGTCCAACCTGCAATAAATTACAAAAGATAAATCAGGTAATGATCGCTTCCACGATTAGATTCTTCTGCTCACACAATGATTGAAACCTTTTTAAAATCCATTGAAGATAAAACGTTTTTCATTTAATAATCTTTAAAGGTATGAGTCTGAATTGACAAATCGAGGAGTTTTTCATAGAAGTAATTGGAATAACCAGAGTCGAAGTGGCATTTGATAAAAAGAAATGATCGGAGCGATTTCTCGTTACTCTAAATAGGAATCCTCGAATGCCTAATGCTTTTAAATAATTTAATAAGGTATTGAGTGTATTTAATGAAATATGGATATTTTTGCATTTTGCAGACTAATCTAGTCAAGAAGGGAGCTGAAACTTGAGTGGTACAAATATACAGATATGGATCCCACACGCCGCCGGATTTTAAGAAATCTCAGGTACATACAGATCAGATACATAATAGAATGAACCTATATATATAAATGGGCAGCCGACATCTCCTAGAACCAAAAATTCGAAGACATGTGACATCTACGAAACCGCACTGCCACTCTTTCTTCCAGAGAGGAGGCCTGTGTCCCAGCAGTGGGAACATTATAGGCTGACTATGCTGTATAAATAGGTACTCCTAACTTAATACTGACCTATAACTTTTTTTTTTGTATCAGGATCGTGAATGCAGCAGGCTATCACAGATCACACAATCATTCATCGCAGCGGGTTTATTTATACCGAGGATTTAGAAAATAACGTTTATTTTAAGAATTTTGCATATAAAAATTTGTTAAATGTATTTAAGTAATAAATATTGTCGTAACATTCCTATACTTTGTCTAATTTTATTTATTAACCTGTAATCCATTTCAAACACCTATGCTTTGTCGAAAAAGAACGTAAGCAAAAAAATAATTTAAAACAAATCAGTTTTACGACACCCTAAAGATAAATGAAAGAGGTAACTTAGAAAAATAATTTGACCGCCGCCCAGCAGGTTAAAACCACATAACATTACGCCCTCTCGTACTCTCCGAAGGAGTAGGAAGAAGTGTAGGTATAGAACACTCACATTTGAGCGGCTCCTTATAATGTCCTTATAATGGTCCCCATATAATGCTATTCTCAATATGTGTTTTTCCCAAAATATAATGATATTTTGTACTTGTACCTATCTCACTGCATTCAGAAACTAGTAAAAATACTGAAAAGTTGTATCCTTATTATTCCCGGTAAAGCAAACAAACAAACTGAATCTAATTACTCCCACAGGAAAAGCTCATATCAAAACATGTGAAAGACACAAATTAAATTAGCGATAGCTATAAATAAAATAATCTGAGAGGGAAAACATACATTTTAATTACTCCGATGGAATGAAAAGCATTTCACTGTAAATTACGCCCATGAATGCGTTCAGAATTAGCCAAAGGGAATTTATAAAAGGGTGTATCGGAATACTGGTAGAGATGAATAAAAGTGAGCAGTTTTAGACAGCGGTGGGTAGTCAAAGCCAGCATACAAAGATCGGTAGCTTTCATCGTAATGAGGGCTATGTTTCATGGCTTAATGCGATGTTAACGAGCAGGCATTAAGGCCCAATACGGCGGACAAAGCCCCGACGCGTGGAACTATGCGCTATTTTGATGCCTTATTAAACAAATTAGGGATGTGCGCGACATCCATAGTGGTGTACAGTACGGAATAATTTGGCTGCCCCCCAGAGGATTAAAACCACATAACATCACGCCCGCACTCTCCGAAGGGTTAGGACGATGCGTAGCGGCCACCCACATTTTAGCGGATCCTTCGTGCACATAATAATGCTTTTCTCAACATATGCTTTTGCTTAAATATGATATTTTAAAATAATTATTGATATTTTGACTGGAATTTTCATTTAGTTTTTTTAGCGAAACTTCACAGACATGGATGGTCGATTTAGTTTATGTTTTAAGTTCCACAATAACTTATAATTTTGCCATTAAATGGTCACACATCCAGATTCAAAGCCTCTACCCAATAACTCCTTCTCCACTTAGGAATCGAACCCAGGACTATGCTCGGCAGTTACACTTATGTGTGTAAAACCTTTGTCATCTTCTATAGTAGAAAAATAATTCTCAGCTACATTGCATTCATGAAAAATAAAGTATTATACGCTAGTATTAAACATGCATCGGCTTCATTGTGAAACTATAATTCGCTGTTCAAAAGTCAGTCAGGAAGGTACTCCAAACTACTTTAGTATTAATGTATCGCTTTTATTCTTTATTAAGTAAGCGAAGCGCATTTTTTGTTATCCCTAGGACCATCATAAAATAAACTCCGCGTGCTGGATATTGCTTATCCATCATTTATAAGCGCCATAGTAAGTTATTCAATTTCTTTTATACATGGGCCATATTAACCTCGTAGAGACTTTCGCAAAAAATCTTAGTTTATATTGATCGTACTGTAAAACAAGATAACGATAATATATTTTATTGGTATTTTTGATTGCGGCATAGATGGCGCGTCGAACCCTGTATGGGTTGCAGGGACATCTACGCGCAAAATATAGAAATTTTTCGTCGGTTTAAAAAAAAAAACAGTCTGCTGTTCCATAGAAAAGTGTATGGTCAAATGTATGGAACTGCATTTTTGTTTATAAACTACAAAAACGTTTTAATGCAGGGGGCTTGCTGCATAGAAATGTTACTACAATGTTGTATATCTACGAAAGAAAAGTTTAGAAATATAAGTAACCTGTCGTACGTGTACCGACTTGAGTATTACTGGAGTGTATCTAATATAATTACATCAAATAAAAAGAAAATGGAACTCCAAAATTGACGGGTGTACGAGCCTTGAAAGAGCTAAGAGGCTTCCACTTTAGAGTCCCAAAATGTAAGATTTGTTTCCACCATCTCGCCTTCGTTTTACACTTACGGCTAATGTCACACAAGAACTCGAGTTTTCGGGCCTTCAGGGGCTGCGTACTTAAGGTGCTTTTAGACTTTTAAGTTAACTTTAAGTAGGTCCAAGTTTCATAACCAATGAGAATACTTAAGATTAAGTTCGCTATCTGAACTTGTTTAATAACTTCCTTTGAAAAATGAGAAAGAACTATTTAACGGCATACGGTGAAGTTATAACAACTACGACAGTTCGAAAGTTTCTTATTAAAATTCAGAAGCGACGGGCTTTTAACTAATTATACATAATGATATCTTTGAACAGGGAAAAGTTTTAGCTATCGCCATGTAAGTAAATGTTTAGCACTTATTTGTTCTTTAATTAAATTAACTTTTGGAACTCTCTAATTGTATAAATTAGACGAATGTTAATTTGTTTGAAAGTAAGAACGATCTACAAATGTTTTGTGAAAAGTTGATTGCTTTATTGTAAGTAGTTACTTAATTAGTGTAGACAATACAACTTTGGGAGTATTAGTAAGATGTATAATTTCGCTTCGGTTAAAGTAATTTCAGCCTTGTGTGCTACATCATGCACAGTAAGTTGTAATTGCTTTCCATAGTTGTGAGCGGTATTCAGGTTCCGTGGCAGTTGTGTAGATTGGTTCTGTTGGAGTCTGGTGACCCACAACTAAGGCGCTTTTGATCGATACAGCTTAGCTTTGGATCTTGATGGCTGGATAGTTAACAAGCTAAATGCGAGCTGCTGGAGCTTTGTGTACTATGTATAGATGGATACGCTTAAGCTCAATCCAATCGGTTTAACTCAAGCTCTTACAGAAAATGGTTTTAATACTACTTTTCTCATTTTCTTACATGAAAATATGAAAGAAAATAAGTACCTCTGTTTCAACGCATTGGTAAAATGCTTTCCAGTCTATTTTACAATTATGTTCATGTTGATTTTCCTGTTTCATTCAATTTTTACGTTAGAATGTAGTTTTTTTTTTCCAACTTTGTTCGGAATAGGAGCTCTTGAAAATTAAACGTGACTATTACCTGAATAGTCGGTAAGTTTGTATAAATACCTCTTGGATAAAATAAAATAGATTCCCTAATTTGATCGTTGTTCTTAAGGTTTCTTATTTTTGTTCAACAATATCAAGAATTGATATAAAGTCAAGTCTGAGATGAATACCGCCTAAAGATCTTAACTCTGTCATTATATTGTAATATTTATGAAAAGAAACAGGAAACTTATTCTGTAAAAGGTAAATTGTATAACAGGACCAAATAATTGGAGCACGCCTGCGACTCGAAGGTATTCAATTAATTTCCAGGATCAACGAAAAGTTACCATACATAATTTAAAGAATGCATCTTGGTGTTCAATGAATTTCTCAGAGTAGGTAATATAATCTCTATTAGTATAGACTTTATTAACATGAAAATATGAATTTTATTTGTCTGTTTTTTCTGTACAGTTAAATAGAATAGAATAATAAAAATTTATTTGCATATAATGTATGTGTACACAGGTGAGTTGTTATGAAATAATATTGGAACGAAAAAAGGTACCTATGTAATTAATACAATATTATCTAATTTTACAGGTTTTGGTATAAAATTTAAATTATACATTCTAATAAATGAAGAAGTAAAATAATCCTATTATTATTACAAATGTGTTTGTATGTTTGTTACTCGTATCACGCAAAAAGCACTTTAAAAAGTTAAATTGAAATTTGGCACTCAGATAGTTTGTAACTTGGATTAACATACTTATTGGATACTTTTTATCCCGGTAGAACGTTCCCGTGGGATAATTTCCGACCTCTACACGGACAAAGTCATGGGTAAAAGCTAGTTATAAATAATACACCTGTATTAGTTAGTGTGATGAATTAGTCATATGATAGGTTTACTTGCCTATAATCTAAGCAGTATACCTATTACTGCATATTAGCGCAACAAACAAGATACTTTATATTTTAAAAGTATTTTCACAAGCGTTTCCTCATGCATATATTTATAGAAAATCTTCCTCTTGCTTCAGTTTTCCCCAGTGACGTCGACATTGATACAAATGCAATGATACCTGCGACACTGATACGAATTCAATGATACCTCATTTATCAAAATCGGTTCAGCTGTTCGCATTGTACGAGAAAATAAAAGACTGTGCAAACGTAGAAGCGAAGATGTTAGAAATGTCAGGCCAAAATCTGAATCATTTTAAACAAATACCGATTTATGAATCATGATATTAGTGGAATTGGAAGTCAAGATTATTATGAGTAACAGCAGACACTATTCCAATCAAATCAAACGTTTATTTTCTAGAAATACATGGTTCTGGTAAAGATGTCTTATAACCTAAGTGTCACGAAAAGACATCTTATGATTTTCACGCCCCGTCCATAAAATGTGGAATTCCCATGCACGTGTATAAATAAGTAAATATGGGTTCAATCCCAAGACGAAAGTTGAACATTCAACCACGTTACTAAGTTGAACTTTCATTCACGTTACTTGCAACTTCCATGTTAAAACAAAACTTGCTATTGCATGTTTTTCCACAAACAAGAACATGCAATTATAACATATTAAAAACAAAACATTACAAACAAAACTGGCGAAATGTGGGTTACTTTTTATTTTTTTATAGCTGAATGGGCTCGCTCTTTACTTTGATCTTGCCTGATGGAAAGCAATGGATGAGGTCTATGATAGAGCGACCGTGCCCAGAAGATGCCTTAGGCACTGGAACTCCCACGCATCGACGAAACACAGCAGGCTGCTTGACGCCGCACTCCGGTGGGAGGGTGGTCGCAAACCAGGCGGGCGTTAGCCCTACCACCGCAAGGGAAGAATTGGCCAGTCAAATAAGGTGTTGGGTCTGACTGTCCAGGATGCGCCGAGCGCTCGGTTCAGCTGAGTAACTGGCGGACAAACTGTGCTACACGAGGAGGCTTCTTCATGCATCCCAGAAGGGTGTTTCTATAGATGCACCTCTGCACAACTGGCGGGATGTTATGTTATACTAATATAATTACCTACGAAGTTTCACAACTAACATTGCCCTTATAATTTCGTCGTCAAGTCTATTAAATTTGCGCTATTAAACGATCACGTACATAGAACAGCGTTTATAAAATGAGGTTAGAGGGATTACCTCCTGAATACTTAACAAGTATTCGCTATATCTGAAGTATGGCGGATCATACAGCGAAGTTGGTCGTCCCCGAGACCCGTCGAGTTCGGAGCCTACGGGGATCTGAGATTCCGATAACTTATACCAATCATGATATCAAGACGCCGTTTAGGAAGTTGTGCCCGCGTTATGTAAGTACCTAAGTACTAGGGTACTAGGATAAAACTGACCTTGGGAATACATATTTGAATGGTTCGGTTTTCAAACTTTGTTCGGGTTTAACCGTCATGATCTTATGAACAGTTTTGCTTAGCCTAAAAGATATAAATAGGATTTGTGAGTGGGTGGGTACGAATGTGTGAATTTAGGCATAGCACAGACCTAATTAGGTAGCCGATAGGTACTTAGACCGGTTATAATAGTCCTTTTGACAAGGGCTAGGCAAAATAATTAGGGAAGGTTTAGGAATCTAGCTTGGCACAATTATAATTCGAAGACGGAATAACAATAAATAGTGTCACACACACACAGTATTAGTTTAATAGATATACATTTCAGCACCTGTACTATTCCAACATGCACGGTTTTCAAACAAATAACGTTACGGTTGAGACATCCCGCAACTTTGGGGTATCTAGTAAGGTTCAGAAGTTGTGGTATGAGTAAAGTTCCGAAAATCTTGCGACTTTCAGAGCTGATGCAGCAGTAGAATTAAAAATTCATACATAAAGTACGGATATTTAGTCATATAGGTTAAAGTGTTAGACATAAAGCGCTGAAATATGGCTGGAATGATGACTCAAGTCCTACAGCAAATAAATCGAAGTGTATGCGTCAAGTGCACTTTATATTACAATGACTTAGATATGTAGGTAGTATACATGGAATATTTAATGTACCTGCAAGGATGACCGACCTCTTTGATCCCAGGTAACGAAGCAAGTCAAATTATGTTGCCGAGCTCTCTAATCGTACTCATACGAGTACAAATTATTATGTTCACATTTACGTGTAAATTTGTATACAGATTAGGCAAGTCAAAGTAATTTATTAATATTAAGTTAACATGTGAAAAATACCTTTCCCAGAATGTTTAAGCTTTCAGATAAGTTGCCTGTACCAATCAATACTTTTCTTCAACAGAAAACGGTTTAAAAATATCATGGTCACAAAAACATTACAATCATTAATTCAATTAAAACACGATTAATAAGAAAGTAAATAAATATAACATTATAAGATTATTTTAAAAAACATATAGGCTATAATTTTTTATTAGAAATGAATTAGACATCTGTAGCCGAACTAGGCGAAAGCCGGTATTTCGGCTATCAGCGCCAAAACCCTTAAATAATAAACACTTATAAATAGCCATCAAATAAAGATGTTAACATGTTGTGTATAAAAAAAATGTAATGATAACAATATGATTCAGAAATAGATTTTCAGTAACTACGAGTAAGTTGTTCTTTACATAAAGGAATGTGCTTCAATCACAATAAAAGTTGGCTATTCATATACATCGTGTAACGTGCATTATACTCTCAACTTTATTACCAAAATTTCATGTTAAAGTAATAGGCTTTTTCGTATAATTTCAGTATGCTAATCTCGTCAGGTGGAACCCCCAGCAACTAATCAACCCCTAGGGAGGCTGACAGCGTCGCGTCGCCGGCGCCCTTGTCATACGGTATAAACATCTGACGGTTTCAAGTATAATATTTTCAGCTCAAAAAGACTTCGTTATTAAGAACGTTTTTTTCCAGTTTTATTACTAACGCATTATGTACCGCAGTTATTAACTGAGTTTATGCGGGTAGGTATAAAGTTTCTTGATATAATTTAATCATCTTTTACTATTCAAACGAAAAATCCCAATGTGTTAGGAGCACGCCAGTCGCTATTCGTCGGGCACGGCACAAATCCGTGGATGTAAGAAGACAGTACTTTGAGAAGTGCTTGCAGTCCAAAGTCATTATGTTCCTAAGTCAATAAAGTGAAGAATACTTTCAACCCGAAAAATACTTTTCTAGTTTAAAGATTTCCTTTTAAAACGCAGCGTTAACCAGACCAGTGGGTTTACAGTAATCTACGGACGGACGGACATAAATATCTATGTTTTCACGTCATTTGCTTTTGGGTCTAAAGTGGTATTTCTGTCGCGTTGTGCTAAATGGCTTGGATATCCTCCAAATATGCCATCTAGATAAGCTACGAGACCTTTTACTGTTATTATTGGGACTCCCTATTAGTAAAAGTTTTGTATATTGTTTAAGTTAAACTTACTTATGGGTCTGTAATATCGTGGAAGGCAAGACTGAACAAATATTGGTCGTAGTCAGCTGAATTAAGTGGGATTGTCATAATTTATGGAAGCCTATGTGTATTAAATGAAACAAAAGTTGGTATGGGAAAGTATTTACGTTTTTATATTAATTTTTAAATAATAAGAATTTATGGCGATTTTATGTGCGATTGATAATGTTTTATAATACATATTTCATACGGATCTTAGGGTATGATATGTTCGGGTCGCTTTTTATAAGACCTCTTGCTACCACGGTTTCTGAAAAAATCATCAGAATTGGGGAATACAACTACCAGAACTTGAGCACAAAAGACTTTAAGCATCCTGATCCACCACCTGGCCCCAAACACACGCCTATTTTAAAAAGATAGGCAAAAAACAATTTCGCATTCGATTCGTTATGCACGGACACTCGCGACGCAATGTGGGCGCGGTATGTTTGAGTAGTTCGCACTTCGCACCTAAGCTGCGTACCACTATAAAGCTTCACTAGTTAATTTTTCATTGACGTGATTCGTAAAGGATTTTATCTACTACCTATCCTAATTAATATTATAAATGCGAATGTAAGTTTGTGTGTTTGAAACGCTTTCACGCTAAAACGGCTGAACGGATTTGGATGAAATCTAGTACATAGGTAGACTATGACCTGGACTAGGACATAGGCTACTTTTTATCCTGGATCACAGGCAAAGTCGTGGGCAACAACTAGTATATATATACTAGCGGCCCCGACAGGCGTTGTCCTGCCCAAACATTTCCTAGAACTTGATCGCAGCGCTACCTACCGGGTCCAATTGTGAATCTTCACCATCCAGGGACCCACTTAAACCAAACATAAAGAAAGTGTCCCGACTGACACATCATTGTTCAGCCCAAACCGATTAGCGTGAGAATTAAAAAAAAAACCTAATTTAATTTCTTCCACGCGGACGAAATCGCGGGCAAAGAGCTAGTTTACAATATAAGCTATGCCAAACATGTATTACACACACAGATACATTCTAATGAACCGGCACGTCTGTCAGCGCGATTATGTCATATCTATAGGAGAAAACTGCTTGTCAACCGGACAATACCAAGAGGAAAAAAAGACGTACCTATATTTTGTTGGGAAACACGTACACAATATATCAAAAGAGAGAAAAAATACTTGGCCATTTAATTAACTAACTTTAATAGACAAAGGGACTCGATGGAAGCTCCATTTCTTTAACCAAAATCTTCAAGTTACGTATAAAGGCAGAGCTTCAGAAAAATAACAAAAGGTTGATAACAGGAGAGTAAGTAAACAAAGAAAGAAATCTTCCTTCCCTATTAGATTTACTTACTTAGAAGACGTATAACTTTCTGGCTCGCGATTATACCTGCAGACCTCTTACATCAAGTGTTTAGTTTAATTAAAACTTGAGTAGCGACCTACTAAACGTAGTGCGAGTACATCCCATAGGTATATTCTCACATAGTTATCTCGCATGTCGCTTCACACACTTCCAAAATAGTTGATAACTATGCGATAGCTTAACAGTCAACAGCTTCTACATGGCATGCATAATCAGCCTATAATGTTCCCACTGCTGGGACGCCGGCCTCCTCTCTGTGAGAGGGAGTGGGCTGTAATCCACGCGGGCCCAGTGCGGGTTGGTGGATGTCACATGTCTTTGAATTTTTGGTTCTAGGACATGCAGGTGATTTCCTTCACAGTTTTGAGAGCAGTGCTGATGAAATTATTTACACAAAGTAAAGCGCCTGCTTGGGTTCGAACCTACAACTAGTAAGTCGGGGCCTTTATCACTGGGCCACCAATGCTCTGGGCTTTTAAATGGTGCAATTATAAAATTGCAACAACGACTTTGATAATGACAGCGAACTGCATGTCGCGGTATAAGATATCTCGAATAGGAGGAATTTATGGATAAGTATAATATGTATTTGCTACATAACGCTATGTTCAAGTTAATTTAGAACATAGAAACGTATCTATTTTTGGGAATGGGTATAACTAAAAAGAAAAAAACAATCACCTAAAAACCCATCGATTTTAATAAACACATACACTTTGTCCTCAAAATATTGGATGTACCAATCAGACGAAATTCACGGTTGTCGCACCGACGACTCAGCCGTACACAGTGTTTGTGGCTATTCACTTTTATTCGAGTAATATGAGTAGAGACGCGGCAATCGATGCGTGTCACGCCACTCACTTCGCATCGAGGCGGATGGCGAGTCGGTGAGTCGGTGAAGTATCGCTACTAAGAAAACTCCGATCCAATTTAGAAGTCGAATCCGATGACTATCCCGCGGGACACGCAGCTTTATTCATGAAACGAATTTTAACGGGAGAAGGGAAAATTCGATTCTATCGCGAATATATTAACATTACAATATATGTATATGTGTACATTATACAGATTTACATAAAATGTTCGTTTTGTACATGTGTAATGCATTCCCGACAAAGATCAAACCTTGCTTAGGTACTAGTTGAAACAAAAAATGGTGTCGAATTGTATGTAGGTTGGTTGCTAATAAAGCACATAATTATTATACACATACATTAACAACTGCATCTTATGGAGATACATAAACTAGGAATAATGTTAAATGTCGCACTATCGTAAAGGTTTACATTTTTTCAACTAAAAATATACCAGAATTATAATAAAAGGTATTCTCCTTTATCGAATTTTATTAGCATTTTGCTATCGATTCCAAAATCAATATGGCCTCGGAAATATTATGACATTTTACTTTTTTCAGTTTCCGCTCTACCCGGGTGGAAAATCAATCGCAAAGCTAGGGCTATTCGGAGCAATGATGTGAAAGTGACAGATAAGTCGCGAATTTTTCCAAAGGAATTTGTCTTCCCAGCTTTTACATTCTTTACAGATTTTCAACCGACTAGCGACTGCGGTGCGGAAGAATGGAAAGTTATTGTTTTGGCGTGACTTATTTTTTGGTTGTCTTCACTCTACATTATCTATAGGTAGACTACTGACACGGGGGCGTGTCACTAGTCTACCTACAGATAATGTAGAGTCTAGAGAAAAAATCTTGAAGTTTTACTAGTTGATTTTTCAACTAGAAAAACTTCAAGATTTTTTATATCTAAACTTAATACATTATAAGTACTATAGAGAAAAGATTTGATTTTTCGTCTGTTTGTTTCGCTCTCACGCTAAAACGGCTGAACAGATTTGGATGAGATTTGACACATGGGTATACCATGATCTGTATTACGACGTACCTAGGATGCTTTTTATCCCGATATACGGGATCGAGACTTATGCGGGTGAAAAAGCGGGGTCCAGCTAGTTACGTATAATTAAGTATGTAAGTTTAGTTTGAATATGAAAACCGCATCAAAATCCATTGCGTAGTTTAGAAGAACGACGCGGTCACACACACAGGCACGAAAAGTGACTATATTTATATGTATGGATATAGATATATTTTGGTTTTATATCTACAATATTTTTTTATTATAGATTTGAAATCAAAATCCATTTATTTAAACTAAAATCTAAACGTGTTGCAGAAATATAAACGTTGAGTAAAAAGTAGAAAATTAAAGGGTTTTAAAAGAAACTTTACGTCAAAAATTCTAAAGGAAAAGTCGAGGGCGTCCTAGTAGGTAATACATTAGTATTATAAACAGCTTTGAAAGTGGTCCCGACTGCATTTTCTTTTAATTTATAACGTGAATTTTCTTATTGTCCTCGTTCATTTTCCGTCTTTTAGCCAATGTTTATGTTCCTAACCTAATTCAAAGTAAATTGTTTGTTTAAATTGTAAACCGTATTTTACATAGGCGTCTATAGTGTTTGTGAAATAGTTTTGGCTTTTCAGATTAAAAATCTAATTGAAGATACGTTTTAGATTTTATTGCATTAGAGGGGTCTATTCTCTAAGTCCGTCAACGAAGATACGGGCCCCTCCAAAAGTGGTAGATTAGTCAAAACAAGTGACAATTAAATTTTTCGAACAAGGAAAAACACGTTGGGCGTAGCGACAGCTATCAAATCGTTTTGTCATTTATTCTTAGTTCGGAAACCGAAATAATTGTATGTCCGTAAGTGATATAGAATAGGAATCTCCCGTAACTCGGCCGAAACAACGGACGTCTTGATTAGTAAGTAGACCCCCTGAACTGTTCCAGTCTTCATATAATAGTTGTTATTTGAGTTACAAAAATACGTCAAAACTTTCGCAACTAAAATATCAGTAAGTTTTCTCTTTTGGTAACTTTGCGTCTCATTCTACTATAAATCAAATTTTATGGTTACAGTAATATGTACGTAATTTGGCTAAAGCCTGAAACTTGTCAAATATTCCATGTATTGACACGATCCCGTATTGGCATGTATATGTACGTGAAGTAACCCGGTCAAAGTTCAGCGAGCTCATCGTTCCACACTATGTAAGTTCGTCTAAATGTTGTGTAAGTTTAATTAGAATTCCTACATGGCAGAGCGGCTGCATCGCCCTAGCTGACAAATGAGTCTATCTAACATCTTCCCGAACTAACATCCTCCTGTTTAATGGGTAAATAATATTTTCCTTAATAACAAAAGGGGCATATGGTCGGCCATAAGAGGTTATCTAATCTCTTCTCTAGTCTTCAGCCTCCGAGTTGACACAAATGCTAGACGATCTTGGCATGGCAACCCTAGAGGTCTCGAATATATCAAGAGAAGAAGAGGTCGAATATGTCAAAGACCAAGTTGATAACGAACAGCGCGCATCGTAGGATCTCTGTGGCGAGTGGGGGGGACAAGACAAAACAAGGAAGTTGCAAGACGCACCGAAAATGCCTGGAAGAGCTATTGGGCCATGAAAGACCTAATGAAGGGTGATCTTCCTTTGTCCTTTAATAGAAGACTCATTGACGGAGGGCTATGAAACGGAGTATTCTGAGTATCAAACTAACAGACCGGGTTAGGAATA
Organism: Amphipoea oculea; assembly: GCA_945859645.1. Lineage (NCBI taxonomy): Eukaryota > Metazoa > Arthropoda > Insecta > Lepidoptera > Noctuidae > Amphipoea > Amphipoea oculea. The sequence continues at coordinate 13,426,371 of OX243871.1, read as the reverse complement.
TGACCATTCGTTTCATCACAAAGATAACTGATGTCACTTGGAAAGCTGCCTCGCTAAAATGGAACTGGGCTGGACATATCTGCCACATGTCAGACGAACAATAGGCCAAACTTACGACCCAATGGGTCTCTTAATGGAAAGCGACACCGTGGCAGGCCCAGACGGAGATGGCGGGATGAGCTGGACTCCTTCAACAAGAACTGGTCCTTAGCAGTTTTGAACAAAGAATATTGGAAAGAGATAAGGGAGGCATTTGCCTTGCAGTGAGACATCACAGGCTAATAATAATCAGTCTCTTTTGGTAATAACAAAAAAAAGACTGCCTCGTTGGTCTAGTGACTGCCTCGTAGGTCTAGTGGTCGCAAGCGCTACTGCTGCAGCTGATGTCCTGAGTTCGATTCCCAGGTCGGGCAAAGTGTTACTAAGTTTTTCTTTCAGGAATTTCTCAGTAGCAACCCGGAGTCTGGATTTGTGCCCGGCTGATGGCAATAGGCTCGCTCCCTATTATATGGGACTTAAACATGATTGGCGAAATATGGATGTACTATGGGTACATAACACCTCTGCATAACTCCCCAGGGAAAATACAGGCGTGCCGTTATGTTATTATACAAAAAAAAAATACGACATGATTAAAATGTGGTTTTGTGTGGAAAGTTTGTTCATCATTTCGTTATGAAAAGCATTTAATATACCTACGAACGTAATTATAAATTATGTCCGACATAACTAAACTTATAATTATTTACAAATTAAACGATTAAGGAAATTTCGCACTACAAAAATGAAAATTCGCTCGTAAAGCCTTTACAAACAGTGCTAATTCACCAAATAATTTAATTTATTATCCTGAAGTAAGGCTTTGGCTTTATGCCAACATTTAAGTTCCGAGAAAATGAAGGTTGAAACTGTATAATGTAAGAATATTGTAAATTCTTTAAATAATGTCAACAAAATCAAACGGAAATGTTGATAGAACAAAAGTGCTGTACATAATTTAACGAAAATTAACATATAAAAATAAATATTAGTTGCGAAGTGTCTCTTGAAAACGGAATACTCATTAAGCGTTTATCTGAAGTAGAGCCTTTTTCGGTGTTGTTCTTGTGAGGATATCAATCCTCGTTCAAGGCTAAGGGCCATTGCGAGTTCAATGATGAAATATAAGGGGTTAACCCCAAAATCGCGTTGAGTTGACGATATCGTCGAAGTCGCGGGTTGCGCCTGGATGAGGGACGTAAGTAACCGGGAAGTATGGCAGAAAAAAGGGGAGGCCTATATCCAGCAGTGGATAAATCTGGGCTGAAATAATGATGATGATGATGATGAACCCCAAAATCCCAGTCTGACGTACAAAACAAAAGAAGTCGTAAACAAAAGACACGGTTTAACTTGTTTGCTTGTTCAAAATTCGTCTCACATTCACCTCAGTCTAACTGTGGTTCAAATTCACGTCTTGTATAAAAGTGAATGCATAAAGCGAATGTAACAACAAGCCTTAAAATTCTAGGCAGAGTGGGGCCATGTCCCGGGCACGCCGCCCCACTGAAAATATAAAAGCATCCTTTCTTATGCAATGTTCCGTAGCTCACAAGACGAATACACATTTTTACTGCAGTTGCAATTCTAACGTCACACGCAGACGTACCATTTTTTTATATCCTTATTCAGCATATCATAAACAGACAACTTGACGAGGACGGCGGAACTTGGGTGCCAGCAAAGGAAATTATACTTTTCTTGTTGTTTTTTGCAGGTCTGCGAATATTTTGAGGGATTTTTTTTCTGTAGGTTAGTTTCAAAGTCAAATAATTTATTTCAAATAAATTCATAAAAGGCAGTTTTGAAGGTTAAAATTTACAAAAAAATTAATTGATTCTACTTGCCCTTTCCAAAAGGGTAGTTTCGTACGGAGAAGAATGGACAAGAAATTCCACCGTTACTCTTTTAAAATGTTTTATAAGGAACTTTTCTTTCGAAGAACTCCCGTAAGATTAATCAATGACAATATCAAAACGCTAGGGAAAGAAGTAAACTCAAGAAAGATAGGTTGAGATTAATAAGGTATTGTAAAAGAAAAACTTTTTAAGAAAAAAAAAAACCGACTTCCAAAAAAACACTACAAAGTGAAAAATATCTTTAATTTCGGAAGTCGGTGTCTTTAGATCTGTATTTTAGTTTTTTGCCACCGACTTCCGAAATTAAAGTTATTTTTCACTTTGTAGTGTTTTTTTGGAAGTCGGTTTTTTTTTTCTTAAAAAGTTTTTATTTCACGCTTTTTAGTAGGTCTGCTTATAATTTATCTAAGTTACAATAGCCTAGTGATCATCGCCTTTAACAAACAAAATATTGCTTTTCCCGATGCAGGGAAGTTAATTGTTGAGGAGTTCTCCAGGTCCACCATCAGCTCCATATCACCATTCACATTGTGACGAGCATGAATTGCTTAGCAACCATATTAAAGTAATCGAATCGCAACCCGTGAAATACTTAGATATTATTGAGTAGTTCCGGTGGCCATCTGTGGTCTTCATCATCAGTTCCACTTCACCAAATGGTGCTTTCCGAGAGCAAGTGCACGAGTTACTATAAAAAATACCCAAATCGCTATAGGTGTGCCTATAATATTTGAAGAGTTCCTTCGATTTCTCCAGGATCTCATCATCGAATCCTGACCTGATGTTTTTAGACTAGAAGCTGATAATCCTGGCTGCAGCATCAGGCCAGACTTATGTCAACATTGCATTGAACTTAAAATTTAGTCCTGTTTAAAATGAGCCCAAACACGATTACGGTGCTGTTATTTCAAGGTTTGTACTTTTTCTGATGCTCCTGGCTTCAGCATCAGGTCTCTATGTACTTCGGTGTTCCTCATTAACAGTACGTTTATCCACACATCGAGCCCTTTTCAATGAGCCTAAACACGATATATCTGCTGTTAATTGTCGAGGAGTTAGGTACTCTGCAGACTATCCTGACTGCAGCATCAGGTCATGACTTGATGATCATGAGACCAAATGTGACAAATGCCCTATCAAACATCAAAACAATTTACTAAAACAGTCCTTGCCTGTTTGAGTAACTTCTTACTGTTACGGAGTTGTACCTTCCATCATCAGCCCAGCTACCTGAGATGGTGACAACCATACGCAAATAAACAAGATACTTCATAAAATATGCGAAAAACAATAAGTGAGCCTATAAAATTTGAGGGTTGCCCTCGATTTCTCTAAGATCCCATCATCAGATCCTAACTTGGTGACAATGGGACCACCTCAGAACTATCTACTTTCGAACAAAAAAAGAATTTTGAAAATCCATCGACAATTGGCGGAGTATTCGATGAACAAACATACAAAATAAAAATGATAATGATGATAAAAAACATACAAACAGCCGAACATAGTACCTCCTCCTTTTTGTGAAGTCGGTAAAAATAGATATTAACGGTTAAGAAAATATTGAGAGCAGGAGAGCAGTGGTGGCCAGTGGTAACGGCCGCGACTTACGAGTTTGTAGGTCGTAGGTTCGAATCCAGACAGGCGCTTTACTTTATGTAAATTATTTCATCACTACTGCTCTCAAAACGGTGAAGAAAAAACATCGTGAGGAAACCGGCATGTCCTAGAATCAAAAGTTCGATGACATGTGACATCTGCCAACCGGCACTGGGCCAGCGTGGTGGATTACGGCCCACTCCGTCTCACTGAGAGGAGGCCTGTGTCCCAGCAGTGGGAAAATTATAGGCTGATAATGTAAGAAAATATTTACAACGTTGGAGATCTGTAGTTATTACGAAAGAACTGTTGTTATATTTTGGTTAATTATATTTAACGATAATCCAGAACCAGATTATTTAATTACCTGTTGATAATTTGAAACTGGACATACGGTGTACATGTTACTCGTTAGGTAGGTACCTAGTATTAATAAATTCTGGTAATCATTAATAAATAATCAGTGATTTGGATTATTAATAGAATCAACCAGCCTGAATTTATCGTTTATCGCTAATTGAAACAAAATCTAGTTGGATTTGGTTACTTTTACATTAAATCTACTGTGTTCTTATAACGAGTGTAAATTAAATGTTAATTTCGTTTTGATAAGACGAACAGGAAGTATCAATTTATGTGTTGAAACCCAATCCCAATAAATTATTTCCTTAGCTTGTTCCGAAAGCGAACCAAAGCTGGGATTAATCACGTCAGCCAGAAGAAGAAAGTACATTCTCTTAAACGGAAAACTAGTAGTATTTATTCAGGATAATTTCCCTCCAACTCTCCGGACTATGTATTTAAATTAAGATAAAGTGTTTACTGTACATAGTTTTTAAGTCGTTACGATGCTATCTCACGCCAAGATATCTTTATTGCTTTGAAGATTTGGTCCCGTCCCGTCCGCAGCCCTAAAGAAGTGTAGTTTCAACTTAATAATGATGTTTCTGGTCGGACTGTAACTTTAAACAACTACACTCGGACACTGCGGTCACATATTTATGAGTCTACGTGTTTTTACTTCCATTTTTGCCTTAAAGGGTTTTGGGACTTACGGTAGGTACATAAAGGGAATTTTTATTAGGGGACAAAACATTCTTTCCAAAATATGGTTGTTGTTATCCTTTCGTAATGTATACAGATAAAAGATGAGAAAAGTTGCGTCGAGGTTCAACGTTCGGCTAATTCTGTGTTTTGTTTCACGTGTAATCGATATGTAGTAGCGTGCGGTTTCCCGGAAAAAGGGAAAATGCCGACACAAGTTGCAGAAACGGGGATTATCCCCGATATTGCAGCGAAGCCGGGAAATAAAATGTTCGAGAGAAATGTTCTTGCACCACGAAGGTGGATAACGTGCCTTACGGAGTGTTGCCGAGCAGCCGAGCAGCTGCCGCCCGCACCGATAGATTGCAATAAAACAAGCGCAGCATCTGAAACAGAGACTTATGTCATGATCAATGTAACATATCCTTCATACGGATATTAATTTTGAAGGCAATGCTTTTGTAATAAATACCTTTCATCTATTCTATTTCTATAGGGAGGAAACGTTAAAAATAAAGTAATAAAACTATATACTAAGGGCGAATTCCACCAAACTTTTATACCTAGAATAAGTGTTGTCCTGAGACATTTTGAATTTATGACAGTTTTTCCATAATAGAACTGTCAGACGTCAATTTCATTCCACGGATAAAAGATATCTAACTTTGGTAAAATCAGCCCTAAGTTTCAGAAAATTACAAAGTGTTTGCGAAACACACAAACAATTGAACGAGATGCAAACCAAATCTGTGTTCGATTTGTCTTCAAATTGTTTCCGACTTTCGAACAGGAAATCCTTAATTGAGAACTGCGGATTAAAACTTGAAACAATTTCAAGCAAAATAATACCGTCAAGTTTACTTCCACAAAACAAACAAAACGATGGTCGAGTTTAAAGGAGAATTGTTTACACAAAGCTGCAAAAACGGATATCTAGAATTAGTTCTGTCTAGCGACAGGGAGCGGGACACGTACAACACATAATTTCGCTTAACCGCATTCGTCGGCGGAAAGCACAACTCACTATACAGACGTTACTTTGCAACTGTAATTACAGATACACATATTGCTTCCCCGCTGATTTGCGAGCGAAAGAAAACATAGAATATGTTAGCTTTCCCTGTTCGTGTGTACGACTAAGCGTCACGTCGACTATAGCGTAGTGTACAACGTTGCTAACAATCCAGTTTTGTCCGATTGCAATATTTAATTAAAGTGAACACTTGCAAGCCGCTAGAGAATAACCGGCTCAGCCATCTCTTGCGAGTTATGATTATCCTGGTAACAAAATATGCGAGCAATGTGGAATCGATATAAAAGCAAAAGGAATGAATATCTATGTAGGTATTCTTCGGTAAATTCTAGTGCAATTTTCGTTCTCACGCAACTTTGAGAGCGAAATTGAACTTACTAAGAGATTTACTTTTGGTTAAATTCTCTTTTTCTGTCTGGTGGACGTCTGGAATGCTTTTCATTTTCCGCTATTGCAGTGGAGGAGGAAACGTTGAACACGAATGCGTTATTTCCCTACTATCTTTGGAATACAAGTTTTGGGTTGCTTCAGAAATAAGCTTTTGTATGAATTGTTTATACGGCATTTCTAATTCTGTTGTATTGTATTATATTGGTTCAATCTTGGTATATGTATTATTAATGTTTGTTGAATAAATCATCAATTTTAATAATAATGTCAAAGACACTTTAAGTAATGACCCTAAGTCCTCCAGGCCGAATTTCGGCCATGGCAGCCAATCTCAAAGGATACTAAGCCTTCGACGCGAAAGGTATCATAGTGCACAAGTCGTAATCAGCTTATAAATGTTCCCACTGCTGGGACACAGTCCTCCTCTCTGTGAGAAGGCGTGGGCCATAATCCACCACGCAGACCAAGTGCGGGTTAGTGACACAAGTAATAAGTAGGAATAATACTTAGGTAGATACTTGTGCCTATGCCTTTTCAATTATGCTAAACGCTAGCCTGTAGCTAACCAAATCATCAAATGCACAGTATAAACGCATTGTTATCGATTACAATCACTTTAAATGGTGACAGATATGTTATTATTGAATCACTTGTTGCTTGATATTATTATTACCTATCCAATTGCCCGCTAATTCTAATTTATTGTTTGCACTAAGTGATTGCTCTGTTTGGATTCAAAACTCGTCAGTGTAGGTAATATAATAACTTAATTAATTGTCTTATTAAATACTAGCAGCGCCCCGCGGTTTCACCCGCATAAGTTTCCCATGAGAATATCGGAATAAAACGTATCCTATGTCTTTTCCCGGGACTCAAACTATCTCTATACCCACCTAAATCGGTTCAGCGGTTTAAGTGTGAAGAGGTAACAGACAGACAGACACACTCACATTTATAATATTAATAGGGCACATTGTTCGCAGAACAGACGGCCGATGGGGCCGAAAGGTTCTGAAGTGGCGACAGCGTACCGGAAGACGTAGCGTTGAAAGGCCTCCCACAAGGTGGACCGACGACCTTGTGGAGGCCGCAAGAACCCGCTGGATGCGGGAAGCACAGAACCAGTCGAATTGGAGGTGCTTGGGGAAGGCCTATGTCCAGCAGTAGACGTCTTTCGGCTGAAATGAAGATGATTAAATATTAAGGCTTTCGGAAACTAGGGTTATTAGGTGTCATCTTCAAATAAACACATTATACTTAGTCTACTTCAAGATGTGAGCATAATTTAAGTTGCTCTAAGAAACCCAGTTCTATGCTTTCCGTGTCAAAGTTCGCCGTAGTTCTTTATCTTTCTTCTTATGAATCTTTAGAAACATACAAATAAAAAAAAATGAGGTGTCTGTTTGTATTGTCAACATAATAGCTTTTAACTAAATGCATATAAAAGTATATATATACTGTACTTACTCGTATAACAGTCAAAACTAATTTTAACATTTTTGTCTGTTTGTTCCGGCTAATCTCCGAAGTGGCTGGACCGATTTTGACGGAACTTTCACTAGCAGATAGCTGATATTATAAGGATTTACTTAGGTGTAACTTACTTCAGAAATATTACCTTTTTACGTTTAACTGACCCGTTACTGTTAATGAAACAGAAACCACCGTCTAAGAAATTTTCGACATCCACGCGGGCGAAGCCGAGGGCAGAGGATGGTTAGTAATTAGTAATATAAATAAATACATGGTCATTATTACAGAAAAACAATAACACGCGAAGATCGGCATCATAATCAGCTAATAATGTCCCCACTGCTGGGAGATCTATACCACAATTTGCAATTTACTACAACACCTTGAGGAAAACTTGCAATATTTCATATCATTACTAATCGTACCCTGCAGTAACTGTCTACATTGATACTGTAGAAAAAATACAATATCTACGTGTTAAATACCTATACAGGGTGAAATTTAATTCATGGGCATCCTTTTAAGGGGTCATTGTACTCACCATTATGCACAACTTTTACTATGGGCCTAAACACAAAATCGCGAAAAAAAAAATCAGCTGTTCCTTGCATTTATGTACACATAACTAGTCAAAATTCAGGGAAGAGAAGATTTTTTTTTTACGATTTTAGGTTTGGTTCCATAGTAAAAGTTGTTCAGAATGATGAGTACAATGACCCGTTAAAAGGATGCCTATAAATTCAATTTCACCCTGTAATAATAATAATTACAGCCTACGGTTCCACTGCAGGGCAAAGGCCTCTACTCTCATATACTATAGGGAAGACACGAGTGTTGATCACCACGCTTCCTCAAGACGGGTTGGCGATTTCAGACACTATACGACTACTACTACTCTACATTATTCCCTCTCCTACTCTCTACTACTTCCACTATAAGTCCAGGTTTCCTCACGATGTTTTTCCTTAACCGATCTTGGTAATGTCCAAGCCAAACTTAGAAAGTATGTGAATTTAAATCTCAAATTGGTACTTGGCCACATTGATATTTGAACCTACAACCTCGTGCATGGGGGCCTTACTTAACCCAGCCATCACAATATTTTACCTACAAAAAAAAATTTGTTAACGACCTGCCAACATTCAATATTGCAAACATGAATCACTATTGAATGGGCTTGTAAAAAATAAAATTAGGGTGCTTGCACACTGCGCTCGGCATCATGTTAACAACTTTGCATTTCCCGTAAGAGCTTCTAGAGAGCAATCAGGCTGTAATACTAAAATCTAACAACATTTATGAGAGAAAAATAAATACTTTATGCATGTACGCCTGTACCGCGCGTGTAGCGAGCCGTGTACGAGTCACTTGAAATTTTGATGTTACAGTTTTTAAACATTTCTGCCTTTCATCGGTATTTTGTATTTTTTTGTGAAGTATTTACATGAACACTTACCTACATAAACATGTACAGGGGTAAATTAAATTAGTTAGTGAAACTTTGCAGTATCATGGATGGGTTACGTTATTATGTTAACATGAAAAAAAGATGATCTGATGCTTTTTTTAAGGGTCATCAACCGCAGGCGGTTTGCGTAGTAACTTTAAAATCAGTTATTTTGTGTAAACTTCCCAGACGGGAGGCATTCATATCCAAATACGATAATACGACATTTTTTAAGTCGTACTTCAAGTAACAGTTTAGTTACTTGAAGTATGACTAGTATGAGTTAAGTCCAGCGGTTGTCGACCCAAAAATATGCAGCAAATCTTTTGTATTATTTAATTTGATAATGCTGTTGTTAGATTATTATATGATACTAGCTGCGCCCCGCGGTTTCGCCTGCGTAAATGTCGATCCCATGGGAATATCGGGATAAAAAGTAGCTTATATGTTAATCCAGGTGTGTCAGCTACCTCCATACAAAAATTTATCAAATTGGTCGAGCCTTTTGAGCGTGAAGAAGTAACAAACATATAAACACACACACACATTTACAAACTTTCGCCTTTATAATATTAGTGTGATTGTTGGTACTGTAGAAGTTAACAGTTATTATAAAATCCTGCAGCTCATTGTTAAGTGCTAAATGGAACACTCAACTCACTCTCGGACTGGAAGCCGACCCAACCAAACTGAGAAATAAAAGTACCTACGTTCTTAGAAAACTCAATCAGATAAATAATAGAAAGAGTCAGGGCTTCTAAAGCGTATGTGTCACGGGCAGAACTTTATGTTTAGGTACTTGATTTCAATAAACTTTGGGAAACATCGGCCGATTAAGGAAACGCTGTCTGCATTTCCTTCAACATCACTCAGATGAAATCAAATCTTACATCAAAACATTTTCCTTTAAAATAAGATAAACATACTTAAAAAGAATATTTAAGACGGGAGACATTTGAAATGCAAACATTTTACGTTGTCTTTGCGAATAGGTAAGTACAATATTTGCTAGTGTGCGCCCTTTAGCGTGCATTTTATGTCAGACTCAGGCTCTGCTTGGCCGTCACTTTGCATATGAGCGGCGAATACGGGATAAAACCGGGATGAAACCCGGGATAACTTTATCTCACAATCTCTTCTTGCGTCGCTGATTTTTAAATTCAAGTACACGCTACGTGTATTATGGAAATTGATGCGAGAATGTTCATTGTATTTTGATTTAACACCCTAAGGATTTCGGCGTGGGTAATATTAATATTAAACGTAATTTATTCAATATGTATTTTCTCTGAAAGTATTTGTGAATTTTATTTTTGGGTAAACGAAAATGGAAATTGAATAGGTTGCTGTGAGATTTATTACTCTAAAATGGCATTAGACTGTCAATTGTTCCAGCATAATTCTCTATCAACTATGTTAAATGTACTGAAAACGGTATACCTATGTTGGTAGGCTTTTGAAACGAGATTCGTATTAATGCATATCAGTCATCTATGACATCATCATAAACCAGTATTGTTGCGTTGATATTTGTAGGTATGCAACGACACACTTAGAAAATACTGGACCAAATTTTATTGCGCTTAACCATTTAGCTCGGTGTGGACATAAAGAAGAAATATTTTAAGTGTTGGTTCAAGCAAGAGGGCACTTTACTATCTGACTTAACGCGTGTTCTCGGGGGCTGCTAAGTGCTCGCAATAAATTGCTCGGTGTGAGCACTACTTCAGGTGCTTTTTCATTAGTCAAGTTTCCCTGACAGTTAAATGCTGCAAATAGTTACCTTTGCTATCTAAACAATTGCCCCTCTCATTGTACTAATCCCGGATATTTTAACATGTAATAAATCTGTATTAAGTAGGTATTATGTTTGTGAAAATGTTTATTGTTCAGTGCGGGATGCGATGTTAAGCCATAGCAATTATTATTATTAGCGCAATTTCAAATTATACATAAAAATAATTATTGTTTCGGTGTAAGCTTTTATATGCTATAGGCAGAAATTATTATCTACCTGGCAATCAACTAATACTGTTAATCAATTCATTCGAAATAGTTTTAGATTAATATAGCGCTTAATATGCCATCCTAATGATCTTAAAAAATCTACTCTAAATAAGTAATTTCAACGTAATTAACTATCTACTTACCCCAAATACCTAATTGTAACGTACTTACACAACAAAGGCAAACAAAACAAAACAAACTTCAACTATAATTCTAATAGTAAATACTACACACTAATCACCAATACTAAATTCGGTGAATCGCTTATCTATATTTAAGTCAAAAATATCAGTACTATCTAGAATAATAACGACTGTAACCTATTTAAAACTTGAATTTCAACTAATCGTTGACAATAAATAACAGAAGATCTCATTCAATGTTAATGTACAAACAATGGCTTTAATTTATATTATTGGGTTTTCTACAAGGACATCCGACCCCGACCCTTCATGCCAGTGGTTAACTTGAAAGTTAGTTACTTGTGAAAATCAAAAGATGATGGGGATGTGACTAATAATAAAAACCTAGGCAAGAAGAAATGAAAATTTAAAAATGACAGACAAAATATTCATTGCAAACATGAGGCCCTTAGCAATAGAAAATGGCGACAATTTTGCCATGAAATGGAGGCAATGGAAGCACCGTTTCGAAATTTTCATGGACGCAAATGAAATCATACATACGGTTAAAGATATTTATTTTCTCAAAATAATTACAATTTACTTAAGTATAGAGAAAACATAAATAGGTTTAGAATAATGTTATCTGCCAGTACGCGTCGATAAAAACAAAAATACATACAGGGTCATTGATTCGGTTCTTATTATGTTGATTGACGCCTCGTTAGGAAATGCAGTGTAATGATGAATGGTGCTTGGTTTCAAACCTAAAAATCTATGGGCATTCCTAAATCTATAATTTCCTATCCTGTAACATCCCACTGCTGGGAAAAAGCCTCACTCTATAATTAGTACCTATATTAATACCTACCTATTATTGTACCTCTGCCGGGCAAAGGCATCTCCTCATACAGAGAAGGCACGGGCATTGATCACCACTCTCGCTTAAGACAGGTTGGCGGTTTCAGACTTTATTACCTACTAGCAGCGCCCCGCGGTTTCACCCGCGTAAGTGTCGATCCCGTAAGAATATCGGGATAAAAAGTATCCTATGTGTTAATCCCTGTTATAATTTATGTGTGCCAAATTTCATCCAAATCCGTCTAGCAGTTTTTGCGTGATTGAGTAACAAACATCCAAACATCTTAACAAACTTTTAAATTAATTATAATATTACTAGCTGCGCCCCGCAGTTTCAGCCGCATAAGACTCGATCCCGTGAGAATTTTGAGATAAAAAGTAGCCTATATGTTAATCCAGGGTGTCAGCTATCTCCATACAAATTTTTGTCAAAATTGTTCCCGCCGTTTGAGCGTGAAGAAGTAACAAACATATAAACACACACACACTCATAACCTTTTGCCTTTATAATATAAGTGTGATAGTAGGATAAGTCCTGGTTTCCTCATGATGTTAAGGTTTAAGATAATTTATTTTACTCAAAAAGAATACAATTATTCACTCCTATGAGGAAAAACATAAAAATTAAGATAGGCGACAGTTTCGCTGGGTTTTTGAATACTACATATTAAAATTATACCTGCTTTCCTAGCGTAATCAAATTAAAACAGGAAGAGCAAAGGAGCTTGGAGTGAAGGGAACATTATCTAGACACAGCATGTATATACCTAGCGCTTTGTAATCCGAGTATTAAGGCCGACCGCAGGATACTAATACATATTTTAATCCTTTCTGCTTCAATTAGAATGCATTGCAGGTTTTGCAGACTGACTTGCAAGCAATTTAATTAGTGTTCAATCAATTTCATGGCTAAGTGACGGAGTGACAAAATGACAAACAAATTACTGATAATGTGAAAAATTGTACTATGCATGGTAATCATTTATTCATAGATTACCGTTAATCTTATAAAATAGAATACTCTTTATTATGTACACCATATAAATTACAGATATAAATGTAGAAATTTTACAAAGGGCGACACAATGGGCGGTCTTACCGCTAAGAGCGATCTTTTAAAGACAATATTTGGATGGATTAAAAAGGGGAAAGGAGAGACAATACTGTAGGTAGTCTGTGGTGTGCCATTTACATAATACAATAAATTCATACATAAAGTATATATCTACTAATCAACGTAAATCTATACGATAGTAGGTATAGGTTAAAGGAGGCAAACCTATCACTGGCCACTTTGGAAATCCAAGGGTCATTACGTTACTGACAAATTTTGTCAGTTCAACAACATTCATTGCGTTATTTACGTTGCTGAACAGACGATTTTTTCAAACATATGAAGCAACTAGCTGCGCCCCGCGGTTTCACCCGCGTAAATGTCGATCCCGTGGGAATATCGGGATAAAAACTATCCTATGTCCTTTTCCGGGACTCAAACTATCTCTATACCAAATTTCATCTAAATCGGTTCAGTGGTTTAGGCGTGAAGAAGTAACAAACATATAAACACACACACTCACAAACTTTCGCCTTTATAATATTAGTGTGATGAATCACCTATTTCCTATTGTGACTAAAAATGTGTTACGCATTTAGCGTGCAGGACTAAAGCATTAGGATGTATTTAAATAGCGGATTGAATGGGGATACTTAAATGTACAGACGCCAGCACATCAAGTTACCCGAAACTGTCAAATTCTCCCAATCAACTTTGTACCTTATGCTTTAGCGATAAAGTTGAAAATCTATTAAAGAAATTTGACAGATTGTAGTAGCTTGATGTGCTGGCGTCTGTACCTACGTACGACGCAATCTGAGCAGACAGCCCGGGTATCAACTTGCTGACTAGCTAATATATTGTTACCACGGCAAGAGTGGTAAGAGAGACGAAGCTAAGAATTTCCTGTTTCCATGACACCTTTATCACAAAATTATTCCAATAATCAAAATGATACCGATGAGTTTGTAAAGGAAGCTGTGTTCGCTGAAGCCTAATCTATTGAGAGACGGTTATTGTGTTATCGATTAAATAGATTTTATTTAAAGTAAGTTTATGGCGATGCTTGGGGGAGGCCTATGTCCAGCAGTGGACGTCTTTCGGCGGAAATGATGATGATGATGAAGTAAGTTTGGATCGGATTGTTTGGCTTTAATCTGTCAAGCTCCGCTAATGAGACAAAATTGATTTTCTATTGTTTCGTCGCCGATCGGCGACGCGCGCCGCTTGACCGGTTAATATTTTATTCTAATACGTTCGGCTCCTTTTTTTCTTGTCTCAGATACCTTCAGTGCCTAAGATTAGTGGCTGGTCGAATGGAGGAAATCGTTTCTATTCATTTTACACAAAAATCTAAACGTGAAGAAATGAGCAATTAATAATCATCATTCCATGGAAACGAAACTTCTAGGTAACATTCGTAATTTATTTGCAAATACAGCGCTAATAAATTAAATGATCATTTGATTTCCACAAACATGATTTGTATTCCGCAAATACAAACAATGGGATTCAAGCTACACAGTATTTGCCTCTGTTGATGTTTTAAAAGCCTCTCGCTTCCTAGCTTGCCTTAATTTCTCAATAAAATTCGAATTCATGAAAGCAACTTAAAACTTCTTTTAAAGCAAATAAATCATTTGAGTTCGAACCTAATATTTATTGGAATCGCGGTTCAACTCGCAGTTACAGTTTCTGTCTCCAGCAAACCTGTATTGTTCGCCGTATATTTTTGTCGTTTGACAGATGTACAATATTTGTCAACGTTTGCGAACGGTTGCTGAAAGCAAACTTCAATGGCTTCGCAACGCGAAATGAATCTTGATTCGTTGGAACCGTCTCTTGGGGCCTGTAGCGAATTCTATATCCTGTAGCTTGTGACTTGCAGTTAATAGGTATTATTGTTATATAAAATAAGTACTGTATAGAGATTATAGTCTGCTTGGTGTTGCCAGGCAACCTCCGCCAGTTTGTTATAACATAATGACATTAAGTTATGAGACAAACACTATATTTTAGAAAATAATTTGGAGTCAGTTTGGTGAGCTGACAGTGTATGTCATCATGTAAAAAAAACTTGAAACCGATTCTAGGAATAATATTATTCTTCAAGCCACTGAAGGACACTGAACAAGACCGAATATAAGTTTTATTGTTATCAAGTCTGAAACAACTGGACTGACTGAATCGGTGTGAAGCGCAAACTGTAACCATGAATTCAGCACATGATTCTGAACGGTTGAGATTTTTCGTCGGTCATAAAACAACAAAGCTGTTCCATAGAAAAGTGCAATACCTACGCAGTCAAAACGTATGGAACAGCAGTTTCTTTTTTGATAACCGGTTTTTTGGTAACAGCCTGTATATCTTTCATTAAACGACCCGGTAATACAAGGCCGCAGAGTGCCTATAATACTGAAGTTTAATTAAAATGTTGTTTTAATTTAACACACTCATGGTGTATAAAGTAGCATTTAGGGATGTATGAAGAAGCCTCCTCGTGTAGCGCAGTTTGTTCCTCCAGCTACTCAACTGAACAGAGCGCTCGGCGCATCCTGGATAGTCACACACAACACCTTTTTGACTGCCATGGCCAATTCTTCCCTTGCGGTGGTAGGGCTAACGCCCGCCTGGTTTGCGACCACTTTCCCACCGGAGTCCGGCGTCAAGCAGCCTGCTGTGTTTCGTCGATGCGTGGGAGTTCCAGTGCCTTAGGCATCTTCTGGGCACGCTCGTTCCATCATACACCTCATCCATCGCTTTTCATCAAGCGTGATGGAGGTCAAGAGCGGGCCCATTCAGCAATAAAAAAAAGTATGTAATTACTATTCCTTCATTATTATTGCTTTCCGTTGCACTAGTTTTCTTTTAGTTAAATTAGATAGATTCACAATCAATTACTCATGTATCTATATAAGTACATAGTACAGACGCCAGCACATCAAGCTACTACAATCTGTCAAATTTCTATAGTAGATTTTCAACTTTACCGCTAAAGCATAAGGTTCAAAGTTGATCGGAAAAAATTGACAGTTTCAGTTAGCTTGATGTGCTGGCGTCTGTGCATGTATAAAATGAAGTCGTTTTTCGTGTCTATCTGTGTGACCGTTTAGTTCTACTAAACAATGGATTTAGATGCTGCTTTCACCATAATTTAAAGAATTTATTCCGGAAGGTTTACGTGGATAATAAATTAATATTTAGCTTATTAATCTCGATGTTTGACATGTCGCATATCAGTACATTTGCACTCGTGCGAAGAAGGGGCGGGAGGGTCGCAAGTTAACCTGTAAAGCAATTCGAAGAATGATGCCATGCTCGATTACCGAAATTGCTTAGAATGACATCAACAAGTTTGATCAAAGACACACGAATACAGTGGTTTTGACAGCTCGTAATAGTTTCGGGTCGAGAGCAATACACAAACACATACTTACATAGACATACAGGGTGTGGCGTAAATAGTAGTCCATCGTTAAGGATTCGATATACCTACCGGATAATTTATCTATAACCTATTACCATTTTAACCATTTTAGTAGTACATATATATTTTTTTTTTTACAAAATTCGCTCTTGAATTTGCATATTTTAAAAATTAGTTAAAATAGAGATGTACTAAATTTTTCTTCAAAAGCTCTATAAATTTACATAAAATACCATAATTTTACACAATAACTCTAGTATGTAACAGAAATCAAAATGAAAAAGAAAATGGTTTTTGTTGAAACTACAACCAAATTTGTAACGAAAGGTCGGAACCCTTGTGTAAAAATTTTAATATGTCATAGTAAATGTCTCGTATTTGAATCCTTAACGGTGGACCACTATTTACGCCACATCCTGTATATAACACGGATTTGTTGTAGGTACTGTCTGTATTTAGTATAGTTTATTTATGAAATTAGTTGTGAGGGTTGATGTGTTTGGGTAGTTACAGTTAAAATCTGTTAGTGCGGAAATTTAATCAGTAAGTTTGTCGAGGCATTATCGCGGGCTATCGAGCTGTGGTCACTGGGACGTAAGACTACCTACACACTGTGCTAGCGGATTTTGCTATAAGAGCTGCATTATAATGTAGGTATTTTATTACGTGGGCTGCAATCGCACATCGAGCATTCATAAGAAACTGTTACCCTGCACACCTCCTGCAGGGTAATTGCGCAATACATTAACAGTAGCAATGGCTTTAATTTTGACAGTTCAACAACATTTACATTTACGTTGTTGAGCAGACATATTTTTCGAACATATTTATTATTATTTATTTATTTATTAAACCACAATTATAACACCTTTACAGAATCATCCAAGGCGACGTTATAAGTAACAATGTCTATTCCATTACATAAATAAGTAAAATCACAGGTGATTTTACTTATTTTTGTAATGACAGGCCATGTAAGCAAAATTGCAACAACGTAATAACGCTGCTGCAACCCCGCCCACACGGTTTGACAATCATAGAAAAAACGTCTGATATTATAATATCAGACCTTTTTCAATACTTAATTGTACCTTTTGAATAAATCTCGGCAGGCTTTCCAAATATATCCTCCGATACTGTACTAATGTAGAAACACTGTACATATGAAGAAATGGATTAGCAATATCCTTCAAAATGATTCAAATTATGATTGATAGTGTGTTACGACGAAGAAGGAGACAACGCTCTACAAAATCCAATATTTTCAAAACGCGATGTGGCATTTAACGACCGGGATCGGAGACTGAACTTCCTTTTTTTTTTTCTTATTTAGCCTACACTGTCCCACTGCTGAACAAAGGCCTCCCTCAAATCCTTCCATGCATCCTTTTCTAGAGTCACCTCCATCCAACCCTTGCGGTACGCGCCTAGATCGTCTCGGCACCTCTTCCTGGGCCGGCCTCGGCGGCGCCGTCCATCCTCAGTCACCCACCATGTGGAGAATGTTGTCCAGCGGTCACTATGCATCCGGCTGATGTGACCCGCCCAATCCCATTTCAGCTTACTGTGGGTTATTATTATTTATGTTTGTAGCAATCGCTTGGATAGATAATAACTTAGTAATCTTGTAAAGTACTTAAACAATTTCGAAATTAAAATCAATTTCTAAAACTAAAACATTTTTGGCTAAACACAGAGTTCACGAACTCTCGTAAATTTGATAAAAAAATAATGTAGTCATTTTCTTTAAATACGGGCTAATGTTCGCCTAAAATATATCCTAACTTGACGGCTCTGATAAATTACTAATGTTTAGTAAATTGAGCTTACGTAATGTGCGTTTCTGTGTCAAAAGGAATACAGGCTTGTTCAGACTAGTTTAGTTTTCGAGTTTAGTTGCTGGGTAGGTGTGTTCGACCCCTTAGCAGTCGTCCCAGTAATTAATTACTGTACAGTTTCCGCCGAATCACGTGCAATAGGCTGACTGTCCGAACCTTTAGCTAGCCCCCATTATTGACTATTTGTTCCAATCCTATTAGGATTTAATTTAGTGTAATGCATTGTGAAAGCGTTTAATTGTAACAATAGTAATTAGTTTACCGAATATTTTAATTTGAAAATATAATTTAGTGTTCATGACATTTCCTACTATACCAACACATTAAATTAACTATTTCATTTGTGTATTTAAAACACAAAAAAATTGTTCGAGTGTACTTATTACAGCGGACTAAGTGAAACATGTCAGGAAAATAATATCGGATTAGTTTAATCTGGTGAGCCGCACGGAACGTGTAGCGGCGCGGCTGCGGGGCGGTTGCGGGGCGGTGGCGGCGCGGGCGAGGTGCGTGTCGGGTCCTCCTCACCGTCTGCCATTAAGACGTGATCAATTATCCACGTGCGTTCTTTTCTCCCTATCCTTATACATTCAGCTAGTATGATTACTTACTACGGAATTTTAATAAAATTTGCTTACAAGCTCGAAACCATTTCGTCATCGTCAGCCGTTGCCTATGAGTTATGACTTCATCAAATTTCTTTATGGTTAATGAGAATTTTAAAGCCCTCATAAAACAATAATTCGTTGGTACTTCATTATATGATAATGGCACATAAATATAAAGAAACTTTAATGAAGATATAAGCAATTACAATATGAATCTACTAGCGACCCACCCTTGCTTCGGACAGTTTTTTTTCGACTTGACAGAACATCGTCATTTAACAAAATATTTGTAAGCTTAATAGAAGTCTATAATACACATAAACCTCCCGAATTAATTATCTAAATGATGGTGAAATTAAAATCAAAATACGTTGCGTAGACTAGAAGAACAACATGGTCATACAAACAGACACGAATAGTAACTTTAATTTATAATATATACAGGCTGGGTAAAAAATCGTGGATCAAACAATACAGGGCGATAGTTGGGGTTATTTGCAGTAAAAATATCTCTGTGGCAGAGCCCTAACTTGATCTCCTTAAAAGTTATGACAATTTGGGTGTTTTTTAAGAAAATACCAAATTTTGTAATAAATAGGCAATTAGATTAAAATGGGTATGGTTTTTTTACAGTAAGATTCTGTTGCAAATTATTTTTCGTGAGGAAAGATATTGAAAAAAGTGTCAAAACTCATAAATCATAGTACCCACTGTCAAAAAACTCTTTTGTAGTGACTTTTTTTTTATTACTACCGATAACCTCAACTATCGCCGTTTCGTTTGACCCACGATTTTTTACCCAACCTGTATTTAGGTAGATAATGCATATCATAGAAACCATCTGTTTTGGAAGTTATCTTTAATACAATGTAATAAATTAAGAAAACTAGTTAATCAAGTCCATAGCAGATTTAAAATCGTTTGAAAAAAAGGGAGTTAAACAGAAAACGTGATATTAAAGATTCAAATTTAGATACAAACATAATGTCCGGTCGCGGCAAGCTTCATGTTTTCATTGTTGTGAAAGACTATTAAGGATAAAAGAAAGTAGTCGAACTTTACTGTTATTTTATAGCACATTGACAGTAGAAGTTTTTATGACAGTTTTTAGTAGGATGCCGTAAAATCTTATGTAAGTCTAATGTACGCTAACAGAAAATTGAACCAAGATATTAAGCTATTAAATTACCAGCGCTTTGGAGATCGTCCCATATTGTTTGGGGTTTTATTTCTGAGTAATAGTAGAAATCATTAAGTTTTTTTGGTATAAACTTTTCGTATTAACAAAGTTCTTTCAATCATTACCCGCTGATTCGAAGAAAAATGCGTAGGTTTTGGTATTTGGTGTTTTATAAAGTACGACAGTGTTTTTATCTGGTGAAAAAAAAAAATAAAAAAAATTACTCCAGTATCTATCGAAACTACTTAACCACTACGGTTGCAATAGTTAAATTCTACGGCGTAAGGCCTCTACGCAATTCTTGCGTAGCTACGGGCGGCGTAGCCAAGTTGCTACGTAATGCCTACGCCGCGTAGCTCTCTATAGTAAAAGAATATCCTCTCATTTTCTATTTTATTATTATAAATTGCTTTGAACATTTCTATTATTATCGCCAAGTGGACAATTTAGATGCGATAAACAATTTTAATAAGAGCCAATGTTTACTCCAAGAATTGGGCATCTAAACAACAAGTCGAGAGATTCTTGAATGCCCAACTATCCACTT
Organism: Amphipoea oculea; assembly: GCA_945859645.1. Classification (NCBI taxonomy): domain Eukaryota; kingdom Metazoa; phylum Arthropoda; class Insecta; order Lepidoptera; family Noctuidae; genus Amphipoea; species Amphipoea oculea. The sequence goes on along the minus strand of OX243871.1, from coordinate 13,405,843 downwards.
AATTAATTAAAAATAGCTATATTAAGCATGTGCTTACCGTCAAAGTTTGTGCGAATCAATTTGATAAGTGATTTGGTAGGCTGCTAGGTGTAACGTGTTTTGTTACGCCCTTGAGCAGTTTCCGAACATGGTTTTCTTTTCATTTGTTCCACGCTGTTTTTTCATAAAAACATATTTTTAGTATTGCATGAACTGCGTTTCCAAAAATCGAGAGGTATTTCTTCCCTGGAATAAAAAAATATACAATGTTGTGAAATTCTTTGTGCCAGCAGATATTGTAAACATTTATTATTGTGAAATGGAAATTTCTGTTTTGTTTTTAATATTAGTATTAGTTTATAGAGAATGATAGATTGAAATGGATTTTGTTTGTGTTATCCTTATTCACATGTAAATATTGTCAGGTACGTGTAAACCTATGTGTAAAGTACCTAACTAAATAAAACTAAAAGTGTATCCATAAAATATTATAAAAATAATCGTGTGGTTATAGGTAGGTACATTCTTCAACTGCCTCTATTTGCTTCCCACTCTGGCCTCGCTATACTGATATTCCGTGTGCAGAAATGTTTTTCTGCAATGATTTGACACATTCAGAAGCAATACATTATAGGAAATCTTTTCCCTATTATTACGAAAGAACGTGTTCACACCCTATGATCTCACTATACTGTGCATTTCAACCTCGTATATATTTACTATCCGTATTCATATTTCATTATTATACAAAATTTTATAATATAAAAAGGTAAGCTAACATTTTTTATTTAATTTTATTCTTGTGCTTAAATAGCATGTCTTACAAAGACTACTAGACCGACATTGTCAAATTAAATTTATTCACGGACAGTAGGTCGTCTGGTTAGTTCAAATTTTGCTGCAGAAACTTTATTAGGAACTGGGTTCACAACCTTTTGCTATGAAACATTCTGCTCTCAGATATTTTAACAGTTGAAATAACTTTGTTGCTCTTAAGTCCCCTATTATGTTTGAAGAAGTTTGTCTGCTCCTCATTTCGGATTTAGTACAGCCGGCAGGCTAATTGGGATTCTGTCTACGGCTCTAACAGACGTGAAAACTAGATATTATGTGATTTCCTTAAATAATTTGGACGTTCCCTATGTTAAGACATTGGGAAAGTCTAAGCATAGTCAGACTACAATGTTCCCACTGCTGGGACACAGGCCTTTTTCTGCGTGAGGGAGTGGCCCGTAATACACCACGTAGGCCCAGTGCGGGTTGGTGAATGTCACATGTCTTCGAGAATGTAGGTTGTAGGATATACCGGTTTCCTCACGATGTTCACTTTCATCGTTTATAATGAAATATTCGTATGTAATATTTATCTACCGTATCGGTTGTATACTTATTGATAAAGGGGAGCAGTATGAGATGTGGAAACCTCAAAACAGATTTACCTACCGAGTGGTGCATCGAAACAATGTTATGTTGCTGAGTTACAGAATCATTGTTAAACCAACGGTGGGCAGGCTGACCGCTCCAATGCCCACCGCAGATATAGGTCCATGTTAATTTGCCCATGTATTGTCACTTCAGTGCCTTAGACGGATTACAGTTTACTCAGAATTATTCGGCTTTAAGACAATGATTAGTATTTTACTCGTTCCGGCTGATAAAATATTGTTCCCTCATAATAGTTTTGATTGTTTTTGGTAGTCGTGTGTAGCTGGGTGTAGACCAAACGAACATAGAACCAGAGCAAGAGCATTATTTTGTTAATATTCTTAAGATTTTAGTTATGAGAGACCAACGAGGAGAGGAATGGTCTATCCCTGTTTGAGTGTTTACACAAAAATAATTTGGTAGAGTAGCGATAGATGTGCATTCACTCGTTTGGGCTAAATCGACCTTCAGAAAGTGCTCTGCAAAGCGTCGCGCTATGGTATAAATTAGCGATAAGTATGTCATTAAATTGTTCGGATTTTAGAGTCTATAATCCAGTGCAGCCTGTAGTCACATCATCATCTTCATATCAGCGCATAAGCGTCATCTGGTCAATTTATCATAATTATAATAATTTATTTGTCAGAATATGGTACGTTATATTATGGTCTTAAGATTAGTCTCCCTTATATCTCTTTTAAAATAATTTTATTAGGGATTTTGCGAATAATCACCACGTTTTCATACGAATTGATGATCGCAGTCGCCCCTCTGGAAATAAGCAATCCCTTGGTAGCCGACAGGTATACAAGGCAAGGTACAGGTACTTAAGTTTTGCTTTAAAGCATATTATTCAAAATTGTGTGCCAATTATTGCATGTTTTGTAAGTACATAATACAACATATCATACCTCCAATAATTCTAAAATAAGCTTTCACCAAAAATAATTTAATAAATTCAGCGTTGATTCCATCTTTGTAACCATTCAATAAAAATATGTATGTGATTCCAAAATGTATCATTACTGACAAAAACGTGGAAGAGAAATCGTAAAAGAGACAGTCAAACTGAGAATAAAACGGTTGAATGATTGCCCTCTTAGAAAATATCACTTTTGTTCGAGGGCGCGTCGCGGGACGTTGGGCACAGCAGAGATTCACTTGTTTGGAGTTCAAACGACGGCGAGTTACGTCACGTTGTGGCCAATGATATCCTGCCTGAGGTTATCAGCACTGCGATTTATCGAACATTCGCATTGCTGTGTTTACTTGTTACCGATATAACTAAGGCTGTTTATGCGAAGGTTGGATCTAAATTAAGAAAGTTATATTTATACTATAAGATAAATTGTTAACTTTATTTAGCTTAACGTGTTATGTTTGGGGCCAATAATGCCCTACAATGCTGAAATAATATTCTTTTCACGTTCTTGACTCCCTTATTCCAAAATTTACGTGCCCCTCACAGACGGCGTTAAAAAAATGTAGCCATTTTTGTAAACAATAACTCGCTTGAGTAGGTAGTTGACGAGCTCGGTGTTTGCTCAAGTACCTAAGTTAATTAATACACGAACAAATTTTATTTAGCGAAAAACTCAATTTCATGTGTAAACAAAACGGTGGCCACTTCCATCCGATCGAGTCCGAATTATTTTCGGCTGATGATTTATTGGTTCAAACAGACGTTAAGTGGCAAAGGATTATATAAAGTGTATTTTGACATCTTCCGGCTCTTTATTGTACGGTATTATTAGAAAACATTATGATTTGTGAGAATAAGAGATTTATAAAACATCAGAGATCTTAAAAGGTTTTTCCGGGAAAGTCAACATTGAAGATTTGTTATGACTTGTCTTATTACTAGGTTGGTTTTGTGTTCACATATTAATATTTTTATATGTTCACATAAGTGAACATTTGCTATAAAAGCTCAGTTTTACCACAAATGTGAAAGCACATATTATTGTAATGTAGATTACTGTCGAGTCGCGATCGTTCGTAGGTATACAGTTTTACAGCTGTTTATACAACATCTTTACGCTTCCCTACGAATACGTTCTCGCCGATTGAACATAAAAACGTCTCTGTGCCAAAAAGATTCGAGTCGGTAAAGGAATTCTCACGTCGACGGAATGTGGCAAGATTTGTACAAGTGGGGGTCCTTTGGGAGATGTGTGTAACGAATTCTGGGGAGGCGAGGCAATAACGCAATGCACTACGTACATGGAGTGTGAAAAACTGGAGAACTAATGTGTGGGGCGGTCGGTATACAATCTGAGAGTGACCGCGACATTTATGTTCTCAACTTTGTCTCGATTGATGTTTTTTTTTTTTCACTTTTGCTGACGGCGAAATCCGTTATACAAAATCTAAACCATGTAGCTTTATGTAGTTCGTCACAGATTTTCGCTGATGCGTATACTGATGATTATTTCGCGATCATGCGCAAGAAAGTGGCGTCAATAATACCCAGAGTGAAAGAAAGTAACAATAGCTTTCTGAAGGTATTTTCTGAAAAGTTAGAAGGGCCTAAACTGGATAGGTTTATCAAGCTACAGCCATGGGGCTTGATAAACCTTTCTGTAATTGGATGCTTTGTTTTTATAATGTTTTAATACTGTATATAGGTAATTTGTATGCCTAATTTGTTACAACTAACATTTTTTTTTAAGTTACTTGTAATACTAACACGCTAAGGGCCTACTATGCCTGCCAATAACATATTTTTTTATTTATTACTCTCATTGTGATATTTGAGACAACATTCCTATTAGCTCTCCATTTCTAATACCTCATGACTACGCACTCAGCATTAAAACCCGTTGATGTCGGTGCACTTATCCGATATTGTATTATAGTGGCCACTGGCAGCACGGCTACTGGTGTGGCTTACGATCGGAGTGACACTTACTCAGTGTACTGACACCAGTGTTTTCGTACACGGCATGGCCACCGGCACGCGATGTTTGTAACAGGATTACGTTTCGTTCGCCTGAGGTTCAGCTGTCTAGAATCCTTAATGACGTCATTCTGGATTAGTTATTTAGTTTTTGGTTTTTTTTTGTTGTATAAACTTTTAGCTGTTTTTGGTTCCGGTAACACCAAAGATATCTCTATACATACACATACAGACAAATAAATAACATTGAAGTGTCTGTTTGTAATGTCAAAATAACAGCTTTTAACTAAATGCATATGAAAGTATATACTTACGGTACTTATTAAAGAACAGATACCACTTATAACCAAAAAAAAAAAAACATTTTTTTTTGTCGTTCTGTCTGTTCCGGCTAATCTCAGAAACAGCTGGACCGATTTTGACGGGACTTTCACTGGCAGATAGCTGATGTTATAAGGAATATAGGCTACTTATTTTAGAAAATAATTAAAGAGACTAATTGTTGTTCCGCGACATCTACGCGAACGAAGTCGCGGGAACAGCTAGGTAGGTTATATTATGAGTGACGAACTAATGTTAGTTTATTTTGTTTATTACACATACAATAATTATTAATGTTATTTGAAGTGTATTTTGGTATTTAGCTTCTTGCTGACCATGGTTTTATTGTTGTTATTAGTAGTAATAACATGTTTATTTATTTTACTTCGATGGTCCTAGTTTATCATTTGTGACTTCAAGTGACACCTATGTAAACAGAACCCAGCATTGCATAAATATGTAAGCTGTCACGCCCTTTATACCTGGAGGCTTTTATTTGGTGAGTAAGTTTTTTTTGTTTTGTTAACTTTTTTAATTCAAATTTTTTGCTTGAGTACGTATAGTGTTTATTGTATTTGTTGGTATATTGGCGTGGCTAGCTAACCTATGGCAAATAATTTAATTTAAGGTTCTGTGTCCTGTAATGTTAATTACTTTGCATACTTAGTATTCTATGAAATCAATTATTTTCTAACTGAACAGACAGCTGTGCTGCTGGGGAGTTTGTTCCGCCACTTCTTCTCCCCAGCGAAAGCACTAGGAAGTGGCGAAGGGCGGGCGTTTTGGGGGACTGTCTTTTGTAATTTTGACGTTCAAAAAGTGCTGATTCTCAGCTTAGTTTGAATAAATGACTTTTGATTTGATTTGATAGCTGCATCCGGTTAGAATGGAAGCCGACCGCAACATGGGAAAAAGCTAGACAGATGATGATGATGATATAAAGTGTATTTTGATGTTGTTTGATATTTTTAAATTGTTTTTTTTGTCTTCGGGCGCATGTTTCAATCGAAAGATATTTTTTATTCGTGGATTTAAATTGATGTCTGACAATTTTTGTATGGAAGAACTGTCAAAAATTCAAAATCATTTCTCCGATAAAGTTATCTGGCAATGGAAAAATCAGCCCTTACTAATGGATTCTTTGAGGTTTTAAATCATTTGTTTACTCAATCCATTGCCTCTGCTCTAAATCTTCTTTTAAATGAATATAATTCTGCAATTATATAATTTATTCAAACATCCATCACGAGTGATTAGGAAAATTCTATTTTATTATTTCTACAAAGAGTGTTACAGTAATGGAATGTCTATTTAAATAAATTTGAATAATTACGCGATAATAACATCGATGGTACTGAAACCTTTGTTTGCTGAGACTGCAAACAAAGCCTTTAATTTGTATGAATTAAAAACATTCGAAGCTTCGAAATAATAGAAAATTCAAAAATGAAATATTTTAAGTGCATAATTTTACATTGCGTCTTCCTTCGTTCGTCAGTGTGCTTATAATTTGAGAACCACTAATCTGATTTTTGATTCAATTCATAGATACGCTTTATTTCAATGTAATTTTCATTTATTTGAAACATTTATTTTCATTTTTGTGTTTGGTACATTATTGATCTCCTCGCGACTAACACAGTTTTAATAAAATAGTGTAATACTAACAAAGTATGGACATTTAAATAGTCTGAATTAAACGAATTTAATTAATTAATTTATTTTATAGATAGGTTATGCGCCTAGATAATTGAACTATAAATAATATTACTTTTAAATCTTTTGGTCACTCGTTCTTCGTCATTTCTTTTGGCTTCATTGTAATTAGGGTAGAAAATTTCATGAAGCAGTCCAAACGTTGCAGACATTAATAAATGAAGATTAGCTTGTTCTACAATGAAACATCGTCCTTGGCGAATTGTAGGATTACCTACAATGAAATTCATGATCCCTTATGGAATTGCAAAAAACCGTACAACTTGTTGTATGTTGATTTAAATATGATTCGCGGCTGGAACCAATATTTATTTATAGAATTATAATCATAAAACTCATAAAAATATATTACCATACTACATTGACAGGCCTGATGGTCTAGTGGTTAGTGACCCTGACTGCTATGCCGGAGGTCGTGGGTTCGATTCCCACCCAGGACAAATGTTTGTGTGATGAGCACGATCATTTGTTCTGTGTCTGGGTGTAATTTATCTATAATATGTATGTATTTAGAAATATATAAGTATGTTTATCAGTTGTCTAGTACCCATAACACAAGCTCTGCTTACCTTGGGACTAGATGGCGTTGTGTGATAGTTGTGGAATATTATTATTATACTACTTAATACTCATCATGTTACCCTATTGAATGACTATTTTATAAAATCATGACATTTCTAACTTACGGAGTTGTATTGCTGATTCTTAGGATTATAAATCTGTAAAGTCATATTTGTTACGGTCGCGAATCACATTTTAATCAACATACAACTGACTTGCAAATTGAATTTCGCGGGTTGCCTTAGCGCATCCCCCTTAAGTTAAAGTTATGAAGCAAACAAGCATAAGAATATAACGAGTTTTGTGATAACATTCCAAACATTAGTACGCAGAAGCAGTTAAAAGGAAATGTTACGTTTCCTTAAAAAGTTTGTTGATACAAGTTCATACCCATCGTTATCAGCTTATTTGTACTTACCTACCTAATAAAAATATGTTTGAGAATCATAACAACCACGAAAATAAAAAGAATTTGTTACGTGTTTTTTTTATTTACAGGTAATATTTTTTTTTCTGGTTCGGGGGTTGTAGTAATATTTGTAAGGAGGAAGGCGCTTTTTCTGCCTAATCGGCATCAATCATGATTATGAACATCATTTTGATCATTGTGCCACAAAATCATCATCATTCGGTCGAAAAGGTGGAAAGTTAATACTTAGCATAATCAGGCTATAATGCCCCCACTACTGGGACACAGGCCTCTTCTCAGCGAGAGGGAGTGGGCCGTAATCCGCCACGCGGCCCCAGTGCGGGTTGGTAGATGTCACATGTGCTCAATTTTTTGGTTCTAGGACATTTCGTTTCCTCACGATGTTTTCCTTCACGGTTTTGAGAGCAGTGGTGATGAAATAATTTACAAAAAGTGAAGCGGCTGTCGGGGTTTGAACCTACGACCTACAACTCATAAGTCAATACTCTCTCTTTGTCTCGTAAGGTATTTTCTTACGTAATAAAAGCAGTGACGAAGTAAATTAAGTTTGCTGAGGGCACAACTTACTTAACTATTTATTAATGTTGCCAAGTTATTGGAACTTGAATAACTGGAGCATCAATACTTATCTGGCTGTGCTGAGACTTCTTCCACCTTGCACCTTCTTGCGCCTGGTGACTGCGAGTTCGAGACTTTAAACTGACTCGTTGCGCTATTTATTTTATGGTACATTGACGATCAGTGGTGGTCCAAAGGCAACGGCTCCGACTTGCGAGTTGTAGGTCACTCTGGACTCGGTCTCGGTTTCGCACTGCTCTCAGTACGGCTTTCCTACCTTCCTGACCTTTCTTTCGTTTTTCCGATGTAAAAGGTTCAAAGGTGAAGTGTCGTTTAGTCAAGTTATGCTTCTGAAATGCAACTCAGTCGGCGATCGTGGTGCTAAAGGAATTATGTGTGTTCACATCCTAACTTTAATGTCGATAAAATACAGCTAAAAGAGAGCAATGAGTGAAAGGCAAAGCAATTATTTTGGTTTATTTGTGCGCCCGTTTTCAAAGACTACCAATATTGCACAGGGGTTAATGAGGTTTTCATTATAGATCCTAAAGGGTTCTGCTGTTAATCGAATGGTTTAACATTATTGGAGTCTTTTCGAAACTCGTTTTTTTTTTGTTTTGTTTTTAATGACGCGTCTACCATGACAGCATCAATTGAATGAGTTTCTTACATCTAATATAAACGCTTCAAGCATTTTTGGTTGTCAGTAGGTGCTGTAATTTATTTAATCCAAGGCGATCTGACTTGGCTTCCGTACGTCCTTTTCGGGTAACCAATGAAAAACAGCGTTATGTTGTGGGTCCCGTATAGCACAGCATCATGCTGAGTTGAAGCCTTTTTGTCACAGTCATGACGTGCAGCTGTCGACTATTTCTGTTTTGTGCTCGTGATTATAGATCTATTTTGTTTTTATTTTCATCATAATTATTTTCATTTATTAGAGTTAATTATCTTCTTGTATGCACATTGTACAGGTGCCGTAATTTCTGAAAGACAAAGTACAGACGCCAGCACATGAAGTTACTACAACTTGTCAAATTTCTTTCATAGGTTTTCAACTTTATTACTAAAGCATATAAGTATATTGAGAGCAGTGGTGGCCAAGTGGTAATGGCCGCGACTTACGAGTTGTAGGTCGTAGGTTCGAATCCAGACAGGCGCTTTACTTTGTGTAAATTATTTCATCACCACTGCTCTCAAAACGGTGAAGGAAAACATCGTGAGGAAACCGGCATGTCCTAGAACCAAAAATTCGAAGACATGTGACATCTGCCAACCCGCACTGGGCCCGCGTGGTGGATTACGGCCCACTTCCTCTCACTGAGAGGAGGCCTGTGTCCCAGCAGTGGGAACATTATAGGCTGATTATGTACTAAAGCATAAGGTTCAAAGTTGATTGGGAAAATTTGACAGTTTCGGGTAGCTTGATGTGCTGGCGTCTGTACGTGTTTCTGTGACACATGAACCTATTTTTCTTTATTTTCTTACTGTGAGAAATGGACTAATTTATTGCGATTCTTTTTCAAATCCTATAAAGTTGTCAGACAAGGAACGGCTTTGGTTGAGGACGATTATGATGAGAATATGACGATGTCTTCTCGGTCTATACAGCTAGGAAGCAACGGTGAGAATTTCGTTATAAATCTCGCTTGGTTCGTTTAGTTCACACCTTTGAGATTTTGCTAGTATACAAAGTAACCGGTGTGAAGTGGACATCGTGAATGCAGGTGCTTGTGCAACTCACAAAGCGGCTGGGCACTGTGCCGTCGCGAATGTTAACGGTATTTGGACACGGCACAATAGCGTGTAGTAGCAATAAATCTATGTTTGCTGCATACTTTGTGTCGACGAGGTTGTTTTCTATAAATATTTGGATGGAATATGATTCACTTTCCACCACAAATTGCGACACAGATAACAAAAATAGCTCGGTTTTAAATGTGACCTTTTTGTTTTACCTTTATGAATTATTTAATTCAGTTCAATGTAGCTGAAATTTTATAAGTAGAGAATTGTGGCTCACGAACAAATCCGATTGAGTCCTAACCGAGGCTTTAGAGATGAAGGAAATAAGTAGGAGTTGGCAGGTTTTATATACCTACCTTAAATTGAGTAATTTTACTGTTCTTGGGGAATCCGTCTTGTAGAACGATTCTATTGATCCCGAACGGTACCAAATAACCGCGGAACACACGTGAAGATACCAACCCTATCTGAAACTCGTTCACTCACGTTCGCGTGATGTCATATCCGTCTGATATCCGATGACGGTAAGCCACTTATCGGATACAAATGAAATGTTGCATGAAGAATATATTGATAGCGGATTAATACTACCTACTCGAAGGATTAGCGGATCACTCGCCGGCTCTCGTAAATATTTATAAGCTTCAGAACATTTTCAGAGAATCGGATATGAATTTTTTGTAATGCTTAAGCCGTCTACGCACGAACGAACGAAACATGGTGAACACGAACAACCATCACGGAACATTCGGTTTGTACGTGTGGACGTAAATTAGCAAAGCGAACACGAACACCTTGCGAACACAGTTCTTCTTGTGTTCGCGCTCAACCCCTCAGTAACCATGGATTCACCGTTGGAAGTGGTCGACAGTGAAGTAGCCAAAGTTTTTTTGCTATTTGTTGTGATTCACGAAATATTGTTTCCAAGGGAGGACCCTAGGTGGTGGGAAACAGTTTTGTATAAAAAGCGAAAACACAAAATACATTAATTCTAGACTTAAGAGTCTTTGGTCAACTGGATCCACTCGAACTGGACCCGCGGGTCCAGTTGACCAAAGCAATAATTTTCTATAAATTAGTGGAACTTACAAAAACTTACTGAAGTTATCAAGTAGGTACATATTTTGAGTATCTAGTGAATCTAATTGGCCCAACAAAATACGGTAATGAGAGAATCTATTATTATATATCTGTAGAAAATCGGTTAGCAGTAACCTTACGCTTTCTTAGTAGTGGTGATTCTTTACCATACGTATTCAATATAGGTATCGAAACAAGCACTTAGTTCCGTTATGCAAGAGGTATGCGAAGCATTGGCGGAAGGATTAAAAAACAACATAAACATTCATTGGGGTCTCATAATATTGCATTTTGTTTGTAACAATCTATTAATAAAATTGAGTTCTCTTCGTTCCATTTAATATTTGTTTCGTCCGACATATTTAGGAGCTAAGCGACTACACGATTAGACAGGTGGCTGCGAACTGATGCCCCCGCGCCGACGCCGCGCGCCTCCCTCGACTTCGGTACGAACAATGTTGCATCAAATTTCTCCGAACACTGTCCGCACAGAACAACCACATTGGATCATCACGAACATTTTTGACGAACACTGTGTTTGATGTTCGTTAGTGGTACGAACGTGCGAACAAACTGTTCGATGTTCGTGCTCACCATGTTTTTGTTCGTTCGTGCGTACACGGCTTAGAAGGACATTGTATCTTTAAGTCATTTACATATTTTTATCGGGGCCCATTTACCTATTAAATTAAAATGACGTGAATTTTATTTAGAAAACCTATCCATTCGCATAACTTGTTGACATATTAAATTATTAGCTTCTGCCCGCGACTTCGTCCGCGTGTTTCTTATTCCCCGTCCCACCCCGTCGCATCGCGTCGTCCGCCCGCACTTTTGCTTCGTTTTCGCTTAGTGTTCTTTCTTCCTTTTTGCTCATCTCCTGCGTGATGTTTAATCCTATAGCCTTCCTCAAGGATTGGGCTATCAAATGCAAAAATAATTTTTCAAATCCGACCGGTAGTTGTAGAGATTCGTGCGTTCAAATAAACTCTTCATCTTTATGATTAGTATAGATTCAGTACATTCTGCGGGTAAACGAATTTCACACATAGGAGGAAACGTCCATCTCTTAGACAACAAAGACACTTCACTATATTAAATGAAAAACAGAAAAAAAGATCCTACCCACATGTAAGCTATAGGTATTTGTTCGAGAGTGTGGATTTCAGAATGGACTATTTACTATATCCCCGGTCGTAGGGGCAGTCTCGCTTTGATTAAACCCTTTCGACGCCTCCGCATCACTCGCCCTTTCCACTTTTATCTACTTTACTTCTCCACTCATAAAAGGACCTTACAAAATATTTTCTCCGTTCACAAAACGACTTTAGTTTGTAAGCATGTTTAGGTTTACGGTGATGTGCTTTTAAATGTTAAACATGGTTTGTAAGACTATAAAGGGAATAATTAACTTTGAAATAAGTAGGGTCTCTGCTAGAATAAGTTTCATGTTATTTTATCTTATTTCTGTAAAAGTACCTACTTTTCATTTTAATCAATTTCTACTAACGTAAGTACCTACTTACGTTAGTAGAAATTGATTTGAGTAGAGTAGGTATCTAATTTTAATGTCAATAACAGTATTCTAGGATCTTGAGTACCTACCTATTTTTTATCCTTCATATTTTACCATCGGTACCTACTTAGGTACCGTTTATTTTAGATACATAAATTGTTTTTAAACAGTTTTGCAGTATTAGGTATGTGTGACTTCCAATGCCATGTTATGGACGGTACTCACCGCGATCCGCATCCGATCGCGAATTTATTTTGAAAACATTCGTTGCGCGAGCTTTTGTTACGCAACGAACATTCGTTTAAGATACTAAAAGTTTGGTGAGTAGGTACGTGAACACAAACACAAAAAAATAATTATTTGCTTGCAAATTAATGTTCGTTTTGCAAACAAATTTTTGCAAAATAAGCGAAGTAAATGTTCGCGGTGAGTATGTTCCTTTGGGCGCATTTTTATTCTCTTGCGTATGAATAGGTTTCTACAGCCTGCTGCAGTAATGCCTCTAAGCGAGTTAACAGGCCCCAAACCTGCTTGCTCTCGTAACGAGCTAGATTAAAAGATCAATATCGAGCTTAACTAATGACACGAAGCACGACCATAGCCTACGGGCGCCGCGCGCCGTGATCACACGACACCTCCCGGATTAACAAACCTGCTACATACATTTTTCGTAGCAAAGATTATTTATTCATAGAAAAACTGCGACCCAATTAAATTTATTGAGGCTCTTTCGTTTTACTTTCATATATTAAAAAAATAAAGCTGTAAACATAAAACACTCTCAGATAATATACTTACAAATACAAGTTAACTCAATATTTATTGGATACATCGATAAAATCGCCTTTTCTTTATTTATGACAGTCACCTGATTTCATTCGGTCCTTCAAACACCTCGCGGCCCATTTTCGCGAAGACTTTTTCCCTTTTATTAGATTATAGCTTTCCTTTATTCCAATCGTTCGAAAATAAATTACTGACTGTTGAAGTCAAATACTTGTTTTGACACAAAGTCGGCACGTGTCATTCTTGACGCGTCTGTGTTTATTCAAATTGATGGAGTAAAGACTGTTTTGAAGTAATTTTACATTGTTTCGAGAAATTTAATTTTTTTGGTTACGGGATTGTAATTTGCGATTTGGTTACATTTCAATTTTTTTTTTTTCTTTGAAATATTGTTTCGTGAATTGAGGGATGTTGAGTTATCAAGTGATAAAGAGTGGGCGTTTCGATTTTAAGGTTTGTCTTTTGTATAAAAAAGAAAGGCACCAATATTAGTACTGTATTATAAATGTATATCTGAAGAAGTAGAGTATTCAGTTAGATTTTGACCTTATTATCTATACTTACCCACTACTAAACTGGGAGCTGGAAATTTTAGGACAGAAGCGCGCACGCAAACAGAGCTCTACCGTTTTTGACTTATAGGGTTTATATGAAACGTTAGTCTGTCGGACATAATTTAGTAATTTACGCCAAACACATGTTGGTTATTGTGGTCGATGCAAATGTAGTATTAATGAAGTTACTGCTAGCACACTGACTCCATTAGGGACTCTTCAAAATGTTCAGTGCGGCAACACAAACGTTTATTTCATGGGTTATTGATTCTCTAACGGCTGTATCAAATGAGAATCAGTACTGGTTGAGTGAGCCATTTGTACGAATAATTGAGTGCTCCAAATATAGAATGAACTGTAATGAAGACATTATTGAGTCGTTAGATGCTTGACTGTACAAGTGGTCTGTTTGTAAACATATATGCCTGTAATTCTGTTTTGGTATGACAATTATTCTGAAGTGAAAAAAAAATAATGATACCCCCCCCAATTTTAAAAGCTGGTGGGGACACAGCCTAAGGAATAAGGGGAATAATGGAATAAGGGGCATATTTATTTTTTGACAAACAACTTTTGGTACTTCACTTAAAGTTTTGTACCAGAATTGGGTTGCCAATACCTTTCCCAGTTTTCATTCCGGAGGTCTTATAGTAGTCCATGTAGTTTAAGTTTTAGTAATCGCAAGTAAACCGTATTTAGATCGAGTGAAAACAATGGAAAATCTGAATTTTACCTAGTTTCGTTTGACAAAGTTCACGTTTCAGAAAATATATTCTAACTACAGCAATTACCTCGCTGCATATTATAATACGTTGTCGCTCAATATTACAAGAGGACGCGGTTAACATGTTTATTCTGCACAAAGTTAGCGTGTACGCTAAAGTCAATTTAGTATTATCCCTTTATTATGTTGTCGTTGTTAATTAAGTATAATACAAACTAACTTTATGTGACCCTCAGCGCCATGCAAGCTGTCTAACCCGTGTATATTGATGAACACTTTCACGGCAAAAACTCCTTCCGTGCATTGAAATTGAATAAGCCGTTTTCATGAAGATATAAATCGAATTTAGCTGCTTTTTTCATGACTACTCGAAGATTTTGGGGCGTGGGTAACTTTTTGGCTCCCCAGAGTAAACCAACCGTTCTGAATGGTCGAGAGTTTTTTCGGGATGCCCTTTTCTTGCCACAAAGAAAGTCAGATTCATTTAGCGAACGGCCTTTTAAGAGAGAAACTTCTTTGAAGCTTATTAAAGAATCGTTTCGGAGGATTAGAACCCTTGAGGCGTACCTAAGGTCGCATAATATATGAATATTTATACTTCCCCGCTAAAAACGGACCACGAGCGAGAAAAATGTTTTTTAATCACTGAAAAAGAATAATACGAGTATATGGCACGATAACCGAGTCCGTTTAGTAGAAACGAACAAACAGAGCGGCATGAGTGTCGTTATTAGGTCAAGTCTAAATTGGTCGGATTTATAGTTTATCCAGCAAGGAAGAATGTAGGCAAAGTGAAAATCCGATTTAACTCACTTTTACCTGGCCGCAATCGGCGTCTAGATTCGATTCCCCGGCACCCTGAATGGAAATTGGATTTGCAGTTCTGCAGAGCTATGCATTATGTACTCCTGTAGATACTTTTCAAATTATCTGCGCTAACTTTAATATTATGTATTCTGTGCTTGAAAGAGAATTCATAGAAATAGGTATATGTCTTTATTTCTGAGATCGTTCATGATCGCTCATAAAATGTTTTATGGGCTTGTTTGATAAGTGGATATCAACGTTCATTTTTAGTGAGTATTTATTGATATTATTGAAAGAAAACTTATTTATTGATAATACTTTTACCTTTCTCATCATCCCTTCCTACCCCAATCCCAAATTATAAATTGGGGTCAGCGCAACATATCTTTTCCTTCCATATTTCTATTAGTCGTCATCTCGGAAGTCACTCCCTTTCTAGCCATAACATCTTTTACACAGTCCATAATATATCGTTTCATTGGACTCCTTTTACTATAGCCTACTATCGCCGTCTACTTTTACCTTCCTACAGGTAATATTTTTTAAAGTAATAAGGAAGATCAATTATTGGAAAAGTGATACCGAAAATTACTGATTTTTCTGAAGAGAAATTTGAATTCCCCAACTTCTTTTATAAAACCGCGATCCTTTTTGCCCGTCGTAAGACAAAGAGATCATCGCATTTACACAAGTTAGTTTATTTAAATTCGTCTCTTTTCTCTCAAATAGTTATATTCTTATTTGATCAGAAACAACAAGCTTCTAGGGCTCTGTGGGACGATTACATTCAAGTTTACCAGCGTTTTTTCTTATTTACGTATGTATATGACTTGGCAAAATAGTACAAAATACGAGGGTTCCCCAAATAAACAATGTAAATCACCTAGGGACCTGCGCATGCTTGAGTAAGAGAGTTCATATTCTTATTCTACACAAAAGTACCTATCTATCTTTTTAGGAATATGTATAGGTATTATGTGAACTTGAGACCGAATCTACCTATTTATTCTGCGAATAGTTCTACATAAACGAATTGGGGTTATTTTAAGTCTATTCCACACCACAAAATTTGATCGGTAATCGAGTTAATCCAATGACCTTTTACTTTGGATTTATTTGTCAACAGATTGCTCTTCATATAAAACAATTTGATTAGCAATTTGACTAAGTACCTAGGTAAATTGTCAATCGAATTGTAAGGTGTGGAATAGGCTTTAAATATTTTCTAGTATATAGTCCCTGTGGGTTTTGTTCATTCTTTTTCCAGGTTTTGCAAACACATTACTGTCCATTTTCCTCTGTTTGCGCGACTGGAATTAGCTCCTGCCCGCTCGTGCGTGACTAATTAAAAAAAAATGTTTTTGAACCATTGGCCACTGGCGTGGGCGCTCGCGGCTAGGACTAAGCTTCATGTGATACAATTATGAAAGTAGTTTCATAGAAATTATTTTATTAACATAAAGTTTGATACTATGAGACTGTTTTGAATAATGTGACCTTAAAAGTAGAATGATCTTGGGCTGTAACAATTTGCGGAGGAGCGGGTCACAAACAAATGTTCACAAAAATTACTCTTATTTTTTAAATCAGATATTTTGTTATGAAACAACTCTCGGGTTTCTGACATCGTGAAAAAAATTACTTTTGTATCGATATTTCCCACTGACACGTCGTACCAGCCCCATTTCCATAGATATCAATACATTTAGGTACGAATGTTGGTACCTACGTAAAAAAAACACGTTAAGAATACCTAGTGATTCTAGGCATCACACATGAAAAAGTAAATCAGTACGTACCTACCTATTTGCTGTTTGATAACGTAATGATAAAATGTCGTCTTACAAAATATTTAAAATTCATTCAGGATAATTAATATTTTAAGAGATTATTTAATTTAATTTATATATCTCGGGACCATGGGGTCCCGGTCCTTTGGAAGGCGTACGAGGGGCCGAAGCTAACTCGCAGAGGCCCCTTAGGAAATTTTAATGAAATGTGGCACCAACCGACGATTATCCCTGTACGCACTATGCAAGTGCACCCAAGGACAACCCCCGGTTGGTGTAGGACTATTACAGGATATGGAAAAGTAAAAAGTTGAGCTATGGGTTTGGGTGGCTAAAGTGGACTGGTTACCAAGAACTATGGATGAACCCCTGCCTAATCAATGTTTTATAAATACACGGATAAAATAGCAGGGGGTGACTTGCACGCTCAATAATGGGCCCCCGGAAACGGTCGCTAGCACATAGTGATGTAGCGACAAGGGGGCAACATGTCCTGAGGTGCTTATGAGATAAGAGATTATTATTATTTTAAGTATTTTTAAGCAAAGAGTTTGGTATCAACAGCAATCCAAGGTCCAGAATATTGTCGATGACCTATTTATTGTTCCCTTTGTCTGTGGTGACATACGATGTTTTTTTTTAGTAGAGCTTTAGTTTTCTAGGAAAGTGTTTTCGTTTGATTATAACAGTCGTCATGAAAATCTGTCATTTACACCAGTATTTGACATTAAGTTAAACCCCGCTGCCCCAAGATTTAAAAAGATTGGCTCTCACCGTACTTACTCAGGCGAAAAGTGCCCATACTAAAAAGAGTGACTGCGTCATTGTGTGTCAGAGGTGTCAAAACGAAACAGAAACGCGACTATCTTTTGACGCGGTGGGGCACATCTAACGATTTAAATCTTTGTAGCTGTCATCACTTTCATGACAACCGTCATTTACGGGCGTTAAGTGCAGCCACCGCTCTTCTAGGAAACCGTAGCTTAAGTAACAATTATTGGTTCATTGGCTGATTTGTATTTGTGCATACAAACGTTTTATACTTTTATTACCTAAGATCCTGATGGTATATGCGATGGTTTTTTCATTTTGTTTTGAAAAACAACTGTGAAGTAATAATAAAATATTTGGAAGTCCTGGGCATGCAGTTAGTCATATATTATTTACAGGAACTTTTGAATTTTTAAGGAGTCTGTTATTCAGAAATACATATGAAGCCAGTTGCCCATTTCAAAGCA
This sequence comes from Amphipoea oculea, assembly GCA_945859645.1. Lineage (NCBI taxonomy): Eukaryota > Metazoa > Arthropoda > Insecta > Lepidoptera > Noctuidae > Amphipoea > Amphipoea oculea. Next base: position 13,387,713 of record OX243871.1, on the reverse strand, counting down.
TAGTAGGTACCCATGGAGAGGAACGGGTAAGAACTTTCTTACCCGTTCTTGGACACACTATTTAAATCATATACATATTATATATTAGATAGCAACATCGGCCATGTTGAAATTATAGATATAGAGAATTAAATTAACTAGCCACGAAACTCCGCAGACGTGCTGGGTACAGATATCTAACAAGACAAGAAATATCCATTGTCGATGAAGGTAGTGTAGTTACTTGAAATATCAGTTTAATAATCTATTTTTTTTTTTTTGTGTAAACATCACAGAGACTAACGAGGGGCTTCTGGCTAAGTAATAACAGACACGGGTCGATCGATCAGGTTAAGCTCCGCTTGCCGCGGTGGGTCCGTGGGTAGGTGACCATCTTCACATACCAAGACCCCTCCGTGCCTCGGAAAGCACGTTAAGCTGTTGGTCCCGGCTGTCATTCGTGGATCTTTGACAGTCGTTAAAGTCTGACAACCAGTCTTACCAAGGGGTATCGTTTTACCCAGTAACTGGGCTATGGAGGTCAGATAGGCAGTCGCTCCATGTATAATACTGGTATTCAGCTGCATCCGGTTAGACTGGAAACTGACCCCAATATAGTTGGGAAAAGGCTAGGCAGATGATGATCACAGTGACGAACTCTATTCTTCATTCTCATTTCCGAAACACAAAGTACAGACGCCAGCACATCAAGCTATTACAATCTGTCAAATTTCTTTAATAGATTTTCAACTTTATCACTAAAGTAATAAAGTTCAAAGTTGATTGGGAAAACAGTTTCGGTTAGCTTGAAGTGCTGGCGTCTGTACCTATTCAGGATAAATTTTTAACCAGTACGCAAACTGAAACCATGAATTAGTACATGATTCTGAATCCACTTGCGTTGAAATTTTTCGTCAGTTATTAAAAAAGAAAAACTTCGTAAGCGTTTTTCCACATTCAATCGTATTGTGTTCAAAAATTATCATCGATATTCGACATTTTTGTTTTCGCAGCGTGGCACGCGTCAATCATGCCACACATGCGGGCGACACACTCAAAATTGTTGCTCAGAGATCAGAGAGAAATATTAAATGGCATATTTAATATCTGCCCTGTTTTTTCCTTATTCTGTGCCATCACAAATGTTAATAATGTATGAGCCTATACGTGGGAAATGGAAATTTGCGGCGTTCCACTAAATAGGCAATCGGATGTTGTTTATCAAAGAGTCGAAATTACTTCGCCGACTGGCGAAGAAAAGTAAAGTGTAAATGCTCAAAGGTTCCATTGATTAGTTTTGTGGGACATCACAGGGGTAAAAGTAATTTTGAATATGTCTCACGTTGTTTAGATTCCTGAACTATTTCTTCATGGTCTGTTCAATTTGAATAATGAAATCAAACGCAATATAAGTAAAACCTTTTGTTTAAATTTAGCTTAAGCGCTCTAGTCTCAACCTAGGGCCGGAGGGGCCCGTGGCTAAATAATAACAGCCGCACAGGTCGATCGATCAGGTTAAGCTATGCTTGCCGCGGTTGGTCTGTGGATGGGTGACCATCTTTACATACTGGACCCCTCCGTGCTTTGGAAAGCACGTTAAGCCGTTGGTCCCGGCTGTCATTTGTCGATCTTTGACAGTCGTTACGGGTAGTCAGAAGCCCGAAAGTCTGACAACCAGTCTTACCAAGGGGTATCGTATTACCCAGTAGCTGGGTTGTGGAGGTCAGATAGGCAGTCGCTCCATGTAAAATACTGGTATTCAGCTGCATCCGGTTAGACTGGAAGCCGACCCCAACACAGTTGGGAAAAAGGCTAGGCAGATGATGATGATGCTCTAGTCTCAACCTCGATAAGAGTAATTAGTCTGGTATTTTTGCTATTCATGCAGAATACATTTTAACGATTATTATTAAGAATTCGCTTATGGAGGTCGGCTGACATGAAGCAAAACCGCTTTTAATATAGCAAGAATATTATAAAACATAATTGTTCATGGTCTATTCAATTTAAATAATGAAATTAAACGCAATATAACTAAAACCTTATGTTTTTTTAGCTTAAACGCACTAGTCTCAACCTCGATAACAGTAATAATTTTTTTTTTTCCGTTAGCCTGTACTGTCCCACAGTACAGGCTGTAATAATTACAGTACAGTAATAATTAGTGTGGCATTTTTGCTATTCATTCAAAAAAAAATTTAACGATTATTATTAAGAATTCGTTCATGGAGGTCGGCTGACATGAAGCAAAACCGCTTTTAATATAGCAAGAATATTACTAAACATAATGTTCTAGCTTTGCAAAGTGGACCTTTATTAATTACTTGCCTTTCTCAACATAGTGAACTTTAAGCACCATTGACGTACGTACCTGCACGAACAACCAATATCTATGTTAAACAAAATAAAGGTTCTTGAGTCCTTTACCAAACAAAAGCAAAGCTCACTCTTTAAAGCTAGAAGGAGATAACGTTTATTTTCGTCTTTAAATCCCCTGTGACTAAAAAGTGCATGAATATTGGATGAAGTTCTGGATCACCTATTGAATATTTATGGTAAAATTATTAATGTAGATACACTCTGAAAGAGACCGTATTAGAATAACATAATCATTTTATAAAACAGATTATTAAATTGTTATACATTCGATGTATTGTTGAAAGAGTTCAAAGATTGAAATACTGCTACAAATCTGACAGATTGAAAGCATCGCTTTGAAACAACTTCCAGTATCTCGACAACTTCATGATTTATATCTTGTGAATCCTTTTCTATACAATTTGATCTATGGTGCCTTAGTCACTGCACTGACATAACACATTGTCAGATATAAAAAGTAGTAAGTACACTTATTTCACAATACTTGTAACAAATCTTTATTCAGCGCCCATTATAATAGAGACAGGAGAATGTGGAAAGACGGAAGGGAGGCCTTTGCCCTTTTTTTTTTTTTTTTTTTATGGATGGGAAATCATCAAATGACCCCTCCCGCTCTGGGTGGAGCGAAGGGAGTGTCAGACTCTTACTGACTAAAACCCATCCGTGTTCCTTCCTTAGCCCTTTATGTTCCGGGGTAGCGGTAACCCTTTCGGACAATCCCGCACCCCCGGCAGGCTTCGGCCCTGGCAGGCCCCTTCCTTTATGCTGACATCTCTTTGAGGCGCGCGTGGAACACGTACGCGCCGTCCGGCACGGGCCTGGTCCTGATCGGACGGTGAGCTACCCATTACTCTCCGTCCGCAGGCCCGCGCCTACGGTGGCCGGGAGTCGTCACGCGGCTCCCGACGCCCGGAGCGTCTCCCGCGGCGGCTGGGGTGTGAGGCTCTCTCCCTCAGCCGTTCAGCCACCTCCTTCGCTAGCATGACTGCTTCGCAGAAGGAGGTGACCGCCCCCCACTCCCTCTCGCCCCGGACCATGGCTTGAACCAGGGCCGGACGCGAGAGGTCGCCGCCGCTGTCGATCGCCTCTACGAGGGCACGGCGGTGCTCCGCCCATGCGGGGCAGACCTCCACCGTATGCTCCACCGTGTCCTCTGGGCGATCCTCGCAGTGGCGACACCCGGGCGTCTCCTCCCGCCTGATGATGTGCAGGAACCTCCCAAAACATCCGTGTCCGGTGAGGACCTGCGTCAGGCGATAGGTGAGGACGCCGTGACGCCTCTCTAGCCACTCCTCAAAGAGGGGTCTTATCGCCACTATCGTGGCGTGCCCTGCGCTGGGTTGCGAAAGTCGCTCCTTCCATGCCACCATGAGATCGCGCCGGAGGTCTGTCCGCTCCGCCGCGATTTGCCGCGGAAGCGGAGTTTCCCCCCGGCTCAGTGCCTCCGCGCGCCACTCATACAGGCGCGCGAGGACTATCGCCTCCAGATCCCATGGCGGCAGTCCGGCAAGGAGGCTTGCCGCCTCGCCCGAGATCGTGCGGTACCCCCGGATCAGCCTTACGGCTACCACCTTTTGGGGCGCGTTCAGATAGTGGGCGGCTCGCCGCCGCAGAGAACGCGCCCACACCGGGGCCCCGTATAGGGCCATGGACCGCACGACCCCCGCGTAAAGCCTCCGGCAGGAGGTGTTTGGCCCCCCCAGGTTGGGCAGGAGCCGCTTGAAGGCGGCCCCGGTCCTTTCCAGTTTGGGGGCCAAACGTCGGAAGTGTTCGACGAAGTTCCACCGGCTGTCGAGGACGAGACCCAGGTATCTCATCGTTGCCTCGACGCCGATGTGAACCCCTCCCACCGTTAGTTGGGATCCCGATGGTGGCCCGTTCCGAGGCCCATGGAAAGACATGGCCTCGGACTTGTGCAATGCCACCTCGAGACCCAACCGCCGGATTCTTTCCACGACTATCGCAACCCCGCGTGTCATCGCGTCGGCCGCCGCCTGATGCGACCTCCCTTGCGCCAGGACTAGCGTGTCGTCAGCGTAGCAAACCACGCTGACGCCATCAGGGAGGTCGGCTCGCAGCACCCAGTCGTAACCGATGTCCCACAGGAGCGGCCCCAGAACCGATCCCTGTGGGACACCGCACGACATCTCTCGCCGGTTCCATTCCCCGTTGCGACCAGGGTAGATGACGGCTCTGTCCGTCAAATACGCCCCAACTACTCGACGGAGGTAGGTCGGCACCCGGTGATACCGGAGTGCCTCCCCAATACAGCTCCAGGGCAGGGTGTTAAACGCGTTGGCGATGTCGAGTGACACCGCCACGACGACCCCACCCCGGGTCACCGCGTCCCCCGTCGTGAGGGCTCTCACGCGCATGATGGCGTCCACTGTCGAGCGCCCCTTGCGGAAGCCAAACTGGCTATCCGCAAGATCCGGCCCCGTCCTCACTAGGTGCCCGACGAGGCGGCAGGTGCCCGACGAGGCGGCAGGCCTTTGCCCTGCAGTGGGACATAACAGGCTCATAATAATAATAATAATAATGGCCAATGGCCTTATGGCCGAAAGCCTCGATCAACATCTGTCGAGGCTGTCGTTAGGCGGTTGGATCAAGGGCCTGATTCAGAAGGCAGTACTCCTCGATACGGCTCGTATTGTGAGGAGGTTCCTGTCTCTGGAGCCCTAACCACCGGTAGCTTGGACCCTGCTCCCGACACCGGCGGACTTTTTTTTTATATTTTTAAATGTTTTTTTTATAGTTATTTTTTATATGTTAATAAATATTTAAAAATGTAATAAAATAAGTAAAATAGACAAATAAGCGAATAATAATAAAATTATAATGGTAATGTAATTGTAAATGTAGTTTTGTTCTGTGTTAATAAATTAAAAACAAAACACTGTCACGGCGAGCTCAAAAGCACTAAGCTTCCATTAAGTCCCCAAATCGTTCGGAGAGGCGTCCACTGTGCATTCTTACCACGTACAGTCATAGTTCACCAAAAACGACATTAGGGTTGGGATATGGGGCGAATATTTTGTACAATTGCAAACAGAGAAAATTTCCTTCGTCCTATTTGTTTCCGAACAAAGAGTCAAGTCGAAAATTGTATTCTAATAGGAAACGAATCATTTTAGAACAAGTTCATTATGCCAATAAACATTCCTTTAAAGTTCAGGAAGGCTTTCCTCTCAAATTAGTTTTAGCTTCGAATTTTGCGGGTAAATATCTGTATACCCAGCCAGCTTCATAGCTGATGTGGTTCCATGAATTGTCAAATAAGCCCGGCCTAATCAGGCCAATCTCTATGAAACTGGCTGTAGATACCGCAAATTAATTTGTTCTTCCGAAAATTACACTTATGCTCATTTCTCAGACTCGCGCACCGAGGGTTCCGTACAAATTTGTAGGTATGTACCTACAAATTTACGGTTTTCGGATTTTTTTCCTTATTTGTGCTACTTGACATTGCTTCTTGCCAAATTTCATGATTCCAGGTCAACGGGAAGTACCCTATAGGTTTTGATTCCCTTGCGAGTGTCAATATATGCGGCATAAACGGAACATAAACACCCGTATCTTTTGATTGCGTTGATTTAGAAGTTTGATTTTTTTACTACTTCAAGGGATTGCGGCCTTGAGTATTTTATATTAATTTCAACTTAATAACTCCCCGCGCTCCTGAAAGAAAAGGGTCTTGACAGACGGACAGACAGACGGACAACGAAGTGATCTTATACGGGTTTCATTTTTCCTTTTGATGTACACTACAGAACCTGCTTACCAATAGCACAGTATAAAAATCATACAGTAGGACGACGCCTTTGATCTCGTGTAAAATGCCGACATCGTCTAGACAGTAACGCATCGGCCAGGGTTGTCACAAATAAACAATATTTATATAATTATTTATTTATTGCAAATCAAATGACGTCCGCCATCTTGGATTTCAAAAAGGATGGCTTTTTCGTAACAAGTACCCCAATTATACTCGAAATTGACACCCTTATCAAATTATAAAAAAATGACGTCCGCCATCTTAGATTTCAAAAAGGATGGCTTTTTCGTAACAAGTACCCCAATTATACTCGAAATTGGCACCCATATCAAATTATAAAAAAATGACGTCCGCCATCTTGGATTTCAAAAAGGATGGCTTTTTCGTAATAAGCACTCCAATTATACTCAAAATTGAGATTCATATCTTATTATAAAAAATTACGGCCACCATCTCGAAATTCACCCTTAGTAAATAATAAAAAAGTCCACCATCTTGACACGGAAAATAAAAACGAACCCTTTCACATTTATAATATTAGTAGGATTTCCAAACAGATGCTCTGTGTGATAAACACAGAACATAGGAATCATACGTAGTGATACCCTATTATTTTTTTTTTACCGTGCGCCGGTCGGCCATTTTATTAGCGTTATCAACATGGCACGACATTACAAATAAAATTATTTATGCACTCTACAATAACAAAATAGATATTTTATTTACCTTTCTTCTGTACGTGGAAGTTGATGAAACCGCAGATCTTTATTTATATGAGATGAAGAATTACAATCAGTCACAGCACACGTCGTATGCACCATTTTAAATTAACAAATAAAAAACAAGCATGCGTCAGCCCTCAATGATATATCCCGAACTACTAACATCGTTTTGTTCGCAGTTCGGGATCGGCTCACCCGCGTCTCGCCCCTCACACCCCGCACGATTGCCCTGTCTAGACGTCTTCGTTGGACGACTGTATGATTTTTAGACTGTGCCAATAGTAGCATTTTTTATTGCCAAACTGTTTAGATATCGATACCCATCACGTCCGCAGAGTTTCGCTAGCTAATTTAATTTAACCCTGTATACAAATAATGAAATATTAACAAAATATTTAATTGTACTGTACCTCCATTGAATATAAAAAAAAAATATATATTACTATGTGGTGTGGGAACGAGTCTGATGCCGAAAATGTAGGTTTTGGAATTTTTGTTCGTTTGTCTGGATATATGTTGGCGCAAAAACGGATGAGGCACACAAATAGTTTATAACCTGGATTAACACATAGGGTAGTTTCAATCCCGAAAATATGTTCTCGTGGGATATTTCCAACATCCGCGCGGGCGAAGCCGCGGGCAATAGCTACCAGAGCTAGAAATAAAATCCACGCAGAATCTTCAACTCGAATGGCAGGAACGTTTACTTGCTAGATAAAAATAGCTAGATCTTAAACCAATATCAAAAGTCATTTATTCAAATTAGGCTGAGAATCAGCACTTTTCGAACGTCAAAATTACAAAAGGCAGTCCCCCAAAACGCCCGCCCTTCACTACTTCCTAGTGCTTTCGTTGGGAAGAAGAAGTGGCGCACCAAACTCCCCAGCAGCACAGCTGAATAAAGTTTCAGTAAAAAGTAATATCAATGATTGGACGTTAGGTATATTAGGAGATATTAATACCAATCGCCTCGTATTGACGACATGGCGACATGAGAGAGACAAATTTAATTTCACTTTAATATTTTAAAAGCATTCGTCGCTTTAATCGCGTTTATTGAAGCTGGATTTTATTGATAATTTTATTGGTCGTGACAGAATAATTTTAATGATAGCACCATCACCGCTGAAAATGCGTTTGGAACGGCAAATGTATAAAGCTTTTAACCAAATGAAATCCATATATACCGAATAACACACTCGTAACTCGGTGATATAAGTCGCTCAGAAAATTGCCTGGCACAATGTAGCCATGATAAGCATCGCACACACTCGTAATTTGTTTGTTTTATGCACGTAAAACTGCATAAAACTTTTGCTAATTCATTTTGCGTAAACGTTGCTGTTTGCACTCAATTACTTTAAAACGCTGCGACAGAAAATGCTGCACGTACGACATAACAAAGGATTTTCTAATGAACTGTTTACAGAAAGAAACCTGTTTAGTGTTTCTCAGCTTCAGATATATAAACCGCACAAAAGAATCTAACCACTTCTGAGAGAGGCATGTATACAGTCCGCCATTTTGAAAACATATTATTTGACCAAACGAATATTATTAAAAAAAATTCACAACTGTTTCATACTAAATTGGCTCAAGCAACTGAAATTGCACAAAAGAATCGAACCATTTCTAAAAGAGACGTGTATGCAGTTCGCCATTTAGAAAACATATTCTTTGACATACGAATATTATAAAAAAAAATTATTACAAAAATGTTCATACTAAATTCGCTCAAGCATGTGTACCTGCACGAATATGATAATAATATTATCGTCCTGTGATGGTTAGAACCTCATTCTATGAAAGTAATTTGCGTAATCAATTAAAGTATTAATGGTGTCGTGTTCATACTGCATCGTATTAATATGCTAATTTTAGAGAATAATATTGATTTTCAATATGAACTCTAATTCTAAGAGTTGTTTGCTGTGTATTTGCATCAGTTATAAGATCTTTGTTTGTGAACGTATCAATCATTTATGATAAGTAATCAAAATTTCTATATGTCTAGTCCCAAGTGGGTCCTTTGCCGAATTTTTTTATTCGTTCAGCATTTTAATAAATAAAATTGCGTCCTTGGTCGTTAAGTTCGGCGGAATTTAACAAAACATCGTGATCACATCCATCAAGCTGTCTTATTGTATAGATGGAGGTCGGTCGATGGTATAAGTAGAGGGTTTTATTATGCGAAATGCCTTTAAATCTCCATGTTCAATTGTTCATAATGAATGAACGAACTTTGGGTTTTATACCGACGGTGAAAAAATGTAGAAGAAAACTTTCGGTGATTAAAGCAGAGCTAGATACCTATAAAAACTATTTTCAAATATATTTTGTTAATCGCTACGGGTGACATGGCTAAAAAGTAAGTTGTAGTCCTTTGTCCAATTTAGTTTTTTAGACCTGGAGGCTAGGCTTTCACGAAAAAAAAATAAGTAACTACCTAAAAGTCTGTAAAATTTGCTTTAGGTACCTAGCTTTGTATTAGAAAAATTCTGACATAGCTAATCTTACTATGTCACTAGAATTTAAGTTTAATCATATGACTAAGTTCTTTCGCTGCATTTTCTCGTGAACGTCAGCGACGACGTAACAAAAGGTCATAGATATTTTATAAACATTGAAACTCGGCAGAGAGTTGTCGGTTTGTTCGATAAGAAAGTTTAGTTCGTTAAGTAGGCACATTAGGGGGAAACAGGAAAACATTAAGGCGTGTCGTCGACAGTGGCTCGACGCCAGACGCTATTAAAATATGCTAACCAATTGGACGCACTGACTTCATTTCGACTTGTCCTCTTTTCTGCCGGCATCCCAAAATTTAATGGTGTAATTTGCACGGTATAATATTGAATCTCGAGCATCTAGGTACTTCATCTAATGTATTTACAAGAACAAACTAAAACTTCTTAAGCAATTTGATTTAACGATTTTGATGGCATCTGGATTTCTTTATCAGTAGTCAGGCACCTACCTAAAATCATTAAATTATACGTCAAAATAATAAAAAACGCGTCTAATAAAACGATAGGACCGTTGTCCTTTTTACTGACTGTAGAATGAACCGATAACTTCGGTCCCACAAACTAAAATCAGGAACCATTGTTCGGCACCTAAGCGAGATTGAACCGAACTGAGTAATTATTAGCTGCTGAAACCGGCAGCTCTTCCAAACAAATGATCAGGAAACAATAAAGGAGTTTGAGTAACGGAACCAACAGGCGATGATTTAATATTTGTTGATGTTGTATGTGTGGAATGTAGGTACCGTCAAACAAAGCTATGAGTGTACAGACGCCAGCAAATCAAGCTACCCGAAACTGTAAAATTTTCCCAATCTAGCTTGAACCTAATGCTTTAGCGATAAAGTTAAACATCTATTAAAGAAATTTGACATATTGTAGTAGCTTGATGTGCTGGGGTCTGTACAAGCAGTTAACTTGCAATTGCTGTTTGTTACAGTAGCCACAGAATAGATTACTACTGACGCAGTAACCCACAACTATACTGTTACTGGTTACTGCGTCAGTGTCAACGAGTGCTGAGTAGTCAATTTTTTTACATCTTTTAAGTGCGGTAGTTTAAAAAGTTGCTTTTTTATAAGCCTACCTTTAAGTAAAAAGTACTAACATTAGTTTCTAAGTCGTGTATATACTAACCAAAAGGTCTATAGTCTGTTTTTATTACCGTTTCTATCCCACAGCTTGCCAAAAAAAGTTGCCACGCACCCCAAAAAAAAAGAAAAATTGGCAGTGAGGTGGACAGATGAATATTTATGCCTGTATATCTGACTCTTTTGTTGGCTGTACAACTTGAGGCATGCAACTGAACATATCATGAGCCGATGTTGTATTGACAGTTCAAACATTTCTCAGTTTCATATTTGTATCAGACATGCATCGGCGAACAATTCGGCGGCGGATTGTCGCCCGATATGGCAGGTAAATTCGTTAGCATGAATATACCTCGGACGAACGGAGTGCCCGTTCATTTTGAACTGTGTTATGCTCCATTTCAACGTAAATATTTTGGTTTTGAAGCTCAAAAACCGAAATGAAATAAATCATTTTGTTGCAATTTTATTTTGGTTTGTGAAATAGGAAAGGTATGCTTTTCGACTAATAGATAAGTACAATGAATACATAATCAGCCTATAATGTTCCGTCTGTTGGGGTATAGGTCTCCTCTCTTCGAGAAGGATCAATGAATGCCATTAATAAAACTGAATAATAATGCCATCAAAAACATAACTTGTAAAAAAAACCGGCCAAGAGCGTGTCGGGCCACGCTCAGTGTGGGGTTCCGTAGTTTCCCGTCCGTCACAATAAGTTTTCCCACGTACAATTCGATAATACCCGACCCAATGTAATAAGTACCTACAGCGCCATCTCTCGGGGAATTGGGTTACTAATTAATACATCTAAGACGTGCCAGAAGTTTTCGGTGGTAATTTTGGATTGCGAGAACCGATTTTAATAATTCTTTTTTTGTTTGAAAAAAGATACGTTCAGGATAATAAAATATGTAAACGAAGTTAAAAAAAATGCTTGCATATACGATTATACTACGAACTTAGTCCAGAAATGATTTTGTACAACTTTTTGTCTTTTTTGTACAAAAACCGTTGTTTCTATCAAGTTCAAAATAATTTTCCTAGAAAGTCCTTATAAAGTTCTACTTTTCAGACTTTTTTCATATTTTCTAAACTTATGGTTCAATAGTTAGAGGGACACACACACCTTGTTTTTTTCTTTTGGAGCGATTATTTCCGAAATTATTGACATTATCAAAAAATGATTTTAGTAAACCCCTATTCATTTTTAAATACCTTTCCAACAATATATCACACGTTAGGGTTGAAATTAAAAAAAAAAATCACTTCCCATTTTACATATAGGGGGGCTACCCTAATAAAACATTTTTTTCCAATTTTTATTTTACCACTTTGTCGGCGTGATTGATATACATATTGGTACCAAATTTCAGCTTTCTAGTGCTAACGGTCACAGAGATTAAGCGAGGACGGACAGACGGACGGACGGACGGACGGACGGATAGACAGACATGGCGAAACTATAAGGGTTCCTAGTTGGCTACGGAACCCTAAAAACAGGTCTCGCATCTCAGTTCTGCCGTAAAAACTTATGATATCCATGTAATACCAAGTCGGTTAATTCATTCAGTCTCTACTTAAGGGACCTTCTGTCTTAAGTAATTACGTAATTAGCTAACCTAACAACATCTTATAGTGCCATATAAATAAAAAAAAAATGTTTTAAATAAATAGATTGACTTGGCTATCGCATGAAAACAAAATGTATCTCACAAGTAATAGGTACATATTATATTGAATTAGATTGTTTAGTGCAATGCAATGCAATTTTCTTCAGCAATTTTCGATTTTCATTTACTGTTCACTATATTGGAAAGCACGAACAATTAACCATCGCTTGTATTAAATTAACTACGCGCACTGCCTAACTAGTGAATTCGTTACGCAAATTGACCGCGACCTGCAACAACATCTGAATAGAAATCACCTATTTACCGATACCCGAATTAGAATGAAGTGATATGAGTTTTTATTGCTAAATTGAGAGCTAGGCACTTGTTTATTGCTTTATGGGGAAAGCACGAAATTCACATTTTCTTACATTTTTTTTGCAATTTGCAGGTCAGTCTCAGGTTGTGTGTTCAACAAAATATGATTCGCGACCGTAACAAGTAGGTATTTAATGATTATAGAATTATAATCATTTTACCAAATTTTGGTATAGTCGAGAAATGTCAGACGTTAGGTAAATAAGAGGTACAGTCCGTTCAATTTTTTTTTTTTTTTTTTTTTTTTTTTTTTTTTTTTTTTTTTTTTTTTTTTTTTTTTTTTTTTTTTTGGCAACGGAGCCGATGTCGACTATTCTGCCAACGTCATGTGGTGACGGGACCCGTTCACAGTTATTTTACCTCTGATTTTGTGTCACCGTCAAAATCAAAGTGATCTTTGGTCTCGTCACTAATAAGGTTACTGTTGGGTTGCTGCTGTCAAAGGTAAAATAACTTGAATGGACTGTATTTTTGACAGATTAAAAACCAAGAGTAATTTATTCAAATTAGGCTGAGCTTCTTTTCGAACGTCAAATCGATTGAGACTGAGATTTGAATGTAAACGTTCTTACGTAAACGTTATTACCACTTCATTCACGTTACACATACGAAATCTGTAAATGTGTGTACAATAATAAGGGATTGTTCAAAAAAGCGAATGAAGTAATCTCTCGACCAACAAGGGTTCCACACAGACTTGTATTAAAGGATAATCCTAAGCCAGCCAAGTGCGCTAAAAGCTGCCTTGTATACAATAAAATAACAAAATAACTAAAATGATTAAATAATACTAACTCATTTAAAAACCAATTATATAAATGGCTGTATGGAGAATTGACTCGTAACTTTTATGATATTAAAGATTTCTTTGACTTACAAAATATAAAATATTTATGTAAGTATAGGTATTAATGAAAATGTGTGTGTTCTGAATGGCTATTATTGTATTACCAATGAATCTGCGACATTGTTGTTGTTCATTGTTGTTCACCTTTAACTCGTGTATTTATTATTTTGTATGCAATTGTCACAACATGTCCAGGACATTATATCAAAACTAGACCGTAACAATTTTGTACCACGTTTAAGGCAATAAAAACTGATCTTATATATAAATACGGGAACTACCCCTCAGAGTCAAAATGTCGACATTTTTTCAAAAGACCGTTTCTCTAATATTGAAAAAAGAAGAATTTTATACGTACCCACTATAAACGCACTTGGTACATACTTAACCTTTGTATTGAAATATGTAAAATTTAAAAGTAAATACTTAAAGGTAGGTACGGAAGCTGTCGACTTAAGTGTTTCATTTTCCTCCAGGATGTTATAGTTCATCGTGTAAGCGAATGTACAGACCTTCCCGTCCCGAGACTCTTTTTATAAATATTTATAAAACACAGGCGAACAAAGATTATATTAGAAAATGAAGGTTGTCTGGCTGAGGTCGCTGACCGCAATTCGTAAAACATTTTTCGAAAATAAAAAATAAAGCGTCCAATATAAAGCTGGTTTAAATGAGTACTCCATACTCTATTGCTGTAGGTATAAAGCTTATAATATAGCAATTGAGCTGTACTGGGAATAAATAATTTAGTGTAATCGATAGTTAAGTACCTAGGTGCTTTGATGTAGTAGTCTGTCGAGCGAGACTCGAGAGTCGCGTGACGTATCATATTCTGATTGGTCGATTGTATTTGCTAAATACAATTCCGACCTACCGTATTTCAAAGCCAGTGGTACTCGACGTCGGATCACTGATTCCACGCATATGAAACCGTGTAGGTGTTTCATCAAGTATTCATTTAAAGCGCAATTCATTAGAAGTATGAAATCACACCTATATTCCAAATTGTTTCCTTGTAGTATTAGTACAGTGAGACTATAAGGCCACGTATGCATTGCAAAGAAATGTTGCACAACATTTTTTCAGCAACATTTTTGTGCACGAAACATTTCATGATACATTTTATACGTGAAACCTGTTTTCGGCAGCACAAAGTGAAGTACCAGTAACAATATGTAGTTCAACACACAACGAAAAGCATGTTTTCAATTTGCGTGTCGATCTGAGAATTGAACTTTGAGGCATACATTCAAAAAGGTTGGCGATGACCGCTTGCTTGACATTCAAAGTTAAGCTTGAAGCTTCAGTCTTGTTGAAATCCTACTAATATTATAATGAAAGTTTCTATGTTTAGATGTTTGGATATTTATTACTCAATCACGCAAAAACGATTAAACGGATTTGGATGAAATGTGGGATAATTTTCGACCTCCATGCGGGCGAAGCCGTAGGCAACAGCTAGTTATAAATAAGTAGCAAGGACGAAGGTTTAAAAGTCTAGTTTAGACGAGAACTAGTGCCAAAAATAGCCCTTTCTACAGGAGTAGTTACCCATTAACGTCTAATTTTCCTCAAAAGAACTAGTGACACAAGTTCGTGTTTTTGTTTGTACCTAATAATTATAGTTGTGAATTATTTTCAGACGGTAAACAATAAATACTTAATACTTTGTGTGAACAACCAACAAACAACATTCCGCTTTGAATGAATTATGTACTTAAAACAGAAAGTTTTGTCGGACACGTGTCGAACACTTTACATTTGAATTCAGTTTGACAATTAAGGTCACAAAGTAGTTTAGACACAAACAAAAAAAAAATATATCCTTCAAGCGTAGGTGGTTCTGTTTACAAATACGTTTATAATTATATTAGTTCTATCTCATTAATCATGCCTGTATTCTCCAAAGAGTAAGCAGAGGTCCTACATATAATATAGTAAACCTACCTACATTTCGCCAATTATGTGCCAAACTAGAGAGGCTTGTGGCTAAGTAATAACAGCCGCACGGTTTAATCTATCAGGTTAAGTTACGCTGGCCGCGGTTAGTACGTGGATGGGTGACTACCTTTACATTCCAAGACCCCTTCGTGCCTCGGAAAGCACGTTAAGCCGTTGGTCCCGGCTGTCAATCGTGGATCTTTGACAGTCGTTACGGGTGTTCAGAAGCCCGAAAGTCTGATAACCAGTCTTACCAAGGGGTATCGTATTCCTAAGTCACTGGGTTGTGGAGATCAGATAAGCAGTCGCTCCATGTAAAATACTGGTATTTGGACTTCGTTCCTGTGAATAATGTTCTTTCTGACTTTTTTTCTTTTTGCTTGGCTCCTAAGTAAGGGTCGTAGCGTGATATTACCTTCCTCAAGAATTTAGTCGATGTCCCAGCCAAGCATATATTGCAGAAATCCAGACTCCGGGCTGCTTCTAAGAATTACCTAAAAAGAAAACCTTATAACAATTTTTTAAGGCTGGTGGGATGGTCCAGGATCCAGGAACTCCCATGCTCAGTAGCCTACCACTAGACTGAGGCGAAAGTAATATCTAATAATTATTCATCATAAGCTATGTTTAAGCCCTACCTATATTCCGTTTATTTACAAACGCCAGCACATCAAGTTACTACAATCTGCCAAATTTCTTTAATAGATTTTTAACTTTAACGCTAAAGTGTAAGGTTCAAAGTTGATTGGGAAAATTTGACAGTTTCGGGTAGATTGATGAGTTGGCGTCTGTACAGTAGTGCTATTATGTAAAAATCTCACTGTGAAAATTTAGGTGATGTGAGCTATTAATAGTGTCAATCCATAGCATCATATAGAATGACAGCTCTCTTCACCTAAGTTTTTACGGTGAGATGTTTACAGAATAGACCGGCTGATGCATAACTAAATCACTTATGTGTACCTACCTATATTCCGTAGATTATTACTGTACACGGCCACATGCATGTTGTAGGAAGGAGTTCCGTGTAAAGCCGATGTTCGGTGTCCGTCTCACTGCTCGCGCACTGGCGCGCGGCGCGTGGCCCCGCCGCGACTGTACCGCGGCAGCGGTCGCTCTTGAAAACTACAAGTAATTAAACTTGATCTCAACTATTATCTGTATACTCCTCCGAGTCAGAAACTTCGTCGTGTTTCGGGATGTGAAACTTTTCCTGCTGAAATTAACCCTTACTTTAATCCAAAAATCTTTGCGAAATCCTTTCATTTTCGAATGTTTTCCGCGAAACGCTAGTTTGTAGTTTTAGCTTCATACCGTTGTTACAATATTGCTTTTGAGTTATTTTTTCATGATCGTCAACACACACCACCCTCTGCCTAGCCTTTTCCCAACTATGTTGTGGTTGGCTTCTGGTGTAACCGGAAGCAGCTGAATACCAGTATTTTACATGAAGCGATTGCCTATCTGACCTCCACAACCCAGTTAGATACTGGGTAATACGATACCCCTTGGTAAGACTGGTTATCAGACTTTCGGGCTTCAGATGACCCATAACGACTGCCAAAGATCTACGAATGACATCCGGGACCAACGGCTTAACGTGCTTTCCGAACGTGAACACACATGAGCTATTCATAGATAATGACGGAACAATACACTTGACAACTTGATACGGACGCGTTATGTGATAAATCACATCGCAAAGCAATATCTCTGTAATTATGAAAATAGGAGCAAACACTTTTAATTAGAAGATAAATTCCACGAGTACATGTACTCGCATGCGATGCGAGGCTCACTTAACTTGGGCGGTAGGAAATTGAACATAACTCATTTTGAATTATCCGATTTCATAACAAGATGAATACTCAGTTCGAATTAATTTTGAACCAAATAACATGATATATTACGCAAACATTTGTACAACGATTCACTTCCTTGCAAAGTTCGAGTTGCAAAACCTAAGAATTTGAGATGCTTCTTAACTAGATATATTTAAGCAAAATTCAATAAATGCTCCAGGGCTTAATACCCTCCGCAAGTAATAGGGGAAAAACGAAAAAGTGATCTCTCAAAAGTAATTGCCATTTTTGGTAATACGGCTTAGCTTTCAAATGTTTTTCCAAGAAAATTGAGTCACTCTAAAATAAATTCAATTTCTCTTATCCAATCGGCAAAGTACAGGTTTTTGAGTAGCCCTGGCCTCTTCATATGATCATAGATCTACGTTTATAAGCATTCAACGTCTAAAGCCACTCCTTACTTCTGAAGTTAATCGCATAGTTTTTAATTATACTGCTAATACAACAACTATTGACATTTTATCAATGGATTTTAGTGAAATATTGACTTCAAGACGCAAACAGAGCCACCGAGTCTCTGGTTTCCATTACTAGCTCTGTCATCGCTAATCAGTCCAAATCGGTTTACATGTCTTCGAAACGCAGGATCCTGAAACCTTGGTTTACCAATGGTCTGCTACGTTGTATCCGAAATAGAGATAGCATGGCTCAAACCCTAAAGGCAGATCCTGAAAATTACATTCTCATGGTAACATATATACACTCGTGCACAACTCGCCAATCACATTATGTAAAGATGAAGGCCTTCACCATAAAAAAAAAAAACAAATGTTATCTGTGGTCCAGTCGTTGACGCGCTCTCCTGACATCTGTCAATCAAGAAGAATAACTGACAGATGTCAGGATAGCGCGCTAACGGTTTTGATTTTTGCAATATCAAGATGTGCGAGTATTTTATTAGTTGTACCATCAAGTAGACTAAAGAAAGAAAGAATTGCTGCTGCATCTGCTGACACTGTCTTACTGCGCCATACAACACCTAGGAGAAGAGAGCGGATGGAATATTTGTTTGTTTGTTTGCTGGTTGTAAATCGGAGCCGTATTATACAAGATCAGGAGTAAGCCAGGGCAGTAATAAATAAATAATAATATTTATTGTCCATAGGGTTCCTAGTTCCTCCCTCACTGTTTCCCTCTCACTGAGAGGCTGATTATGTGTAGCGATTCTAGGAACTCAACTACGTTGGAATATCGCATTCAATCCCACCTTTACTAATTGCAGTCGCAACCCCAGCTTTTAGTAACATTCAGTACCTTAACTTGCAGAGCATTCGATTTAGACGCATCAAACAGCATACTCAACTAAATTATGATACTCGAATGGAGCGGTCCCACGGTACGTAACAATCTAATTACACTTAAGCACACACATGCCCGCTTTGAGTGAATTTTCCGCAAATTTTCTTCTCAGGCACGTTGTGTTGCGTCCAAGTACTTGGTGACACATGCTTTAAACGATTAGCGACACGCAACTCCGCAACAGTGTAGAAAGCTGTGGACACACGGAATCTAGTAGGAAATTTTAGGAATCTAGGCTATACGTAGCGTGTGCTCCAAGAGTCTAGAATACACAGTTACGTTTCTTGAGATTCCAAGTGCCCGTCTTGCTATCCTATGCTAAGGTTTTTAACAACGTGGGAAGGATGAGATGAGGTTTTACTTATGTAACTTTGGTTTCTTTTTACGTTATTGTAGGTACTTATTCTCGGCCTTCATTAGGTTGTGCTTTGATTTATAGATTTAGGTAAAGTCTTATAAGTACACGTGTTTATGTGGGCAGCAGTAGAGTTAACGAAAATACGCTTTTATAGTCCATCTTGATCTTGCAGGTTTCAGTTACACAATTAATTTAATAATATGGAGTGGGGCTAGTTGCTTTTGTAGGGTAATATTGATAACTAGCTGCGCCCCGCGGTTTTACCCGCGTAAATGTCGATCCCGTGGGAATATCGGGATAAAAGGCAGCTTATATGTTATTATTCAGGGTATCAGCTACCTCCATACAAAGTTTTATCAAAATTGGTCCAGCCATTTGAGCGTGAAGAAGTAACAAACATATAAACACACACACACACACACACACTCACAAAGTTTCGCCTTTATAATATTAGTGTGATTTGACCACTACATCTGACGTACTTGACAAGTCTTGATAGTTTAACTGTTGATAGATAGATTACGATGATCTATCAACTCTGCCTGTTAAGTTGACAATTATGGATTTCATTATTGACGTATTTGTTACACCATAGAAAAAATTCATGTAGGTATTAACACAATAATATTAAAGACTCTTTTCACTGTGGTATAACTTACGAAGCTCTTAAACTCAAAGCCAACGTTTAGGTAAATCCAAAATCATGCAACAGGGATTTCTATTGCCTATCTTTAAAACATCTGGCGAATCCAAATCAAGAAATAGAGGAAAAACCGACCAAAACCACAACATTATGTAGCATTTGCAGTAATAAATCATGTGATGATCCTCATCTTGTCAGTTACAGAAAGTAGTCGTATCATCCCTTCTCATTTAGCGTAATGTGGATAGTACAAAATCCTGTACGTCTTTATTCTTTAGTAGGCGCCCCACGTAGGCTGTTGGATCGTAAAATCCTTTTGCCCCAAAACGGCCCTGAATAGCACACAACTAGATCACAGATAAGGACTTATATCACAATATGCTGTTAGTTTTTCTTACATGGATTACAGACACTTGGGTTTATTTATAAGGTCGTTTACACATTATGCCGTAGCTGCAGTGGCACCGCCGCCGCCGCGGTGTCGCTGTATTAGTCACTCTTGGATTTGTATGAACCCTCACACATGGTGCCGCCGCGGCGACGGTGAGTTTTCAAAAGTCTTGATACCGCGGCGGCGAAAAACGCTGCCGTTGCGGTGCAATGTGTAAACGCCCTAAAAGATGATTAAAGTTAGGTGACGTTTAAACGTCAAAAATGTATGGTTAAACAGTCCCTAATCATAACTTACCTTTAAGCAACGTTTATGAATAAAGGGGTTTGTTTACTGAATCAGAATTCGCATCATTCCTCTTTGTAGCTTATTGTGAATCGTGTTTAAAATCGCTTCACTTATTCAACATTGAATTCTTTTGTGTAAATGTGAATCGATTGAAATGTAAACATTTTAGAGCGCCGTGCTTCAAAAGGAAAAGAAATCGTATAAAGATCACTCACACGTCCGCTGTCAAAAATGTTTGATGTAAATGTCTGCATAATTTATATTTGAACATGTTTATGTGTAATTCAAGGGGTGGCTTTGCAGTAATCATTGAGATTTGAGAAAAACACATTAGGCGGTTTTGAAAATTGAATTCTAAATAAAATAAAATTTTAATAATTTTACGTGGCAATAAGGTTGTCGGTGTTCGTTCCACACCTAGACATCGATACTGTCAGTAGGTACCTATCTCCTACTCAAGCCCCGTACAGGGATGTCGTTGCAACAAATACATCACGTAGTTCATAGGATTTCATTTTAGTGTCGCATACGTTTTCGATTTCGGGATGCTTACCTGTCGAAGGTGAAATTCATGTGACGGACAGAATAATAAAGATTGGGTAGGGTTTGTTTCTTTCTGGTTGACGTTTGGCACTGTGGTCTGCGGACAGCGAGTTCGAGCAATAAAAAAATGCATTTGCATCAATGTCAATGTAGAGGCAATCCAGCTACTAGACAACACTGGCATAGTGTGTAGGCCAAAGAGAACTTAACCATTAGTAGTAACAATGCTGTGCTGTACAGTCACCAAAGGAGACAAGTAACCAGAGTCGTCGGATATAGTTGAAGTTTAGTAAGAAACTCAAGGATGTTTTCGAATAAAATGTTATTTAATAAATATAAAACAAACAGTTCATTTATCAAATTAAATTTCTGTTTCTTACTAAACTTCAACTATATCTGACGACCCTGGTTACTTATCTCTTTTGGTGACCGTACATGTAACACATGAACAAAGTGTTTTTATCAATAATCAGACCATATGAAAGTGCTACGAATTGCTACTATTCTTAGTTATAACTTCAATCTATCTTGTAAAATATTAAGTTAGAGTTAAATTGCTTATTAGTCTATTAGGCTAGATTGTAATCAATTACTAAGAACTTTCTTACAAAACACACACACAAAAAAAAAACACACACAACACAAACCGCAAAAATGCTTCAATATTTAATGATTATGAATAATTATGAAATACCAGATTGAGTAATATTGTGCTTTGATTTTAGCGGTTCAAGTAGTGGTCAGAGCGGGCTAACCCTAATTACCTAGTTTCTGCAAATTCAAATACAAACAACATAGATAATCATAATAATGTTATACAATTTAGTACATACAAAAAATACCTATTAAGGACAAAATCACGTCCATCCTTACATAAAAAAAATAGAGAGCTCTAAGCAGCGAGAAAGGTTAGTCTTGTACCTTCGAGCAATTCTTTCAAGACGCACATCCAGTCTATTCAATATCTCCTTTTAAAGAAATACGTGACTGCATGCGTTTCGATAAAATGCTTTTTAGACGTGTGAAGATTGCCATTACGAGAGAGTACGTATAGTCGTTACAATCGCGAACGCGGTCATGTGACTTTTATACCATTGACATAAGGTTTAAATTACAGTGATTGACGCAACTATACAGAAGGCCAATTCTACTAATTTAAAACGATCAAAATCTAGTCGCAGTCTCATCTCGGCTACAAACAAATGTCAAAAACTTGTCAAAATGTAGGGAAATTAGAAGTATTTTTTGACAGATTGAGACTGAGATCAGACTGTGAAAGTTCGTAAAATTAGTAGAATTGCCCCTCAGGTATGTGAGACGGGGTGTCAGTATTCTAGCAACAGATGACTCACTTGAAAACGTCTGAAAGCTTTGACTTTGAAATCAATGGTTGTCAATGGCACAAAATGTGTGCCATTGACAACCAGAAACAGTTAACTGGCGCACTAGCTTTGAATGAATATTGATTTCAAAGTGTCCATTTGTCCACAAACGATATTATATGGTTTGTGGACAAATGGACAGTTGAGTCCGTCGACTATGTTGAATTTTGACCAGAACATAAATATTGAACAGTCAACTGACCAGAACAAGACAAAGATGGCGGGACGGACTTGTACTGAATGGAAAGTCTTGCAGGGGTACAGATACAGGCTAGTAATTAAATTATAATGGAGAGAAACATTTATGGAGTAGAAGATTTCGAAAGAAAAACTGAGACAAACACCTTGATCGTCCTAAATATAAATTGCATAATATAATAACATGGCACGTTTTTATTCACAGAATTAGGGTCTCTTTTCCAATAAATAGGCTTGTTACTACTAAGTAAATTAACGCATTGTGTTTCAGAAATGCGCTTCTGAGAAAATAAAGGTACTGCTTTCTAGATTTTCCTAAAACTGAGAGTTTTTTAAATAAAATATATAAGAACTAGCTTCTGCCCGCGACATCGTCCGCGTGAAATTCTTACTTTCCTCTAAAAGTTTCGAAAATGTATGTTGGTATGATCTTTATAATTAATTTAGATAAATAAGTATTCGGGCCAATTTTTAAGTTTATAGAACAAAGGAATCAGATTTTTCAAATAAACCGTATCCCCGCTTTTCACCCCCACAGGGGTGGAATTTTGAAAAATCGTTTAAGATGTGTTCATAACTTGACTCAAAGTTTATTTATACCAATTTTCGAGCTAATCAAGCCACGCAGTAAAATCCTCCCCTTTAAATTAACTACCTCTTTTCACACAGTTAGGGGTAGATTTTCGAAAAACCCTGATACACGTTATTAATTATTTTTAGTCCTTAGTATAAAAACAGAGTTTCAAGTTAATCGGACAGGGCGTTAAAATTCTTCCATACAAATTTTGACACCCCCCAATACCTCTTTAGGGGGTATTTTAGAAAAACGAAAAATTCCAAAGTTTATAATTTACTTAGATAAATATTCGTGCCAAGTTTCAAGGTTAATAACTCAAGAAATAAGATTTTTCATACAAACAAAATCCCCCCTTTTCACCCCCTTAAAGGTTGAATTTCCAAAAACCCCTTCTTATTCGATACCTTCTCTTTACAAAGAACACACCCTCCAAAATTCATGTCCCTAGGACCAGCGGTTTAGACGGTGTAGTCGTTCATCCCCTTTGGGGGAGAAATGATCAAAAACGCTGAGACACGTATAAATTAATTTTCAATCGTTAGCCTAAATACAAAATTTGAAGATCCTAACTTTTAAACTGACGGACTTTCATACACAACTTCATCCCCCTTTTTAACCCTTTGGGGGTGGAATTATCAAAAACGTTGAGACATGTATAAATTAATTTTTAGTCGTCAGCCTAAACACAAAATTAGAAGATCCTTACTTTAAAACTGACGGACTTTCATACAAACTTTCATCCCCTATTTAACTCCCTTAGGGGTAGAATTTCAAAAAATACTTCTTTATTCCTTGTCTACATTATAAAGGGAACCATTGTGTAAAATTTCAGCTTTCTAGGTCCAAGGGTTTGGGCTGGGCGTTGATGAGTCAGTCAGTCAGTCAGGCCTTTTGTTTTTATTTATATAAAATATAGATAGATACATTTCCGGGATAAAAAGTACTCAGTGTGGTGCCCAGGATATTGAAAAATAATTATACCAAGTTTCATCGTAATCGAACCGGTAGCTTTTGCGTGATGCCTGAACAAACAGACAGACAAAAATTTTTTTAATCACATTTTTGGGTTCGGTGTCGGTCTAGTACAACCCTGCCATTTATTTTTTTGATATTTTCAATGTACAGAATTTTCACTTCTACAAATTTATTATAAGTAGAGATTACCTACTTTTAGTTGTTTTGTCTAAAAGGACTGCACGAGGATAAGGACCAGCTTAGCCAGAGTTTTGTCGAAAGCAGGACATAATAAAAAACGTAAATAATCAAAATATATTCCTTCGTTATATAAGGAATATAAGAAGTTTCTTACCCGTTCTTCTCCATAGGTACCAACTGCGCTTTGGAATGGGCAACTAGCTTCATATTTTCTGACTGGCCAACTTTTTGACAGTTCAAAAGTGCCTGTAAATGGTTTAATTGAAATCAATGCTTGGAGTTTGAGGAACTCACGCAAAACGCATGCGTGAATTAATGAAAGAATTTAGGACTTTTATAAAGTAGATATAAGCACATTGTACAAAGAAAGAATTACAACTGGGAAATTTCATAATTTTTCATACAAGTCCATCACAAAACATAACGCTCAAATCCGAGCCAAAAAAATTAATCGTCCAAGAAAAACATCCCATTTTCGCTCAAACACAGTCGCTCAAAAGCAAAGAATCAACAGCAAACTTTATTCTAAAGCTAGTTAAAGTAACTATAGTTAAAAGAGTTCTTAACGCAGGAGTGGTCGTTATCAATGCTCACGTCGCGTTCTCAGTTTACGTTGAAGCGCAGCAGTGGCAGCATTTCCTGTAGAACCGGCGCCGTATCGCGTCCATTCTACGTCCACTAGTTCCGCATGAACAAAATTCTGCACATAGTTTGTTCCGATACTGTGCAATAACTTTGTGCATGTGCACGCCGCAGGATCACTGGGAACTTTTGTAGGCTCAAGTTTTGAGCTAATTAGCTGTTCGTGGTTTTTTCAATGAATAAACTTTGCTTTAGATGTTGGTAAAGTTGTATTTGAGTTGACCTAAGCCAATATGAGCTCTGCATGAAAATCATCATTTTTGATAGTAGTTTTTCGATCGTTTTTGGCATAGAGGTTGAATATTCGATTTATTCCGGATAATTTGAACAAAAGCCTGAGACAGAGGCGGAACATTTTGAGGAAACCGGCACGTCCTAGAACCCAATATTCGGAGATATGTGACATCTACCAACCCGCACTGGGCCCGCGTGGTGGATTACGGCCCACTCCCTCTCGCAGAGAGGAGGCCTGTGTTCCAGTAGTGGGAACATTATAGGCTGGTTATGCTTATGCTGAGAGGTGTCTTCCATAAATTGCATTGAAATTGTAATGGAGTAGATGTACCATCAAACACTACATCTTAGTGACTCTTAAGTGGTAGTGCCTCGGGCATGTTCGCCGTCGCTAGCGTCGACTGCTTCTATGCAACGATGCGTAAGCGAAGCGCGTCCCTGGTACGCAGAGTTCGCGGCAGCTCCAACAGCGTGCTGGTGATGATAGCTGGCAGGCTCGACTGTCCATATATCAGACGCTGCAGTGACTTGCACGTCACCTACAGTCGTCGGATGCCAATATAAAAATGTTTTGTGTGTTATTGTTTTGTGTTGTACCTATTGTAATGTAATGTATAATGTATTCAGTGTGTTCTAGTGTAAGATTTGTGTTATATTTAATTTATGTGTATTATTGAGTCCTTGTTACTTGATTAATAAAATGAATAAAGTAAAAAAAGTTGTAGCATGTTCATTACCTTAAGTACTTGATTTTTAAGACAAATAACACCAACATTTCAATATCAAAAACAATATTTCACAACAAAACACAGGCCCGACATTCGCTTCACAGTAATGTACTAATACATTAGGTACTGTATATGAATAAAATGCAAAATTTTGGCAACAATATCCGGCCATAATAAGAGACAAGGCTGAGTGTGCGCGGCGATATTATGCACATTAATAATATCCAGGTTTATGCAACCAGCATTATTTTATACCAACTAATGCACTGCACTTACTTATGACGTGCAAACAGCTTTGAGAGATGGTACAAGTAATGTTACACGTACTTGTGTGTTGCCGATCAAAGTTCAGTGTAGTTGTTTATATAAGTGAGGTGTGTCAGATTTTGGAACGTTTCAGTGTTGATTCACTGGGTGTTTCGCTTGTCTACAAGCTCAACGTATTTTAAACAGATTTTGTTTCTAAATCTGGAGATTTAGTAATGATGACGTTATTTTGGTATATCCGTACATATTATAAATAAAGTTGCTTTTCGTGTTTGTCTGTGTGACCGTGTTGCTCTTCTAAATTACGCAACGGATTTTGATACGGTTTAGGTACCATAGTTTATAGCAATTATTACAAATTCAAATTTATTTTGTGAACATAGGCTACAATCATTATAAAGATGTTATACAAAAAAAGAGAAGTTGGTCCATGCTGTGATGCCTTCTGTATAAAAGAAGAACTAAGGAAGGTTTATGTGTATAATTTGTATTAACTTTACATAATATAATAAATAAATTTTGATGTTTTGTCAATTAGTACAACTGTATAAAACCGTTCGAAGCTAGTGTATAATAATCGATCAAATGAACAAACATGTGACTTACGCCCAAAATCAATCATATAGAATATTTAAAAAAACAAAAGCCGAAAAATATGTAGTAGTGCTTGCGCGATCCGACCAATTAAGTCGCTTTACGGAAAATAAAACAATTCACACCACCATCACGTACAAAGCCTAAAAATATCAATTATACTCCAACGCTTTAAATCAAAAGTAATTGACGTGTCAATCACAGGATGCGGAGTAGTTAGGTAGATATTACCTAGCTTTTTTTTTATATTGTGTTGTTAGCCAGGAGTATGTTTAATAAAAAGGATTTTCGATCCACCAGCTTCAGAATGCAGTAAGTAGTTGAAAAGAAGACTTTTTATTCTTCTAACCTCTTCCTTTCACCTTCTTACCACTGGGTAACGGCCGTGACTTACGAGTTGTGGGTCGTGGGTTCAAACCCAAGCAAGCACTTTAGTTTGTGCAAAATATTTCATCACCATTGTTCTCAGAAACGGTGAATAAAAACATCGTGAGGAACCCAGCATGTCCTAAAACCAATAATTCGAAGACATGTGGCATCCGCGAACCCACACTGGGCCCGCATGGTGTGTTGTGGCCCACACCATCTCACAGAGGGGTGTGCCAGCAGTTGGAACAATTTAGGTTGATTATGCTATGCCATAGACTATTCATGACTAGTTACATACTATGTAAGTCAGAACTGTATATATTAAACCAGAACAAGTGACTATAAGGAAATCTTCTATAGAGTGTAACAAGGATATTTTGACAGACCGGGGGGCGTTGTTGGTAAACATTTGTGTAAGTGTCACAGAAACTCTATTGACGAATCAAGATGGCGGCGTTAGTTCCTATTTTGGTCACACGCCAAAAGAACCTTCTAGCGTTGTACTTGTATAGTAAGTTCACTTCTACATGCTTATGAACAATTTATATATCTAGCCTGTATTTACCTACGGCAGGAAAAGGCCTCGCCCTCCTTTCTCCTACCTGAAGTGTTGTCTGATGTCCCGCCATGAACAAGAGTGTCCTAAAACATCAATTAAAGTTACATTAAAAAAGCCCTCAATTGACCCCATTGTGGGTGACAAAATAAAGTTTGGTTTCGCGAGTGAAGTCAATCTCATCAAGGGAAATGATTATAGGTGTCGCCGACGGTGTTTACGCCGCGACGCTTCGTCGGAATACGACTAGAGGAGAACTGTTATTATTATTACTGCCGTAACCCTTTCCTTAAGTCGACTTTTACGGCTTGCTCCGGATGACTAACAGCTTTTGCTTGTTTGTACTTGTCGTTTAGGACTAGATCAGGGTGGATCCAGTAGTATTTTTTTAGTATTGTAAATAATATACCAGCGCGCATATCCCGAAGAATTTTGTGGAGGGTTAACTTGGTAGGTGTTTATAGATACATATCGCCGATGGTTTAATTTGGAGAAATGCTGTTTGGTGAATGTATGTTTGATGTTTTCATTTACGAGTCCGGGCTGCTAATGTTATAACTAAAAAAAGCTTTGTGAGATGTGGAGATCGACAACAAGACTTCACGATTGACCTTGCTTTCCATTGTTAAAAATGACGAGTCAGTTACAATATTATACCTAGTATTCACGACTCAGGGAATCCTAGCTAGTATGACGCCCAGTGTGTTATATGTAGGTATATTTTATTTTTTAATTAATCGAAACACGTTTCCATGTGCCTCTTTAAATACAACAGCAAGAGTGTGCAACGAGAAAATGGGAAAATGTAGCTAGATGAAACTCATTCAAGAATCGAAGCCAGATAACTGCTAAGTGGGGAGGGACCCGGGCTGATGTCATTACTTCTTATGTGTTCGTTCGCTCCACACCTAATCTAATCACCTGGAGAGCTTTATCGTTTCATTTCGGATTGAGGGAACTTCAAACTTGTTAAGAGACATTAAGATGTTTTTGGGAGAAATGCATCCTATGTAAAGATGCTTGGAATCCTCTTCTAATGAAGGCGCATGCATTACGTTCATAAATGTTGGACGTTTTGAGTTTGAATAGGTTTGTATAAATGTAATGTACCTACTGTTTGTTTCAAAAGTTTCTGATGAAAGTGTAAACAAACCCTGTTCAGGTCAAATTTTTAAGCCATCATTCACTAAAGGGAATTGGCATAAAACATTCATCAGTATTTAGAAGGCTTCAAGTTTATACCTCGTCACTTTTTCCAACAATTATTGTTTGAACAACATTATTAAACATTGAGAAATCACCGAAGAAAATTAGAGTATTGTCAGTTGCTGGAATTTTGGGTTTATATATTCAAATAATCAAGTCAATGCATTTAATTCGTAAGTGGCACTACAAATTGGTGTCCACAGGCAGGTACGTTTTCTGATACATTTGTTTACATTTTCTTCAGATACTTTTGAAACAGACCATAAGTTCCTTAGGGTAACATAATATGCATATAAATGCACGAACCACCGACCAATAGTAATAACTTTTATAAACAAGGAAAGTTGGAACAGCTTTCGTAATTGAGACATAAATAATAAACTGTGAAGTTGGTGGATGAAAACATAACATGTGACGTAGAAATAATAGCTACTGAAACTCAGACGCAAAGCATAATTAATAAAGTAACTGTGAAACAACATCGTACAGAGGCTAACGACCCGTCTAGAAACTCTTCATATAAATATGTGTCCATAGTACAAAATATCATGTTTGTTAGATTTGAGAAGTAAATTACCTAAATAGCATATATACGAGTATATGTGGTCGCCGTACAATGAAAACCTACTGAAGAAATAAATATTATTTCAATTTATTTACTGTATAGAAAATCTCCTAATGCATATTTGACACAAACGTGCACAGCTCTAAGATGCTTCTAATGATAATAAACCTCTAGGACGATGTTTTCAGACCGTTTTTATCATCCATTTTAAAAATATGCGTTTATTTTACTGGGACACAGGTTTCCTCTCTTCAAGAGGGAGTGGGCTATAATTTATCAAGCGCGCCCAGTGCGGGTTGGTAGTCTATGTCACATGTCTTCAAATTTTTAGTTCTAGGACAAGCCGGTTCCTTTTAAGAGCAGTAGTGACGAAATAATTTACACAAAGTAAAGCGCCTGTCCGGGTTCAACCGACGTACAACTCATATGTCGGGTCCTTTACCACTGAACAGTCCATCACTGAGCTTTACGTGTAAAAAAAGCACAAGTTGCATTTATTGACCTTTGTCTACTCAACTCCACACTCCCAGTCTAAACTAGATGCGTCTAATATAAGCCGACAACAAAGTCCTTATGTCATCTGCCTAGCCTTTTCCCGACTATGTACCTATGTTGGGGTCGGCTTACAGTCTAACCAGATGCAGCTGAATACCAGTATTTTACATGGAGCGACTGCCTATCTGACCCCCACAACCAATAATAATAACCCCTTGGTAAGACTGGCTGTCAGACTTTCGGGCTTCTGACTACCCGTAACGACTGTCAAAGATCCACAAATGACACCCGGGACCAATAGCTTAACGTGCTTTCTTGCACGGAGGGTTGCACGGAGTCTCGGTATGTAAAGATGACCACGGATAAACCATACCAACCCCGGCAAGCGTAGTTTAACCTGATCTGTCGACCTGTACGGCAGTAATTATTTATCCACGGGCACTAAAATGTCTTTATCTCATGTATCGTCACGATTATCATAGTATAGTCCATAGAAACTCCTTCGTTCTAAAGTTCATAAAATGCTCGAAGCCACGTTTTATTTTATCATTCTACTTGGAAATGTATCGGAATACTGTTCAATAACATTGTCTTACGCAGTGAACTGTATTGAGCATGTTCGGAGAAAATGTCTAAAGTGGATTCGCTACAGATATGTGTTTTCTAAATATAACCAGTATTACTTAAAGAGGAGCGCCCAGCTCCATTTAAATTGTTTGCGAGTTTTGCGACTCACATAAGGGCGATTGTACGCTGCTGAAAACAACAGGTTCTAATTAACTTGCATGAGATTCTGTAATTTACGCTGGACTCCTTTATTTTGCTTACTCTTTTACACTTTAATATTTAAAGCAACCTGAACTCCGGAACGAAAACTTTGCATTTTAAATATTTAAATACTGCTCATTACAACCCCATAATGACAGTGTCTCTCTTTGTGAGTCGGCATAACATTGTAAGTGATATCTTCGAGCATTTTACAATACTCGAGAGAAATGTCGTACATATTTGCAGACGGTATTTCTCCTAAAGCTCTTTCTCCGTTTGCTTTTAATGGTTTCTTAATACTTTCTCAAGAACGTCTTTATTGATTACCTACAAAATGTATAAACATTACATGCATGTTGGAGCTAACTCCAACCTGCTATTGTACTGTGGATGGAAAGGCCAAGATCTGGAAAATTGACCGAAAACTTCATATGTTGCGTGCCCACGCGAAGCGAACCCCCTGGGAGCGCGATGCTGCGGGCTGTGGCCCACATCACCCACATTTTGCGCCGCGTAGTATCTTGTAAATGTATAGGAAGTAGGCTCCTGTGGAAGCTTTTACCGAAACGACCATGATAATGAGTACCAATTAATTTGAGGTAGGTAGTCGGGTTTCTAGCGTAGGTACTCCTATAACATCAATTGTGTGGAGCCACATGGCAAACGATGCCACACCTCTTGTGCTTTTTGTACAAAAACCACACCTTTGCGAGGCAAATAATAACGCTGTCGAAGTGGCTGAGTTCTGGTCGAAGCTTATATAGAACAGGTAAATGGAATCATCGACGCGACGAAGAATATGAATTTTATTTTGCTAAGTTTACTTTCAAGTGGATTGAATTTCTAGACCTCACACTAGGATTCCCTGTGTTGGTAGATCTAGGCTCCTTCGTCTCGTAAACAATTTGATATAAAAAGGTACATTTTATAAACTTAAAATAGGTATAAACCGGCCAAGTGCGTGTCGGACCGCGCACAATGAAGGGTTCCGTAGTTGGGATGAATTTATCCCAAGAACAAAGTTAACATTGTAGTTGAAAATCATGTTCTCCCATACATTGCAACTACAGATTTAAGTTGGTCGACTATTACTCGTAAACTTGTCAAGCCCACTTAAGTGTGATAGTTTTCCTTTAAACTTCGATTTACAGGATGAAATTGAACACATGCAAAAAAACGAAATGGGAGATTGTACTCATTATAATGAACAACTTTTACTATGGGACCAAACCTGAAATCGCGAAAAAAAAATCAGTTGTTCCCTACATTTTGATGAGTTACGCGAACATAAATACGAACGTATTTTTTTTTTATTATTATTATCAGCCATTTCTGTCCCACTGCAGGGCAAAGGCCTCCCTTCCCTCCTTCCACTTATCCCTATCCAGTGCTGTTACACGCCAATCCTTGTGGAAAGAGTCGAGTTCGTCCCGCCATCTCATTCGTATACACATGCCAAATTACAACTTTCTAGTACCAATAGTTTTTGAGCTAAACCGCGGACAGACAGACATACAAACGGACATGGCGAAACTATAAGGGTTCCTTGTTGACTACGGAACCCTAAAAACGGTCAAATGCGAGTCGGACTCGCGCATCGAGGGTTTCATACAAATTTGTAGGTATGTAACTACTTTACGGTTTTCGGATTTTTTCCTTTACTTGTGCTACATGACATTGCTCCTTGCCAAATTTCACGATTCTAGGTCAACGGGAAGTACCCTATAGGTTTTGACTGCCTTGCGAGTGTCAAAATATGTGGCATAAACGGAACATAAACGCCCGTATCTTTTGATTGCGTTGACTTAGCAGTTTGATTTTTTCACTGCTTCAAGAGATTGCAGCCCTGAGTATTTGATATTAATTTCAATAACTCCACGCGTTTCTGAGAAAAAGGTTCTTGATAGACGGACAGACAGACGGGCAACTAAGTGATCTTATAAGGGTTCCGTTTTTCCTTTTGTGGTACGGAACCCTAAAAAGAGTGTATACAGGGTGGTGTGATTAGTGTCAGTTGTGTTGGTGTTGTGTCTGTATGTTATACATATGTTAGTGAGTGCACATGTATTTGTGAATTTTTAATGTGTGTACTTTGAGTTTATTTATACTTAAACTAAGAAACTTTCTGTCATGTCGTAGTCCGGTGTGGAGTCAGTTTGTTACCGTCACTCGGTTTTTTTTTGTGTCATTTTTTGTATTTAGACCTCAATGGTCTTCGGCTTCAAGGATTTCGCGTAGGTATATGTGTGGACCCATACAATTAGTAGTAAGTAGTAAGACCCAATCGTAAGAAGAAGAAGAAGAACATTAACTATTAGGCTTACTATTAATGAAAGTTCCAAGTTCTATCTCAATTAAATATGCAGCAATACTGTAGACCACTACAATATTATATAATTAGAAAGGGGGTGACTATCGAGATGACGAATAACAGAGAAAAATGGAAGAAAAGGAGAAAAATAAAAAAGACATAAAATATTAACGTCTCTGACATTATTTTCATAATGTCAAGTACTTACATAACCCGTAGAATGTAGATGGATTGTTATTTAAATTAAGGGCAGCACATAAATTAAATTACCGAGAAAAGTTTTAAATTGCTCAATTTATTTAAAGTATTATCAGGACATGGCCGGGGTCTTCACCAGAAGCGTTTGAAAAGCTTTATGTCGTGGTTATAAAGTCGTTAAAATTATGCAGGCTCCTTTATTACAACGAGTTATTGGACGGGCTGAAATACATCAACTTACAAAGTATGGATGTCGATAGTGCGAGCTTTATCTTTTGGAAGGGACGCCTAAAATCTATTGTATATTCATGTACCTAAATTGTGCCGTTCAAAAGTGGCCTTTTAATGGCCTATTTGAAATAAATGATTGGATTTGAACTTTGAACGATGTATCAATAAAACAGCAGAATGATCCAAAACGGCATTTTGGCTACTTCATACCAAAATACCAATGAACATAAAAGGTCACGGAAAAACTTTTTAGATAAAGAAAAAAGTCCCAGAATTAAAATTTTCACAGTGCTTGTGCCAAACATGGCTCCGACCATACATTGAATACACAATTACAAGTATTTCCTAGCGTTATCTGAAATTGGAATCCGTATTATTGCCAAATACTTCGTCCGGTATAAGAAACAATGTTATAACGGTTGCAAGGGACCTTTCAGCTAGAGTATAAAATGAAATGAATTCAATGAACATACATTGGGAACACCATCATTCTTATTTGGTATTTTTTCGTCAGACGAAAATGATGTAGGCAATATTTTATTTTTTTGGAGGTAATAATGCTCGAATTCAAATCCCATTAATTTGCTCTGAAAACAGTCATATGTATGCGCAGCACACCCTTAGCCTCATATCATTCAACGTGTCATGTTTACGTATTCACAAAAGCAAACTCAAAAACCTACTTTTCAAATCAGTTAACACAAATAACAACACAATTATTATTCCGCAAACGACTCGTAACATTCGAAATTGTTTGTAAATACCTAATCAGCCACGTGTACGTATCATTTCAAAAGTTTCCCCTTTATCGCGATCGGTTTTACATTATTCCTCCTCCAGCTTATATATTTTAAACAATAAACAAAGTTCCAGCGGAATATTCTAATTCAAAACTTTCAATGTAAATATGGTGGTTTGGGCTTGTTTTACAAAGACAGTTTCCGGATATTGTTCCCTAACTACTAACCGGGACAGTTTCTGACTCTTTCGAAATTAATACAACTCAGCGAATTTGTTTATAAAGGCAATCTGGCAGTCGTTTTGTTTGATAGTCGAGCTACGACCGGACTTAAGCAGTGAAATAAATTGTACGAGTAGCGCCGAAGGGCTGCAGTCTAGTTTATTATTCATAAATCTCTACGCTCTGTAGGCGGATAACGGGGCATTTACAATCAAATTTCCTCGGATTTCATGAATTAAGGAAACACATTTGTATCTAAAATAACCTTTCAATGTGAAAGTTATATTTATTTCATGTGAAAATGCCAATAACTTTCAAATAAAGCCGAGGCAACCGATTTTTATGGATGCCTGTCAACAATTTATAGTTGAGTTACTAAAATAAACCTGTAAGATTTTTTTCTTAAAACTTCCGTTGATTTATTGGACGTTGGGTAATTCAATCTCAACAAAAAAGATTGAAAGCGTAGTAGTTAGTGGCTAATTGTTAGCAGTCCGACTGTAGAGCTAATTACAGGTCGAGCTAACTTCGCTTGATTTGAAACGTGTGCGTGTGCGTGTGTATGTGTGTTTGATAGTTTGTTAGTTGCCTAAGGGCTGATTTTTCGAACGCCACATAATTTTATTAGAGGAATATGTTTGAATTTTTGTCAGTTCTTCCATACAAAAACTGTCATGCATCAATTTTATTCAAAGAATAAAAATTCTCTGTCGATTGACAAATTAGCCCTAAATAAAATACCAAGACTTCTTTCAAGATTGGCAGTAGGCATATTGTTTGTCAGTCTTTCGAATAAAAGACCAGCCTCTGTGAAGCTTTCCGGAGAATTAATGCAAGACCAAGTCACATCCACTTAAACCATTTTTATACCAAGAGAAAAGCATATATTCAGCGATTATAATTCCTAATTTTCAGTTATTATGACAGTGGCAGTCATTTATAAATAAATGGCACCTTACAAATTCAATGAGATAAATACCCAACTACCTACTTTGTACCTTTGGAAAATCCTTTGAAGGACATAAGAAGGCTTTACGTGATTTACGGCAATCTAGACACAACTTGTTCATTCATAAATTGCTATAATTCAAGGGAACACATTTATTATATAATATTCATAGGTGCTGTTCAAGTCCTTGTTACAGAGACCGCCATAGTAGAGTTTATTAAGGTTGTTAAATTTTGCTACACCAATTGTGCCAGTATTGGCACGTCTTAAGTCTGGATTCCACGAACGGCATTTATAGCAGTTGTTAAGACGGTAATTACTACGGTATACACAGCTAGTAATGACAGAGACTTTGTTGACGTGAAATATATTGCATAACTTACCAATGAACCAGTGACTACTACCTACGTCATGTGTAGAACAATAAATTATATATTGGAGTCCGCGTAGTAAGGATTACATCAAGCGCCACGGGACTAAATAAAGGCAAAGAACGCCTTTAATTATTTTCATTTAATCAACAAGACAAAGACATACCAATGTTTAGAATGTAACGCGCTCGGCTGCCTCGCCCCAATCAGTGTTGCCGTCTTTGATTCAAGCGGGAAACTTTGTGTGTTACTTTACCATTAAGGGGAACGTGGAAAATTAACAAGGAGCTTTGGCATCGCAACCTGCATGAGAATGGCGCCTTTACCATCCATTACGGTCCGCTCCTCTCCCAACACTAATTTGTCTTATCCCTTATTGTCACGCATGTCAATGAATGAGGAGCGTCACTAGCTTCTCTTTGAGTAAATACCTTCTGTTCATAGTGAACCTTAAGGGATTTTTCTTATTAGGGATATGGGATGTTGTATTCGGGTATGTTTAGTAATAAGCTGAGATCTTTTTGTTTTGTTATGTTGCTAGGTTTCTGTTTATTTATTCAATCAGTAAGATTAGTCCTGTTTGTGTCCACGTGGATTGTTATCAAATGATATTTTAGTTATCTTGTGAACCCTGGAAACCGAACGCCTTTTAATCTATCGCAATATCTCATGTCAAATTATACCATCGGCTGTTGATATTTTGGGAAATAAATTCTACTAGCCGAAATTCGGCAAGAATTTGTTTGAACAGATTTACTGATGAGAAACTTGAACAGGCTCACAGTAACCGAGAGTGGATGTTGCCTAAAAATAAATAGATAGGCATGAATAGATAATGATATTCTGAATTGTTTATCAAGCAATTTCGAGGGTACTTTATCTCTTGTAGGAAAAGCAGAAAACCAGCGATACCTAGTCAAAATTTAAGTAAATGGGTTCTGAAGAACTTGAACTCATCCATAGTAATATAAATTCGAAATTTACTCTGTCTGTCAGTCTGTCTGTATGTTACCTTTTCACGCCTAAGCCGCTGAACCGATTTAGATGTAATTTGGTATAGAGATAGTTTAAGTCCCGGGAAAGGACATAGGATACTTTTTATCCCGATATTACCACGGGATCGAGACTTATGCGGGTGAAACCGCGGGGCGCAGCTAGTATTTTATAAAATTTCAAGTCCCATTGGAGAAATAAAGTTGAAATTAACAAAATATATTTCAATAAACATCGACACGAGTATTGACTCGCTCGCTAAATGAGAGCCGAAACTTTTTATCGGCAACAAGAGACAGGCGATCTGCGCTGAAGCTATCATGGCAAAAATTAAATTACAGCAGTCGTTACTAACCAACGAAAGGACCAAGTTACTGGCAGTAAAGCTGATTAGTTAGCTCCGAAACTAAGCGTTAATTTAGATTGGTACGTTACGATGTTGCCTTTGATAAGGACGCGGAAATCATTGTTACGAGTACCTACTTACGGATCTTAGAGAGGGGTTATTAAGTCACAAGTGCCTGTTGATACAGTATTGTGTTGATGGGAAGCTTTATTTATTAGAATTTTGATCATTTATATTATTCAAGTATGTATTATAAAATAATATACCTACTTATCTTATGAAAATGTAGCCACTTAAACGACGCTTAATAAGATTTTCTGATAATTTTGTTCTCGTTGACTAGGCAGTTATTTTTGCGTTTACCTTATGCTGTCCAGGCTCAGTAGCCAGTAGAAGAAAGAGTTGGGGGAGGCCTTTGCCTAGTGGCAAAGGCAACTCTTTCTTCCAGGAACTCTTTTCCCACGCCTTCATCGAACCAATCCTCGCGGTACGCATCGCGCTGGTATTTAAATAATACTCAAAACATTACGAAAAAAAATGTACGAAAGAAAACGAAATTGTTATACTTATCTATTAATTTACCTGACAAAAGACTTCTACATAAATGCCAATACGTTACGAAAGTTACGACAAAATAGTTCAATAAGAACATAATAACTTACCCAAGCTCCGTATATCCTTTATGGGTACCTATAATTGTATAAGGAAAAACAACAGTTTCACCCAAGGCAAGAACTGGATTAAGGCCAAACAGATCACGTCTTGTATTTCCGTAAAAAGGAAACTAACTTCAGAAATGGGAAGACATTTCTTTACGACGCCGCGTTTTCTCTATAGCCACCTGAAACAGTATGATAGATATGAGCGGAAAAAAGGTTTATACTTTACATACTTGAGATGCACTTGTTTGAATATTTATTTTATAGATTGGATGAATTTATATTAAGATTAACAGATAGCCATTACCAGAAGTGGTCATCGTGGTTCAGCAGCTTGAATATCATCAGGATTGTGCCGGAATATTGCAGTTCGTCGTGGACGTAATACGATAGCGGCTCCCCTGACATCATCTGTCAACAGATGACAGTTGCCACGCAACCACCGATGCGACGCTCTGCTAGAGTGATTTTCACCAGCCAGTGTCACTCTTATCCGACCTTTTCGGTGATTCCAATAACTTCGTAACAAAACTAGACGGCGCCACTTGCTGTGTCTTCAAGCTTATTTTATACATGGATGGGTGTGCTTCGTATTTCACTTTGAACATAACGATGTCAGTCTTTTTTCTTATCTGTTAGTAAAATAGCCTACCTACCTGTTAATGTAAAGGCAGGGGCAGAGTTAGAATCTCTGATCTTGGAAATGAACCGTCTATAAAATGTGCTAGAATACATAACTTATTGAAAGTTCACGTGCCCCAGTTTCATTGCTATGTGTTTTATTTATTTTGCCGATTCCAAATTATCGTCCACACTGTCAACAACATAAATATGCATTGTTGCATTGTCAATCAATTGCATTGTTTTATTAATTTATTTTCATCACTGTTATTTTTTCACATAGGTACGCTTTTCGGCAACACGTTGGTATGGTATGCCATTGACATTGGCACTGATTTGCATATCTGTAGATATTGGAGAATTCAGTCATCCGTACTTGAAAAACGTTGACATTCATGTCGCCATCTCATCTTAGCGACAATGAATGTCAAAAACTGGTCAAAAATGTAGGGAAATTAGAGGTATTTTTGACAGATTGAGACTATGATCAGACTGTAAACGTTCTTAACTCAATAAGATCCGCTAATGAGACACAATTAATTTTCTATTGTTTCGTGACCCATAGATCACGCGCGGAGCTTGACCGGTTAAAATTATTCTCTGGTTAATGCATTTTTAAAATTGTGAATTCATGCATTAATCAAATGGTGGCAACCGATGGAAGATGACGTGAGTTTTAATTTGGATTAGATTTAATCTTTTTACTCTTAAACTGAAGCGAATTTCTTTCCAAAAAATGCATACTAAATGTAAACTACCTGTGTAATGTTACTATTATGTAATGCAAATGTGGCCATTTCAGTGTCCAGCTTGGGCCATTGTGTGAATACCATGGAAATGTTTGGCCATAATGGTCTTGAGAAGGTATTGTGCCTTTGACGTAGTTATACATATGTACCAAAGTATATCGTGTTCGTATTGGATGTTGTCTACATATTGGGGTTATTGGCAGTGCATAAACGAGCTCTAGTCATTCTAGGATTCTACGTACCTAGGTAGATTGTGTTATCAAGAGTGTGCTTGGCAGGCTATCGAATTTCAACGAAAAACACCATCATTATTAGTTTTTCGTCGCATATTCTGGACGATACGGTTAATAGGCCACGTGTATTTAAAAAATATCGTGTTCATTTTGACTTTTAAGTAAACGTTCTATGAATATTTTGGGGCGTGGCCAAAATCGGAACAAACGCCGCCATCTAATGTATCAATACATTTCACAAAACAATTGCACAAATAATTACAGTCCATTCACCTCTGACAGCAGCAACCCAACAGGAACCTTATTGCAAACGAAAACAAAGATCAATATAATTTTTTGACATTGATGCAAAATCAGAGGTAAAACAACTGAATGGGTTGTACTAACAGCGCTATTCTGTCAACGTCATTTGCTTGCAACCGGTCAAGGACCGCGCGTCGCCCATTGGCGACGAAACAATAGAAAATCAATGTGTCTCATTAGCGGAGCTTGACAGATTAAAGATCTTTGTAACAGTAACATAAAGGAATAGAAAAATAAGTGACATACTTAATTATAATTCGTCTTCTTTGATAATGTTAATTGTGCACACGACGACACATCAAGCTAAACAGTTCCAGTTTTAGCGGACCTCGCATTGGCATAGGCTTTTCGTACAATGAGTCAGCGTATACTGGACTGCATACACGTGGACTCAAAAAACCTACCATTTCTTTCTTAGAAAAGAGTTTCATCCACTACCTTAGAATAGATAGAATACCTACTCAATCAATGGTTGTTGGAGTGTGGCTACAGTAAACAAACATACAAGGAAAGGTTACGAGTAAGGGCGACTACTGACAGGCGGTATATTTTTTATAGGTTTCAATAAAACTGCTGATATTTTATCTACGACCTAGAACCTTCTAATGTCAACGTTTTCCTACAATGTACTAAATATTAACAAGTTTATTCCAAGTTAAAATGAAATTTACATGATTAAATAATAATCTATCTATATCCATCTTCTATACTAATACTAACTAATAATAAAGCTAAAGAGTTTGCTTCTTTGAACACGCTAATCT
This sequence comes from Amphipoea oculea, assembly GCA_945859645.1. NCBI lineage: Eukaryota > Metazoa > Arthropoda > Insecta > Lepidoptera > Noctuidae > Amphipoea > Amphipoea oculea. Next base: position 13,347,660 of record OX243871.1, on the reverse strand, counting down.
CTGGAACTCCCAGTTGCATTTAAAAAAATCTTTTTGCATTTTGTAGCTCAATTTTTGAGGGAGGATCTAAGCTATTTATCACGCCAGGGCCCTTAAGAGCCAAGAAAAAAGACAAAAGTCAGAAATAACGCTAATTGAACGGCGGGCAGGCGATACGATGCGACGGGATGGGTCGGGGAACAACACACATGCGGGCGAAGTCGCAGGCGGAAGCTCGTAACACTATAATATCCCAACTTAACTAAAACTATTAACAAACTAAATTAATGTGTACTGAATTAGTTTGTCAACCTATATTTCTATCTATATAAATAAAAATGAAATACTGTTCGTTGGTAAGCGCATCACCTGAGAACGGCTGGACTGATTTAGCTATTTTTTGGAATATAATATTCGTCATAGTCCTAGTTAGGTATGGTTTGTATTGAAAAAAACTATGGAAAATTTCCAGGAAATTTTTTAAATTCGGTAAGTCAAACATTCTTTTTCCTATGGATTTTTTCTAGGACAGGAGAATGTTTGTTGAGTTAGCTAGTAGGATCTGAAACTGTTGGTTGTATTAATTATCCGAGTGCGTTCAGTGTAATGCCATCAATCTACTTCAGTCCAATACAAGGGGCTACAATGATCATGCACGTCTTAGGTTTCAATTTATAAATGCCCGTGGTTTCGCCCACGCGGTATATCTATAAAAAGTAGCCTATGTCCTTTCCTAGGATTCAAAGTATCCCCATACCAAATTTCATCAAAATCGGTTCAGCCGTTTAGCCGTGAAAGCTTAACAAACACACAAACTTACATTCGCATATACGTAATACTAGCTGCGCCCCGCGGTTTTACCCGCGTAAATGTCGATCCCATGGGAATATCGGGATAAAAAGTAACCTATATGTTAATCCAGGTTGTCAGCTACCTCCTTACAAAATTTTATCAAAATTGGTCCAGCCGTTTGAGCGTGAAGAAGTAACAAACATATAAACACACACACACACACTCACAAACTTTCGCCTTTATAATATTAGTGTGATTACAGTTAGGATGTATTGAATTTGATGTTGAAATATAAATGAAAGATAACATATCTTGATGTTTTATATTATTTTTCTTTTCCCTGAAATATCTTAAATAGTTATAACAGAAAGTTTATAGTTTGTGATATTGGGTCAACGACTTTTGGGGATGCTCTATTTTGAGGTTAAATATATTCGGAATTAAATTAGTTGTTTTGAGTCGCTGACAGTTTTACAAAACGGCCGCCCGAGTGAACGGAGACGAACTAAATAAGTGATAACTGGCACCACATTCGGAACCCTGAAGGAACCATAACTTGATCGTGTTTGCATTATTTCACGGTTGACTGATCGCCTAGATCTGCGTGCAAATGTGACATGAATATTTCATCATGTCGAATTTACAAACAAAATACAACTAAAATGTGGGAAAAGGTTGTCTTACACTGGAAACGGAGCCACTATTTTCAGTGAAGAAATTAGTTTTTGTTTGAGTTTCATGAATTTCATTGACCCAATAAAATAATAGAAATAGGTTATTTACCTAATGGGTAGAAATATCAAACTCAGTGTCAAAAGGTTGGGAGTATTAGAATATACAAAAAAAAAAATTAACCTAGGAGAGAGCGCTTTATTTGTAAATTATTTCATCACTACTGCTCTCAAAACGTTGAAAGAAAACATCGTGAGGAAACCGGTGTCCTAGAACAAAAACATTCGAAGACATGTCATATCAACCTACTACTGGATTACGGTCCATTCCCTCTCTCCGAGAGGAGGCCTGTGCCCCAGCAATTTGAACGTGATAGGCTGATTATGATACCTACTATGATGAAAAATTTAACTAATTGGTAAAATGACAATAATATTACAGGGCCTTGTGAACAATAGTCGATCCATCTGGCTGTCTTTGACCGTAATTGCCCAAAGTTCGGTTTTAATCGGACGTGTATCAACACCTTTATCGGTAAACATCGACAAAAATGCAAACGATGCTGTTTTTTTAGTCACAGTTTATGCGTAGAGGAGTCATCGGTACAAATGAATTCGTTGAAATTTATGTATGGCAAATATACATGAATTTATGTATGGTTATAAAAAGCAAACGGTAACTAAGTTAACAATGTTAAATAATTTTATTGTTGGAATATACAAATTTCATTTATCATGTCATCGTGTGTATAAATAGGTAATACATAATAATATATCTAATATGTGATTTATGATCCAAACCTGAAATGAAAAGGATATTAATCAAATAGATCTGTCATTCATACAAAACTTTTTTTAGGTTCTTGGTAATACTTTGTGAATTCCACAAAGTATTGGGTAATAATTGTTTAGTACTACCTAGAAATTAACAAATTCCCAATTTGTAGGTAATAGGGGAGAGCCGATTACAGTTTCCCGGTCACAATACTAACGTAGTGCTATCCAGTACCAAGAACTCTTTGACGTTAAAACCTAATAACGTTTTGTTGGGACCTAGGATTTCACAGAGCTACATTTACAACTTTTATCTAGACTAATGAAGCGGGTAATTGTTTATCCGTCGAATAGTGCAGTATTTTCATTTCACGAACTGACGCGCGATTTACTTGTGGTTACCAAGTGTAAAAAGACTGTGAATGTGGGTGTAAGTGCAGGAGCTCTCGGTACCGTCTGAAACAATGTCGAAGTCCGAAGTGCGTGTGTGTATTATGTACTGACGCTACTCGTCTTCACGCACACATTCACAGTGTGTTTGTACACATGGTTATCACAAGTAAAGTGTGCGACGCTTCGTGAGATAAAAACACTATACCCAATTTTCACTAGTAAAATATAGGTATGTTTACTATGTTCATAGCAAAATAGATAAGTAGACACTTTACGAATAGCGTTGCTCTGTCATTGTATCTGGTAAAATTAGATTATTCTAGAAATATAAGAAATGTCAGATAATTTTATTTTATTTAAGCGAGTAAACCGAATTTTATTGTGGCTGTACATTGACCTTCGTCGATTATGTACCTATTGTCAGCGGAGCAAAGGGTCGAAGAGAGAACATTCGTGGGCGGGTGATCCTGACAGATCACGTAGTTATGATTAAGGGGGATGCGCTAGGTAGCTTGCGAAATTCAAAGGACAATGCCCATCGCAGTCCAAATTTCCACCACCAATGAGACCTATGTTGTCAAATAGTTCATGAAATATACAAGAACTTTTATATTATGAGGATAAGGAGTTATGACCTTGTAATAGTAGATTGTACAACTGATGCATAAGAAGCTATTTTACCCCAACACGTCTATATCCACCCGCGCCGCAGGCGAGGATGGATAGTTAAGTCGAGGGGTAAAATGGCTCGTTTATGCCTGAGTTATACACGCTGCTTTTCACTTTGATTGCGAGCAAAAGAAACAGGCATAAAGTACCTATACAGTACAAAAATATTGCAAAGCATAGCTAATTCCCGCCACGAAACTTAAAAAGTTTCGTTTTAATTTTCAACATGTCTCATTCGACTTGGGTACCTACTTCATAGTGCCAAGTCATAAAAACGTTTCTTTGCGTTTTTAAATAATAAATGACAACTATTTTATTAAATTAACGATACAAAACACGGAAGTGGTATAAATGAAAGAAAATGAAATATCTTCGCAGATTATATATATATAATATATATAATCTGCGAAGTTTTTTTGTGCGTGTGGCTGTTGGGCCTGATTACCTTAGTTTTAGAAAAAGGATTTACTTTATGCACTAGAACATAAAAAGGGATCCCTTCTTTTCGCATAATGTTCTTTGTCCTAATATACTTCGGCATAACGATTTTGGCACAATTTGTTTTGGCATAATAATACTTCGGCATAATTTTTTTAGGCATACATTTTATGTTGGCATCATCATTTTAAAGACTAATTTGTTTTGGCATAAATTTGATTCGCATAACGTTAGTAGGCCTAATGACTATTAGCATAACGTTAGTAGGCCTAATTACTATTAGCATAATAATATTTAGGCATACAATTAATATAATTTATACATAACATTATGTAACTTAAACGGTTTTTCAATCGCAAGATAACTTTTATCTGAAGAATATATTACATATTTTGACAGTTTTTGTATAAAAAAATATGTCAATCAGTTAACTTCTATTATGAGAAATAAATATGGCGGTTATTCCTCAGATAGAAGTTAACTGATTGAAACGGGAACAGCCAAATACTCCGAAATATTTTATTCCGAATTTCGATGTTCCGATTTTCAAAAGTCCGAATTTCATAATACCTAAGAATCATAATGTCTATTATTAAAAATCACGAAATTTATTTTACCGAAAGTCATAAATGCGACTTGTTTGTTTTCCGATTTTCATATATTCGAAGAATCAAATGCTCGATGGGTTCACAGTCCGAAAAACGACATTCCGATTTTCAATACTCCGAATTATTTCCGTTACCGTTACCGCACCCGAACTCAACGAACGCAATAGACGACGTAGGATGTAAGAGCGAGCGAAGGGCACCCCGAGGTTCGGTTTGGTTAGGTTACTTTAAACCCTTTACACAGAAATAGGGGCCCCGCGAAGCGGGGCTCCGTCGACATAGGATGCAAGAGCGAGCGCTTGAATGCTGCATGCTGCATGCTTGCTTGTTTGCCGCATGCTTGCTTGCATGCTGTATGCTTGCTTGCTTCATGCTTCCTACAGCGAAAAAATAAAAATATGTTTTAATATCATTGTGCGTAAATAAATTTATGCTTTAGGATATTATTCTTAAAGAAGTTATGCTTTAGAACTTTATGCTTAATAAATTTATGCTTTACAATATTATGCTTAATCATTATTATGGTCAGAGAAATTATGCTTAAAAAAATTATGCGTAAGCTGTTATGCGTAATTATATTATGCGAAAATCTAATTATGCCAAACAAAATTATGCTAAGTTATATTAGGTCTTAAAATTTTATGCAAATGGATAGGGAACCCATAAAAAGCGATTTTAGCACAACATAAAGACGAACGTTTAGAGCATGAGAAGTGAAATAGTAGATTGTACAACTAAGGCATAAAAGAAGCTATTTTACCCCGAGACGTTTATATCCACGCGAGCCGCAGGCGAGGGTGGATAGTTAAGTCGAGGGGTAAAATGGCTCGTTTATGCCTGAGTTATACACTCTGCTTTTCACTTCGATTGCGAGAAAATGAAACAGGCATAAAGTATACAGTACATAATTAATCAAAAATGTTGCAAAGCATAGCTAATTCCCGCCACCACAGATAATACCGCCACGAAACTTTTTAAAAGTTTTTTTTTTTTATTTCAACATTTGTCATTCGACTTGGGTACTTCATACTGCCAAGTCATAAAAACGTTTCTTTGCGTTTTTAAATAATAAATGACAACTATTTTACCTGATTTTATTAAATTAACGATAGAAAACACGGAAGTGGTATAAATTACAGCAAATGATATAAATCACGACTTTAATCTGCGAAGTTTTATTCTGCGTGTGGCTGTTGAGCCTGATTACCTTAGTCTCAGAAAAAAAAATTACTTTATGCACTAGAACATAAAAAGCGATTTTATGTCGCCTAAGCACAACATAAAGACGAACTTTTAGAGCATGAGAAGTGAAAATAATATTATTACTCTCCCTATTTTATTCATCTATTTTTTTCATGTAATTACTTTTATGCTTTTTTGGTAATGAAGTAGGTCTATTTAATGTAGTGACTGATAGATTCTACATCACTTCTAGCCTAGCACCATACGACATGGGGTTAGTATGTAGGCGATAACACGATTCTCTTACGCACATAAGAAAGAATCAAGCGCAACCGGCTCGGCTGCGCTCTTAAGGTTAGTTGACTCAACCACTTAATTAAATACAACAGAGTTCAATAAAGGTGCAATAAATGTAAGGAAATTTGATTTTCGTGGGCTACCTAGCGCATTCCCCTTAAAGGCTAACGTTTAACGGACGGTTTTGTTTGTTTGTCACAACTCATAAGGCGGTGAAAAGTTTTGTTTACGGGGGCTTACACGTGTTGTATTGCAGAGTTAATCTGTAGCTCACGTTAAGTGCTTAGCTAGCTGTCAGGGGACGACTTTGGGCGCAAATTGACAGAACGTCTCTCAACGTTATAGTGTTTGTGAAAGCTTATGCAGACAAATGGTGGCACGAGGCCGATCGATTTAAACGGTGCTGGTGTTGATATATATTTTGAGGTGAAGCTCAGCTGCAGCAAGCTGTTGACTGAAGCTATTGGTTTGGCTTGACCGGAGATCATAACCTTGCAGAATACTGTCCTCAAATAGGAACCTGCTGAGTTTTTGCGCAGGAGCTCTCGGTACCTTATAAAACAATGGCGAAGTCTGAAGTATGTGAGTGTGTTGTGTGCTGACGCTACTCGTATTCATGCACACATACACAGCGCGTACGTACACTTGGTTACCGCAAGTAAAGCGCGCGTCGCTTCGTTAGCTAAATGTACTATACCCAATCTCTATACTAGTCTCTCTTAGTTGTTACAATGGTGGCGCAGGAGTTTCTCCATATTAAAACAAAAGAAGATACAAAGAATGTACGTAAGAATTCTTTTATGTACTTACTTACGTTCTTTGTATCTTCTTGAGCTGTGAAAAGCACATTTGTTCAGCAGTGAACGACGAATCACAATACAGTTGGGAGTTTTCTTTTCTCGATAGAAAACTGTTTGCTCTCCGATAAATATACGATAAATCTAATTTCAATAACATCAACAAATCGTTCGTATTACATTAATAAATCAATATTATGTAAATATTATTAGGTCTGGATCAGATTATGTTACATAAAGTAGATTGACTACTGCAATATTCAACATAAATTGCTAGTTAGAATATAATGTTATTACTTTTATTACAATCATTCCAGAGAAGGCTGAAATCATTTGAATACCTAAGTTATTGTTATAAAAAATAATGTACTTCTTCAACAGCTCGCGTAGCATGTGACCAATTCTAATTTCTATTCTACCAAGAATAGACAAAGTTCTTTCTATCCGAGCACGGGATGACCCGTCGACTCGGGTTTCTATGATTATTTCCAAAGGGGAGCAAATTTAAGAATTAATATCAGTGGCGGATTTACCAATAGGCTGAGTAGGCTGGAACCGATTTTAGGGGCGGCTGCGGTAAACATTTTTTAAATGTCTTACTGAAATCAAAAAGATTAATATTTATAAGTATACCTACCATGTTTTTTTGGAAAGAATAAACAAAGTGAATGCTCAAATTCAGGCTTCTACCGTAGATTTTATCACAGTTGCCGATCTTTACAAATCCCTTTGCAAGTTTTTCGTAGCTGATGAACGAGAGCATTTTAAGTATTTTGAAGAAAAAGCGAAGCAGTATACAAAAGATATGGGACATTATTGTAGAGGTCGGTAGGGGCGGCAAAATTTTAATAGCCTACTGGCAGCAAATGTGTAAATCCGCCACTGATCAATATAGATTCTTGTCTAAATCCAATGTGATGTAGACTATTTGACACTTGCTGAGAAGGAATGTTTCTACCCCCAAGTGTCAAAAGTAGAAAAATATTGGTCATCACGCTTGACATTATAGACTTTTGTCGACTGAAGAATAGGTATATTTCTTCTCTTCATCGGACGGTAGTAATCTTTCTACAATCCGTCATTTTGTCTATTATTCCGTCGACAAAACCCGTTTCTCCGGTGCTGGTATCTAATCAACATACACAAATATATTTTTTTGTGAAAATTATAAGCTTGATATTACTTACTGTTACTGTTAGTCTGGATCATCCCACTGCTGGGCAAAGGCATGACCCATGACTTCTCCTGAACTTTCGGTCCAGGGCTAAAGTGGACCACTGGTCGTTTTTTTTCACCAGCTCGTCCCGCAATCAACTACGGGGTCAGCCGCGATGCCTTCCAGCTGTGTCAGGGCTCTATGTTGTGGTTATTTTGGCCCACAGCTCATTGGGCATACGGAAGACGTGACCAGCCCAGTCCCGTTTCAACTTAGCGGCTTTTTGAGCAACGTCAGTATTTTTTTTATTTATTTTTACCATTTATGTACACACATATAAATCACAATCTTGATATCTCTTCTAAAATAATAGAGCACGATTGTGTTCTTATTTTCACTCATCGCCAACGTAGGTAATTTTTACTATGATCTGCGTTAGAGTATTTGGTTTCCGCTTAGTCCTTCAGGTGGACCATTGTACGTGGGCCATGGCGATAGTCGTTTGGTATTCCAACCTATTTCCAGAAGTTGATGAGGTCTCCTGGTTTGTTGAGAGTATCTGCAAAAGATCCCCACATCGTTCCCAGATCCGAGATTAGAACATAAACGTTCGAGTCACCCATGACTCGAGCGTTCATGTTCTAATCTGGGTGACGCCCAAACAAATCAAACACAATTATACATATAGCCGGGCAATCTAAGTAAACACGCAAGTCAAAACGTAAATGACCGTTGATATACTTAATTGTGTTTTACGGAAGTTATAACAAAAGTGCCGTAATCTCAGTAAAACCTTGATTTGCGACATTAATGAAAGAACATGGAAGCGACACAATAGGTGAACAAGTACTTAGGAAGTAGGTATTTGTATATAAAAGTACATCGTTCAATTAGGACAGTCGCAGAAGTTTTCTTATAAAAGTAGATTGTTACTATATTTTCACGACAAACAACATGGCGCTCGTCGTATAAACAAAGAAAAATTCAGTTCCATCTGGTAAATTTGGGAGCAATCGTTCGGACTAAAAGATTGTTTCTTTGTTGGCTGAGGAAGTGATGAGAAAACTGAATACATGAAATGTTTCAAATTAATTAACAGAAACAAAACAAGATCGTCATACGAGATTTCTTGTTTCACAAAACAGAACCCTTTGACGTAGTTACTAGACAATTACGTACCTACTACGTTAGCGGCTTTATGTAAGCCGGAAGCAAAGGAAAATATACCCCAAATATATCAGTCGCTTATTTACCTACATATTATAAAGCGAAGTTTCCGCCGGCATTTGTTTTCGGGCTAACCTCCGAAGTTACCGAAAATCACCACTACTATTTGGTAGACACATGGTGTTTTTCTGGGAAGCGTTGCTAAGTTAGCAAGTAACCACAAGTTTGTGTATTATTATAATAATAATATAACGTTTATTGCGGATCACATATAAAAATACACACATTATTATTGCTTGAATTTCTTTTCCTAACCACTCAGATAAGCCGCATGGCTAATCGAGATTGTCCCATTTACGAATACGACCATGGAGATTTAAATTTTGGATGACACAGTGTACGTTTCGGAACTCTCGCGTGGGGTCGCATATTTGGTAATTTAATTTCAGACATAGAGATCATCTGTATCCGGTGCAAGCAAATTGTGAACCAACGGAAGGTTGTAGTAAGAAATCTTGGCTATATAAAGCCACTCAGGGTTGCAATAAGAAGCAGCAGAACCTATTGCACCCTGAATAGGACCTTAGGGACCTAAGATTTTAGCTTAACTTAGATAGTCCGAGTTGCATTTGATATTTTCCAGTAATTTTAAACAAAGTACTTGAAAAGACTTATCTTTATAATATCTTCCCTACCTGTAGCGATAATTGGAAAAAATCTCCAAGTATCCCTACCAGTGGAGATATATCAGTAGGGATATAAGGAACAGGGGGAAAAAACAACTTCAGCCGCCGATTGACTGTCGTTTGTTATTCACACATTTTCACAGTCAGCGACCGACTATAAGCGGCTGTTGAGGCATTACTTTCGTTAGGAATTTTTTAGGCGACATACAGAAACAGTCATCATAAAAAACGAAAGTCAGCTTACTGCATGGGTCGACATACACAAATATATATAATAATAATATTCCACAACTATCACACAACGCCATCTAGTCCCAAGCTAAGCAGAGCTTGTGTTATGGGTACTAGACAACTGATAAACATACTTATATATTTCTAAATACATACATATTATAGATAAATTACACCCAGACACAGAACAAATGATCGTGCTCATCACACAACATTTGTCCTGGGTGGGAATCGAACCCACGACCTCCGGCATAGCAGTCAGGGTCACTAACCACTAGACCATCAGGCCTGTCAAAATATTTTTTGTGAAAATTAAATGCACGTGTTTCTGGGATAATAAAAAAAAAAATCTTTTCTTTATACATATTGGGTAGGTCTATTGTCTCTCAGTTTTCGATTGTCTTTTATTAAACAATCAGTTATTACATTGACTGTAAGGCTTACCTTCGACAGTTACTTCTAGCATTTCTAGTATTTCTTCTAGCAGTTGAAAACCAGCGTCAGGCACTAGTTGTTTGGTATTTTTGCTGAACTGGGCACTTTTTGGCGCACCCGTGAGGTACACTTTCCTGCTGCTAATTTCTTACATCGGACTGTACACTTTTTATTTGTTTTTATCTGATTTATGTATCAGGTGTATTTGTTCTCTTTTAACCTGCGCTAATTAAATGTATATTTTTCTTTTTCTTTGCTTTCATTTTGGCTTACAGTTCTACTCAACACGCGAATGAGACATTCGAGCTTAACAAATATATTTAATTCATGGTATACAATGGTGTTTTCATGCAATAAACTATATAAATCATGACTAATAAAATTATATGGTAGTGCGTGCGCTAAGGCCTGGGGTTATTAATGTTTGCTTTTACGATCAGCTGTGTCATTCTTATTGATTTACGTTTATACGGCCTTGGTAGTCGCTATATTATCAGCGACGACTGCCAGTTTTGTGTGAAGAGTTGAAATAATTATACAGGGTGGTCCCTACCACCGACGCGCAAACTGTATACCATGAATTCAGCACATGATTGCTAGTGTAGAAATTTATCGTCGTTTATTTAAAAAATAATGCTGTTCCATACATTTTGACAGCACTTTTGTAAGAAACAGCAATTTTTTTTTAATAAGCAACCAAAATTTTCTACAAAGGAGGTCCAGAATCATGTACTGAATCCATGGTAACAGGTTGTGCGTCGATGCCCTTGCCGCGAATTTCACCAAACTTTTATACCTAAAGTAAGTCTTATCCTGAGAATAAATTTTGAAGGTTTGACAGTTCTTCCATACAGAAACTGTCAGACGTCAATTTAATTCCACGGATAAAAGATAACTGACTTTGGTAAAATCAGTCCTTAATGGTGTAATCCAATATTTTCATGAATTCTTACTTCTTGTATTTTGCTGAACATAAACCTGTTTCAAACCTAGAATAGACGGACATTATCACAATTATTGTGATTGCAGTTTGTTATTATTTGCAGAGGAAAATTCAGTTGCCCGTCTTCTTGATTTAATTCTCATTTTTGTTTATAATACACCCCGCCGGAAAGCCGAAGGTCTATTCTTTGCCGGGAATCACACGATCAGTCTTCCTTCCAAATATCCTGCAACTCAAAAATGAATTATCAACTTAGGCCGCGTTCACACGCGCAAAACGCGTCCAGTAGAAAATGTATGAAAAAAAAGGATTTCAGCCGTCGATTGACTGTCCTCTGTTTTTCACACATTTTCACAGTCGGCGACCGACTATATACGGCTGTTGAGGCATTACGTTCGTTAGGACATTTTTAAGCGCCATCCATCAAACAGTCATCATTAAAACGGTCACCTTACTAACAAATGCATGCACTGACTAGGCAGGTCCACTCAATCTGTATGGTTCTTTCCTCAAAATACCATTTCAGACACCAATCTATATTGCCTTCACATGATCTGACCAAGATTACTTCTGGACTTTAAAAGAGACTATGACCTCTGACTTTGTTTCGGCCTTTCTTCTCAGAGTAATCAGATAGGAAACGCGACTTTAAAATGATTGACGTGTAAAAGTGTTTGTACAAACCTACTTACAGAAATAAAATCATTTATCATTTAGCTCGGATTACAATTTATTATTGAGCTAAACATTCACAAGACACTGTTGCGCCCAAAGCTTAGCAAAGACAGGTGAACTCACTTCCGTGGAACCGGGTTTATGACGTCATAAACCCATGACACCATCGTACCACCGATATAAACACTTTATTTACGTCACACGGGAACTAAGATAGGTTTGTTTCCGAATATAAATGGTTAAAGGTTATCGCTTCGGTTATCAAAGTAGGGTTCCCCGTTAACAATAATAAAGATACTCGTTATTATGTTTTTGTAGTGTAGGTACGTACAGACGCCAACACATCAAGCTACCTGAAACTGTTAAATTTTCCCAATCAACTTTGAACCTTATACTTAGCGTCAAAGTTGAAAATCTATTAAAGTGACAGATTGTAGTAGCTTGATGTGCTGGCGTCTGTACATATATTAAAATAATAGAATAAACTACCAAAGGCGTCCTTAGTATTATAATAGTTAATTCTTGGAACATATCTGAGGTAGGTATTGGATAATATTAAGTAGGTTTTTCGATTACCTCGCGAAAGCAGACTTTTGAAAATATGTAGTGATTTTTGGATCCTAGGTTTTTAGAAAGGGGGTGACTACCGAGATGACAACTAATAGAGAAGTATGGAAGTAAAAGACATGTTGCGCCGTCCGCAAATAAATTGGTGGGAGAATGATGATGATGATGTCATCAAAGCTAAACTTTTGGCTTCAGAATAATGTCCGTTTACACTAACGCCAGATTCGGCAACTCATATGCCAAGTATGGCAATAAACAGGGTAATGGGGTAATAGTACCTAATAGAAGACGTTAATCGGTTTCCAAAGTTGTGAGGTCATAATGACTTTGAAGTGTCAATTTGAGCAATGTTTTAGGATTAGCGCAAACGGGCATTAAATGCCAGTTTCTAACCTAAGGGCCCGCTCCACTGACGGCACGACATGGCAAGAGATTTTAATGAGACGAATAGAAATATAACTTATCTGTATGACAACAAAATTTCAAGGAGAATGCCATCAAATATAGGGCGCCCTGTACCAAACGAAAATTCCGCTGTCACAACCATACCTAGTGTATTTGGAGGAGAATATCATGCCCTTCCTTTAAGGCTAACTATTTTTACATGGATTCCCGCAATTCGTATTTATTTGCCATTTACCTACTTAATATTTTGAGGTTACATACGAAAAAATGACGAATGAACGATGACGATGAATGATGGAGGCATCGCTAAGAATTATCACACAAAGATTACGTTATAGAAAAGCACTTGAACGTTTTCGTTAATAACGATTTTAATTATATTTAAATAGTTCAGATGAAACCAATATTGAAAGTAACGTAAAGTAATTAAAAATACTTTTATTTTTGATGTACGCAATCCGGGAATCCTTTTCATAACAACGACGTAAATCTAATTTAAAAAATAGGAGTAATTTTATGAACTACATTTGGTTGTGACCTGCTCCCTCGCAAGTTGGTACGATCCCATGGCATTCTCCTTTAAATGATGATGCTAAGGATACCGCGGCATCGTTGCCGTTGAAATTTCAATTTTACTGTCATACTTTTAAGTTATATTTCAAGTGGGCGCCGGCCTTAAGTCTTACCTAAGTCCGAGATCGCTTATTGTTCGTTCAATGATTCTGCATTTAGTTAGATATAATGTACAGCACATGTAGTTTAACCTAAAACATTGTATAGTTCTTACCCTTTACTTTGTAAGTACTTTGCCAAATTTTATTCAGCGTTGTTTGTTTGTGATCCCTGCTGTTGACAGTTTTACGTCTTCATATTAATGATACGATCTTTCTTGTGGCTCGAATAACTAGATGAGATGTGTGTTTTTGTGTCAATTTGTTTGATTACACTGTTGATATTCAACAAGCTTAATTGCGATGTAAATATTTGTCACAAGTTTCTGTAAATATATTGGAGATGTTATTCCAGGTTAAGTTTAAAGTAAATTGAGGATCTTTGGTTATTACGACTTACAGTCTTTCTCACTTATTGTCCCTATTTTAGGTAAATTAGAGAATTTTAGAACGAATAGTTATGAATATTCAGGGAGACTTGTAATTTGACACATTCCTTCCAGGACCTGAACGTGTTCTACATTTGCAACAAATAAGCAACCCATAAATAACCTAATGAAATAATTTAGATTCATTGAAAGGTTAAACATATTGATAGGATGTATTGGGTGAATGATCTCGGTTCCAAATCTACAACGTCTTTACTTTAGAGAGCCACATATGTAAGGCATCTCGTCGGCCCTACCTTAACCCTTCATGCAAATATCCCTGATCCAGAGGTCTGACAGTTTTGAAGGTTAAACGGTACTGGATCTGCATGAAATATTGATATTACCTGAATCTAAAGGCATATCGATATTTATCGATATCATACCTAACTTCTATTTATTTATTTTTTAGACTATATCTTTTGTGACACATATTTTAAAAGTCCGTCGTTCCCTCGGTGCCTCGTTGGTCTTGGTCTTGGGTTCGATTCCCAGGTCGGGAAAAGTGTGTAATCGGTTTTTCTATCAGGAATTTCTCAATAGCAGCCCGGAATCTGGATTTGTGCCCGGTTGATTTTAATAAATCGGCTCGCCCCCATTTTGTGGGACTTTAACATAACTGGCGAAATATATGCGTCAGTACTATAGCTCCACCTCTGCCTTACTCTTCGGAGATTACAGGCGTGATGTTATGTTATTTTAAAAGTTTATTGAATGTCACATCATCGTTTGGTAATAAGATAGACTAGAATTTGTCCAAACGATTTATTTGTGACTTGCTAATTTCCAAGTTTTTAATTCAAGGTATTAGGAAACGCATATTACGACAAGTTTCCCTTCCTTTCTCCTCGCTTACATCATTATCATCCTTTCCAACACGCAATGAGAAAACGTGGTTAGCAATGCCCTTTCCATCTTTGTATACGTAAGAGCCACGTTCCTATAATAGGACAATTTTTTGATGAAATACAAAGTAAACCTGAATTGCATTTTGGTTGGACAAAACCCTGAAAATTGTATATCTAAATTCTAGTTTACTAACTAGGTAGTAATAATTATGCAATGTTACGATGTTAAAGCCTCGTTCCCTAATATGTTATCGTTGTATGTAGCCACAGGCGACACCAGCACATGTTTGCGTTGTTTGGACTTATACTCACCCTCGACGTGGAAACAAAAGCATGCTTCTACCACATAGGGTATTAAAATTAACTTCCATTTTTGTAACGTTAAAGGCAAAATACATATATAATACATATGTTCTACCTAGTCGAAGGAGTCGGCTCTCTTGACTATAGTGAAGTCAGTGCCGTTTTTTGTGTCAATGTTGGGTATGGTTGGGTTGTTGGTTGTTGAATTTGAGCGGCATTGTGGCTAAGTAATAATAGCCGCATGGGTCAATTGATGACGTTTTAAGCTAACCTTGCAGCGGTTCGTCTGTGGATGGGTGACCATCTTTACATAACAAGACTATTCAATACTCCTCCGTGCCTCGAAAGCATGTTAAGCCTTTGATTCCGGCTGTCATTCATGGATCTTTGGTAGTCGTTACGGGTCGTCAGTAGCCCGAAAATCTGACAACCAGTCTTACCAAGGGTTATCGTATGCCTACCAGTAACCTGGGTTGTGGGGGTCAGATAGGCAGTCGCATCGTGTAAAACTGTACTGGTTTTCACCTGCATCCGGTGAGACTGGAAGCCGACCCCAACATAGTTGGGCTAGGCAGATTGAACTAGACGAATTTGTTCCAACGTGTGTTACATTTCATGATACTTTTCACCAATCTGTCAATATAAGTAGGTATATAGGTATGTGTTTTGAGTCTTGTCTAGCGAAGAGACAAATAGTAAATATACCTTTGACAACCTCCTGTGAACAGCAACCAAGTGATAACTTAGGTATATTTTCGCAGTGTGGGCATACAAACTATGCTCTAATACTTCGTGGACTCATGAATAATGGATTATTGCATATCTCTTGTAATAATATCAAATAAAACTGTCTTTATGTCGAACTCCACGTTTTAATATCGGCTGGGTAATGTTGACTTACAATGTTATAAAACAATGAGATGGGTTCTACAATATTATTGGTCGATCCGTCAAGTCTTTCTTAAGTGCTTTTTAAGAAATCTAATATCAGCGACTGCTCTTCGTGCGTTAAAGTGACCCACTTTTATTGTCCTTTAATATAAATAAAGTGGTGTTATAAAAGTTTGTTGCTGTTCTCTTCAAGACCGCACTAGTCTAGGTCATAGTTAGAAATCCTAACTTTGCTAGAGTCAGCTTTCAGTCTAATCAGATGTGGCTGAATTAGTGTTACAAGTTATAACTATAACCAATTTCTTATCCATACTTACCTAATAAGTCTTGGTTGTCAGACAACAGGCACTGCTTGAAATTAATTATTTCGGAAACTTGTAACGCAAACTAGAAACTGGTATTCTAAAAGCTAAGTGATGTTGTTTTAGGATACCTATTATACATTTTATGAACAAGAAGAGCCGGGAAGTAAACAATACCTTTGGCAGGAGTTTCCCGGAGAATATTACCCGGGAATTTAATATTGCTTGCGTTATTTTAATAAAATCTGCAGTAATTAATCAAGTAATTAGCAGGCAAATTTCAAGTACCTAAAAGCGCATAGTGAAATTTTAAAATGTTCGATGCTTTTCACGGTTCAATTGTCGGGATATTGCGCAATGAGGCGGGACAGATCCGGCGCGCATCAAAGGAACTTGCTTCAATTTCGAACGTCTTTTCATTCAGTTTTATTACTAAAAGTTATTATTAGGCTCCCTGGTTATCTTTAAGTCATTTTGAACAGAAAAATATGAGGTTTCTTTTGCAGTTACGCAGTGACCATTTAAGAAAAAGAAAAGTGAAGTAAGAAATATAAACTTAAGTTCTGTAATCACATTTAGGTCTTTAAAAATTATGTAACCCGTATTTGGATTGGAAACTTAGTCAGACATCTTTCTGAAATATATCAACAAATACTAAACTTTCTGTAACTCAAACAGAGAAGTAGGTAGCTTTGCAAAGTTTAAAATATTTTTTTTTAATTTGTGGAAATGTATGTTTTGTGAAATGTGGTTTTAAAGGGTTCTATAGAATCCGTAGCTATAGAATAGTGTCTCAAGACGAATGTGACCGGTGCGTGTTAGCAGTGATGACCTATCGGACTGAAACGTGGTCGCTCAGAATGGGCCTCATTAGTAGACTAAAAGTCACCCAAAGGGCATTGGACTGGGTTATGCTTGCAGTTTCCTACGTGATCGATTCTGAAATGAAGAAATCCGTATATCGTAGGAGAACCAAGGTAACCGACAAAGTCCAAAGTAGCCCGAAGAAATGCCGAACTTAAGTAGTAGTAGGCATGGCACATTGCACGCAGAACAGATGGCAGATAGGGCCATGTTCTACATGTCAGTCAACCTATCACATCAGTCTTCTTTCTTAAAATTCAAGCCGCAACTTGCAAACCGAGATATGGAACTAAAGGCAAAGACAATAATCAAAACAAACTTACCTAACTTTTTAGTACTTATAAATTTCTTCTAAATAAAATAAATAATTCATAAAATCGTCAAAAAGTTTACCAAGTTGTCATTCTTTAAGTTTAAATACGCATTGACGAATTTCTCGTGAACATCGTTGTGAATGGAACTTACCGTTTATTGCCCGTGGTCCGACCGCGTAGTTCTACTAGTAGGACCACGGGCATTTTTCTTTTCGGTGGTTCTATCAATCGGACCACGGGCAAATCAAGTTCTATCAGTAGTACTAAGGGCAACTTTGTTTACTCGTGGTTCTATCAAGTGAGTAAACTTCTTTGCATGTAAAACTTGGAGTTACTAAATACCAAAATAAATGTTGGACATGCATTGGATAAGCTGCGATGATATATATTCGTCCACGTTTACTTACTCTTTGTCAAAAATCTTTATTTTTTTGTTAAACCAGCTAACTCTTTTACTCTCACATTTTTAATCTCACATTTACACGTCCGTCCATCAATGCCTCTTTTGCTGCCTGCTGCAGTAATGTACTATTTTCTTTTTAGTGCAATAGGTAGCTACAAAAACATTTATAATAACTATTATTTTTTGAAAAATGTAAAAAACCTTGTTCAATAAATTTTATTTTTACTTACACATATTTTTTTTTTCCTTTGTAAAATAATGAAGGTAATACGGGCTGGTGTCCGCAACTCTACGTCAATGCGCGTATTTTGCGTAGCAAAATAATGTAACAGGTATAAGTACTACGTAAGTAGTACCATGGGCAAAAATATTTATCTTAGTTCTACTCGACCAGTAGAACCAGTGCCAATAAAATATGATAATTTTATAACGATGGTCCGATTGATAGAACCACCGAAAAGAAAAATGCCCGTGGTCCTACTAGTAGAACTACGCGGTCGGACCACGGGCAATAAACGGAACTTACGTGGGTCTCAACAACTTTTTCGATATGTTATCGGATATGACACGTTCATATCGTATTAGATGACACTTGCGGTTACATTATTTATGTAATTGTAAGTCATGGTAATCTTTTTACCATATTTATTTTTGAAATACCACGCGCAATTATCTGTGTTCAGGTAGAATATGAGAAGTAAATTAGTCGGTTGTTAAAACAATTTAAAATATAACTGCGATGCATTTAATTCAGAAAAGCACATAAATTAGGGCGGGCGGACTGACCTCAGTAATGAGGTTCCTACTTACCTGTGTAAGTATATCAAAACAATGCAAATATTGATACAGCTTCAATACTCATTTTACAACACATAAGTGCAATAAATGTTTGACTTTAAACTGATAATGAATAGCTAATAAATCACTCAACATCTGACTAGCCTTTTCCCAACTATGTTGGGGTCGGCTTCCAGTCTAACCGGATGTAGCTGAGTACCTAGTACCTAGTGTTTTACATGAAACGACTGCCTATCTAACCTCAACAACCCAGTTACTAGGTAATACGATACCCCTTGGTAAGACTTGTATGGAAACTCTTAATAGTGTACCTTCTACTATTGTCTTTCTAAATCTATCTGTTAAATCTATACATGTGACTATTGACGTGGGTGTTTATCTTCCTAACCATACAACATTATACACACGAGCCACACTGTATTAGATACAGATTCTTTATTTGTAGAAACCTGAGTGTAGGTCGTTAAATTTTATTTTATTTCTTCAGACCATTTCAGGTTTATCAAGATTTCAGTATTAAAGGTGTCGTCCGCTCGCTTTTTAAACGAGTAAAGAACGTATTTAGAAAATGCGCCGCCGCGGGGAACAGTATTCCAACAATGCAATTTCTCTTCTAGCTAGCTCCTTCATAAAATGATCAAGACATTAGCTGGTAGAATACCGTTTTAGTACATTCTCACTATCGTGAGAAATACGATGCTGCTTGTAACAGAAGTTTGTAATAAAGTGTATTCTACGTGACACTAATAACTGGAATGATTTGATAACACATAAACACGGGAATATAATTCACAAAGGCATTCATTGGTTTTGTAATTCAAACTCCCTTTCCCAACCTCTCTTTTGTTAACGGAAAAGCCTTAAAAGGTAATAAATGTTATATAAATTCAAAATATAAAATACGATGTTATAAAATGGGACTTTGTGATCTAAAAAACCCAAAAGGTTGTCAAATTTCGTGTCCGCAAAAAGCCGGCGTTTATTAAACCGGTATTAATACGATTGGGTCCACCACAAAGAGCTTTATGCTACTTAGTATTATGAACTAAATTATTATGTATTAATCTAGGGTTCAAATTAGTAAACCATTGAAAGTCAACTACTAATTGTAACATAAATAAATAAAAGTATTTACAAGGCAGATTTAGTGGAACGCCGGGAGGGGACGACTTAGAAGGACACAATAATTATAGAAACCTTATTGGTGATGTGCTTTAGAAAGGTCTGAATGAACGTAAACGAAGAAACATCACCTGCTACGATCCTTACATACTCCTTATGTAAGTATCATAGCAGCGTGGTAATTCAGTAGCAATGGGTTTAATTTTGACGGTTCAACAACATTCATTGCGTTATTTACGTAGTTCTGCAGAAACATTTTTCGAACATATAAAGCAATGGATTAGAATATCCTTCAAAATGATTCAGATTTAGATCGATAGTTCTTTACCCAGTTAGGGTGGTGGCGTTCTGTAGTTTCTGTCTACCCCCATGGAAAGAAGACGTGAGTTTACGTGTTAGTCTAACAGACCGTGTTTGAAGAAGTTATTAAACTCCTGTTACATTACTAGTAAAGTTACTATTCTATGTATGTCTGTAAGATAAACAAAATTCGATGAAAATATTTGCTTTAGCAAAGTCTCAAGGAGCAGAAAATGTTGTCAGAGTTAGGCTGTGTTCGGCCTGACGAATAAATTCGGTAGACAATACACGCTAATGAATAAAGTTGGCTTGTTAACGAACCTACTCCGGAATTTCCATTTAGAAGTGTTCGTGTTTTATCGTAAATACACTGCATATTTTGGTTCGTAGCCGAATGAAACTTAGTACATTTTATAAGGTGGTTGCTTAATAGTTAACCACCGTTTAATATGATGGGGGGATTGCTAGAAGAACAAATGTAAAGCTAATAATCAAAATCCAGTTGCGGCGTCGAGTGTGGCCCCCGGTCGCCGACATCCCGGTCGCTCCTTGATCCCATCCAATTGGCAAAAAGATCTTTATTGGCTCAAGCCGGATACCAATTCGGTGAGGATCAATCAAATGGACTACTGGAGTGATTGTTACATACTATTGAAGATAGATGCGATTAAATGATTTGATACATTGCTGTACACAAATATTATTTACGCGCAACTTAATATTAGGTGATTAGCGAGGTGATTAACGACGAGGCGTGCGTAATTGATCTCTTGGTACCTTCAGAGTTCGACTACGGCAGTTTCTTATTGCCTCGCAGAAGAGTCTAGGGATGACTGCTTCGAACACGTCCATTATATAACTGGCTTACGTGTCGTTCCCGAACCAATCTGTCTGTGTAGCGTATCACGTGGTTACAACCTGTGAACAAAGGTATAGTAATTGAGTAGTTTGTGGATCTTTAATTTGGTCAGTGTTGTTGGATAATAGTTATAATTCTTACACATGTTACTTACCTATATTTATTTTTTGTAAACGCATTTAATTTTAATTTTATTCTAGTCAAATTGTTTTATTTTATTCGCACCTACGCAACTTTAATTATAGTATTACTCATTTACACATTATACTGCATAATATAACTTTATATATAATGTAAGATTCAGGTAATCAAAACACAATTCAAACACACCTGCGAACAAGAACGTTTCCCAATGCAAAACTTACTGTAGATTACATGAGTGTCGGGTATACTTACAAAACTTCAGTCTGCACTTAACACCTGTCACAACACCAATTTATCTCGTCTGCTCAACGTCCGTACGTCACTGTAGGGATCCAGCAGAATATCAGCGTCAGGTACATTTGCCTGGCACATGCTGAGCTGGACTCCCATTTGGTGCAACCTTGAGACGCACACCGCACTGTGTTTCGTTGCTAATTTTATTTTAAATATTCGTCATAGACTCATAGTGTCACTTTTATTTAGATATGTATGTTTTTCCTTTTTTTTATTTGTTTTTGTATTGGCACCTTGTTTTTATATTGTTCATGTGGGTAATTGGTTTCATCTAATGTTGTACTTTTGTGTGTTGTGCTGTCTTTTGTGTGCGCCAAATAAATGGTTTATCTATCTATCTATCTATCTATCTAATTATTATTGGGGAATATATCGAATATTGGATTTATTTGATGTAAGTGTTGTTACATGGGACTCGCGTTTGCTGTCGATTTTTAGAAACTTCCTTTTTTGCTGTATATTTGTTGTGTCTATACAAAGGGAAATTCAGGAAGGGGGATTTCATTCAGAAATTCTGGGAAATATGCGCAAACTAACAGCGTAGCTTTCTATTTGTTGATATCATATCCAGAATATGTAATTTGTGCATCCGAAATAAAAGCATATTCCGGAATTCAACCAGTAATACTGGATATAATTAAGATTTATTTAATTAAAAATGCTAAACCAATGTAAAATTTGCTTTAGTTTTAAGCGGTGACAACACACTAGGAGATCAGATAGATTAAGTTCCGGGTCCATTCATTAATCGTTAGCTGCAAACCGCACAAGAAAGCATTGGGAGTCCATTGTGTTCGAAGTTTCCAGACATAATGTCACAGACACACAGTGTATGGGAGATAGATTAAAGCGGGTGTACACGAGATACTCACTTCTTGAAGGTTATATCAAACTGCCAATGAAATTATAATAAAAGTCCTCCAGACCGAACTTCGGCCATGGTGACCATTCTCAGCAGAGGCCAGCCATCGGCGCGGGAGATATGTGCACAAGACAAGGGTGTGCGCAGACACAGGTGCACTGACTCTTCTCTTTCACTCATAGTCCGTTGGGATGGCAATCCAACATGACCGAACAATAACAATATAATACACTACGATAATAAACACAATAACCAATGACGATAATATGGTTGGTACTCACTTGATGCAGTAAGAAGAAGTAAGCATCTTCTAGTGAGTTCGTGTACATCAGGCTTAAGTACAGACGGAATTAGTTCGCATTAGTTGCTATTTAAATGGCTGCGGGATTTGTTAACTAGCTGTAACACGACGCAATGGCGTCTGCGCGTGGGCATCGTTTACGCAAATTGTTGGAGGATGTAGTTTAAGCGATACAGTTAACACCACAGTGTTTTGTTTCTGTTCACGGCTTGTTAAAAGTTAAATATATCCTATTTTGGTTTATGGGAATGGATGGTCATTGATTAATGATGACAGATATCGTTTTATATGTATATTTAAATTATGTACATCTTTCAACTATAATATGCTTAGAAGACAAGCAGGCACTTTACTTGGTGTAAATTATTTTATCACCACTGCTCTCAAGACGGTGCGTAGTGAAGGAAACATCGTAAGAAAACCGGCTTGTCCTAGAACATAAAAATGGAAGACATGTGATATCTGCCAACCCGCACTGGGCCCGCGTGGTGGATTATGGTCCACTCCATCTCACACAGAGGAGACCTGTGTCCCAGCAGTGGGAACATTAAAGGCTGATTTTGCATGTTATGCTTAGAATTTGTGTGTGTTTTTGTCAAGTTTACGCGAACATTACCTAAACTATGCGAGAATTTTGAATGCAAAATCCGTACTAAACACAGGCAAATTCCACCTAAACCAATACTACAATTTCATTAAACAAAGGTTTAGCCTTATAGTTTAGCGTAATAATATTCTAATTGCTTTGGAAGCGTCTATTACTCTGGAGCAGAGTAAGTTTGCATTGGATTCAAATTGTATTACTACAAATTTGCATCGAACGCCAAACAAACCTTATTAGAAAATTAGTTCTAATTGTCTGCAAATATCTGCAACCGTGTGCCTAGCCTTTTCCCAAATGTGTTGGGGTCGGCTTCCAGTCTAATCGGATGCAGCTGAATATCAGTATTTTACATGGAGCGACTGCCTATCTGACCTCCAGAATCCAGTTTCTAGGTAACACGACACTCCTTTATAGGAAAGGCTGGTTGTCAGACTTTTTGGGCTTTGACTACCCGTAACGACTGTCCCAAGATTAACTAATGACAACCTTGACCTACGGTTTAATGTGTTTTCCAAACCACGGAGGGGTTCGACCCGTGCTGCTGTTATATCATTTAGGTACAAGCTCCTCTCTTATAAATATCTTGAGCCGAATTATGTTCTATAAGAATTTCTGTCTATACTTCTACGAGAATAGCCGATGATGCGAGGATAATCCGGTAGGGAGAAGTTTGAATAAAAATTGTAATTAGGGACACAATGAGGAAGTTTCAAGGAGCAAAAGTCAATATTGGTGCGGTAGTTTGTGCCCAGTTACCGGGGCGTGTCTGCCGCCGCTCCACGGTGTACACACGGGCTTCAAGTTCATCAAACTAATTTAGGATATTTTGGAAATTGCTCATCGTAGTTCATTGGTTCTAATTGGATGACTGCTTTTGCAGCGGTATGTTATGTAGCTCGATTGGATCGTTTACGGCTGATATTATTTTGACTTTGGAGCAATTTATAATTACCTATTGCTCCAAGAATCAAAATGACTCAAGACAAACAATACTTATATTAGTTGCTCATTGATTCGCTAACCTACACTGTAAAGGCATTAGTGTACTTGGCATGTTGGAAAAAGGTCTGTAACTGACACTTATAACAAGTCTAAAAAGTTGGGGAGTACTTTTCTTTTGAAGTTTAGAAAAGGGAGTTCTACTGTACGAAATTGCTTTAATAAATAAATAAACTATCGCTTAAATAAATCTTTAATAAACGATAGCAAATGTTGATTCTCACATGCTTCTCTACAATAGCACCAACACGTTGGCAAATCTGAGTGTCGATACGTAAAGTATTGTCAGTGGGCAGCATTCCAGCGAACCTGCAGTCCACGACGTGCAATTCATTCTAGTTTAAAATGGGTTACTCCATTTCTCGCTGACTACGCGGCTCCATGACAACTCCCGCCCCTGGCCGCCGGGTTTGTTTTTGCTCAAAGATATCGACGCGATTTTAGAGTTTTGTTCGCGGATATGTCCTGAGGGACATACTTTACGCCACGTAACTTGGACTTGTTGTTTTGTATCGGATTTTGTAGTTCGCGCTGTTGTTGGCAAGCTTTGACGGGGCAAGCTTTTTTATTGTGCGGACTTCACAACTTTGCATTTCCTCTAAACTTCGTTTCGGTCCAACTTTACCGAACATATGACGCACTTGTGCCAACGGTTTCATTTTATGAAGGTGTATCAATTTCATAATATAACTCTGCTCCAATCGCGAGGTGTATTACGTACGTTTACAAGATGCGTGATCGGAATTTCCCGTACGGCTCCGACACTTCCAATACATATTAATATATTATTACGATGACGTGTGGAAGGGGTGGTTAACACACGAATAAAACCACATATTCATCTCAGTTTTTCCTCACGATATAATGCAATCAAGTCTGCTTACATGTGCTTGTGTAAACTAATCCCGTGAACTGACTTTGATGGAGTTTCCCCAGTTCGAAAGCTTATTCTTTAAGGAAGCTTTGGAGCTATAACATTTAATGTTATCCCTTAGGGGCTGAGCTGAGAACGGTATCGTGCAGCTACTCAAATGGGTTTCACTCAAAAATTCAGTATTTTATATTGTTATCGCTTCTTCCTCTTACGGAACAGTTCTGCTTGAAGTTTTGTGCCGAAATATTGTGGCGCGACATTGTATCTCTTTATCATATCAAATATTAATGTAATACGTACATATGTAATTGCACATTTATAATAACTTTACCGCTGTCATTAATATGTATTAACATGGTGGTAATAGTTTAATGTAATACTGATAATTCGATTTTGAGAGTCGAGTAATCCACAAAGGTAAGTAGAATATAATGTTAATTGCATTTAAAAAGATTTTATATGATTTACCAAGTGTTATTAACCAGCCTATAATATTCCTATCCCATTACTGAGATACATGCCTCCTCTCGATGAGAGGGAGTGGGCCGTAATCCACCACGCAGGCCCAGTACGGGTTGGTGGATGTCACATGTCTTTCAATTTTTGGTTCTAGGATATGCCGGTTTCCTCACGATATTTTCCTTCACCGTTTTGAGATCTTTTCGAGTTGCTGCATTGCTGGATAAATTTAAATATATTTGATGTGTGTGGTGTGTTTGTTGTGTTTTTCAGTTAATGAAGAACTGTTGAGAATTATTGATATTGTTTGTGCTCAAAAGAAAAATTCAATTCTGTAAACATCTCAGCGTGAAAACTTAGGTGAAGTGAGCTGTCGATAGTGTCAATCCCTAGCATCGGGTGGAAGGTATAGACGCCAGCACATCAAGCTACTATAATCTGTAAAATTTCTTTAATAGATTTTCAACTTTATCGCTGAAGCATTAGGTTAAAGTTGATTGGGAAAATTTGACAGTTTCGGGTAGCTTGATGTGCTGGCGTCTGTACTACTTATTCCCAGAAGTCTTAAAGACACCCACGATAACAAAGTCTAACTAAAAATGCTTTATTAAATCTGTAGCTATCATTTCCAAGTAAGAATCTTCGTCGTATCATAATTAGAGTTTTATTTAATTTCTAGTTAAAAAGTTACTAATTTCCTTTGAAAGAAACCGTGGCAGTTGCTTTAAACTGAACTAGGAGTAAATAATGGGAAACGGAGTAAATAACATTAATAACATCAATTACATAAAGTTTTTCGTTCCGGGACAGCCGGGACATTAAATTGTTCGTAGTCAGAGAAAAACTTGACTTAGATTTAAATGTCTCTTGAGTATTTAGTCTGGGACTCTGGAACTTGTTACAGGGAACTGAAAAGTTTCTGTAATATGCTACACAAAAATATCGAAGATAATACAAGTTTGGTTTACCTTGTGCTTTTAAATTTATTGTTTCGTCTACAAGTTTTCATTGTTCAGGGAAATGGAGGCTGTTTAATACTACTTTAAATACGATTGAAGTGAAGTTTGGGCAGAGAAGTGATATCGTTATTTAGTTATCTGTCTTGCAATCATTATGATTACATATTAAGCTCTGGCCACACTGACGCGAATCCCGCGTGGGACGTGAGCCTCGATTGCTCGCTTCGATTGTTTAAATAATTAGTAGCACGCGTGACTATTCCACTTTGAACTCATCCTATTTCGTCACGAATCCTGCGTGGGATTCGCTTCAGTTTGGTTGTAGCTTAATTTTTAAGAACTTGTAACCTATTCAATGAACTTAATCTATCGCAGTCCACTGCTGGAAATAGACCACTCCCTTGCTGCGCCATAACACCCTTTCCTCTGCCTTCCGCATCCAGTCTGTCCCAGCCACCTTTTTGAGGTCTTCGGTCCATCTAGGTGTGGGGCGTCTCACACTACGCTTCTCTCCAATCCAGAATTCGTCTACTCCACCGATCTTATTAATGGATACCTACTTCAGGTTACTAGTAAGGCAATAGTTTCCACAGTGAGATTAACTCCAACTATTTCGTTTAATTTTACCAATGTAACGAGTCAATTATGAAACGTATAATAAAAACAGTACAATTTGCGTCAATTTACGTATGTTTTTGTTGACATAATTACGGTTACGAGTGCTGCTGCATAACGGCACCGCATTACACGCCAGAACTTACAAACATACCAGCGGGCTCTGGTTTTACGCCCACTTGATACATTAAAACCTGCGTACACGTTGAGAAATGCAATCGAATTAAAAGTATCGAAAATGTACTTCATAGTTGTGGTTCTAGCTACAGCAGTGATTGGGAATCGTAGCAAAAAGTTAAATAATTTGTTTCTTGAACGTCAAAATTTACAAGAACATAGAATTGATTCTAGTCGCCCCTTCCAAACGGTATTTACGTATGTAGAAAATGGATGAATGTTAACTAACTCTACCGTTACTCTTTAAAAAAATGTTTTACTGGTATTTTGTATAGAGTACATTCATTATCCATACTTATATTATTTTTAGAATATAAATGCGAAAGTGTGTCTGTCTGTCTGTTACTTCTTCACACTTAAATCGCAGAACCGATTTAGATGAGATTTGGTATAGTTTGAGTCCCGGGAAAGGACATAAGATATTTTTATCCCGATATTCCCACAGGATCGAAACTTATGCGGGTGAAACCGCGGGGCGCTGCTAGTATAATTATATGTGAAGACGACGCATCTAGAATAAAATTACTATACCACAATTAGGTAAAAAGAATTTGTACTGTGTACTAATTGGTGGTACTTTTAGTAACTTAAGTACTAGTATGGGACTAAAAGTATCGATAAAAAACATATCGATACAGTCGACCGATACCACTCAGGTATTATCGACCTTGTAGGTAATTGCTGTAACACTTTTCCAAAAAAAAACTTCATTAAGGTTGAAACTATTTAACTGTCACATAATATGTAGTAGAATTATATACCTTTGGGGTTTTATGACGTGCAATTGACATTAAACCTAAGGGTGAAGTAATTACGAGGCAGACTATAGCTATAGTTACACACACACACGTATGTAACAACATTTTATTTGTTTTTGTATGAGCTGTTTTATATTATCAACTAGCTTCTGCCCGCGACTTCGTCCGCGTGTTGTTTCACCCTCCCCCCATTCACAATCTTAGGGTTGGAATTTCGAAAAACCCTTTCTTAGTGGATACCTACTCTTCATAAAGAACACACCCTCCGAATTTCATGTCTCTAGGACCAGCGGTTGGGGCTGTGCGTTGATAATATTAGGTCCTTACATATGAAATTGGCGTTTTTCGTACTGGCCACATTAATCACGAATTTCTCCTCTTTGGTAAGGAATTCCAAATTCAAATTTGTACAGCTATTTACTCATGTATTTGTGCTTCGATGACCGTCATTCATTTGTTTTTTTTCTTCTGTTTTTTCTGTTTGCGTCACTCATTTTACAAAATGGAAAATTTAAAATATCGCATTATTTACGAGTACGAGTTCCGCCGTGGCACTAGTGCTGCGGAAACGACTCGAAGGGTGAATGATGTGTATGGCGGTCATGTTGCAAAAGAAAACACAGTTCGTTTTTGGTTCCAACGTTTTCGTTCTGGAAATTTCGACCTGCAGAACAAGCCCCGTGGACGGCCTGAGACCCAAGTTGATAATGGAGAATTGAAGGCTATTGTGGAAGCGGACCCATCGCAAACCACGTCCGAGTTAGCTGCAGGCTTCGATGTTAGTGATAAAACTGTTTTAATTCACTTGAAGCAAATTGGGAAGATTAAAAAGCTTGAAAGGTGGGTACCTCACGAATTGACTGAAGCAAACCGGCAAACGCGCGTCGACTGCTGCGTTACATTACTGAACCGGCACAACAATGAAGGTATTTTAAACCGAATCATTACCTGTGATGAAAAATGGATTCTTTACGATAATCGGAAGCGCTCAGCGCAATGGTTGGATCCTGGCCAGCCAGCCAAATCCTGCCCCAAGCGAAAATTAACCCCAAAAAAGTTACTTGTAAGCGTTTGGTGGACTAGTGCCGGTATTGTTCATTACAGTTTTCTCAAATCTGGCCAGACTATTACAGCTGATGTCTATTGTCAGCAATTACAAACCATGATGGAAAAGCTAGCGGCTAAACAACCAAGGCTGGTCAATCGCTCCACGCCACTGCTGCTTCACGACAACGCCAGACCACACACTGCGCAACAGACGGCTACCAAATTAGAAGAGCTTGAATTGGAATGTCTTAGACATCCTCCGTACTCCCCGGACCTTGCTCCAACAGATTACCATTTTTTTCGCAATTTGGATAACTTTTTGCAAGGAAAAAAATTCAACTCCGATGGGGCAGTCCAAATCGCCTTCAAAGATTTTATTGATTCCCGTCCGACTGGTTTTTTTAGTAAAGGGATCAATGAACTACCTATAAGATGGCAAAAGTGCATTGAAAACAATGGTTCATACTTTGATTAATTAAATATATTATATTAAAAAATATTCGACTTTTAGTTCCTTCCATACAAAACGCCAATTTCATATGTAAGGACCTAATATATCAGTCAGTTAGGACTTTTAATTTTATTTAAATAGATAGATTTTAATTTATTCTGTTAATTCATTACAACCGGCAAATGCACATTCCTGTGTTTATTATTCAATTCAGCGTATGGCACTCGTGGGCTGCAGATGAAAATCAGCGTCAGGTGGTGACCTTGTATTGTCATCCGACATCATGTTGAGCTGAGGCACTTTTGACTTTAAAAGCATTTTTTTCTGTCATTTATAATTTGAAGGTGTTTTTTTAGGGTTCCGTAGCCAAATGGCAAAAAACGGAACCCTTATGGATTCGTCATGTCTGTCTGTCTGTCTGTCTGTCCGTCCGTCCGTATGTCACAGCCACTTTTTTCCGAAACTATAAGAACTATACTGTTGAAACTTGGTAAGTAGATGTATTCTGTGAACCGCAGTAAGATTTTCACACAAAAATAGAAAAAAAACAATAAATTTTGGGGTTCCCCATACTTACAACTGAAACTCCAAAATTTTTTTTCATCAAACCTGTACGTGTGAGGTATCTATGGATAGGTCTTCAAAAATAATATTGAGGTTTCTAATATCATTTTTTTCTGAACTGAATAGTTTGCGCGAGAGACACTTCCAAAGTGGTAAAGTGTGTCCCCCCCCCCTCTAACTTCTAAAATAAGAGAATGATAAAATTAAAAAAATATATATAATGTACAGTGGCGTTCATAAGTCGATTACCGATCTCACAAAGCAATAGATTGACGCTTCGGTTTGACTTACGACCTTATTCTATAAGTTGTTTCTATACTATAGACACGCACACACACTCACTTTATCTGGAACTGATACTAGTTCATAATTTCAACTGTCTTACTATGTGTTATCCTAGCGTAATGGTTAACGCGCTGACTTGTGCAATTTTATCTCGAGCGGAGGGTTCGAATCTCACATTTTGGTTTTTATTAGATACTATAAATAATAATTAGGTAATAACTATAATATAATTTGTTACTTTTTAATAATTACTATTTATTTATTTTGTTATTTTTTCTAGTAGTAGTTCGATAATTACATAGATGTGATAAATTTTTATAATTACTAGTAGTAGGTAGTTTGATAAATAATCATTATTTTTTTGTCTCGTTCGTCTTGTTCACACAAATAATGAAGTTAGTAGGTAACCACAGAAAACCAACTAATTTATTTCGATTTCTGTGAGGTAGGCAGATTAATGCTCTTCGTTACGAGCGACTAATCACCTAGAATGTTGTTGGTTCGTGGATATTGTTGGTTAGTTTAGTGACAAGGTGTTTCTATTAGCGGTGTTTAAGTAGTTATTATATTCAAAATGCAGTCTAATATAAATATTGAAGCGAGGGCAGATATAATTATTGCGCTGCATAAAATTGGATATAACAAAACCCAAATAGCGAATGAAACCGGACTAAGTGTGAGTGTATCATTTAAATATTTCCTAGTTTACTAAACATAAATCTACTTAAATCTAAAGCATTGTTAATCGTTTTACTCAGAAGATGCCTTATTAAATATAGTTTTAAATTCATTATGAGGTTTAAATAAAAGAAAAAAAAAATGTAAATCATTTTAAAGATAATTTATTTAGATTATCAATTCACAGGGCGAGCACTGTGCGTGAGTGGTTTACCAGACACCCGGAGATAGCAGTCGTTCCATGGCCAGCGCGATCTCCTGACCTCAACCCCATAGAAAATCTATGGGGTTTGATGGTGCAAAAGTGGGAAGCCCGGAATGAGAGATGTCTTGAGCAGTTGAAGTCGCATTGTATGGAGAAATGGGAAAATAGAAGGGGAACAGAAATATGTTCTAATCTAGTAGGCTCCATGCGTCAACGTCTACTTGACTGTATCGAGAATAACGACGGTTATACAAAATATTAGGTAACCGTAATAAACAACAGATTCGTTGTTGCACGAATTTTTCGTTATGTATTTTTTAAGCACGTATTCAACATGGTGTTCGTCTCTTTTCTTTTAGATAGACCGAAAATGTTTACATTACTTTAGTAGGTAATATTATTATACTCATCCTCTATATTATGCCTTAATTTGAGGTTTAGTTTCAATCTTCTTTTCGTAAAGAAAATGAATACTTAAGCTATAACCTCAATAACTTATTTATGTTTAATAAAGCCAAATAAAATGTGAAATACTTAATGTGAAATACTTAATGAACTGCCCATAGTTAACCTTAAAATATCTCATTTTGTAAGTAGGTAGTAGAATCTAATTTAATATTCTTATTTATAGCTTACTTCGATCATGGACGAAGCTTAATGTTTACGGTGAAATAAATCCATTTAAATTTAAAACACTTCATATGTCAAAATAATACAAATTGCTTATAAGTTTCTTAAGATTGATTTCACATCTAGTTACAATTAATAAATGTAGCGGTTTGTTAACTTTATGAAATAAATCGAATAAATATTTTTTTTTAATTTTTGTTATGACTTAACACGCATTTTTTTTCTAAACCCTTTATTACAATAACAACATTAGTAAAAAAGGCAGCAATTTTGTGAATATTATCAATATTGCAAACAAAAATAAATATTGCCAAAAAACCACACTGCGCTTCGTGAGATGCGAACCTAAGCCAGTTGCATCAAAGTCCAACGCTCAACGATTACTGCTACGAACTCATATTATAATGGTTTGAATTTTAGCACCGCTATGCGTTTGACCGTGTCTAACAAAAGGGACAGAAATATATTTTTTTTCGTTTCTTGTGATGCGACGAGTACACGATGATATGAGTGTGTAAAGTAAGTAGGTGGTGTGTGTTACCGTGTTGTTTACACATACAGATATACGCTGTACCGCGTCGCGCGTGTCACAGCAATACGACTCGTAAGGTGTGAATGCAGTTTTGAACCCTTACTGTACATTACCATGTAAACTTCCACCGAAAATTGGTTTGAACGAGATCTAGTAAGTAGTTTTTTTTAATACGTCATAAATCGAAAACCGCAATTTACCTTTCACAAAGTTACAACGAACTACAAGAACTTTTATATTATGTTACTTGCTGCTACGGAACCCTTCATGGGCGAGTCCGACTCGCACTTGGCCGGTTTTTTTGTAATGCCAATAAACAAAATTTTCTTGTTTTTTCTTTCTGTCTTCTCTACGTGCATGTCATAAACATACCCAAATATTGTTTCATTACTATATCGCTTATTTGTTCAATTTATTTTATTGTATCTTCCGTTAAAGGGTACAGAAATCCCCAAATTCTCAAAGGATTCTTCTGGGTTATAAAAGGTGTACAGACATACACCCGCACTTTACCGATAACGGTGAAAGGTCCCATGATATGTAATGAAGGTCAAGAGAAAATTCACTTCTGGCTATAAACCAGTTTTTTTCACAATTCTTTATGATATAGGTACTTATACCAACATTGTACAACACGCCTATACAATGCGAGATCAGCTAAGACTGGAAATGTATAGCTTCATAATGTCGTCGTGTGTACAGTCACGTCTAAAAGTATGTATACAGTTGGCTTTATTCAAAGGCGATTTTCTCCTTTATTTTTGAATGAAATTTTATGTTATTACGAAAATAGTATTTTCGAACCCATAGGTTTATGTTAAGTGTCGTATTTCAACGATGCATTCGTTATTTCACGAAAAAATCGCAATGTATACATACTTTTAGACGTGACTGTACCATGCAACGATACAAAATCGCACAAAATAATTTAATTATAACAGATAAATCACATTTCTGCTTATTTGCGATTGAAAAGTTAATCAATGTTTGGTAACAGAATGTTGATCAAATAAATACAATTAGGTCAACAACTGTTGTATAATAATTAACAACAATGAAGTTTGATGAACTCAAAATTATTGTTACCCAACCCTTTGGTTTGAAGTTTCCCCTCTTTTTACTTGAATAAAATGATCAAAGGCTGTAAGAAATCACTTTGGGGCAATTAAGATAGGGACAATGAGTATTAGGGATGACCGCGACCCTCGACTATATTTTTTGTGCAAAAATATGATAATTGTAATGTTCCCGAAAAGATGTCGTTGACAACTTTTTATGGCGAGGACTTACTTACTTGGAAATGGTTTCTCGTTGTCATAATAATACGATAAGACCTTAAGACACCCTTATTTTTTTATTTTTGCTTATTGCCACGTCAGCTCCCGAGTCAGTCTGTTTTTTTAGATGAGCCTTTTCCTGTTTGTTCAATCTTCTGTAATTGTTTGAGTTTATTGAAATGTCAGTCACTGTAATTATTGTTAGTTAATGAGCTGTAAGCCGTTATACATGGGAAATATGCAATGATCACATCAACGATAGATGTAATTTTGGTTGTAAGTATTATTTAAAGCAAAAACTGAATCGTGCTGTTACGTCCAACTGTTACGCTTTTTTTCCGGAATGTAAAGTACCCCATAGCTATAATTTTCTAACCAATGTTAACCGGTTGTATGCCGTAATTACAGACACAATTAAAAAGCCATTGTGTCTCGTGTAGATCTACGTTCCGGCATACGAAAGGTTAAGAAAGCCTTTTTTTTATTTAATTTTTTTATTGCTGAATGGGCCTCGATCACAGATGAGGTCTATGATGGAACAAGCGTGCCCAGAAGATGCCTAAGGCACTGGAACTCCCACGCATCGACGAAACACAGCAGGCTGCTTGACGCCAGACTCTGGTGGGAGGGTGGTCGCAAACCAGGCGGGCGTTAGCCCTACTACTGCAAGGGAAGATTTGGCCAGTCAAATAAGGTGTTGGGTGTGAATGTCCAGGATGCGCCGAGCGCTCGATTCAGTTGAGTAACTGGCGGAACAAACTCGCTTTACGAGGAGGCTTCTTCATGCATCCCAAAATCCTATTTCTGATTTAAGACTTACAAACAGACTTACAACCATCTGTACCTACAGACACACAGGCTTACACTAGATTTCTCAGAAAACAAAGCAGAATATTCTATCGAACCACTCGCTATTTCAGTACAAAATATATATTATTCCGTAACCTACATATTGAAGTCACCGGCTTGCTTCCCATCACAGTAAGCACATACAGAGTTATAGGTACAACATAGTATAAATAAAGGCTAAAAGACAACGGGCAGACAAAAGTTTACACACCTAATAAAATATGTGCTTTGAATCGTAAATAGAAACGCTCTGGAAAATGTGTTTTGGGAATAAGTGAAAAACTAACACATAACTGTTTTACTGTACATTGGGCCGCAAAGAAAGCGGGTCGGTTATAAAAAATGCGATAACCTTTAAAATATTTGAGCAATCCTTTTAAAATAAAAACTACAATATAGTTTATTTCATTATAAATATGGGAAGATGTAAAGCCTTTTGTTTCTGTTTGGTGGTTGTATTAAAAACCATATAATAAAAAATAAAGACGATTTTTAAATTTTAACAACTTCGATTGGTTTCTGTTTATAAATATGGCATTCTTGTGCAGAAATTCATTATTCTGATCTAATTGAATTAAAAACATACCACTAACCCCTGAAGAGTGTAACAGAATTCTGACAATGCTTGAAGACGGGCGCAGTCAGCGTTATATAGCGAGAACTTTTGGTGTGTCGTTATCAACCGTTCAAAGATTACTCCAGCGATTTGAAGAGACTGGATCCATTATTCGCAGACCAGAAACAGGCCAAACAAGGTGCACGACAGCGCGGGAGGATCGATCTATTGTGTCATGTTGGAAAATGGATTTCAAACGGCTGTTGAAGTCAAAAATCACCTTCGACATTCTGGAGAGAGCAATTCGGGCACGTGTACAGTAAGGTGGCATTTTGCTGAAGCAAACTTGAAGCCTGAGCCTGAGCTTGAGACCTGCAAATGGTCCAAAACTTGAAAGGCAGCATCGAAATTCAAGGCTGAGTTACGCTAGAGAACACATGAATTCAACTCTGGATGAATGGTCAAGAGTAATGTTTTCAGAAGAGTCGAGGTTCATGCTATACACGCACGATGGGAAGCAGAGAGTCTACAGAATACCAGGAGAGCGCAATAACCAAGCTTGCATTGACGAGAAAGTGCTATACGGCGCGGAGGCACCATACACGTGTGGGCTAGAATTTCTTCCGAAAGCCGCACCGTATTGGTGCTTATTAGAAAATGGCACTTTAACTGCAGAAAGACACGCTTCGTGAATTGAAAGAAGCACTGATAGAGGAATGGGAGAAAATTCCTCAGCATCGGCTCAGAAATCAGGTGGAAAGCATGCCAAACCGTATAACAGCTGTATTAACATAATTATATAATACAAAATACTAAAATCTGTAAAAATTGCATATTTGATGCCGTAGAACATTTTTCGAAATCTAGTGAAAATGGTCATATTTACTTAACTTACTCTTATTCAAAATAAACTTCATAATCTTAAACTTTTATGACATTGATTTAGGCACTATAAAATTGTCTATAATACAGTCTTTATTTCATAAAGCTAGCTCCAATATTTTGGATGGTATTGAGGTTTTTGTTACCGACCGTTTTCTTTGCGGCCCAGTGTATTTGCTTTATTTGCGTGTAGTTTATTCTGTGGAATTTAAATAATGGTTGTTTTTAACCCCCGACGCAAAAACGACGGGGTGTTATAAGTTTGACGTGTCTGTGTGTGTGTGTGTGTGTGTGTGTGTCTGTCTGTGGCATCGTAGCTCCCGAACGGATGAACCGATTTTGATTTTGTTTTTTTTTTTTGTTTGAAAGGTGAATTAGTCGCGAGTATTCTTAGAGCTAAGAACACTCGCGACTAATTCACCTTTCCTATGTTTGAAGAAAATCGGTCCAAGATGGCCGCCGCCAGAAAATGGCGGATTACATATTTTTTCACAGATCCCTCAATATGGGTATCAAATGAAAGGGCTTGACAAGTAGAATACCAAACACTATGATAAATTTCAAAACCAAGATGGCCGCCACCACAAAATGGCGAATTATATATTTTTTTTCATAATTCCCTCAATATGGGTATCAAATGAAAGGGCTTGACTAGTAGAATACTATACACTATTACAAATTTCAAATCTAAGATGGCCGTCACCAGAAATGGTGAATTCACAGAGGAATACGTTAGTATGGAATGAACGCCAACGACCACGAGTACCTAACTAGCTTCGCTTCACTGTGGTAAAAAAATACGTACAGCTGCGCAGATTTCGGCTAATCACATGTGGATCGTATAGTATGTTTACTAGTAATATAATATTATAAAGTTTAAAAAGCAAGAAATAAAAATTAAATTAAAATTTTAAAAAACCCCCGACTCAAACAAAAACCTCTAAAAAGTAAAATAATAATATATATTAGCCCTTTAAGTTTAATATAAGTTGCAGGAAATATTTTGATCCAAGCGTCCTCATGTCGGGGGACGGCTAATGAAAACGCCAAACAGATGAGGCTTAAACCCAGCAATAATGAATGTAGCTATTGTAGAAACATAACTGCTGTTAACTTCCAATTTTCATTAGCCGTCCCCCGCCATGAGGACGCTTGGATCAAAATATTTCCTGCAACGTATATTAAACTTAAAGGGCTAATATATATTATTATTTTACTTTTTAGAGGTTTTTGTTCGAGTCGGGGGTTTTTTTAATTTTTATATTTATTACTATACTTTACTGTATTTCACAAACATTAAAATGTTTAAACAATAAGTACATAAAGCAACTAACTATTTACACTGGGTACTAAATTAAATTACTATAACTAACTAAATACCTATACAAAGAAATACCAAAAATCCTTTTGTTTTTTAGGTGTGAAAGATTTCGCTCGCATCGCTGTCATGTGGAAACGTGTCCAGAAGACTGGCAGCATTGCCATGTTTAATGGCAATGCTTATTCTTTGCCTAAAGAACGACCCAGACTTCAGGTCACGAAAAGTGTCGACCAGTCGGCATAAAATTGCCTTATAAAAGAGACGCGCACTCAGGCTTCATGATCCAAGCGTTTCGACCCTATACGGTAAAACACTGTTGTTACTGTTATAGCAGCGGCGTCAGCACAGCTAGTCGTGCTTTGAACATGTGATGGCTCAAAAGGTTTTCGACACAACAGTGGCCCCTGGCACTGGCAACTGGAGGAACACGGGTGGGTTTTAGTCAGTAAAAGTCTGACACGCCCTTCCGCTCCGCCCAAAGCAGGAGAAGTTACTAGTTATTAATTTCACACCGGAAAAAAAAATAAAGGGTGTCGCCACAGGTTACTGTACTTAGTTTTAGAACGATACAAAAGTATTTTTAATAAGAAATTAAATGGTTTAACTGAGCCTTAAAACATTCAAGGGAAAATAAGCCCACAAAACACAGAGGTTATATAATATGATTTATGTACTTGATAAGTTAAATAACCCAGTGTGTATTATGATAAACTGCAAAGAAAGTTTACAAAGTACGGTTCTCTGATCCTGGTAAAGTGGCATGCCGCATAACCAATACGACAAGAATGACAAAAACAGCTAAAACTCGTTCATACTTAGATACGTTGAGACGGCGATATTGAAAGGATTAAATGAATAATTCAGTGACAAAAGTCGCGAGCGTCTGCCTGGCTCGCCACGCTCAGCTTTCTGTCAAAGTATCGTTAAAATGCACATATTTTATTTTTTTGTTTCACAAAAATAAATAAATACGGTTTAGGTGGTATAAGAACGGGATTTCGTACATATTTGGTACTTTGATTAAACAGTTTAATATTCTTGTTTAGACTGAAACTGCCAAACACCGCGTTTTTAGAAGATAACCCGAAGGACTGTAAAAGCTCACAGGAAAACCTGATTGTAGTGGAAAGTTGACTGTTTTAGCAGCTTAGTTATTCTTCAGTAATAGGTACCTATAGTGTGATAGGCATAGTCAAATGAAGATACCCACCAAACTTATAAAATTAATTAATTATACCTTCCACAGTAGCAAAAGCAAGCGCTTTGACGTCATCATCATCATTTCAGCCGAAATACGACCACTTCT
This sequence comes from Amphipoea oculea, assembly GCA_945859645.1. NCBI lineage: Eukaryota > Metazoa > Arthropoda > Insecta > Lepidoptera > Noctuidae > Amphipoea > Amphipoea oculea. The sequence continues at coordinate 13,309,063 of OX243871.1, read as the reverse complement.
AGACATAGGCACCACCATTTTGACCGGTTCTGTGCCTCCCGCATCCAGATTCCTGCGGCCTTCCGTCCACCTTGTGAGTGGCATTCCAACGCTGTCTTTCGGTACGCGGTCGCCACTCCAGAACTACACACACATACCATATACTAAGTTCAAAAGAAGTCAATACCCAGATGAACTTTAAAGCGACTCCATCTCTAATTTAATAAGACCGCCAAATACATTCAAGTGCCACCATTTTAGGTTCAGCAATAACTCAGGCTAACCAACATTAGGTACAACTTGGTGAATTAATCGAGTTCAATCGATCTAATCTCACAATCCGTTCGCATTACTCAACCTCTAAGAGCGCAATTCAATTTAGCGAAAGTTTCCGCGGCACAGTATTAATTAGTACTTCTCATATGCAGTGCTTGATATTAATCCAGTTGTTATCCGCTGAGTTATGCGGCTGATAGTGTCAAGACTGTCCGATATAAGCCATGGACTATGATACCCAAGGACTTTAGCTAACTCGACCCTTTAAGGGATTAACATAAACTTGTTCCAATATTGTCTTTATTTATCTTTATTCCCAACTAGCTGCGCCCCGCGGTTTTACCCGCGTAACAGTCGATCCCGTGGGAATATCGGGACAAAAAGTAGGCTATATGTTAATCCAGGGTGTCAGCTACCTCGATGCAAAATTTTATCAAAATTGGGCCAGCTGTTTGAGCGTGAAGAAGTGACAAACATATAAACACACACACAGTCACAAACTCTCGCCTTTATAATATTAGTGTGATTAGTGTGATATCGATGGGGTTTCCTGCTGTATGTGCTGTTGTTTAAATGGTCCCTGCTGTGTTGTCATTAGTACAATTCGAGTTTTAATGAGTTTCCCCAACGAGCACTACAGCAAATAAATTTAGCGAAACAGCTAGTAATGAATATTAGGTACAACTATCTGTGCTCGCGACTTCATTCATGTTCATGTCGGAAAACAAATTGGATTTCATGGGCTTTTTTGTTTCGTGGAATCCTAATTCTTTTTCTTAAATAAAAGTAGCCTAAGCTAATCGCTCCGTCCCAGCGCGGGCCTCTGGCGGCCCATTACCTACAATAGAAAATCAATTTCGTCTCATTAGCGGAGATTAAGCGATTAATCCTCTATAACATCAGCTAACTGCCAGTGAAAGTCCCGTCAAAATCAGTCCAGCCGTTTCGGAGATTAGCCGGAACAAACAGACAGTTTTTTTTAATAATTGTTTTTTTGTTATTAGTACCGTATATGCATACTTTCATATGTATTTAGTAAAAAGCTCTTATTTTGAAATTTTTGAATTACACCTTAGTTTTATTTATTTGTACATACCTCGATTTTATTCTACGAATAAAAATTATTTAGTGATTGAAAAAAGATAATTTTATCCGAGGAATTATTTTAAATTTTTGAGAGTTCTTCAAATCAAAATCAGTCAGACGTCAAATTTGAAAAATCAGCCCTTAGTCTAGCAACTATCTTTGATTTATTTCACAATAAGTTATCTCTTCTAAGACCGTCTGGAAACTTTTAGTTCATTATCCATATTGACTACTAAATCCTTACTGTGTGAATGAGAGTTTGTTTTTCTTCACGCCCAAATTAATGCCTCGATCCTTGTCATTAGTTAGGTAGGTACAATATGTTTATCTCACAAACCGACTCGCGCTTTACTTGTGGTTACCAAATGTACAAACACGCTGTGAATGTGTTGTGTGAGCCCAGGAGCTCTCTGTACCGTCCGAGACAATAATGAAGTAGGAAGTGTGTGCGTGTGTGTGTTATGTGCTGACGCTACACGTCTTCAGGCACAGCGTGTTTGTACACATGGTTACCACAAGTAAAGCGCCCGTTGCTTCGTGAGATAAAAATACTATACATGGGTATTTTGTGACATAAAGTGTGGCGTAAGCTATTTTTATCCTATCCAAATCAAACAAGTGGTTTCCTAATTCCACCCGAATGACTTAAAACAAGTGAACGAATTAAAACAATTGTCAGATAATTTCTGACGATGGCATATTTATCATATTTTATCAAGTTCAGTAAAGCCATCCATTAAAACATTGCCCTATAAAGTACAGCAGCCATAAAATCCAAAACTCTCTAGATAATTGCCGGCTGTCGTAGTCGAACAAGCGTCGTCACGGGCGTGACATTTGGCGGAATGACGTAGCAGATGTCGCGTGACGATCCCTGTCGAGCCTGCATTACGTCATCACGTGTCGTAAGATTCCGCTAAGAACGTGACTACACGATTCTTATGGTGTCATCCAGTTATCTTCCTGCTGACGACGTCATTATTCCGAAACTGAAGCAAGCTTCTTATAACAATCTTACTAGGTAAATAAAAATGTATTTGCCTAAAGCAATTGTGTTTTATTTTTATAGTAGGATAACTGTTTTCTTTCGAAGTAAATGTTATTACTGGCATGAAAAGCGCGGATTCATGAGATTTTCTTCGACAAAAGACTTGATAAGATAAAAGTAGCGTTCTCACTCTCAGTTGAACTCATTGCCGCTTTTATTGCATTGTTGCTAAACGTACGATACAGAGCGAAACTGATACGTAAAATGGAAACATAAAGCATAATTACACACCGAATCACTTGTCATTGTATAAGACGAAATTAACGTCAAATCGTAACGAGTCGTAAATTACAGACTTAATTACGATTGTTTTAACGACTAGACGCGACGGCGAGGCATCCAAGAGACTGTTAGGCGACATGACGTCATTGTTATCACATATGATGTATTATGGGTAGACGGTGACTGTGGGTGTGTGAGCTCGCGATAAGCTATCGCCGGAGCTAATGATTCGTTGCAAACGAACTGGTGTCTGTCACCCGGCCATACATTCTCGCGTTCACACAATTCGAATCAGCCGCAGTTGCGATAATAGCTCTAACGATCGCTGATATATCAACGAATGTGACACTTCTTTCAAAAAGTCTAAGAACCTTATTGAGTTTAAATATGCCTTCTATGAATCTGAGTGATAGCACCTTTGTTACTCTTTTTTTAAGGAGCAAAAATAATCAGCTTTATAGTTCTTTTCTAGACATAGGTACATTAAATGCTTATCCAAGAAGAAATACAACTACAACTATATACTTAAATACTAAAATAGATACTTAATGTCAAGAACGGTACATTAGTACATAATACCATCTCATAGGTACAATGTTCATGTCGGGTATTGTACACAGTAACGTCTGAGAGGCAGATACAACAAGCGAATATTATAATCTGTTCTAGGAAGAGCTGAATAGGCACTCATTAAAATTATATGGTATTTGTTACAGCAATCCTACTTGTCCTTTGTTGTGAAACGTTTCACTATTGTATCAATGTCTTTTTCGTAATCTACGATGGCAATTACAGCGGTCTGTATTTTTTAATTTAACTCAAATTACACCGGCGGGCAGTGACATCGGCGTGCAAGCTGTAACCATGAATTCAGCACATGATTCTAGAAATGTCGTTAGTTACTTATTAAAAAAAATCTGCTGTTCCATAGAAAACTGCAATACCTCATCATCTGCCTAGCTTTTCTCAACTATGTTGGGGTCGGCTTCCAGTCTAACCGGATGCAGCTGAATACCAGTATTTTACATGGAGCGACTGCCTATCTGACCTCCATAACCCAGTTACTGCGTAATACGATATCCCTTGGTAAGACTGGTTGTCAGACTTTCGGGCTTCTGACTACCCGTAACGACTGTCAAAGAATGGCAGCCGAACCAACGGCTTAACGTGCTTTCCAAGACACGGAGGGGTCTCGGTATGTAAAGATAGATGGTCACCCATCCACAGACCAACCGCGGCATAGCTTAACCTGATCGATCGACCTGTGCGGCTGTTATTATTTAGCCACGGGCCTTTGTGAAAGTACAATACCTACGCGATCAAAATGTATGGAGCAGCAATTTTTTTCAACAACCTGAAAAATGTTTCAGAATCATGTAGGTACAGAATCCATAGTACCTAAAAGGTTGCGCGTCGGTGTCCGCTGCCACTCTGTATCATTATATTTTCAGCTTCACATGCTGGCTTATACTCGCATAAAATTTTCATATTTTCAAGAGAGGGTGCACAAACCTTAAGTTCATTCTAACATCTTAATACCAATCTTTAGTTGTCTTAAGTGTAATAAACAATATTTACCAAAAAAAAAAAAGACGGGTTGCACTCCGAGAGTACCGGCAGAAGTGAAAACTTGAATATTAACGTTGAAATAAATCAATTATTAATTTAATTAATATTACTCATTTTTTTTCAATATTTCTGCGTCACTTTTTTCATTAATAGATGCACTTGGTTCAATTTCCATATTTTAAACACTTTCGGTCTTATTCATAAAAAAAGCCTATTGAAGGTTTAAACCATTCATTAGTTAAAATGCTCAATAGGCCTTTAAAACATTCGATAAAATTTTGTATTCATAAACGCTTCATAAACGTTCTATAACTAGAATGTCCTACAACTTCTAAATGTTGCCATTATAATGAAGTCATCCAACAAATTGGCCAACACATTAAATCGGCATACGAGAATATCTGTCTACGAACCGAATATTTGTGTCCATAGACATTATTACGTATGAAAAACTAATTTATTGTCTACAGTTTCAACAGTTTTGACGCGACAACGTCATGGTCGTCATGGAAACAATATGAATATTATGTCAATGAATGAATTTGATATTGTATGTGTCAAACTAAAAAACTTTTGAATATTTTTTTTGTATTTAAAATAAATGAAATTAAGACCGGAGACTAGCTGCAATAAAGGGCAAAGAATTGAATATTGGTTGGAGGAGGATAAGGTATGTACCTACTGTTACAGCTAAAATGTGTTCAAAGTAAGTTATTTTTTGTAAACATTCTCAATTTCTTATACTTATGCTTGCTTTTGCTTCTAATCCTTAGATTTTTTGGAAGAATTGGTCAGGGAGAGGTCTCCATAATAGAAAATAAAAACACTGACACAAGCACTAACGCTAAACAGGGGCAGCCTGGCATGATTTACGAATTAGGTGCCTATCCAATTTACAATTTTACGAAGAACTTCGTTTGCCTGTACAAAACTCATTGTAACAAAAAAAAACCCGCCATAAGAATAATAATGACTGTTATTTTGATGCCGCTACTGATTAATTAAATCAGTATAAATAAGATAATGAAGAGAAAGAATTTATAACATTAGTTTTGTATTTCAGGTCAATATGACTAGTAAGGATGGTGCTTCACTACGAATAGCAGAAAATGAAACGGCCTACAGAAGAGATGGCACAGATGGCAAATGAAAAGCAAACATTTTAAAAATGTTGTTCTGCTTGCACAAGTTTTAGAAGCCAAATTAGAGTTTAGAGTATTGTTCAGCCGTGAACAGGCAAGAGTTACATACGCCAGCGTCAGCATCAAGAGCGACATACATTCGTTCCACATAAATTAGTAATTAGTAAATGAATAAATTAGTCATCAAGCTGGAGTAGAGTTTGATTCATCTTCCATAATTCCTCTCACTATGGCCAAGACACCTTTAGCCATCACCAGTTCTATGAGTCTGTGGGACCGGCAATGACAAAACTATTTCCTGTGTACACATTGCACGACGTACACAAACCCCTATTTCTACCCAAATTCCGTCTGTTCCCGTAGGTCTCCCGTAGGCTTGTATGATAGGTTAGGGTGTTAGGATAACTAGGGTGTTAAGTAGTTGCTGTAGGTTTATAATCAGTAGGGTGAGGTAACCATAGATACCAGGCTCAATTGTTACAAACTTAGCCACACTGTATGCATTTGGAATAACAGCCGTACTAAGCTGTAAGTCCCGGTGCGTACCTACAAGTATTATAAAAATAAACTGATATTTGTATACAAGCTTTTTATTAATGAACTACTCCCTAAATTTCTTCTCTTTTACTTTAGATCTTGTTGGCTCAAAATATTGCCACTTCCACGTTGTCGTCGGTGGCAGCGCAGAGGTCACTTTGACTGCATGTTTTGGGTAGGACAAATAAGGCAGGATAGGACGTAGAGCATGTTTTGCAACATAGCTTCACAGCCACACCCTACTGGAGCATCGCCCTGCAGGGTGTAAACTTCCGTGGTCGACACGGAAGCATTGTTTTCACACAAAAGCAGCAATGTCCCACAGTATTTCTTGTTGCTATAATGTGCTACGTTATATTTTTCGTCGCTTCTATTTTGTATTGTAGGTAGGTATATAATAAACTAAATTGGTTAAACAGAAGTTCAAAATAAATTAAATACAACTGCGGCTCCTCGAAGTACTATTGTTTACGAAACTGACTTTTCAAACATTTGTACGTCAAATGTCATTTTCTTCGGCCATCTTTGTCGTGTCTCACTTGGTTCACTTCGGTTGTCGCCGCCGTAGAAAGAGATGGGGGGGAGGGGGGGGAAATCTCTCCTGACGGTCACGTGTCCTGACGCGATGCCCTGACGCGAGTTTAACATTTTTTACCCATTACAAAAAGTGTTCAACGCCGCTAAAGAAGTTTTCACTTCAAAAAAAATCAGAACTGATGAAAAACTTTCAAACAAGTGAATAAGAAAGATAAACTCTGGAGCTTATTCGATTTTAGGCGATGAGTTAGCAACCTGTCAAAGTTAACTGATGCGGTATTTTAATGAGCATCTAGACATTTTGTATCTTGGTCATTACGAAGAGCCAAAACAGAATACCTAACTAGGTATTTATCTATTTGAACCTCTTTCTAGCTGGTACATCTATAAACTTTCTTGGTGTTGCCACTGAGTCGCTCTTAGGGCCACCATTCTTGTTCCACAACCTAAAATTGCCGCCCATTATGTCACCCTATGTAAAATCTCTACATTAATATGTTGTAGGTACATAATAAGGAGTAGGTATAGTATCTATCTATCTGATCCCACCATCGCCCTTTTACTATCAGACGTATTGCAGGGTACCACCCGCACTTGGTTGATATCCCGACCAGTTGTACTCAGCGCTTCTCCTCCACATTTATTATGAGCAAAGCCAAAGTGTGGAACTCTATGCCAGCGTCTGTGTTCCCTTCCAAATTTAACCCATCTGCCTTCAACGGTCGTTCCATCATAGACCTCATCCATCGCTTTCCATCATGCGTTATCGAGGACAAGCATAGAAAAAAAAAATGTTCTAAAGTCCCGTAAAGTTACTAAGCAGATAATTTCTCTATTTCTAAACCAAACAAACTGTGTTTCGTTTTTTAGTTTTTTTCTACGAGTACGAATACCTAAGTCTACACTCAAAATTTCTTGATTTAAGCAGATTTACCTACTTCACTTCAGTTCACTTCACTTCTCCTTAATCACTCGTTACCGTGGCTGACTTGGAACTCTGTAAATAGACTTCGAATCCGAGTCGGTCGCAGCAAAGACAATCTGCACAGATAGGGGTTCACGAACGGCTCAGATCTCAACTGCGTTTGCGGCACAATGGCTCACCTTCCATCCTGCGCCGCATGCCCTGACACCTGTGCACTTGATGATCTTACGATTGCGTCAGTGAGCGGAGTTCGAGCAGCTGAATTTTGGGGCAACGATGCTTAAACTTTTTGCCGTTTATACGTTAAGAGGATACCCCTTAATAAAAGGTTACCTCAGTTGAGCACCCACAAACAATACACCATTCTAAACTATCATTACATAATGATAATATACTACCCACATTTGGCAAAGATTTCATAATCCGATACTTTTGGGAAGCGACGCAATATTAGCGTATCGGATATTTTCGAAGGCAAATAGCTCTATTTTCTTCTGTGACATCTTGTTAGTGGCTTAAATATTGTTATTATAAGGAAAATGTGGTAGGTTTTTTTACGTGGTTTGGAGTTAGGGATTTATTAGGATACAAGTATTTAGTACATTGCAGCGCTGAAAATCTACAACGAATTAAAAAAATTATGTCCACCCAAACCAGAGATCCTCCAATGATTTTCTTACACTCTCTCTACGACATTTTCAGGGGTGGAATTTGGAAAAAGTCTTTGTATAACGTTCACCCCTGAACTTGTACCTACATGCGGCGAGATAAGGAATATATTTTACTTTGCGGGTTGTCTGCCAGACGCGGTAATGTTTTTATGTAGATCAAGAAAAGTGTCATCATGAACCACTTATTTATATTTAACAGTCACCACCATATCATAGAGATTATTCTCCGCATTATGTTAAAAGGATAATCTTGTGTGATAAGTAACTAAGTCTACGGGATTCTCTCACAAGTGCGGCACCCCTGACCCTCATCGCAGGCGACAGTTGAGTTGTCAATTTGCGTTTAGCGTTTCCCGTTTACTTTGATTTATACGGGTAAGAGATTGAACATTTTGTTTGTAAGTATTCCCCTAGCGGTCCTGTGAAAAATGAGATGTACAGGAAATATATTCTATTGGGGGTTTAAGATAATATTACGTTTATGGTTGAACTATTTTTCAGGAGACGTGTGTGTGTGACTTTGCTTCAAGTTGAACGAACAAAGACTTGTTTCGTCAATGTTCTAAAAGATAGGATACCTTACCAAGTTCTTTGTCCAAATCAATAAATACAATAAAAAGTAAAAAAACCATTCGTTAGTATGTTGTATACAAGGTAAGTATTGCTATGGGTTCCGTTCCCGAGGATTTGTTTTGTTTCGAGTTTTCCAACGTGACCGTTATTTTTCCAACGAAAAATTTGCTGTTTCGGCATTCATGTCGATTCTATATTACGGTAAAACTTTTTTGTATTGAATAATAATATATGGCTCTGGTCTGGTTTTATTGTAAAGGTATTTTTTGCATGCATTTTTTTACTTGTGTGATATATTAAATGTAAAAGCATTCATATGTAAATGTTACTCCGGTAACACAATTTTTATTTATTTTCACTTATTTGACAAAGGTGTAAGTTCATCCCATACCATGTCCTTCGCTTTCCGCATCCAGTCTGTGCCAGCTACCTTTATGAGGTCGTCTGTCCATCTAGCGGGGGGTCGTCCCACACTACGCTTGCCGATCCACGGTCTCCACTCCAGGACAGACTGGATGCGGAAGGCGGAGGACAGGGTGTTGTGGCGCAGCATGGGAGAGGCCTGTGTCCAGCAGTGGATTGTGATAGGCTGAGGTGATTGATTTGATTATTCCATATTGAGTAAGTATGGCCTTCCCAGAAAACGGTCGTGACGTAAGCCATATATTTTTGTTGCCATATTACAGCTCAAACAGGCCACATTATTAAGCTTGGGTATTGCATTTTTTTATTTATTTATTACAAGCTGTGTGCACGATGGAATGTCCCATCGGCAAAAAATACGAACTTCCATCCACCTTTATCTCTTATTTACCCCTTAAGGTGAAGAGTTTTAAAAAAATCCTGCCTTACTTTCGTTATTAACGGAACTCTTCTGCAGAATAATTTGCTACTAGAGCGGTCTAGATTAAGGTTGTGTATTGTCCGTCAGTTAATTTAAGATTTTTATTTTAAGGGGGATGCGGTAAAGTCGAAAACTTTTTTGCAATTTTCAGGTTAGTCTTCGGTTGTATGTTGATTAAAATGATTTGCGACCGTTACAAATATGGCTTTACAGGATTATAATCATTAGAATCAGCAATTTAATATAATTACCTCAAATGTCATGATTTCATGAAATAGTCATTCAATAGGGTAATATGGACTGAGCGAGATGTATTGATGATTTCTAAGATAAGACCGCCCATTGTGTCACCCTTTGTAAAATTTCTACAATTATATCTGTAATTTATATGTTGTACAACATAATAAAGACCATTATATCTATCTATTTAATTCTATAAATACATATTTGTTACGGCCGCGAATAATAATTTGGATCCACAACAACTTGATACCGACCTGAAAAATGCAAAAACCGAATGAAAAATTGAGTTGTGCGGTCTACCCTAAATTTTACTTCTGTTCAGTTTGTGTTATATTTATGACCTACAAAAATACCAATGTAATAATTATGTCTATTTCTTTATCAAAACAAGTCAAAGAACTGTCACAGCGTGATTACGGCATCAATACCTAGAAACGTACTAAGTTAGTTTGACTGGCAACAAATGACTTAATTAACTCACTTTGTTTTAACTTAGCTTTAGAAGTTCATTGCGGTAGTCTTGCTTCTGCACGTAAAATGCTAGGAATTGACGTTGCCTTGGTGGGTTGAAAGGCTTCACATTTTGTGGGATTGAATTAATGTTTATGTAGGTATATGTACAGTGTGGCAGTGGTATCGACGCGTAAAGTGTTGCCATGGATTCAGTAAATGATTCTGAACTACCCTGTGTAGAAATTTGTCGTCGAATATTAAAAAAAGCAGTTCCATACATTTTGACCGCGTAGGTTTTGCAGTTTTCTATGAAATAGCAGATTTTGTTTTTGATAATCGACGAAAAATTTATTTTTCTTCGGCTTCGTCCGTCGAGAAAAAAATCCACTTTTTTTTATTTTTTTATTGCTGAATGGGCCCGCTCTTGACCTCGATCTCGCCTGATGGAAAGCGATGGATGAGGTCTATGATGGAACGAGCGTACCCAGAAGATGCCTAAGGCACTGGAACTCCCACGCATCGACGAAACACAGCAGGCTGCTTGACGCCGGACTCCGGTGGGAGGGTGGTCGCAAACCAGGCGGGCGTTAGCCCTACCACCGCAAGGGAAGAATTGGCCAGTCAAATAAGGTGTTGGGTGTGACTGTCCAGGATGCGACGAGCGCTCAGTTCAGTTGAGTAACTGGCGGAACAATCTGCGCTACACGAGGAGGCTTCTTCATGCATCCTATGCTATGCGTCGAGAAAAAAGTCTAGAATCTTTTGTTTATTTAATGACTAGCTGCGCCCCGCGGTTTCACCCGCATAAGACTCGATCCCGCGGGAATATCGGGATAAAAACTATCCTATGTCCTTTTCCGGGACTCAAACTATCTCTATACCAAATTTCATCTAAATCGGTTCAGTGGTTTAGGCGTGAAGAAGTAACAAACATATAAACACACACACACACTCACAAACTTTCGCCTTTATAATATTAGTGTGATATAAAATATTTTCACAAATAAGCTAAGTAATCGTTAACTCTTCCCTACGAAGAATTAAAGTGCAGCCGTAAAATTAACACAAACTATTGACAACAACCAATTTTCACCATAAAACAGTTCATAAATTAAATATTGATGGTATAATCTCTCTGAGCATAATTCCTAGCCTGCAGTCAACAACTCGTTAAATTTGGCTCAGATCGGGAAAATTAAGCGAAACTCACCCTCCATGTAAATTAAACCATCTGAGCGAGTGTTGCAACGGAAACCGAATGATTTATTCCTGAAAGCTCAGTAATACCTTTTTAATTCTTTCTGTTGGCGATCGAAATGAAGAAATAGGTTATATAATTGAAATGAAATGAAAACACCACTAGTATTCTGAGATTTAATTGAACCAACCGTGGTGGTTTCAAGTGGTTTTACTTGAGGCCTTGTTACGCCCCACATCTTGTGTTGAAATTAAACGGCTTTAAGTATCTCGATAATTTCCTTGTAAATGAAATCCTTATGTAAATCAATCAAGCTGCCAAGCTCTGTCTGATTGATTTAGATGGGAATTTCATTTTTAATTTGTTTTTCTTCGAATAACGTCACCTTCTTTTTTTATTGAGAAAAGATAATAGCTCAATAGACATTGTTTTTTATTTACGTGAAAACAAAAATGTCATAAGTTTCGGCCTTCGCGTGATGATGTTACAAAATACACGAATTAATTATACTCACAAAACCGAAATTGAACTAATTAAATCAGACAAGGGAAATCCCAATTTCCCCGAAACCAACGGACAAATGTTTTTTTAAATGTCCATGCAAATTAAATTGCTTTCGGAACACCAACCTGCCCCGTGTCTTCCGTTGAAACTCCGGTATCTATTTAGTTTAATAAAAGTCGTAGTTTATTTTTTAAAGGAAAATTATTCCAACTTTGATAAAGAATAAAGCCCAAAGCTTTTGTGTCGCTGGGGAGCGAAGGTTCAATCTAAATTTGACGGTGAAGTAGTTATTTGTTTTGCTATATTTCTAGCGAATGTAATTACGTCGTTCTTTGTTCACAGATCTAACCCAATTAAAGATCGGTATCGTGGATTTTTGTTGTGAAAACGTTATTTATTTTAACGTTTACTGAATAGGCAGTATTTTATTTAGGAGCGGTCCTGACCCTGTCTCGTTTAAACCTACAATTATATTTTATTTTGTATAAAACAAATTGTTTTTGTATTGATGTTACCAAAACAATTATTTTTTCTTCATAGAATGACTAGAGACGGTGGTATTGGTTTTTGAAAAATACGGGTTTAGATAGACAGGTTTCCTAATTGGTGTACCTAATCAAAATAATGTTTATTTCAGGTTATAAATCAATATAATGTTTGCAGAATACACCGTTCAGTGGTTCCAAGTTACTTTTGTGACACCCAGCGATATCGCAAAATATTTCATGTCCATTTTAAGTTTTGTAAGACTTTCGAGCGGTCAGGAATTTTCAATTTCAAACTCAACAGCCAGAGCTAAACAAAGTTATAATACAATCTAACGTAACGTCAGAATAAAAGCAACGTATTTCATGTGGGGTCACAGATTTTCTGGTAAAATATTTTGTTCTGGTAAAATATTTCTAGTGTAGATAGCTACACTAGAAATCCACACACAGACAAATAAAACTATTTTAATGAACCGCGAATGCAGTTACAAGAATAGTCCAAAAATAAAGCAGGGTAGCTCTATAGCTACCACGTTTTGTTTAGGTTAAATTCTTCGTAGATCTACGTAACTTAATTCTCTAAATTCAAAGGAGGTTAAACCATTGTATTTTTTTTCTAAACGTGAGTTAATGGCAACATAATATTGTCCAATTTAATAAGTGGAAATTTTTGGTCTCAAATTATTTTCACAACAAAAATAAATTATAACATTAAACTGAAAACTAAATTCCAAACAAAAAAATAAATAGCTAAGATTTCTCACAGGAATGAATCAAACAAAGTTTAAAGTAATATTGAAATGGATGTGAAAAGCGAAGTGCAAATTGATTCGAGCGATCTGTCGTCGAGTCGTGAAGATGAGGGTAGTGGCAGGACGATGAAGCGACTACCGTTCCTCCGATTGTTTGTTGTACTCTACTGATTTTAACAGCTTTATTATAATAAAGGAAGTGTTTATTATTGATCAGGCTAATGTAGGGTGTTTTGAAAGTGTGGTAGCTGGCGCCATCGCAGTTTGTTTGACAGTTCGATAGGCCTCAACAAGAAAACCAATTAAAAGTCAGATTGAAGTTATTATTATTCCAGTCAAACGACGTCCACTCCTGCGTAACACACTGACAATCACAATCTGAATCATTTTGAAGGATATTGCAAATCCATATAAAACTTTGGAGAAACATCGACGTAAATGTATTTTTCCCAAAAATGAGTTAAATATGACAAAGCACTTAGAAACCGTATTTACGTTAGGAGAAACAATACGTAAAAAAAGTAAACTAGTAGTTACGTCGATGTTTGTCCAAATGGGCGTTATGTTGAGGTAGACACTTTAATTTTTTCTAAAAACATGTGGAATAATGAGATAAGATTCATATTATACAAGACTACTGGGATGCATGCATCCTAGTAGTCTTGTATAATATGAATTTTCATGAAAAGCAATAAAATTAATTATTTTTACATAACTAAACATCAAGCCTGTATTCCCCAAAGGGTTAGGCAGAGTTGTACCTATAGTACCTACATCCACATTTTGCCACTTATGTTTAAGTCCCATGTAATAGGGGGCGAAACTGTTGAAGAGGATACCTAAACGATTTCAAGAATTTCAGTTGTATTGTTTTATCGTTCTGTTGCAGGTTAGGTTAGGTTTATCATGAGCCATCAACATTAAAAGGCAGTCAAAATCAATGCTAGCTGCCAGACATGTGATCGTTTGGCGAAAGCGACGTTTTGGGTTCCTAGGAGCTTGAATATCATTCCACCACACACCTGTTGCAGGTTTGTAACAACATAATTGAGACATTTAAACTATAAAAATAAGTAAAATTGAAGTTTCTGTTGGTAATGTCAAAATAACAACTGTTTACTAATTGCATAATGAAAGTATATACGGTAAGTACTTGTAACAAAAAAAAAAACATTTTTAAATTTTTTGTCTGTCTCTCTGTCTATGTATGGGGATGCTTTGAACCCTGAGGAAGGACATAGGCTTTTCATCAGCATACCACGCGGGCGTAGCCACGGGCGGGTGTTAGTATAGTATACAAAAGTAACACAATATAATCACAAGTAATTCTATTCACCAGTTTACTATCGGCTGTCGTCAGCGTTTATTATGAACTTCTGCGAGAGATAGCCTTTGTCTGCGTAGATCGGGCAATCCCTTTCAATGCTATAATCGATTCTTAAAGAATGATGAGCCCATTCATTTATAATGATCTCTATCGAAGTACAATTTATAAAGGAACATAATTCCTTCATCTTTGAATGCCGAAATAAGTAGCATTGTTAAATAATAAATAAAAACCTTATGACTATATAGGTAATGTAAGGTATATGCTTTTTGATTTTATAACATCATGTACCAGTATATTATACCTATGTGTAAAAATAAATGAATAACATTTAGTCACTAGCGGGGTAATGGCGTAACACAACAACAGAAGCAATGGCTTTCATTTTGACAGTTCAATAACATTCATTGCGTTATTTGCGTTGCTGAGCAGACAAATTTTTCAAACACATGATGCAATGGATTAGGAATGTCCTTCAAAATGATCCAAATTGGGATTGATAGTGTTATATGCAATTAGGGTACTGTTTGACATAAATAAAATTGGAAACAATCACATTTAAAGTAGATACTTAATTAAAGTCAGCGTATAAAACAGTACTTTTAATTAATCATCAAGTATATTCTTTAAGGTAGAAAGTACGGATAAGTTTTACGAGTATATCCTCAGCGTATACGAGTAGTATTTACCTACTTATGTATGGAAAAGGAAACAGCTTAAACCCGTTTTCGTAAACATTTTTATTAGAATTTCCAAATCGAGTTTATGCATTGGCTTTATCGATATAGAGTAGAATTCAATTTCACTGAATTCAGTATAAAATAAACTAGATTGTCAGGGGTCGTATTTATGTGTAGGACGGTATAAAAACACAATCTTAAAAGGCAGAGCAAACGCCCTAAGGATATAGGTAAGCTTCGGGAAAAGAGTATGAGCACTTGTATGGAGACCCGCGGAGCTTATTGAAAAAATATCGCAGCTTAGGTTTCAGAGTAACGAAAATAGCTCAATCTGGTCGCATTTTATGAAAGTTTTGTGGTTGCGCCACACAACAATGTTTGTTTTAAATTAATATTTTCTTGGCAATGTTGGTATATGAAGGCAGGTGCTTAGGTGCAAATTGCACCTAAACATAGTCATCGCTCTTGAAGATGTAGGTATCGATATGCACATTCAGTTTGCAGATTCAGGATCTGGTACAATTGCGCGAACCCAGTACTTGCTCGAAAATATATTTTTGCGAATGCATTTTTGCGCGAAAAGACATTTCCGAATCCACATATACACAAGATATATTATATCCACATACACACAAGATATGTTATTTTTATAAAAGCATTTTTTTTTCATAGACATAAGGAAGCATTGCACAAGAAACGAACCGCCTTTGAGAATACCCGCATATTTATTGAAGCCTTGATTTCAAGCAAGAGATTGCACTCCTGCACGCTAAATTTTCAAGAGCTCGCAAGGCCCTCAGTTCGCTGCGTTTTGCAGCTTATTTCGTTCCGCTTTGATATTCTTTATCGTTCGGACAAGAAATGCACGATATTTTGTATTGTAATAATGAAGGTATTATGTATATGGTTATTACTTATTAATTTAATGAAATGAAATTGAAATGCATTGTTTTTTTTTAATTTCTATTTCAAAATAAAATATTTAAAAAACAACTTTTTTCATTTTTATTGCTGAATGGCCCGCTCTTGACCTCGATCACGCCTGATGGAAAGCTATGGATGAGGTCTATGATGGAACGAGCCTACCCAGAAGATGCCTGTTCACTATTTCTTTAAAAAGGCGGACAGGTTAAATGTGCTAGACTATTCGTTGTACAACAATACAAAGACAGCAACCAGTTAGTACTACTAACTTAGTATTTCATATTCCAATATAAACATATCTGCGAGTAGATACGATACCTACAAGCCAAGTAAATGGCCAATTTTTCTTCAGAACCATAACCGTAACAACCAAACCAGAAAAACTAATAAAATGACTAACTAGTTCCAAAGTCATAATAGTATGTTACGTTAGGTAAGCAGATGCAGCGGCCGGTAGAGATACCGGGCGCCCGCAAACTTTTTCTTCCCGAGGAATAATCTCAGGAATTAACTGGCGTTGCTTAAGCGAAGAAATTTTAATACCGAAACTTTGTTTTCAGCTTATTAAAACGTTGCTTTTTTATCTCGTGAGCTTTTTAATCCAGACCCCATTTTAAGATAAGGTTACATCTTTGCTATTTCATAACGATTTTAATAGGTAACCGTTACTCGGTTCGGTATCAGCAATTAGTTTTATGTTATTTCTTTTTTATCTTCTAAGGGTTTTTCGGGCAGTGAAATAACTTCGTACAGAAGGCCAATTCTCGTAATTTAAAACGTTCAAAATTTAGCCGCAGTCTCTTCTGGCAACAAATAAATGTCAAAAACTTGTCAAAAATGTAGGGAAATTAGAGGTACTCGTACGACCCTCGTACGGTCTTGACGCAGAACGTCACTTTCGCAAAATGTCACCGTGAAAAATTTGGTCACTTTAGCATAATGTCACTTTCGCAAAACGTCATTTTCGCACAACGTCATTTTCTCAAAACGTCATTTTCTCAGAATGTCACTTTCGCAAAACGTCATTTTCGCAGAATGTCATTCAGCCATTTTTTTATCGGGAGAAACCTAATACTAACACAGTAGAATCGGGTAAGTAATTTATTAAAAGTATACAAAAAATCAAAATATTTTTTGTTTATTCATTTCAAGCACGTGCTTAAAATGATCTATCATGTAATTGGTTATTAAATTTATAATGCTAAAAAATTGGTGTTTAATGTAATGAGACTCCTTGTGTAATTTTTCGTGTCTAGAAAGAAAGTCGCTATTGGGATAAGCGAATCAAAGAAAATATACATAAAACATACTTACCGTGGATACAGAATACCGAATGATATAATATTTTGACAAAAAAAAAAAACAATAGACTTTTGAAGAAAGACCGCCAATTATTGACATTACCTGAATTAATGTGTAAAATATTTTTTTGCAACTATATAAAAATAAACAATACTTTAAGGACCTACGGGATCTAACTGTGGCACGTTGCCAGCAAAATCAACATACTCTACCTACAAAGAGTCCAAATGGTATCCTAAGACCCACAGTTACCTTGGTTTGCTAGGAACGACGAAATCCACGACTATCTACAAATGCCAACAGTAAACTATGAAATCGAGTGTTACAAGGAACAACACTCCTAACCTTGCATCCAAACCCACTAGTTACTGAACTGTTGAACCCGATAGCGGTGGTGAAAAGTCTGAATAGGAACCACATTCTATAAGTGGGAGGCACAGTGCTGGCTGCTCCTTACTTAATTACTTACCCGATTCTGTAGTGTTAGTATTAGGTCTCTCCTGAAAAAAATAGCTTGAATGACATTCTGCGAAAATGACGTTTTGCGAAAGTGACATTGTGAGAAAGTGACGTTCTGAGAAAATGACGTTTTGAGAAAATGACGTTTTGCGAAAATGACATTATGCGAAAGTGACCAAATTTTTCAGGATGACATTTTGCGAAAGTGACGTTCTGCGTCAAGACCACTCGTACTTTTGACAGTTTAAGACTGAGATCAGACTGTGAAAGTTCTTAGAATTACGAAAATTGCCCCTCTGGTATGTTTTAGAAATAAGAAAAAGGTTAACACTTAAGTTAACTGCATTATTAAATGTCTATGCTATCCCCCGTACTAATAAACGTATTATATCAGATGAATAGTAACACATCGATTTCTCTTTCAGTCGTCAGTAATTTGACTTTCGAAAGAAGACAAAGCATTGTGTAACTATACAGACGCTATACAACGTTTATTAGTAAGGGGGTTAACGGTGAGAATAGAGTCTGTTGGCAGTCACTGACATTTATAATATAGGTACATGAGCATATGTTACGGACGCCGTGCACTTCTAGTTTAAGATCGGTGGTCACACATTTGTCGTAGGCACGAGGACACGACCTAAGTCTAGGACCCTGGTTCAACTGAAACTTCTTAGCTGTTTAAATAGAATCACTTAACTGTAAATATAATGAAATACAATAATAATTTATTTACGAACTATTTATCAAATTCAGACAAAGATTCTCAGAAAGCTTGATGTAAAAATATACTATAATTATAATTGACATTAAATTGACGTAGTTACTCCCGGTGGGACAACGACCAAAAAAATATCTGCACGAGTATTTTTATTAAAGACCACCAGATATTTTCTTCGTAAATTTTAATGAGACATTCTCATGTAACAAAATGCTGAAGGCAAATTCTTTATAATGCCATTATAATTGAAGGACTTTATTAAGTTTTGATACGAGGTTATTATTACAAGGAAAAGAAAATTACGTTTTGTTTGGATACCAACTTTTTGGTGCATGTAGACTCCATTGAGGGCTTATTGTCACGATTTCTTATTAATTCGGCTTCTCAATATTTGCCTGTATGTGGAATTCGTGAACTTTTTAAAATTATTTGTTTGTATAAGGACCATTTATCCTACTCTTGCGTACCCTATTATTTCATTGTTATTATTGAATGCATACTAATAAGTTGTGTTTAACAGGGCCCAATTTTCTGTTCGTATTTGGGGGCTGAAAATGTGGAATAATGAGAAAAGGTGAGCCTCTGGCGTCGCGGCTCATAATGTTCCCTTTTTGTAGACCTAATTTATGACGTCGGGCACGTACCGTGTAAAAATAGGGGACATATACGAATATGCAGGTTTAATTTTATGGTCTTTTGTAAGAGAATGAATAAGAGGTAAGTCTTTAATTATGAACAAACCTCCACGGCTGTACCGCTTTATAAATTAACTCCACACAAAACAACACTTTTGAAAGGAAAACGAATAAACTTTTTTTTTGGGAAAAACGTTTCGCATCCAACGAACACAAGGCGGCATTGCGCTTAAATTTCTAGTTGTTCTGATTCCTATCGTTTGTAAAGAAACTCGTTTAATTGGATGCTCATACAAAACGTGGAATATAAATCAAATTCTGGAACAAAAATGCATGGAGCTAACAATGCTATCCCCGAAAAGAATTTGTGTTTCCGGTAAATCGAAACGATGTGAATAGCCATTGCGTTGACAATTGCTGACTAGCAAAAAATTGTATAGAACATTCCCGAACCAGGTTATTTGTTTTCGATCGCTGAATGTGTAGGTAGAAAACTTAGATAATGTAAGCATCCATGTTTTCGTGGAAATTGGTAACTTTATGTAACATGACTGTATTTTTCAGTCGTTGAATATAATGTGTTCTTTTTATATTTGGCTAAATATGGTCGTGATTAGAGTTGGGTTCAGGTGATGTTAAGGTCAAAAGTGCAAAGAGTGAGGTTCGAATTCACGACCTCTCTCTCTCGCTGGATTGACGCCTTGTCCGTAAGGCTTTAGCCGCTTCTTAAAGTATTACGTTTATGAAAGTTTAATATAATTTACGAGGTAGGTACCTAAGTATTACTTAACATCTTGTAACCATTTTCTGCCCAATTTTCCTCTCCATTTCGTAGAACCAGATTATAATGCTTAGTTAGATTGTTTTTATATAAATTATTATAGAACAAAAGCGTTTTATCTTGGTGTTTAGTTAATCCGCTTACTCAGATACTGTTGGAATTAATTTACTAGTACCTATAGCAATTAATTGGTTGGGATAGAACTGCTTTATTGCCTTTTCTTCGAGTATTGAATGCGTAATAAATAAATAGGTTACAATGCAGCGCCTCAAAGTGCTAGCAACAATTCTTCGCGCTCACAAATCCTCGCATAGCATTCCTATTGTGCGCGGGAATATTTTTCTGTAGGTGGTGAGTGTTTGGTGCCGGGTTTAATCGACTAAACTTGAATCCATTGTGGGCCGGTAGGTAACAATAGATTACTGCGCTTCTATGTCGGCCCCGCACACTTTGCAACCGTGCAGAATGTACACGGTATGAGATCAAGCACCGCCCACATAGAAATTGATACGAATAAACTTTGCAACGATTAGAATGCATCGAGATCTTTTTATTTGGCCGACTGTGTACGTTCATCAGAATTACAGACCATAGTTTTGGGTCTGTGGACGGTTATAAGAGTAGGAAGACCAAAGAAACGATGAAGGGATTTTGTGAAGGAGGATATGGCTTCTAGCTATCGGGCCAGGGGGTGACTACTGATATAATGGTTTAATACAGCTGTAGACAGATAGAAGGGAGCTGCGCAGACCCCAAATAAATTGGGCGGTTATTCCGTTTATCAACCCTAAAAAATCCACCCTAAGTTGAATTCGCGGAAACGCATGTCCGAGAATCCACCCTAACCCTATAAATTCCGTTTATCCAACTAGTCCTGAAGTGGATTCTCGGATATGCGTTTCCGCGAATTCAACTTAGGGTGGATTTTTTAGGGTTGATAAACGGAATAACCCAAATTGGGGAGCAGGAGGATAATGATGATAGTTCAGTCAGGGATATGTATTCTTAAGCATATTAACACACAACCGTGTTATATCCAGATACAGAAACACAGTTGTGATTTGAATATTCATACCAATTTAGTTGATAGTCAATTTGTTAAACAATCTGTTTCCCTCGCTGTAGGTGCAAGCAACGAAATGTTTTTATTAAGTAGTGGTTTGTGTTTAATTACTAGGTAGCGATGTACCTTTGTACATAAAGCCTACAGTAATAAGGACTCTTCCAGTTCTGAAAGTGCTTTTAGAGTTATATTTTGTCTATCATGTGTGTTGGATAATTAAGTCTGTTTGATATTTTGTATTTCGCTATTCGTATTTAATACTAGCTTCTGCCCGCGACTTCGTTCGCGTTAAATTTCGGCCCGACCTACAGTGTAGCATCGCATCGCCCGCCCGCGCTATTACTTCGTTTGGCTTAGCGTTCTTTCTGATTTTTTTTTCTGTTTGTTCGGCTCCTGAGGATCGTATAATGATGTTAAATAGCCTATGAACTTCCTCGAGAATTAGGCTATCATGAGATTTTTTTTTAATCCGACTGGTTGTTCCAGATTTTAGCGCCTTCAAACAAACTTTTCAGGTTTATCATAAGTATAATACAGGTTGAAATTTTATTCACCATTATCTTCTTAAGGGGTCATTGTTCTCATTATTTTGAATAACTTTTACTATGGCACCAAACATGAAATCGCGGAAAAAAAATCTGCTGTTAACTATATTTTGACGAGTTTTGCAAACATAAATGTAGGGAGCAGCTGATTTTTTTTTTCGATTTCAGGTTAAGAGGATAACGGTGATAAAACACCCTGTACAATATAAATCAAATGTTCGTTCGTTATTAAATGTTCACATAATTTAATTTAATGTACAAAAGCCTATATATATTTACGAAAAATTCTACAAAATGATTCAACATTCCATTAGCAAAACCTTCTAATTTGCGGTCCATCTGGTATATTAACAAACACGAGGTTCTTTTAACATTTATCAAAAAAAAAAGATAAAACGTTATACTGATTGATATAAACAAAGTCTTAAAAGGTTCATAATTAAGTTGAGAAACTTCCTGTCAAAAAAAAGGGGCAAAAGAAAAACGTTAATAAAAATGAAACGGAATTATTTTATTTCCGAAATGTCGGCCTTTTCATTAATATTAAAAAAAAGGTACCACTAAGCGAATTGCAAGGCTTTGGCTTCAGTTTCAATAAACTACGTAAGTAAATGCATCGTAGAGAGATAGGTTAAAAAGATTGATTGATTTTGCCTTTGGCATTAAGTCCGCCTATGTACAATTATGTGCTTGAAGTATTAAATAAATAAATAAAGATTTGAAATATACTACCTAGGTACTGTAGAGATTACAGCTTATTTGGTGCTTACATCCGACCTCCGCGAGTTCGTTATTTACATTTATAGATGACAGCAATACAATTAGACAAAATCAAACTGGTTGCTAATTTAATTGTATTTTTTTTTAAATTCTTTTTTACATTTATTACTCACACCCTGACTTATTACTTGTATTTTTTTTTCAATCAAAATCGTTTTGCTTGTACCATGTTTGTAAATATGGGAGCACCATGTATCTATCAGATAATTAATTTATATGTCATGGTTTCGTTTTTAATTCTTTTACCTATTGTGGTATAGTAATTTTATTTTAGGTGCATCGTCCTCACATGTTATTATATAATTAATGTACCCATGCAAAATATTGTACTACGAGAAAAAAACATTAGGTAGGCGTTAGATTAGCTAATAAGGTAAGTGACAGGGATGAAAATGTAAAAGCATAGAACCATATTCTAGGAATAATTTACTATTGAAGTAATATGAAAAACTGTTCATTGTGTTTCATTCATTATGTTAGAAATAGAAGCGCACATAATACACCTAGATACTCACATTTATATTTCGAACTTAGTTAGGAGCATTACTTTGTGTAAATTATTTCATCACCACTGTTCTCAAAACGGCGGAGGAAAACATCGCGAGGAAACCGGCATGTCCTAGAACCACAAATTCGAAGACATGTGACATCTACCAACCCGCACTGGGCCCGCGTGGTGGATTACGGCCCACTCCCTCTCACAGAGAGGAGGCCTGTGTCCCAGCAGTGGGAACAGTAGGTAGAGGCTGATTATGATGAATATGACAAACTGTAGTTTGATTTAATCCTCCCGGTATTGAGAACTGGTAAAGCTGTCACAATACTTACTGTGAAAATTTTACATCTGATAAGCGTCTTCATAGCAATACATATAAATCAGATTTTTTCATTTTCCGTGATCTTTCAGAGGTTTTTTTTCACATGTCTTGTATTGAGACAGCCATAAGAGTAGGAACATTACTTTAATCCTTTATTTTAATTTTGGTTACGCTGTTGTTTTTTTTTATGTTTTTACGTCCTAATAAATACTTTTCTTTCTTTCCTTCTAGATCAGAAGCCCGACCAATACAATAAAAAATTCGGCTTCAAAATGCTACTTTTTAGTTAACTTATAATTTTTAAATTTCATCCTTCTCAGACCTTAAAATTATTAATACTTTGTAGAATTACCGTTTTTTTTTTATGGGGAAATCCTCGTGGATTCCCTGCGTCTGGGGAGAACAGAGAGTTAAGTCGGACTCCTACCGACTAAAACCTCTCCATTCCCACTCCATTCTACTACAATAAGTCGGGGGCCCGGGACGCCGCACCCCCGACTGCATTACCTGCCGGAAAAGTTATCGAATGCCAATTAAATTATATTAATAGATCAAAAATTTATGATCACCAATTTTCGATTTGATGTGTTATTTCTGCCCATATTGACACTATATCTAGCTTTGCTTCATATTTGCGCTCATGCCAAGCGACTGTGGTTACAGAGGGGATGCAAAAGGGGGGCAGGTGCGGCAGGGTGGTCTACGATGTTCAAAGCTATGAATGAAATAATTTGAAACACAAAATTACACATGTTTTCAAAAATATGTATTTTAGTGAAATAGTGTTAACTCAGCATACAGTTTGTATGAATGGTACAATTAGGTACAGGACACTGAATCTGCGAGGTTGTAAAATCACACTTTTCGAATATAAAGCGTGTGTATATGTCCCTTTACAAATGCCTAATTATAATGAATAGAAGTGGACTTTCATCACAGCTATCAACAAAAAGATTTTCCATGTTGAACACTGTTGAACACAGTTTACACACAGCCTGCCATAATAAACGACCAAACTTTGACCATATTGTTCTAAACCATGCACATGATGGAGCTCACGATATCTTCAACTTCGCCCAAGTGTTATGTTGCACCATACATGTAACTTGATTAAGTAAAGTGTGTAACTTAAGAAAAAAGTTGAGGCAGTTTTTAAGTAAAGGATGTTTTATTTTTTAAGAGTATTTATCTAGTATACCGAGTACAGATTAGGTATACATTATGATCTTATGTACTTATTACTTGCTTCCGCGCGCGGCTTCGCCCGCTTGGTATGCCGATAAAAAGTTAAGATAAATATAATAATAGCGTATGTCCTTTTCCAGGGATTAAAGTATCCCCGAACCAAATTTCATCAAACTCGGTTCAGCTGTTTCGGAGATTAGCCGGAACCATCAGACAGAACAATCACAAAAAAATCTATACTTTCATATGCGATGTTATTTTGACATTACCAAAAGACACTTAAATTTTATTTACATATTTGTATGTATTTGTTTGTTACTTTATAGATTACTATCTCTATACGACAAAAAGAGCGTCAATTTGCCAAATTAGTACCTATCTGTTAAAACCATAACCACGCACGTACATCCAAAAACAGTTCCCATTCAAACCCACCATTGAACGCAAATAATACTATCACGAACAAAATTAAAAGCGATACAGTTTTATTTGACAAACGACTTTTATCGCTAACGATGTTACTGCAGTCGTTCGTTGGCTGTAAACCCATTGTCGACAATAACCAAATCAAGCGCGCTCAGAAACAGCCCGGCCTGATTGGGTTTTGTACTGACGTACTTATAGAACAGTACGCCTTTAATTTTATTAAATCACTAAACTGCTTTGCTATAAAGAACGGAAAAAGACGATTTTGTACATCGTAAACGAGATTCTGTATAGATTCGATTAAGACGTTCGTTGAAATTGTTTTTCTTTTGACGTGAGCGGTCGACTTTTTGTTGGCGATTGTACAGCTGATGTTGGAAAGGTTTTTAACGTAACATAATGTCACGCTTGTATTTCCCAAAGGGTTAGACAGACGTGCACCTATAGTATGTGGGAGACGAGTAAGAAATGATACGAAAGGAATAGTTAAAATAGAAAATAATACAGCAAATAGGTACACAATTTAAATAGCCGTTCAATAAATAAGTTACTTAAATATCACATCAACAAAGCAACCGACATAGTAACAGTATAAAGTAATAATTAACTCAACGTTACCTGACAGTTCAGAGCACCTTCGTACCGTGTCTGCTACTAGACAACTTCTGATCTGTCGAGCGCCGCGCACCTTGTTTTATACTCAACTCGATCGGTAGGTGGGGAGCGGCGCGTAACGAGAAGTCAATACAATACTTTTTATAAATCGGAAGTTGACTTAAAAAAATACAATTAATGCCTATAATTATTTCTAATTTCGAAAAATTAAATTATCTCGCACAAGTAGGTACTAAGTACACCAACATTTCGCCAGTTATGTTTAAATCCCATGTAATAGGGGCGCTAAGAAACAACAGCCGCACGGGTCGATCGATCAGGTTAAGCTACGCTAGCCGTGGTTGGTACGTGAATGGGTGACCATCTTTACATACCAAGACCCCTCCGTGGCTCGGAAAGCACGTTAAGCTGTTGGTCCCGGCTGTCATTCGTGGATTTTTGACAGTCGTTACGGGTCGTCAGAAGCCCGAAAGTCTGACAACCAGTCTTATCAAGGGGTATCATAATTATTACGCAGTTTCTGGGTTGTGGAGGTCAGATAGGCAGTCGCTCCATGTAAAATACTGGTATTCAGCTGCATCCGGTTAGACTGGAAACCGACACCAGCATAGTTGGGAAAATGCTAGGTAGATTTGCCATCTACCGGGTATAAATCCACACTCCGGGCTACTACTGAAAAATTCTAGATGCAAAACCCAATAACACCCTGGAATCGAACAATCAAACCCAGGAACTCGTGCTCAGCAGTAGCGCTGGCGACCACTGTACTAACGAGGCAGTTAATAATCGAAATAGTTTTTGTTAACTATAAGATAAGAGCCAAGTTTGACTGAAGACATTTTTATACGTTCTTTATGACATTTTATAGCAGACAAAAATATAATTTAACAAAAGGAGCATTTACTTCATACTCTGCCTATTCCCCAAAAGAGTTCAGGCGTGATATTATGTCATGATATTTGTATTTACTTTTTTTCTAGTAAATGAATACATTTAAGTATTTGTTTAGTTACATAACTTTTACAATATTTAACACAATTTACACTAAATGACTAGGTAACTAACTATACAAATAAATAAAAAACAAAAGATAACTTAAGCGTCGAAGTAGGTACTCGTCCCCATCGCTGTCATCCGGAAACGTGCCCAGAAGATTGACAGCATTGCCACGTTGAATGGAAATGCAAATTCTTTGGCCAAAGAACAATCCAGCCCCCTGGTCACGTGAAGTTGTACACAAGTGTAATTACTTGTGTTGAATATTAATTGGATTTTCAAGGAATCCATTACTTATCAGCAATTTTACTGTGCCATTTATTGTAGATCATTTCTGTTTCATTTTGACAGTTCACATTATTTGCGTTATTTACGTTGTTCAGCAGACAAATTTTTCGAACATATGAAACAATGGATTAGCAATATGCTTCAAAATTATTCAGATTATGATTCAAAGTTAATTACGCAATTAGGGTGCTATTTCAAGGTGCCCCACTTATGGGTCTTCTATCTTTTTTCTATGTAGCTTACTTCTGTCTGCATTTAGTCCATCATTTCATGTAAAATGCCTTATTGCAAAGTTCCATCTTTAATAAAGAAACAGGAAATCTTAACGAAATAGTTAATTAAAGGAAAACTCAAAATAGTTCTTGTCAAAGCTCGTATACGCGATTAACCAATGAATGGCGGTCGATTGGCCGTACTTAAATGGTCTTGTGTAGCTAACCTCGGACTTTAAAGGATCAAAACACGCCTTCGCTAGTTCCCCTACTTATTAGATTTACTCGAAGTAGGTACTGTTAACACTGGGCGCGCTATAAGTTTGATTAAAACATATATTATTATTACTAGCCTGTGATGTCCCACTGCAGGGCAAAGGCCTCACTCTCTTTCCACTTTTCTCTGTTCAAATATAATAAAATAAAAGATATATTATACAGGTTGATATTAACATCGACGCATAACGAAACCATGGATTTAGTACATGATTCTGGAAACCCCTGCGTTGATATTTTTCATCAGCTGTTTAAAAAAAAACAACTATTTCCTAAAAAAGTACCGCAGCGGTCAAAATGTATGGAAAAGCAATTTTTTTTTATAACCTACTAAAAATTCAACGCATGGGGCCAGAATCTTGTACAAATTCATGGTAAAAGCACAGTCTATACATGATAGTAGATGGATGCGCGTCGATATCCCTGCCACCCTGTATTAATTATTTAAATGAAATCAGATTAATCAATATCATTTTACATGTACTGTTATTTTGTATCTTCTAAATTCAAAATAGTGTTTATTTTTCTCACAATCTTATACCAGTACCTTATAAATACTCGCGGAGGTTGCATGGAAACGCCAAGCTGGCTAAAGTCTCTACAGTACTAAAGCAAGGTAAAGTAACTCCTCTTAATTTTGCGGTAAGATTCTACTTATCCCGCAAAGTAAAGTTCAATTAATTCCGCGAGTGCAAGAAAATATTATTTCGTTCTTAAAAATAATGTTCAATTTTCCGTGTAAATTAACGGTAAACATTTTCTTAAGTTAACACTTAAGAAAATGTTTACCGTCAGCGTTCTCGGCCTTCAGTGAAATAATTGTTTAACTTACATTTCTCGTTGTTTTACAACTTATTCTCTACTAATTTGGATAGCTAGATGTACCTACCTATGTAAGTATAAGTGAAACCTATAAATTGTATCTACAAGGTGGGGTAAAAGTAATGTCATAATGTGAATGTGCCTGGCGTTTTAATGTCATTTTGATTTGATACATTTATGTTTTAGTCAGATCGAGATTTAGTCGACAATGCAATGGAGACACACATAGTCGCACAGCTCATGCAACGATGGAGATTTTGAAAAACCAATCTCCCGTTTTGGCCATTTGGACTGGTCGGCCAGATCGCCAGATCGGACAACGCCAGACTTCTAACTTTGGGGCTTTTTGAAATCTCGCGTTTACCACAGCAAACCACAAACCTTGCAAGTCTTGAAAGCCAACATTGAATTGGAAATCACCAATTTGGAGGATGTTTTGCGAGCAATAATTCAAAATGCCGTAAAATGAGCACTAATGTGCATCAACCCAGGAGGTGGCCGTTTGACCGATATAATTTTTTTGACTTAATGTCACAAATTTTACATCTTTAAATAAAACTTCCGTGAAAATGGAGCCCAATTGTTTTCATTTCCAACAAAATGGCAGTGAATTCACATTATGACATTGCTTTTGCCCCAAATTGTATAAATCTATCTACGCTGACAGGTTTTGGTTTAATTATAAGTATACAATTGTGTCATATACAATGTCTGTTTATTCTAGAACATAAATCAAGTAAATCCAAGTAAACACTAATAAACAATATGGCATTATTAATAAAACCAAGAAAACGTAACATAATTTCTTTATGACAGGACATGTACAGCAAAATAAATATCACATTAAGGTTATGTTAGTCTATTAGGCACCTAACGTTGTAATATGTTTATCGCGGCAAAAGAACTGAGCAGTCTATTTATTCTTTGTCAATGAAACGTTTTCCTTATCGCCGATTTCTTATTAGATTGTTGTATAGTTAGTTCCTCTTTCACCGGAGGACGGGTCCTCTCTTATTGCTGTTATTCAGTTAGCGAAGGGATGGCCACTGAGTCGAGAAACAAAACTTCATCAGTTACGTCCTCCATGTTTGTTATTGTATTTACTAAGAACAGGCTGAGCGCCCTGACTCGTGTAATGGCTTCAATAATTTATTGTTTACGCTAATGACGTCGTCGCTCACCCAAAATAGCAAATTAAGTTCATTTTCTGAGCTAAATTGAATATAAGGCTCGTGCATAATGAAAATGAAAGTATAAAAAAACTTTAATACACGTGACTGTATGCTGCCTTATCAAATCTAGCAAATAATATAAAGCAGCTTTATTTTCTCGTAGCGTAAATCTTTGTAATGTTTTTGAGGAACGTGATGAAATTATGTGTCTTAGTAATGGAATAAATTTACTTTTCGCGGCTGTCAACAATATTCCACTCGACAATGTTCGAGAGAATTACACGTATTGATTATAACTTGAGCCATCAATTAAGGAGACTTGAGCAATTTCCCAAATATAATTTCTTACCTGCATGTATTTAATCAAATTGATTGAGAAGATTTATTAGAAGAACATTGCGGTTTTGTAAATAATTTTTTGATGGAAAGTTATTAAAAACTAGCTGACCCGGCGAACTTCGTACCGCCCCAGAATCAAAAATACAAAATGTATGATGAATTTAATTACCGTCACAGTTTTTTTTTTCGTGAAATTTTCCCATGTTTTAATAGTTATTCTGATATTCGGGGCGGAGACAAATCAAAGATCATAAAAATCGATCCAGCCGTTCTTGAGTTATAAATGGTGTAACTAACATCACTTAGTTTTATTTATATGGAGGATAATTACAATTGAATACATCGTTTTACTAACAGTATTTAAATTCAACATACCTTTAGCTAGCGTTGTTTATTTTTAGCACTGTCGACCTGTCAACCAAAATAAAACTTTCGAAAAATAAACCTTCCGCACCCCTTCAGCTCCAATGTCATATATTATGCCTTTTCATGGAACACATGTCATCCTTGGTTTTGATGTCATACCTGATTTTGCAGCTCCCCTGCGATACCGTTTAAATATTTATATGACACTGCTTAAAGGATCATACCGTTAGTATAATTCTAATTCATTTCCATGGGATATACATGTACTGATCCTATTTCTACCGCTTTTAGTTTTTCCAAAGTTCCTGTAACGAATTTTTGCTGTTAGTTTCAACTTTGATGTTCTTGTCCTTAGGGATAGTTAAAATACGAGGGGCCGGGCATCGAACGTCACGTTGGATGAACATTGAAGGATATACTATTCTCGTGTGGTACAGAAGCTATAAATGTGCGTTTGTTATCTACACCACTTTAGAAATAAACTTACGAGGCCCAAGATAGGCAACGTTCTAAGAAATATTTTGTACATGATTAAATTGGTTTATTGAACCTTGAAGGCTTTTAGCTACGTACCTGTATATAAATAAGATATTATTATGTAGCAAAGAAGTTATTAATTAATTTTACTTTTAGATACGGTCTTGCGAGGTATTTACTAAATTATATCTATTCATATATTAAAATATAGTAACGAAGAATTTTGATCCGTTTGTCTGTTCCGGATTGGCGCAAAAACGGCTTAACGGATTTGGATGAAATCTGGCACATGAAAAGTTTATAACCTGAATTAACACATAGGATACTTTTCATTCTGGTTGTACGTTTTCGTGGGATATTTTCCGAAATCCACGCGAGCGTAGCCGCGGGCAAAAGCTAGTATACGAATAATACTCGAATATATTCATGTTTAATGGTTTCAACGTATTTTTTTTTTGTAATGAGTAAGATTTATTTATCAGTTTAACGAACTGTTTATAGATACAACACTGGACAGAGTATTACATTGTCCCTTACATGTTTCCAAATAAACATGATTAATATGCCGACAGTATCCCGTCTTCGCGTTAGGGGTAACTAACTCATTAAAACTTTATATTACGGTCACCTGAAATTATAATATAGGTATATAACGTAAACAGGTCTGTGTAAATTTTATGTTACCCATTTGTTTTTGATTTAATTATGAAAAGCAGATTTAAAAAAAAGAGACAAAATTTTGCGGTCTCGTCAACATTGCGGTGTTTCGTATTGGTTACTTGTTCCGCTTAAAATGTTATCGAATTAGTTCACGAAAAACAAATTGGACACACGACTGGCAAAATAAACCACACTGATTTATTTGTTTTCGGCCGCGGTCAAAAAGAGCTTCGTATTCAGGATAACCGTTTCCACACCACCTTTTATTTAGATGAGGAAGTACCTAAGAGGTGTGTACACTCTCGCGGCGCTTTTTACCGTCTATCCTTTGTTTTGTGAACGAGCTACTTTTGTTTTTTCTCCCAATTGTTTTTTTACTATAGACTAAAGTAACAAAGAAAATATTTTATCCAGCCTTGGTGATATTTGCTCTCAGAATTTTATAGTGACGATGTTCCCAGCTGTAGCTACATGAAATAACATCTAGGTATCTACGTAGGCATGTTCTTTGTCTTGTCTTGTTTTTTTACGACGAAGACAACGGTGTTACAAACGGTAAAAAACTAAAGTTATGTATGTTCCACTCTTAGATAACAGTAAGTGGTCACATTTTTTTCTTTTCTACGTATTGTACAGGGTGGTATACATCGATGCACAGCCTGTTATCATGGATTCAGTAAATGATTCTGAAATAAAAAGTCAGTAAGTTTTAAGTAATTAAAAGAAAATTAGCTCTGCCATACATTTTGACTGCGTAGGTATTGCACGATTCATAATGCGAAGCATTAGAGAGTGCTTTACTATTGATTTTTTTTGCCATATTTCTGAAACTGTTTCTATTGTTATACTCCTGCAACACAGGACCAAATAAACCAATAATAATGGTGGTAATTTATATGCCATTGTATAGATAATTTATTGGAAATTAATTCTGTACCTACTTTTCGAAAAAATAGAAACAAAAAAAAACATCAAAATATTACAAAAAAAAATCCCGTCTATCAAGTGTGAAACCTGAAAACATTGTAGCTTGCGAAAAAATCAATTAATTGAGTCATTTTTTTTAAATAGATTTGTTTCACCCGTAGGATTCCTAACCCTATTGAAAATTACTCTTTTATTCAAAGTTGTTTAATTATAAATTAATAAAAAACTAACGAATATAATATCTATATCTATGGTTTTTTATACGATCAAATGAGCATTATGAGTCGTGCACTTTTGGATTTTCCAAATTATTGTACTTTCTATGAAACAGCTGATTCTTTTTATATACAACGAAAAATGTCTACGCTACCAATCATGTGCTGAATTCATGGTTTCAGTTTGCGCGTGGCTGTCTCTGCCACCCTGTATTTTTTATGCATCGACTTAAGAATGTTTGCATCGTTAAGGAATTTCAACATCGTCTACACAGCGTTAAAATAACGACCTATAAATTAATTTGACGCAAACCTAAATAAAATTTATGTAATAGCCTTAATAAAATATGGGCTATTAGTGTGATGTGTTTCCCAACTCGACGCAAATTATAGTATAAATGAGGAAAGCACAGATGCTGAGGCAATAAGATCCGCACATTACACGGAAATCGGCCAAACGACGGGGATATTAGCAATGAGTATTTGCCGCTTCTCGCATGCAACTAAATATGATTCTGATGACACCTCTCTCGGATGTGCGTCGTCATAGATAAAGCAACGTTCTGGGATCACTTTCTGCTAAATGGTAGCGCGTCGTGTCGCAGCAATGACGTTCTAAGGTTTCCAGTCTGACCGCCAGGTGTTTAACCTGAAAAGTCTGGCTTTGATCGCAGTTAAAACATATTAAAAAAAATTAATATTATTCTTCTATGTATATCTATACATACAATAAATCTGTAGACGAGGCGTTTCTGTACATTGAAAATAATTTAAAAAAAAAATAGTTGGGGTGTTAAAGGACCTGGTGAATTTTCCAAGTGGGCGTGGATAGCCAAATCCGAAACTATGAGGAATAGCAAAAAGTACTCAAAGGAGTCACGGACTCGATTTTTATTTTAGAAAAATAATTAGGGTACCGCGCAAAAAAATTCAAACGTTTTCCGTCATGCACGCGAACGAAGTCGCGGGCACAGCTAGTTATAAAATAAATTTGATATTCTGAGAAAAACGCTTAGTTAAAATATTTAATAGCTTGCGGATTAAATATTCAAAAGTGTCTTAATTACTCAATATTTTCGGAATTTTCACAAAATCCCAAGTACAATAACATTGAACATCTATTTTAAAGCTTAGGTTGATTTATAAATGCATCAAGGTAAATGGTTTTGTGTATAGAGATTAAAATATACGATATGTAAATGCTATTTCGGAACGTATTTCAGCGTTTTAGATAGCGTCAGTACTGCAGGACGAGGGTGTGATATAATATCGCATAATTTTAGATTGAGATA
Source organism: Amphipoea oculea (assembly GCA_945859645.1). Classification (NCBI taxonomy): domain Eukaryota; kingdom Metazoa; phylum Arthropoda; class Insecta; order Lepidoptera; family Noctuidae; genus Amphipoea; species Amphipoea oculea. The sequence continues at coordinate 13,275,713 of OX243871.1, read as the reverse complement.
TTATTTGTTTTTAGAACTTGATAGGTATGTTTCAGGAAAACATTTTCAATTTTAGGACTAGCTTCTGCCCGCGACTTCACCCGCGATATTGTTAACTATACTATAAAATATACCCCGTGACACTCGGCAATAGAGTAGCTTTTTGTCAGTGGACGAATTTTCGTAATCAGATCAGTACTTCCAGAGATTACCTCCTACATCCAAACTTACAATCTTTACCTCTTTATAATAAATTAGTGTACTAGCTGTTGCCGGCGACTTCGTCCGCGATACAGGATAAAAAATGTTATTACTAAGGTCATGGTCTATCTGCGTGCCAAATTTCATCCAAATCCGTTCAGCCGTATTTGCGTGATTGAGTAACAAAGAAATTCACTTTCGCATTTGTATTATATAAATATTATTTAGGAAAAGAAAGAAAGAAAATAAGTTATATTCACAAAAACCACAAAAAAAATCTTAATAGGATAGGAACTTCTTAGGATTAGTATATAGGTAATTTTCTATAGCAAGTAAACGGAATGTACATAAATACTGTAGAAATGTGTGCCCATTTTCAGTCAAACTGTAACTCATTCCAACATGTTATGAGTATCTGTGTCGCATACAAACGCTTTATTGTATCCTTTTGAATGAGGTTTTCATCGATGTGCTGGTTTGTGTCCCTGGAGTACCGTAGCAATGGCCTACTAATAAATACTTAGGTATCTAGTTCACAAATGGGTCATATTTGAAATTGTCAGCTTTTTATATGCTTGAGTACGAGGCTTTTGACTACGTTGTGTGTGCATTTTATGTCTTTTTTATTTGTAGCATTTTTTTTGTGCAGATAAAACAATTTTTCTTTCTTTCGTTCTATATTTATTACTTTTATGTTATGTGTTTGCTTGAGAAATTACTTAGGTGGGTCAGTCCACGTGGGTAGGCAGGTCATAATATTATTGGTACATACGCCAGCACATCAAGCTATTAGACACTGTAAAATTTTTCCAACGATAAAGTTGAAAACCTATTAAAGATATTTGATAGATTGTAGTAACTTGATGTGCTGGCGTCTGTACATTACTTATGTACACTACGGTGTTTATTTTTAAAACGATGATTCAATTTAAGTGATTTTTGACGTTAAAAATGTTCGGTTAAACAGTTGCCAATCACTACTTAACTTTAAGCAATATTTATGAATAAAGGGGTATGAGAGCAGGTAAAAACTATATAAGTAAACCAAAGCGGACGCCTCTAGTATTACTATTCTTTGAAAGGTTATCCTTTTTGGGAGAATTTTTCATATCTAATGGTAGCATGTAGAAAAAAGCTCTACAACGTAAGCGTGAATAGTGTCAAGCTGACACTTTTATGCCAGCAAGGTTTCTATTTATGTAGGTACGTCAAACTGTCGCGTTTCCCTCGTTTAACTTTTATATTTTACGCAAAGGTTACCGGATGCCACGCTTCATGTTTTTAATTTCATATCCAGGTCCGAGTCGGACATAATATTTTTTATGAAAATGAAAAAGTTTTTATTATGTTCAATTAAAAATATTTCTGCTACATAAATATACTTCGTAATTGCGACCTTTTTAGGTTGTCAAAAAATCATCTTTATTCATTGAAAAGTAAAATTCTAGACCGACTTTTTATTGTGCCTGGACGTACTTAATACCATTATAAATGGATCCAGAATCTCTTTTCTTGGGCCGAAGTGCTGTCACGTAACGTATCTTCCAAAAAGCTATTCTGTGTACCTTGATGGGTCCAGTGGGTAGAGCAATTTCATTAATTATAATAGAAAAGACCTACATACATAATACACCTAGATACCTACTCTTATATAAATTTCGAACCCCGTCAGGAGCTTTACTTTGTGTAAATTATTTCATCACCACTGTTCTCAAAACGGTGAAGGAAAACATCGTGAGGAAACCGTCATGTTCTAGAACCACAAATTCGAAGACATGTGACGTTTACCAACCCGCACTGGGCCCGTGTGGTGGATTATGGCCTACCCCCTCTCACAGAGAGGAGGTCTCTATCCCAGTAGTGTGAACATTATTGGCTGATTATGCTATCTATATTTACTATGCACCGATTCATTTGTCATCCTTATAGTCATTCGTTCATCACTATAACTTAACAGGGGGCCAAAAAAGCACATACATTCTTTAAAGACATTAAGTTTTAGATTTACCCCTTTTTATGGAAGAAACGAAATATTTAACCACCCGACTAGTCTAACTATAAGGTCGATTATAAAAAAATTGGCTAGTCAACTACATTTTTCGTTTATATCCTTTAAGGGTTAGGTATTTAAAAAATAGCACGTCTGAAACTTAGCCTTTTGTGAGACCATCAATACTGCGGCATCATTAAACATTAAACGTAATTAGTCAGTCAGTTTTCTTTGTCTGACCAGCGGGGTAATTGCGTAACACGCTATCAGTAGCAATAGGTTTCATTTTGACAATTCAACAACATTAATTGCGTTATTTATGTTGCTGAGCAGACACATTTTTCGAATATATGAAGCAATGGATTAGCAATATACTTCAAACTGATTCAGATTGATAGCGTGTTACGCAATTAGGGTGCTGACTATTACATTACATATTTAACAAGTAGTGCAGTCAGTAGCTAACTGTACTATTCTTTCAGTCGAATAATATTTAGCGCCAATCAATGTATAGACTTTGATTAGCGATAGATATAATATGGTAAGTAGGTACTCTTCCAATGGAAATAGAAAAATCTCGAACAATTTATTAAATAAACTAACAAAATAACTACGAAGTTTATACGAGATTTTATTCCTTAATGTATTTAATGAGGTCAAACGTCACGGGCAACCGTTCTAGACCTCAAGATGTTGAGAATTCTTCCGCGTGGCCGAGAACGAGACAAGCGAACTACTGTTGACTCCGTAAGTGATTAATGGACGTGACTTGAACGAGTTTCTGGCTAAATAACAGTAATAATCTGCAAGTCTGCAAGGTTAAGCAGTGTTTGCAGCGGTTTGTATGTGGATGGGAGAGCATTCTTGGAGACAAAGGGCAGAAGTAATACTTTTGATTAAAACAGTTTACATTGTTCACTGGTCAATTCGTTCGTTAAATTGTATAGATATCGACAAAAACCCCGATTTGCTTCTAAAGAATAAATTAGACTTATAAATAAGTATAAATAAAATTTAAAAAAAATTGCAAAAAGTACCTTCATACATTGCATGAACGCCGATTGAGCCAGCATATCAGTATCTAGCTATCGTAAGATAACCAAATCCGACTTTAATCACTTAGTTTTCGAAAGATTGAACAGAAAATCCTTTATTTCGATCACTTTGTTATGATTTCATATTTTTCAATAACTTAAAACTAAAAAAAGCTCAGGACTCTATGATTTAAAATGTGTCTTTTTTAAAGGCGGCCAAGTCTTAATTGCAGCGAAATTAAATTTTCATCAGGACTCATCTCGCAAAGGTAAGCATTGGAAAAATGCAGTTTCTTCATCGCGACGAGAAATTAAATGAATATTATAAAGCATAAAATCTGAGGCACTCCTATACTTAAAGATACTTTACTATTAAAATGTAATTTATAAGGGCCAACTAACTTGAAATTGGCAAAAGTAATTAATTTAAAAGGTCGGGAAAGATATTTCAATTTTAATATCTTCCTGTCAAGTATTTTGCAAGGATGGTAATGAGGATATAGCCCTCAACACTGGAAATTCGTGTCTTTTGGAACCCTCTCGTCGAGAAATCATTAAAAGGAAATAAAATAAATATTTTCGTAAAACAACATTGTCTGAAACATGATTGCGGGAGTCGAGAAGCTTTAATTTAATCAATACTGAAGAAGAAAATATTAGTTTTTTTTTTTAATTTTTGTTTTTTACGCTTTCACTCAAAAACGGCTATATGGTTTTGGATGAAATTTGGCACATGGGTAGACCATGACCTGGAGGACATAGGGTACTTTTTACTACTGTGCTGAATATTGTGATTTAGATGCTATGTTTAAAAGATAAATCCGTCCTTGGAGGTTCAAGACAAGATTCTAGAAATCTTGAATTAGGTGGTTAATTGGAGACTATAGAATAGGCTAGTTAGTTAGAGTTTGTCTTCACTGAATAATGCCTTTTTTTCATTATATACTACTACCTAAGCCTTGTAAGACTGGGCTTATCGAGTTCCATGTACATAGATAAGTCCAAATGGTGTCTAAGTACTAATCATTTACATACACAATAATAGGTGTGATTTAGTATAACGTAAAAATAACAGTTACCTTTTTGTTGCATCAAAATAAAATTTCCTGTAACAACATCGTTAATAAATTCACATCGGTTTAATAATTTACATAAAGTACGGAAGAGATTTAAATAACTACGAAATTCACTGGTATTCCTCATCAATTGTATTACAAACAGATTAATTAAAAATACGGCATTCGCAGCATTTAAATTAAATATAAAGAGGGACGATGTAGCCGCGGACTGTGGAGCTTTAATAGCCACATCCTGACATCATCAGGGGCCTCTTGACCCATATATACGATGAATGAGGGTCCATATTGTATTACGAGTGTTGGACTGAGTAAACCGAGATGTGTTCCATTAGCTCCTCTTACTTAGCTCGTTGGCTGGCATACTAATATTGTTTGTTACATTTAATGTTATCTGCGTGAGAACTTATAATAGTTTACAATATGTAAAGGAAAGTTCAAATAACTGGCACAATCTGAATTACATTTAGCCAGAGGCATTCATAGATAACCTCTGTCTACCTCTTTGGGGCACTCAGGCATGTTTTATAATGTTCAGGTAAACAAGGTCGTGGTTTGTCTGGCTATAGTAATTAGAATTTACTTTGATACAGAGTTTGTAGAAAATCAGCCAACTAGTCCTTAATAGCCCAATTTGGTGCTTGCGTCAAAAATCTTCTTAGGTAACAATGCGCTGTTTCTCGAAGTCCTTTCTGATGTCCGACAACATCGTAGCTATTGTACTAGTGTCGTTTTAAGTTTACCTAGTTCTCGTATTTCAGTTTGACGACGACCTGAAATACGAGTTGTGTGAATTTTTAATTGGCCATTCGAGGATGTGGGTCAAAGGAGGCCAAGGCTGAATGACAAATGCATAACAAAAGGCTGATTATATTCCTTTTTATTATTGCGCATAGGTTGTATGCTGGGGCCAGACGCGATCGATCAGATTCGCGCGATAAGTAACTTATCGCGCAAATCTTCGCGTTATCGCGATAGTCTGACATCGTAGGTCCAGCCAATGAGCATCGACTGTTGATGCTCATTGGCTGGACCTACGATGTCAGCCAATAAGAAACAACTTATCGCGATTATCCCATATAGTGTGGCCCCGGCAGTAGAGGTAGTGGTGTTCTCATAGTTCATTCAATTCATAATTCAAAAACATTTTTTTGGTAAATTCATGATTTTTTTATATAAAACAACTGACGTTAGTAATAAAACCTAACCTATATAATTATGCAAAAAGTACCTAAAAAAACAGATTATTAAAACTAAATTACTAAAATTATACCCAATAAAGATAATTATTGAAAAACTCAACAGCTTTTCGAGTAGCTTTTACGCTTAAAAATATTAGTACATTATTAGCATGCAGAATATAATCCTGCAATGTTTATCTTCCTATATTATAAAAGTTACGTACTAAACATAATTCTTTTTATTCGTAAACGTTGCTTAAAGTTAAATAGTGACTAGCGACTGTTTAACCATACATTTTTGACGATTGAACGTTAACCATCGCTTATAAATAAACCCCAATATTTTAGTACCAAAATTAGCATTTCCATTTATTGATAAAACTCTATTCAGAGTGGGAGTTTCAATCTAGGTATGTACTAGACTAATATAAATTTTAATACTTCACTGAAGCAATACTGGGAACTCATATAGCTAGTTACTTTTAATTAGAAGTTTCTAGGTTGTCGTGGAGCAACATCCATAAGATTCCCACCTTTTTATACCACCCAACCACCACCCACCCTTACCACCACCCACCTTTTTTTTATTATCAGGTACCTAGGTAGGTACCTACGGTAGGACGCATGTTGAAACTAAGCCAGTATTAGCAGGCCTCTTAGCCCTCGTATCCCACTGGCGATTTTTTATCGTGCACTTTCAACGCACAGCTGAGCGCCGAAAGATGAAAATCCAGCAATGTGTTTTTTGACGCGCTGGGGGGTACTCTGTTGGATTCTCAATGCTCGGCTCAACATCGAGAGTTGAAAATTCAATGCGCGATAAAAATCGTCGCGTTAATAAAGCGCCCGTGCGCACGTGGGCTAGCTGGCCTCTTATTCTATTCAAACTCCGTACTTCGTTAGGCCATCTCAAGGTTTAAGTGTAACCACTGTACCTACCATTTGTGAAACTTTCGTGAAATATCTAGCTTTTTCAGACGTTACCCTACATTGTTAAACTCACACGATTCCATCATAATGTGGGGGCTTTGAAAGAATCCTGTAAGCTCCTCCGACCTTTAAGTTTGTTTCGGTTTTCTTTTCATAAATATTTTTGGAAGGGAAAAGTTTGATACTATACTGAACTGGATAGATCTTTTTGCTTCAGTCTCACATAGGATGTCTTCAGAAAATGATCTAATGATGACCTATTCAGGTTAGGAAAAAACGACTAATATTTATCTTGTTGTGGAAAATGTATTATTTTTTGCAAATCACTAAACACGTAAAGCTTTGTCCACGCTTAGGCACATACCAATATTTAATAACATTTTTACGTCTATTTAGAGGGGGTCCATCGATCATCGTAAAACTGTTAATGCAGTCTACATATTCCATCGTGTTTGTGTTTCTGTATAATTTAGAAACGGTGAAAAAAAGGTCCTCTTTGACTTGTTAGATTTCAAAAAAAGGATACATTTTAATTTAAAATGCAAACTATAATCAGCAACTCAATAAAGTAAATTCACTAATAAATAGGTAATATTTCTGTCGCTAAAAACACAACTATTATGATGGAGGTTTGTTTTAGGAATTATTTGCACGACAATAATATGAAGTGCGTTTGTTTTAGAAAATATTTGCACGAAAATTATTATGTTTTTTTGTTTTAGGTATTATTTGCACAACTATTATGATGTTTGTTTGTTTTATGAATTATTTGCACGACTTTTATGATGTGCGTTTGTTTTAAGATTTATTTGCATGACTATTATGATGTGCGTTTGTTACTATAATGAATCGAAATTTGTAATAGGATTATAGTGTGGATAGAGCTTAACGTAATATAACTGTTCCTCTGAGAAGCGATTGCTTGGGTCACTCCGGCCGAGATTCGGGTCTGCGGCTGAATGCGCCTTTGTTTCAATAATGCGTATCATTGTTCCGGTCGCAGTGAGAAGCAAATCTGTGCCCTACATAGTAGTGTGTTTATGTAAACAGTGTGTATATTATCACATGAAAGCAATTTGCAAGGGCTTAGTAAAAGGGGTTGCGTATGCATTTCTGCCTTTTTACTGAATACTTTATTATTTAGGTACTTACCTACTATGTTTAAATTTCCTTTAAAACTTTAATACCTTAAATCCACTCTACAAAAATATTCTTTTGCTAACTGTGGAGGCTTGTAAATGGCCCGTCGTAAATTACTTGCTTCAATGTTTTTGTATTTTTTGCTATAAACCCCCAAATACAATCAATAAATAATTATTATTACTTGAAAAGTACCAGTAGCAGTAGTGTGGGGGAGTACTATGCCCAGCAATGGGTCAATACTGGTTAAAAAAGAAAAAATAATACTTGAAATGTACTTTTGTGTATAAAGAGGAGAAATCAGGTTGTTTGGGAGAGGTGAAAAACAATATTTTCTTTGTGTGATCGACAGGACTATACTCGTAGATAGTGTCATCCACGAAGACGCGCCACTCTCTTCTTACTAATCGCTAGTGGTTATCGCTAGTTAATTCCGCTAGTGTTTAAGTTTTTTTATACACACTAATTACCCACTAATAAGTAATTACTGTTTATCGACAAAACTAAAACACCAGCGGAATGTTGCACACTTGTACTGTAAGCGATTAGGAAGAAGAGTGGGGCGCGTCTTCGTGGATGGCGCTATCTGTACCCACGTGAACTAGAAAACGTAACACGTTTAGGCGTTATGTTTAGCGTTTTATAACATCACAGATGCAGTCGCAAAAGATTACATCAAATGATACGTATCCAACCAGGCATTTAAATAGCACTGCGTAGCAACGAAGTGATCTTATAAGGGTTCCGTTTTGCCTTTTGAGGTGCGGAAACGTAAAAACGTGTGCGGCCGGGGGACCCCTGTTAGAAACGAACTTCCTTACGCAATACTCGTAAGTACAAACACATTCGTAAGTATATAAGAAAAAGAAACGGAGAGAGAGAGAAAACGAGAAAGTGTGAATTTAATACTATATAATTAGTTATTCGTTACGTGACGATTTCTACCAGTTTTCTCCTACCACAAGCCGCATTAAAGAACTTCGTTCCAAAAAAACTTAAATCTATGATAAACTAGCTGACCCGGCGAACTTTGTACCGCCTCAGAATGAATAAATGTTGTGTTTCTTAATTTTTTTTTACGTGATTTTTTCCCGTGTTTTAATAGTTATTCGGGGCGGAGACAAATCCAACAAATTAAGGATCATCAAAATCGGTCCAACCGTTATTGAGTTACAAATGGTGTAACTAACCCGACTTTGTTTTATATAAATAGATTAAAAAATAACAAATGAATTTGTAAAAAGAACAAAGCAGCTTTCGAATGTAATAACTCTTTTAGTATAGATACATTCACTAGTAGGTACAACCGTTTAGATAAAACAAAGATTTCTGTTTCGTTTTATAACAGCATTTTAAAAAATCGGATTCTGCATAAAATAACGGGATATTGATAAAGTTCAAAGCGGGAGCCGCGTATCCACCATTTGAACGTGCTTGCAAACACCGATTCATCCGGCTGGAGCCCACAAAAAATATTTCGAAATAAAATGAATCTGCATTCGTCAGTTGCAAGTTATGTTGATTAAATGCACTCGTAGGATAGTTCGATATGTGAAAAAGATTTCGTATATTATTCAATCAAAAGTCGAAAGGCTCCAGTTAGGTTGACTGATTTAAAAAAACTACAGGGTTCATTTAAATTAGCTAGCAAACTTCGCAGGCCATTCCGCTCAATTAGGCCGACTTTTATTTGCAAATGGTAAGGACATTTGGTGCGTGTTGATTGCAATAATAAATTAAATAAAGGTGTTATACTTTTTTAGATAGCGGCGCCATACGTAAAAACATGTAAGAAATGTCATATAAAGAAAAAAAAAGAATGCAGCTATGATATTTAATTTATTATTAGCAATATTCGCCGTTAGTGGATTTCCGCGGATTGACCCAGACGTTATGGTATCGATATCTAAACAAAAAATAAATTAATTTGTACAATTTAATTTTTAGGATCAACGTCATTCTGGTAGTGTAGTCACCTGAAATGTCAGTTTAAATATCAGTTTTTTTTTGTGTAAACTTCACAGACGTGAAAGGTAACACGGCGAAACAAAAATAAACTTATTTTCTCAACTCATACTTCAAGTAACTACTTTAACAGCGGTCGTTGACCCTGCACAAAAAATCTGCAAATATTTTTTATTTTAATTTTATTGTGTTTAGATATAACGTCTGCGGAGTTTCGCTACCTAATTTTATTTGTCTTTGTATAGTATAGTATTTTTGTCTCACGAATAGACACGCGCTTTACTTGTGGTTACCGAGTATATAACACGATGTGAATGTGTTTGTAAGCGCAGGAGCTCTCAGTACCGTCCGGGACAAAGGCGAAATCGGAAGTTTGTATGTGTTTTGTGAACACATTCACAGCGTGTTTGTAAACTTGGTACTTAATAGTAATTTCACCTCACAAAGCGACGCGCACTTTATTTGTGGTTTCCAAGTATCTAAACATGCTGAACCACACAAGTAAAGCTCGCGTCGCTTCGTGATATAAAAATACCGTAGCTAGCTTAGTCTTTCTGCTGTCGACAATTAGTTAAATATGCTGCTCCATCCACATCGAAATATGGAGTGATTGTCTCATTGTACGGAAAGTAACCTATTTCACTGGAAAAATGGTTATGATGACGGACACATCAAGGCAAGATCAAAGTAAAGTACAAATCTTGCTTTAAGTTATCAACTAAATATTCGTAATTTGTTTTCTTTCATTAATCTAGAAAAGCCCACAAGGAAATTACTTACCATATACTTACGGTTACTATGTTCCAAGGTGGTCATGGTGGTTAAGGTTGCAGTCACCTCACAATATACAGGGTGAAATTAAATTCAAGGGCATCCTTTTAAGGGTTCATTGTACTCATCATTATGAACAACTTTTACTATGGGACTAAACCTAAAATCGCGATAGTAAAATCAATTGTTCCTTGCATTTATGTTCACATAACTCGTCAAAATGTAGGGAAAAGCTGATGTTTTTTCGCGATTTCAGTTTTGGTCCCATAGTAAAAGTTGTTCATAATGATGATTACAATTACCCCTTAAAAGGATGCCCACGAATTCAATTACATCCTGTATAAAATCTTTCAATTCTATGTTCCAAGTCATTTATTTAGAACGTAGTGTTTCGTTTTTCATGGGTGAACGGCTACATACCACGAAGCCCTGTTAGCGCTTTTAGGTAAAGCTAATGGATAACGGATGTAAGCTCTGCCGGCGCTGTACGGGAACTTTACAGATGTACTCACCCATTATAAAAACATTAGACGCCCATACTTTGAATATCTTTATACATTTCTTGAATTTCAGAGGACTGTTATTTAAAATGTTACGCAATTGCTAGCGTAATTTGTCTTGTTTATTACGCATATCAATTTTTCTGTTACGGAATATTTTTTAATGTTTTGGAAAACCACATTTTGATTAGGGACTTACCAGAACTTAAGTTATATCTTTTTCTTTTCTTCGCTATTCTGTTCGCCTTTATTCTCAAATTATATAATAGTCATCCAGACCGAATTTCGGCCATGGCAGATGGCAGCCAATCTCAACGAACACTAGCCGTCTACGCGGGTGGTATTATAGTGTACAAGTATGTGCGCAAACACATGTGAAATCACTCTTCCCTCACTCACACCACCAACTTGCAAACTCCGGGCTGTTACTGAAAAATTCCTAATGGCAAAACCCAATAACACTTTGCCCGACCTATAAATCGAACCCACGACCCCACGCTCAGCAGTCACGCTTGCGAACACGTGACTAACGGGGCTCGAATTATATTATACCAACGGATGAAATCATCTTGTGAATATACCTATCAAGCAATTAAAACTGTTTAGCATTCAAAAGTAAGTCAAACAGATAAAATCTGCAAACAATACTATAAGTTTAACGAATTAGGTAGGTGTTAATTAATGTGAAATTTCAACTATATCGTTGGAATCATCTTTATTGCCAGCGTATTTTGTATCATTTAAATGTCGGAAAGCAGGCGGGAGCAAAAGTCCCACAAAGAATCTCTTGTTCGCGACTCTTGCCACTGAATTATTCATGTAATCCATTTAATAGGGACAGAGCATTCGAGGTGGACGCAAGACAGTTAACTCCTTCGACGAGATTTATATTGTACTATATGTTCACAATAAAAAGAGATTCGATTGCGTCCCAATAGCTGTCAATAACGGGGTTATTTACCCTTGAAATGCTATCTCAAGATTAGATTGGCTTCTTATGTATGTGCTTGTATATTCAAAGAGATGAAACAATATTTGAGAGAGATATGTCGAGGGTTGACGACGCTTTTTCTGCATGTTCCCTTTTAAATTTATAGGGATATATGTGACGCTACATGCTTACATTTCCTTCAATATTGTGATGTTTTTTTGCAATCATGTAAGTAGTGTTTTACTGTTCTGTATTTTCACAATTACATATAAAGCTAATAAAAAAATCCTGTATTATAATCGTGGTCGATAGAAGTTTATGAAAATCGTGGTGGCATTAAGGTGGTTTTGGAACAACATAACTTCTGAGGATCCTTTCATAAAGTTCTACTATTGTAGACAAATCGTGTAGATTAATAGGGACTCAGTAAAATAGAAAACGAGATTTATAATAATGTTTTCAAAGTTTTATTACCAATTCTACAGTCTTTACACTAGTTTCAAATGGATTGTGATGAATTTAAAACAGATATCAACAGAGGGTTGGTACAGTTATTTTGATAACGCTAAATTGTGTCTGATATCTTCGTTTATTTATTACATAGTCGTTATTTAAATCTATCGGTATATTATCTAGTAATTATAACTATGGATACTTAGAAATGTGTGAGTATAAATATTCGTTTTTACTTATTACACCATATGAGACCGTTAATGTTTTTTTTCTTTTCTATAACACTGTCATTACAACTATCAGAGTAGTAACTCATTTGAATTTATTATACACAACATATTTTAAAATTTATCCTAAATCTTAATATTTAATACTTAGATCTATGATAATAATCACAATAGAAATTATTATGTTTTCAACCGAAGATAACGTTAAACGTTTTTAAGTCAAAACTTAAATTAAAGTATACAGGGTGACAGGGAAACTCGACGTATTACTTGAAAAGGGTTATACTAGAGGTCATTAGCAACAAAATTAGTCCAGTAAAAAAAAAACAATAAAAATTAATTAGTCAATTAATTATATTATTATTATTAATTTATTCGATTTTTTTGCTACTAAAGACCTTTTATTTCTGAGATTATGTAAGTTTTGGGCAAGCATTTTTTTTAAATGTACTTACAATTATTTACAGTTTTTATTTTTCAGTTTTCAGAAAATTATCAATTAAATGTTTAGAGTGGAGTAGTTTTTTCATACTTAATTGTTTTTGGTAACAAGTCAGAAAATATTTTTAAATCGAAGAACCGACACAGCTTGGTAACCATACAGATTTGACCCCTAGTTAACTGGTCTTATTTGTTGCTAATGACCTCTAGTATAACCCCTTTCAAGGAATACGTCGAGTTTCCCTGTGAGCCTGTATATAGTATTCATAGTAGATGTGAATCTCTCACACATTCAAAATTTACATGTTCTTGATCATATTGTTTATATACACTCCACTTCAGTTCGTTAGTTATCATAATATTCTGCAAAACTATAATAATAGTCTTATACTGAACTGAGATGTTTTGATAGCTTTTACATACTTTGCATACTGCACAGTACTAGCATGACCTCTCAAAGACTGCCACTCAAAATTAAAACAAAAATAAACCCCAGGGTTCATTTTAGAATAGATTTTCATAAAATAATGCTGAAGACATTAACAGAAAATGGTCTAGACTAGATTACGTAGTTATCATAAAGTTAGGTAACCAAAACTGGCAATAAATACAAGTTTATGTAAGTAAATAATTAATATTATAAAGAAAATGTCAGACCTTCTCAAACAGAACATTAAGACATAAAATATTACAGCAAGAAAAAAAAGTACCGTGATGACGTAAAACTTTTTCGATTATCACACATTTCGTTATTGATCGCTCGTAGTTGTAATAATTCATTCCTGTCTGCCAAACTTCCTGAAGAGACCTCAAAGGCGATGAAGGTATGAAAGGATGTATTCCAGCATGAGTGGCATCTTACCCATAGGGGAATCAAATTGGAAAACATCCAATACCTCACCACTCTTTAAGTTCTCCAACTTGAACACAATATTCCACATTATGAGCAGTATTTACATCGGATTTAAATCATGTTTACATTGTACTTTCGTTTTATCGGTTATGGTATTGATATCCATGTCAGTAGTTTGAACCTCTACACCGGGAGTATTGAAATTGTCATAGGAGATATACTGAGGAGCTTGCTGCACTTCAGCTTTCACGATAACCTGACGCTTCTTAGTTTTAATGTACCCTAACGCGGACACTAACACAACGAACACTATAAATCCAATACAACAGCCCACAACCAAGCTTAGTCTCCTCGTTAATATATCCGCAATGTCCATGTACGTATTGGAGAATGGACTGTCTACTGCCGCTCCGAAGATTTCGATAGTGCTTACACTAGTACATTTACTGCTCAGAGAATCGTTCATATGAGGACGGAGATGGTTGAAAATTTGTTCGTCCGAGTATAAATTATTTATACTTGTATTTTCAGGTGAGAGAGCTATCCGTGCGTCGGGTACGGAAAATCCTGTAGATGTTGAAGTACCGAAGTTGCCGACTGCTATCACACAAACCGTATATCGGGATCCTGGTGTCAAGTTATTGAGCCTCGTTGATCTGGCGGTAGCGTTCAGAATTTTCCCTCGTATCTGTGAAAATAATGAAATTTCAGAAACAAAACCTCCAACGCTGTTAATAAATCGAAATCAACTTGAACTGAGTACTAAAAAGTTTTCAGCACCTATGAGCTATTGTAAAAAGAAAGATTTAAATGGATTCACAGCACCGTCGAACATCCACAGGCGAGAAACATAAATATTTTTTATGGTCCATTGAGGTGATACACAGCCTTTGTATTCAAATGTTTGTTGTAGCGGTTGCTGCGCACGTTTTATTCAACGTTTACTCAAAATTATATGCTTTTAGTTACGCAGGTGAAAATATTTAGCATAAAACTATCATAAAGGAAAATATTTTGGTTTTCCATAGTTTTACTTACCGTAGTCGGATGATCCTCGCTAAAATAAGCTACTTGATATGCATTCAAACCAGTTTGGTTGCGGCTCTGCCAAGATACAATAATCGAATATGTCTGTATATCTTGTATAGCAATGCGGATGACGATGGGTATATCGCAAAGTTTCTGGGATGGTAATTCGATGAAGCTATAACCGTGAAGATCTTCCGGATGTTCACAACGCAAGTTACGACTGCCTTTGATGACAATTTTATAGTGTTCTTTCATCCATCGCCAAACCTCTTGTGTTTCACAATTGCACGTTAGTGGATTCTCTGAAAGTAATAATATGTATGACTATTGGAAATAAAATTAGAGGATTCAAATAAAACCAAAGATTTAATATCTTACCATTAAAGGATAGAGTTTTGATTTGTGTTTCTAGTACTGTGAGCATTTTCATCTGTATTACTTCAAAGTAATTTCGGCTCAAGTCAATAAATGAAATCTTATTCAAGTTTCGAAATGCGTCTGCAGATATAGCTGATAACCAGTTTCCACTTAAATACAATTCAGTCAGACTTTGCAATCCTCGGAATACGTCTCTATTTATTCTAGTTATATGATTCAGTGAAATGTCTAACTTTTGTAGACTCTGTAAGTCTGATGTGAAATCTTCCAATTCTCTGATGACGTTCTGAGACATGTTCAGGACACGCGTTGAATACAATCCTTGAAGCCTTTCTCTTGGAATGTTTTCTAATTTATTCTGACTTAAATCAAGCTGTTCTAAGTTATGTAGCTTAGAGAAAGCTCCCGGAGATAAACGAATTATGGAGTTCTGCGACAATATCAACCTCTTAAGTGATGGAAAATTTTCAAAGTCTTTGCTGGTGATAATCGTTAGGTTTGTATTTGTTACAACTAATTCCTCTAATAGTGGAAACAATTTTGAAGGATATGTTTGCAATAATTGCACTAAAGAATTAGAAGACATGTTCAATGTAGTTAGCGCAGGAAGCACTGCCTCTGATAAGCCATTGCTAGGTATATTTTTAAATAGATTATGTGATAAGTCAATCTCTTTCAGGCCCACGGAATGCTGAAAAAAATTCGGTGGAAGAACTGTTAACATATTATTGCTCAAATTTAATGTAACTAGATTTTTAAGGGAGGGAGAATTAAAGCCATTTAACATAGAAATACGATTATTACATAAATTAAGAGACCGCAAATTTTGTAAACCGATGAATTTGAAAAAGTCCACGCTGTGTAATTGATTGCTACACAAGTCTAATATTTCTAGTGAAGTTACATTAAAAAGGGCGTGGTGAGGGAAATCTGTGAAATTGTTCCCTTTCAAGTTGAGTTCTTGTAATATTGTTGTGTATGCGAATACGTCTTTGTGTAAATCTCGCAGATTGTTATAAGCTAAATTTATTCTTAGCAGATTCTGATTTTTAATGAATGTCGTCGGCGGCAGTTGCGATATATTTGATAGCTCCAGCGACAGAGTTTGTAATGAAGGGAGATGCGCAAACGTTTTATTTTCCAATAACGTAAAGTTATTTTCTGATATTATCAAGGATTTCAGTCCAGGTATCTGTATCTGAATAATATCTTCCCAAGTCAAGTCATTGTTATTCATCTCTAGATCACTTAAGTTTGGTAAACTTTTGAGAGACTCTACTTCGATGATTGCTATCGAATTCTTACTTAGTCGAAGCTGTTTTATGGGCAACGAGGAAATATCGAAATTAAATATTACGATGTCATTCTGAGATAAGTCTAAAATTTTTAACTTAGTTAAAAAATGAAACGTGTCTTTGGTGACTTGATTAATATGATTATTTTGGAGGTACAGTTCTTCCAACGTTACAAGTTTATAAAATGTCTCATTACTTAACTTAATAAGCTTATTATTACTTAAATCTAAAAACTTAATTTTTCTCAAGTGCATAAATGTTCTATTTTCTATATGTACAATACTATTATTCTTTAGATACAGCCTTTGAATATTTAACAAATCATTGAAAAGATTAGATGTTAACACTTTTATGTTATTTTGGCTTAGCCACATAATTTGCACGTTCAATTGCCCTCTAAGAGAGCTATTTTTTAACATTGATAAATAATTTGCACCAAGTTGAATAGAAACCAAGGATGAATTCCTGTTAGGGAACACATCTCCGATAGTAGTTAAACGATTACCCTGCAAATTAATGTGTTGAAGATTTTTGAGGGTAATGAATGCATGAGAGTCTATGGTTTGTACAACATTATTTTGCAAATGTAGTTCTAATAGCCCGGGCAGAGGACTAAATACGTTTCTTTTGATTTGACTTAACTTATTATTTTGCAAACGTATTTCTTTCAGTTCATCAAGTTTCTCAAATATTAATTCGTCTAATTCATTAATTTCATTATTATCTAGACTTAAAGTTACAAGTTTACGATTTTTTTGAAATACACTACGAGGAAGTTTATTTAAAAAGTTTGTTCCCATATGTAGTTGCGTTAAATTTTGTAGAGACGAAAAGCAGTTTGGATGTAATTTTTGAATGGCATTGTGTTCTAAATTGAGAACTGTTAATCCAAAAGCGTTAACAAACGCGTCATCAGATATCTCCAAAATATTGTTTTCTGAAAGAAATATTTCTGAGAGCTCATGAAGGTTTGAAAAGACTCCGTTTATATGATGGAGATGGTTGTGACTCAAATCTATTGTACGTATTTTGGCGTTCCTCTGAAATATATTCTTAGCAAGCGTTGTTATTTTATTACGACTCAAATCCACAGTTTCTAGTTTTTCTAATGAATACAATGCTTCTTCGTCTATTTGCTGAATTTGGTTACTAAAAAATGTTAACGTTTTTATTTTAGGCATACATCTAAACCAGTGTCTATCAATTTTTGTAAAATAGTTTGAGTTTAAGTCCAGAGTCAGCAGATTTGGCACTGTAACATCTATATCATCAGGAATTGAGTTTATTTTATTCCATGCAAGCCTCAAATTGCTGAGTTTATTCAATTTGCCCAGAGGTTTCAAAGGAAATACAGTAAGAAAATTTTCACTGATATCCAGTTCCGTAAGAGATTCTTCTAAGTTGTAAAATGCATTTTCTGATATATTGGCTATTTTATTCCCCTTCAGATTGATTTTCTTCAACTTAAGATTTCTGAAAGTGTTTGCTTGGATATCTTTGATGTCGTTGAGCTGTAAATCAAGTGCCTCAATATTGTAAAGTTCCAAGAATGATTCATGCGGAATTTTGCTTAATTTACTGGAAATTATGCTCAAAGATCCTAACGAGCTACGTAGCGATGTAAATGCGTTAGAGCTTATCTTGTTTATCCCCGACTGTGAGATCTGTAGATTGGTTATTTTTATTTTTGATGGGAAGATGTCTGCGTTCAGTTCTGTCGTTGAGATTTCTAAGTCATATATTGATAGCGACTGGATGGTTCCCCTTATCTTGGACAGCACATTTTTTACGGCCCCGGGGGTCGCGCTGGGGCACTCCAAAAATAATCCTGAAATAAATGTATCCATTAATGACACCAATTTATCCTAGAGAGCATTCAGTGTGGGAGTTAGAAGACACTTACCTTCTTTAAAGTTATAACAGGGACATATTGGGTTCTCTGCTAAGCTTGGACATTGCGATTGTTCTTCTCCTTGTAGAATTGGTATGTGGATAATGATAAGAAATGCAAATACGCTGCATTTCAGGCGAGACAGAAGAGTGATAACGCCCATGGTGTTGTGACGTCATTTCAATAGCATCGTGCATCCGGAATCCAAATGAGAGGATATTCGTTCTAGAAAATGAAACAACAGTATAATGTTAATAAAGAAAGACATTGTTGAAATCATTAGTGGTTGTTAAAAATAACAAATACTAGATATATCTTGACTCGCATAAATTTTATTTATCTTTCAGTAGTGTAGATGCTTAAATCTGATAAAAATAATAATTAACGGTGTTTTTCTGCTATCAGGATTTCCTAAAATACCTACTTAGGTACTTATTATAATTCATAATTCTAGAAAGTTTCGTATAGGTAAACTATAAAAAGGTGAGAGGGTTTTCCAAATATGTAAAGAGTTTTGGGCTGATTGATTGTTTTAAACTGTTGAGTTATCTTCAGTTACCTATATTGCAGAAATTATTTTTAGGATCCTTGAACTTAAACTTTATGTTACTTTATAATAAGCACGTAAAGCCACAGACACATGACTGTGTCATGTTGTGTCGTGACCGGGGTACATCAATCAAATTAATCTGTTCAGGACTACGTCAAATCACAACGAGTTTTGATTGGCTAACACTGCGTCAGAAGACGTCACGACACGACACAACACAGTAATATGAATCTGGCTTTACATGGGATTTATTTTAGTCTAGATTCTTACTGACTTTTATTTCAGAGCTTTCTAGTACAGAACATTCCTCTAACTTGGACTTACATCGGATCTCCCTGTCTCGGAGTCCGTTTCTAAATGTTAAGAGTAACATGACACGCTCGAGTCTTCTGTGCAAACCTTCGTTTTATCTTTAGCTAACGTTAGTTTTAGTACGCAAGACGTGATTTTAAACTTTTAGGTTGGTGTTTTTTCCTGCTCGTGAGCTCGATCACGCCTGATGGAAAGCGATGGGTGAGGTCTATGATGGAACGAGTATGCCCAGAAGATGCCTGTTCCCTCTTGCTTTGATTTTGAACACAGATGCCGCCGGCAGAGAGTTCCACACTTTGGCTGTGCGCATAATAAATGTGGAGGAGAAACGCTGAGTACGACTAGTCGGGATGTCAACCAAGCGTGGATGGTATGGTGGTTGGTGATTGATGGTTTTCATGGGATGTAGTTTTCATTTTTTCGTAAGGTGTTTTCAAACGTGCTAGTTATCTGTCTAGGCTTTGCCCAAATAGTGTTGGACCAAAACAGGATCTAAGAGCTCATCTCGCGAAGACATCACGAGTTTAACTAATAATCACACTATATCACACTAATATTATAAAGGCGAAAGTTTGTGAGTGTGTGTGTATGTTTATATGTTTAATACTTCTTCACGCTCTAACCGCTGAACCGATTTAGATGAAATTTGGTATAGAGATAGTTTAAGTCCCGGGAAAGGACATAGGCTACTTTTTATCCCGACATTCCTACGGGATAGACATTTACGCGGGTGAAACCGCGGGGCGCAGCTAGTAACTTAATAAATGCGAAAACAGTACTTATTAGGTCAATATGTGCTCCAAAAATATAATACAGTTTGATTCAGGTCAATATTATTTCGGCCAGCTCTTGTTTTTCCGTACTATTATAAACTAAAACATCAACAATCAATCTGCCTAGCCTTTTACCAACTACATATTTTGAGGTTGGCTTCCAGTCTAACCGGACGCAGCTGAATTTTATTATTTATTTTTACAGTACTTTACATGGAGCGAGTACCCATCTGACCTCCAAAACCCAGTTACTGGGTAAGACTGGTTATCAGACTTTTGGGCTTCTGACTACCCGTAACGACTGTTGAAGATCTACGAATGACAGCCGGGATTAACGATTTAACATGCTTTCCGAGGCATAGCGAGGTCTCTCGATATGTAATGGTTGGCCACCCATCCACGAATTGACCGCAGAAAGCTTAGACCCGACCCCGAGGATCCGAGCGCCTTTGATCGACTGGTGCGGCTATTATCATTTAGCCACGAGACATCAACAACGTTTGAAATTATTCGTTGCTCGATCCCATAATCCCTTATTACCTTAGCAGCTTGTAGATTTATTAGAGTCATCTTAATAAAGCTAACTTTATTCATTTGGATACTGTATAAATGTAATAAAATTACGAGTATCCGATTTTTTTTTAACCGAAGTTCCTTTTGCAACTGTTTCTAAAGTAATATAGATTACTTCGGAAACTCATTAGTTGCAAAAAGAGCTAAAAGACTAAGAACAACAAAGCTCTTTATAAGACTAAATTAAAAATCGATTTGTTCCCGTAATGTTTATTTTAGACGAAGCGTCCCTTTGGTGCTCCTACTGCGAAAAATAATAAAGAGCGAAATTATCTTGCCAGCTTAACTTTCTCAAAGCCAATCCTACGCCAACAACTTTGCCAAAAGAAAATATCTCATGGATACGGTTTTATATTTTCACTTCTTATGTATTAAGGATTTTGTTCCAGTTAGCAAATTTTTATATAGTGTTACGACTTTGTAAGCAACGTAAACAAAGTGTAGTTTTCACCATTACGAAAGTTCCCGGAGTATAAATTATATCCGTGTGGTTTTAAGTAGTCGAGCATTGAAGATAAACGTGCAGTGTAGTTGCGGCGGGTCAACGACACCAATTAAAACATATTTTCTAGATTTTCTAGGCATTTGCTTACAACTTTTTCTCGTATATTTACGTTACAAAACAAAATTAAACATTGCTGTTAACTCAATCAATTTGCCTTTTCCCAACTATGTTGGAGTTGGCTTCCTGTCTAAACGGATGCAGTAGAGAGTATTTTACACGAAGAGAACTGCCTATCCGACCTCCACAACTCAGTTATTGGGTAACACGATACCCATTGGTAAGACAGGTAGTCAGAGTTTTGGGCTTTTGACTACCCGTAACGACAGTCAAAGATTTACAAATGACAACCGGGACCAACGGCTTAACGTGCTTTCCGAGGGACACAGGGGTCTCGATATGTATGTAATGGATGGGAATCTATTTACAAACGATTCGATCGACCCGCTCGGCTGTAATTATACTTAAATATAAGCACGAGCTCCCGTTGCTGTTAATTAAAAGGTACAATTTTATTGGATCAAGCCATTTCTACAAAGCTATTAGTCATGAGCTGAATTAATGAAACAGCAATCTGATAGAAGTAGAAGTTGGTATGCGCCTATTCATCATGCGATTATTCTGAAATCACAATATAATTACGCTAAATGCCCCGCGTAGCTGGCGATTCATCATCGCTAATGCTCCATAATTAAATTTTATTGGCCATATTTCCCGGATGATATTAGTTTTAGCAGTATATGGAACTAGCCGTAAACATACTCCGACGAATTGAGTGACCCATTTATTTTTGATGCTTCAGCACTGTCAGCAAATTAACGGCGCCAAATAGTTTTGGCTTCGTTTTGGCGACGCTACAAAGAAACGTTTAACACAACGAATTGTTGCCCACTTATAGGAAACTGCTGTGTATTTATTTCTTGCTGTATTCAGCGCTTAAGCGGTGACAGATTGCCAGCCTCCGCTTTTGAGCGCAACGGCATGCCGGAGCTGCACGAGACATTTGACGGGTGCAGCCGCATGCAACTTTTACGGACAGATTGGTTTGTTGATGAAACCTCAAAATAAAGTACAGTCAACCGCGAATCAGTGGTAACAATTTGACATTGACAGCGCCTTTATGTCGTAGTAGTATGGTGATCTTCGTAGTGATAATGTTTCTGTTGATGTGAGGTTGACTGTATATGGAAAATAAACAAGTAGGTAAAAAACACAAACAAGTAAGTGCCAAAATGAAAAATTAATCTATCTGCTTAATCTCAAATTGTCCTCATTAATGACAAACTTACGAGAAGGTATAATATGTGATATTATCATATAGAATGAGTTAACGATGTCATAATGCGACGAACGAAGTCTTGTTACATGAAGAAAAAGCTTACCTATGTTATCATATATAGAAAATCTGTTGTACTAGTACATATTATCTATTGCAAGAATCCCAGGTGCTCTGGATCGCATGTTTTATACTTACACGTACAAGTACATGAATAGACGCAGTTTTCATCACTTCATTTAAAATTCTATCGGGATTTTGCACAGTTTTATTTACTGAATTACAGCGTTATATCAGTTCATTTCATTCATTCTAACGAATGAATGAGATGAATGATTATAATTGCTCAGCATTCACTAAAACATTTTGCTGGCCCGAATACCTTGTTATGGTTTTGAAGATTTACAAGAAAAGCTAAGGATCAAAGAGATTATTATTGTACAGCATTTTGTGAATAAATAATGTTATTTACGTTATGGGTAAATGTTATGACGACGTAAGGATTACATCACGATTAGGTTTATACGTATTTTAGAAATAGCCAAAATACGAGCTGTGTAAGAAAGTAAACCGTGATAAAAAGGATGGCATGAAGATGATGATGATTGAAAATCTCTGATGGGATCGCTCGTGAATGCTCTTAATATATAAACAAAAGTAAACAAAACATATAAGAAAGAACAAAAAATATACCTCTCTGAAGCTCTGGAGCTTAAGGCTAAGTAATACAAGCTAAACGGGTCGATCGATCAGGTTAAGCTATGTTTACCGCGGTTGGTCCGTGAATGGGTAACCATCTTTACATATCAAGACCCCTCCGTGCCGTTGGTCTTTGGCAGTCGTTACGAGTCGTCAGAAGCCCGAAAATCTGGCAACCAGTCTTACCAAGGGGTATCGTATTACCCAGTAACTGGGTTTTCGAGGTCAGATAGACAGTTGCTTCGTGTAAAATACTGGTATTCAGCTGCATCCGGTTAGACTGGAAGCCGACCCCAACATAGTTGGTAAAAGGCTAGGCAGATGATGATGACTATATTAATCTTATTTTATTTTTAGATTGCAATAAGAGCAAATTGTGCTCTTATTTATTTATGTCTACTTATTCAACATTTAAATAAAATAAAACTAAGTATGTTTCTCATTTGAAACAAGTTGCAAGACTTAATTGCGGGAGACGTATTATTATTGCACTCGCGGGCAATGGGCTGGCAGTTTGTTTACTCGACTATTATACTGTCTAACCGGCGTTTAGTTACTGCGCTTTAAGCGAGATAACGTATTGGACAGCGTTTTCGTGGGCAGCGATGGCCAAAACTGGACTAAATTAGGCGGACTATGGAGAGGGCAGTTTTAAACTAGATTGCTTGTTTGATATAAGTTTTATTCTCTAACCAGTCGTGCTATTGTTTGAGCTCGTCTAGATTTACCTACAAATAGCTATATAATTAAAAACGCGGCCAGAGAACATATTATGAATAACTTATAAATTAAACAAATAAAAATGTGTGTCCTGTCAGCTGCACGATACAGCAACTGTTTGACGTTAGTGATATCGCCAAACACGTAGCCGTATCACGGTGGCTGTATTCTGGGCCGAGTCCATTTAGATTGCCTTCGACATCCTAAGAATAAGAAGAAATAAATAAAAATCATCAGACCATATCAGCTATCGGATAAGTGGTTCTCAAGCTATAAGCGCTCAAACAGGCAGATAGACAGCGAGACGCTACGTTTTGTAATAAAGCACCACATCCCCTCTATTATCATCACACACAACTTCAGAAGCTTTAAGTGCCTGTACACTCTCATATAAATTACTCAGTGTGTGTGAATTTAAATCATGTGATCGTGTGAGCAAATCTCATAATAAAACACCATTTATTATTATAACTATGTGCGACTGCGGTACGTTCGACTCATCCTAGGCTTCTCATTGTCTTTTCACTACACTATGGGTTATCCAGCAACCCGCACTGGGCCCGTATGGTCGGTTGTCACAGAGATTAGGTCTGTGTCCCAGCAGTGGGAACGTTCTAAGCTGATTATGTTTATGCTTATAGTTTATCATCAAATAGCTCGTGCCGACATAAGAGGAGAGAAAAAAAAACCGCTTGGAAGCTTGATCTACACATAAACTTACGCCTTCTTCCCATGGGGTAAAGCGATGGGACAGAAACTATAGAACGCCTCCTGCCACGATCCTTACATACTCCTTTTGCTTCGAGTATTACGCACCAGACCTTTCTGTAGAACATCACCCATAAGGCTAGTCCGACTTCCTACTAGACTATCATAACAAAGCTCGTTCGGACCAGTGGCGTGCATTGGTTTTCAGAATAGGTAGGCACTAGGCCGGGTCTGGTCTAGACAAACGCGGTCACTAAACAGAAAAAAAGTGATGTCAAAAGTGTGGTTATTTGAGTAGGCATGCCTACTTAAGGGTGATAAATTGCGAAGGTCGAACGTCATGGTATTACGCGTGAGACGTATGTATTTTTAATTTTGTCGTATTACCTTGAACGAGTAAAGTACCAATGACAATGTGCGCATAGTACGGGAGCCGAGTAGGCCGTCCGGCGACTGCCTACTGCCGCGCGCGTTTGTATGAAGATTTTGTTTTTGTTTAGTATGATAATTTCTAGTTTCTTAATTGTGGGGCACACACACTAAAATGTAATTGACAGGATTATGTTGATATATCGAGGTAGGCACTGCTTATATGCCTATATGCAATGCACGCCACTGGTTCGGACACAAGACAATAGAATAAAAAACCCCAATGGAAGCTTGAGGTAAAAGCTTCCATTACAGGTTTGAAGCTTCCATTACAGATTGGCAAATAACGTACTAACAGCCTATCCGCTGACTACATTTAGTCCTTAAGTGGTGCCAGAGCTGTGTATGTTACAGCCACTTAGTTCCCATTAATATGTAACTTTGTAATGGTGTAACTTTTATGTAATTTATATGTGAACTTATGAATAAAATTATTTTTATTCATTAAGAAAAGACAGACGTGGATACGAGCTTTCCTATAACTTACTACAGGTCAATTATGTATTTAGTGGAAGCACTCTTAAGAAATACGGGGCGATAGAGCGGATGGCGGTATGTGATAGCTTAGCGCTAAAAAGTGACCAAACGTCACGCGGGCGCTGTGATCAAAGGGTAAATAGTTTAATACCTAAACATTAGGTACTTGTATCTTCTTTTTTTCAGGAGAGGAAATAATGTGGTCAGTTATTCTTTTAATTTATTGTTGGTATTTTTAAATACTTGACGGTCTTCCTGGAAGGATAGCTGACGGCATTTTATCAACGGGTTAATAAGCAGAATTTCGGACTAAAACCCTTTGTGATCTTTTTTTAACAACCCAGTTAGATAACAAGGTTAATATTTCCATCTTTTTTTAAAAAAAAAAAACGTCCATTGATTGTATTCTATAAATGGCAATATCCATTTTAATAATAATGGGTGTAACAATAGCCTTAACGAAGCCGTGAGTGAATTGTTGTTTCCGTTAATATCTTAGCAATTGTTTTGTACTGGACCATACAATGAGAACGGATTGAAGGTCAAAGTCCCAACTTTTTTAACGCTTCTTTACGAAAAGCAGTTTTAAACGTTATAACGTAACTTTAAATACTCTCACGATCCCAATACCTTTGCATGCAGCCATAAATATTATATTTTGCGTGCATTACATTGCGTAACGAAAAACAGAGAAACAACGAATTTTCACACCAAAAATTAAAGTTATTTCCCAGCAATTTTGTACGAAGTTACATAATTGATTTACAGAATGTGTAGATGTCGGCTTCGTGATTTT
Source organism: Amphipoea oculea (assembly GCA_945859645.1). NCBI lineage: Eukaryota > Metazoa > Arthropoda > Insecta > Lepidoptera > Noctuidae > Amphipoea > Amphipoea oculea. The sequence goes on along the minus strand of OX243871.1, from coordinate 13,249,633 downwards.
TATACCTTGTATGTTTGTTTATAGAATACTAGCAGTGCCCCGACAGACAGACAGAGAGACACACATTCGCATTTATAATATTAGTATGGGACCAAATTTTATCTAAATCGGTTCAGTGGTTTAAGCGTGAAGAGGTAACAGACAGACACATTTTCGTACCTCACTATATGCACCATAGAAATGTAATTATACCTATGATAGGTACCTGCCTCACTGTCTTCAGTAACTCTTCATCCTCATGAAAATTTTAAGTGCGATGGACATAAACAAGGCTAGTACAAGTTTATCATATAATATCTCGCCGTAAACATGCCGAGAGTTGGCAGCCGGGTTAAGGATCCCGCCACACGTTCACCTCATAAAAATACTTAATTGCTTCTTACAACGCCTTGGGGAAGTGATGGGGTGCTCTATTCTTAGTCGAGATCATGCAGATAAGAATTAATTATTAACCAGATTCTTTTCACGACTTTACTTGAGAGCTAGGGAATTTGTGTGTAGGTGTTATCGGAATAAAAAGGATATTGTTCACACATATATCCGTACATAATAAAAGGCCCTTTGTCGAAAACGTTTTTCTTGCCATGAAAAACTGATTTAGTCGCCGTGTGCAGGCTGCAGGCAGGTTGTATGGATCACTATGGACTCTCGTTGACGGACACGTTTTTTCTAAAGAAAAAATCGAAATCGATATCGTACCGTAGGTATATAAAGGGCCAATGAGTATTCTATTATATTCTAGGTCTATGTTTATTTTGGATGGATTTAACTATTTAAAAAGTATTTAAATTTTTCAGGATTCATAAGCATGTGAATAATGTCGTTCTACGTTAAAGAGTCACAAAACAAAATAAAAGTAATTCATATTCGTTTAAGCCAAGATACTAGAAGTATGAAAGAAAAAAGAATGAAAATACATTTACTTGCGGCAACATGACGCATAAAAAAAAATACAAACAAAATAACAATTTTGGAGAAAACATGCGTCTCATCTACGCAAAACAGCCATCGCTCAGCATAATGCTAAGACCCTATACGAGACAGAGCCCCAGCGCTGGTAAACGAGGCAAAAATAGTATGTAAAGTTCATAGCAGGTGGCGTTCTGTGTGTCTGCCTACCCTCATGGAAAGAAAAGAAAGACACATTTATTTAGCACTGACTAAAAGACACACAATACACCAGATACATACTACAAATAAAAACAAAAAGTAAAGAAGAAGAAGAAAGAGAAAGAAGAAGATAAAGGGGAAGAAGAAGTGAGATTATGTATGGTATGAATGTAATTAAGCGACATTTACAAGATGCAATTTTCTTGCCTGTGGGCTACAATAAATTAAAACAACAAAATATGACTTGAATCGTCTAAACACTGTTTCGATGGTGCAATTTTATTATTGCTTCAACTTTGCATAATCAGCCTATAATGTTCCCACTACTGGGACACAGGCCTCCTCTCTGTGAGAGGGAGTGGGCCGTAATCCACCACGTGGGCCCAGTACCTACGGGTTGGTAGATGTCACATGTCTTCGACTTTTTGGTTCTATGACATGCCGGTTTCCTCACGATGTTTTCCTTCGCCGTTTTGTGAGCTGTGAGGACTTATGGTATGCCGCAGGCAATTAAATCGCAACGTGTAAGTAATTCAGGCAAGAATTAATAGAAACTCTTGTTGTAATTACTAAATACACAAGCAAAATAGGGACGCGATGCGCGATATAGCATTTTATGGAAGTATGAACGCCAGAGAGAAGAAAACAGCACAATTTAAAGCTGTCGAGTAGCTCAGCAGTAGCCGTCGGCTTACGTGATGAATATATTCCGTTAGCTAATCAAATATGCAGAGCAATTATAATATGCAGAGAGACTTTCCACAGGAACATTTTACAGAGAACATTTGCGCACCTAATAGTTTTTTAGATAGACAAGTATGTACTTAGCGTCGATGTATGCCGTCCATATATGTTATACTAGCTGATCGGACAGACGTTGTCCTGTTTCTTAGAACTCGACCGCAACGCCGCCTACCAGGTCCAATTGTGAATCTAAACGATCTAGGGACTTCCTCAAATGCACACAATGTTTTTAATAAAAAAAAATCGTCCACATGTTTAGGAGGAGGTCAGTGACATACACACGTACACAAAAGTTATCTATCTAGGTATACTAATAATACAGTTGAACAGTTATTTTGTTTTTTTTTTTTTGTTTGTTTGAACGCGCTAATCTCTGGACCTACCGGATTACGGATTTTTAGTCGGATTTATTTGAAAAAATCATTTTGCGTTTGATGTTTTTGGTAGCCCTATTCGTGAGGAAGGCTATTATAATCCTATAATTTATTAACGATTTATCACGCTAGGACCCTTAGGAAATGGGCAAAAATAACAGAAGTCAGAAAGAAACCGAGGTGATAGCGGCGGAATAAGAAATTTCACACGGAAAAAGTCACGGGCAGAAGCTAGTACCTACATATAAAGAGATAAACGAATAAACTTTTGTTGTTACTGAGAAACCTCAATAGCTTAAGGCATTTCAGACCTTTTTCCTCATTCAAAATTTAATGTTTTATTGTCACTGGCAATGTTTTTGTATCCGGTTTCCTGGGTTTTTATACCATTCTAAGATTAAATATATATTTTGTTAGATACTTACATAGGAGGATAATGTTGATCAGAATCATGAAACGATCACTCAAGGGTTTAATTAGCGTTATCTTGCAAAAGATGTTCTGTATTTTATTACACAATCATGATCAGCCTACAATTATGTTATTATGTTTCCAGTGTTGCGAACGAGGCTCCCTCCCTGTAAAAGGGAGTGGGCCGTAATCCACCTCTCGGGCACAGTGCGTGTTGGAAGATGTCACATGTCTTCGAATTTTCGGCTCTAGGATTTACGTGTTTCTTCACGATGTTTTCCTTCACCGTTTTGAACAGTGAAGATTAAACAATTCTCACAAAGTTTGATTAATGTTCTTTACTTTGCAATTTTTTGAAACATTTATTGTAAAACATAATTACAATGATTATACGATATAAAAATATACCAAAGTTATCCTCAATTTTTTCGTTTGTCATAAAAAATATCACATTTCCCTTATAAAATCGTTTTTGTTCTATTTTGTCTGTCTCTAAGCAATTATATTTGTTGGATAAAACAAACCTGTATAAGTTACAACTATATTTATTAAGTAAATACAGAACCAACGTGAGGTTCACATAAGTAGGTATCAATATATTAGCTTCCGTTTCGCAGGAAGTACATCTCGGATACAGAGAAATTCATAGAAATGTTTCTTCAACATATCCTTTAATAACTGTGAGTAAGTCGTATGTATCTTTGTAAAATTATTTACTTTTTTTTAAACAGTTTTTACATTATTTTTGTTTGATTATTTTGAGACGACCAGATAGTGACGAGACGACGAGTTGTCGAAAAACTGAAATTGGTTTCCTGTTAAAATATGTACTTTCGTTCGATTGTTTTTTTTTGCTAAGAATAACAATTGTCAGAACCATCCTTTTGTGACTTCAAATTTTCAGCAGAAAACCGGTTCAATTTAATTTTTAGACACTCTGTCTCATCTTTAGGCAAATTTCCACTCAAAATAGTAATTCTAGCTTCTAATATCTTGTATAACAAACGTTCAATAAATCTAAACAATCATGTTAAGTGTCTCAGGATGGCGATAGATTGAGCCACCTGTCATGTAGGAAATGCTGCCGGCGCCGGCAACTTGGAGTAGTGACTGTGTGCCACAAGCACTCTATTATTTAGCCAACTATGAAGGCACAACTTGTGATATTAAACATGGAGTGATGATACGTGATTTTGAATAATAATGCGGTGTATTTGTACAAAGTTAAGTTTAGCTCTTTCAGCGGATTTAAATCAAAACTATCAAATTACATACATAATTGAAACCACTCACTAACAATGTTTTATTGAGTGAATTGTTTATGATTTTATGTATTTTTTTTTGTCTCCTTTACTCTTTCACACGCTGGATACATCTCTCTATCTATTGTCCTATCGCAGGTATGCTGGAAGAGATTTGTTATGTAATAAGCGTCACCTTTGTACCTATTTTTCTGTTCTGTTTTCTTCTTGTCTGTTTATATATGTGTGTACATAAAGGGTAAAATAAATAAATGTTACTAGCCTACTAGTCACGAATAAAATCGTTGAAAGTGTAATCCAACCAATTTGTATTGCATCGGCGACAACGGTCACTGATATTATTTAGATAACATCATAATAATTTTATCTTATATTCTCATGTACAGACGCCAGCACATCAAGCTACCCAAAACTGTCGAATTTCCCCAATCAACCTTGAACCTAATGATAATAGCGATAAAGTTGAAAATCTTTTAAAGAAATTTGACAGATTGTAGTAGCTTGATGTGCTGACGTCTGTACACGGCTCTTTTTTATGTTTGAGAATAAAGTATTAAAACCAAAATACTGATATTTTCTCGTGTCAGTGCGAACGATACGACATACCCGTCAGCGTTCAAAAGATTAGTTAATCGGCAAGGATGATATACGAGAGCAGATAGCTCAGGAAATTAAGAAATTTCCTGAGCTATCTATTAAAACAAGATTTTTAACAAAAAATATGACAGTAATTTCCACTAGTGAAAGAATTCTCAGAATTGGATCAGTAGTTCCGAAGATTATCCACTACATACAAACTTACAAATTTGATCTTATAATGTTAGTACAGATGGAGGCGCTTTTGAGTGTATCTACTTTAGATAGAGATACTTGTTATAAACCAATACCACCTCCGCAGATATGCGTCAATACTTTACGAAATCAATAAACTCTTTGAAAAGTTTCCAGTACTCCACAGAAGTAACTTAATGAAGAATTGAAATTGCGTTCAGTAATATCTCACCGTTTAACTTAGCAATCAGCAATTCTACGCTAATTTATTCCTTTGTAATCATAACAGACATGTTGGCGCCTTCGGAAAAGGCGAAAATAAATGAGTCAGCCCAATTTCGTCGAACATTGAGATAGGTCCCGTAATTTTGCGTTAATAGTGCGATTACAGAATGTGCGTTTGCGATAGTCCCTCACTAGCCCCATGAAAAGATGATTACGTTGACAAATGGCTCTTCCCTCGAGGACAGAGGTCACTTATCTACTGCCGAATGTAGTCCAATTAATTGTCCCCTATATTAATGCTAAAATCATTTCTGCAGCATTCCCCGGAGGCTGGCATCGCCTTATATCATTTAACGTCTGTTGTACAACCTTCTTTTGTTCTTCTTTCGGGGAAATCTCATAAGTACCACGGTCCAATTTATTTTCGGCCTTTCATTGTATACGTAGTTTTTTTTTATTTAAATCGCTGGCATTTATGTCCTGTTTGTCATAAAGCTACCTACGTTTATTGGAGATGGATTTATTGGACCTATAATTGGAATTTCCCTTCTTGTGTAGGCACGGTTCGTCAGTGTTGTATGGGCCACTATGCAAGCTTGTTGACCGACACGTTTTTTCTACGGCGCGGTTTATAGGCCGTACCGTAAAGAAACCGTGCCGTGTTAAAGGGCCTTACGTTACTGAGAAAAACGTTTCGTAATAATTATTCTCCAACGTTTCTGGGACGATGCAAATCTAGGAATTATAACGAGACAACAATGATGACTTTAGGTCATCATCATCATTTCATCCGAAAGACGTCCACTGCTGGACATAGGCCTCCCCCAAGCACCTCCACTTGTTCGTGAACGGGTTCCTGCGGCCTTCACAAGATCCCGGTCCATCTTGTGGAAGGCCGTCGCGGTCACCACTCCAGAAAATTTCGGCTCCATCGGCTATCTGTTCTGCGAGCAATGTGACTTTATTTACTATACTTGATTTCTAATTAATATGGTTTGAAGATGAAAATAGTTATTATTAAAAGCCTGTGATGTCCCACTGCGGGGCAAACCGCATTCTCTTTCCACTTCTCTCTGTTTAAAGCTGCTAAGGACCAGTTCTTGTTGAAGGAGTCCAGCTCATCCCGCCATCTCCGTCTGGGCCTCAGAGGCCCATTATGAAACACACGAATGAAAATCATAATGTGTTAATTTAATTATGTTTTCGATGTTACAATCATAATATAATATGGTCTTTTCGTGTCCACCAATGTGTTTATTAAGGTAGGTAGGTAGAAATAGGTAGAGGACAGGTTAAACAAATGATAACTAGGTACCTACTTACTGTATGTACTCACGGATACAAAAAAGTATTCCTTAGTTCATTTTCATTCATAAGTACGTTTGACCAAAGTTCATTCAATAGGTTGATAAGCCACACAATTCCCAAAAGTCTTTTTATACTTTCAGTTCGGTTCGAATTTTCATTTGCAGCTATAATATTTTATTCAATTCATGTGGATATCGAAAATCCAGCTGCAAGTGTGTATAAATTTTTGTATGCGTATTTTATTTTGGAATCGATTGAAACAGTTAATAAAGTGCCACGGAAATATAAACGGGAAACCGTTCCGTTCGTTCAATTTCGCTGAAACCGGTTTTTTGTTTTGCCATGTTCTAAGCGGCGCGTGTCAGCGGGAGACAATATCAAAGAATCGATCTACACTATCGGGAAATGTAACAAACTGCGAAAATTGACAAAAACAAAACTGAAACACTTCGGCCTATCTCTTCGTGATTTTATGAGTTATATTCATGACTAGCTTCTGGCCGCGACTTCGTCTACGTGAAATTTCTCGTTCCTCCGACACACCCCGTTGCATCGCATCGCCTGCCCGCTCTGTTACTTAGTTTTCGCTTAGCGTTTTTCCTAACTTCTTTTCTTTGTGGTCGGCTCCTAAGGGTTCTAACGTAATATTAAATAGCCTAAAGCCTTCCTTAAGAATTTGGCTATCAAATGCAAGGAAAATTTTGCAAGTCCGAACAGTAGTTCAAGAGGTTTAGCGCGTTCAAATAAACAAACTCTTCAGCTTTATTATTAGTATAGATTGAGCATCGCTTAAGAAAATGGGCGTAACAAACTGCTAAAACGGACAAAAACAATACCTACTAAAGTACCAACATTACTCTTTTCAGTTAAAAGCTCACGCGCTTTTACTTAGTCAAACATATTTCTTGCTTTCTGGCAAAAACCCCAAAACCATTATAAAGAACTTGGAAGGGTTCAACAGCTGAGGTAAAGACAAAAAAAACGGGAGCAGATAAAGCAAATTGCTAAGTAGATAATTTTTTATTTGAGTTTTTACAAAGTTTTTATGTTTTAAGGAAGATTAACCTTTGCAGACCTCATCATTAGGACCTTGTGAGAAGGATTATACCTACACAGAGCGAGAAGAATAACTTAGGAGTAGTTAGGAGATTGTGACATTTGACGCTAATTAATCCGAGCTAGGTCCTCTTAATGATCCTTAGCAGTAAAATAAAGGTACTTAAGTAATTATTATATAAAAAATAAAATATAATATAAAAATTAAATATAATTTCATCGCCACTGCTCTCAAAACAGATAGGACGTACCGGTATTCTCACGATAATCTCCTCACGATGTTTGGTTCTAACCAAACATTAGTAGACATGTTACACCTACTCTACCAACCCGCACTGGGCCCGCGTGGTGGTGGCCCACTCCCTATCGAAAGAGAAGGCCTGTTTCTCAGCAGGATGAACATGATATCTGATTATGTATATGTACCTATGTGTCTATAAATGGGTATACTAAACATACCCAAAGTTGGCATATAAATAGTTTTTATGCATTTCTGCGTGTATGTGTTTTCTTTATATTCCTAACAAATGTACTTGTTTACTACAGAACGTTACATATCACAAACATGTCATCAGGTTCCAGAACCTCTATTTTTCGCCACGTCATATTTTCTGATTAAGGAATTTGTTTGTTTAACTTCATATAGTGTAAACGCATTGAGCATTTAACAGGAAAACTAACATTCAAGAAATGTAGAACTACATAGATAAGTTTTTGAAACGTAAAGCTTAAAATTTAACTGACTTCAAGTCTTTGCTTTTCATAAGATTTTTTAGACGTCAACTTGGTATTCAAAGCATTTTCATAGCATAATCAGCCTATAATGTTCCCACTGCTGGGACACAGGCCACCTTTCTGTTTAAGAAGGAGTGGGTCATAATCCACCACGCGGACACAGCGAGGGTTGGTGGATGTCACATGTCTTCGAATATTTTTATTCTAGAAAATGTCGGTTTAGCATTCATACGTGTTGTTATGTTAGCATTTTATAATAATGCATTTTTGCAGCTTAAAGGATGAATAGATTTCTTTTATAACATACCAAAGCTACCACAAATAAATATCATCACATTTCCATTAAGCCAGAAAATATACCTCTTCATTATTTATCTAAATGAATGCGCCACCCAATCGTAATAATTATCCAGAACATAAAACGAATCAGTAATTCGTAAATGACCGCTTTTATCAGCTCAAATTGGATATTTAACGTAATTTTTATTGATATTATTATACGACTATTAATTTCGCTCACGTCTACAGCGCTAAGTAGGTGTGTGGTAGATTGAATAACGTCATAATTGAAACTCAATTACACTGAGAGTAAGCTTAAAATGAACCTGTATTTTTATGTCACGCCTTTAAAATGTTCGTCGTTGTTCCACTTTATCTGAGTGTATCGTCAGACAGTGTTTTTATTTTAACAACTTTTCCTGTATTCATGAAGTCTACATGTAGGAGAAAAGCTAAGACACGTACTAACAGAAAGGACTTTTTTTTAAAGGTTTGCATAAAACATAAGATTACTATGACTTCCAGGATATACTTAAACATTTCGCGGTACCTGTCTTGGTTCATCTAGAACGTTCTTTAAACTTTATCTGGAAATTTAGAAGAGCTTTTTCAGTGTAAATTGTTCAGCTTTACTTTGATTATTTCAGTACTAACGCAGTGACGTCAGTTGTCATTGCTCTGTGCACTGACAATACAAATCTGGCTTATTGGTAACAATATTTACATCCGTTAATTAACCTGTCCTAGTATTACGTCCAATACTGAGAACTGAATGGGCTTGTTACTGTTTGTTTGATAATTGCATACATGCACATTTCGAATCTCAATTAAACAGTAACAGATTTTTTTTTAATCTCAGTTCAAATCTAGTTTTAAAACGAAATTCATGACCGAACTTCCTTCCGACATGGATACGGACCTGCAAGTAAGCACCTACTTCCAATATTTTAAAGACTTCGTCCTTGGATGGATTGCTTTTCATGATACTCACAAGCTCACACGTGTCAGAGTTCAAGAGCTTCACAAAACATGGCTCCTTGGACAAACTTTTCTTGTTATATCAGGGAATATTTTCTCTGATAACGTCGTTCATAATTGCAAAGGCAAACTTTCCAATTTCCTCAAAGAGATTGCTAAAGAGTCTACGCCATTGGATTTGATCAATATCGCGACACATAAGGATCCGCCAGGATAACCCATGAAGTCCCTTACAGTAGCATGTCTTTGTGGTCCTAAGTAAGTAGGCACCCAACCCTTTTAGCTTTTTTATCGTAAGAGTCTCTCGAGATAATAGCCGATAATATATTCCATGTTTTATTTCCATATACTTTCCTTAAAATGAGGCTTGCGTAAACATAACCATATGTTAATGAATTGGCATGATATAGAAGCCGCATGAGGCCAAAATGCCAATAAAGTCTGATAATTCTTACGCCACGAAGGGGAAATTCGCGGATGACTCGTGGCAATCACAACCCGTCCCACTGTCATGCCAGCATGTAAAATAGTGCTCGTATCTCTGCGTAAGTGAATCTGCGTTAATAACATGTCACCACCATTGTTTTCGTACTTTAGAAGCTAAAACAATGGCTTGTTATTGTACCACACGTTCGGACAAATGGACCACTATCGGTTTTTTATCAAAAATAAATTAAACCGTTAACGTAACGACCTACATTTAAAAATTGAATTTCTGTTGAATTTAAGAGTTAGTTGAGTTGATTAAGTTGAGTTTGAAAGAACTAATTGGAGTAGTTATTAAAACACGAAGAAGATCAAAGCTGTAAAAAAATGAGTTTTAAATCAATTTGATAGAACGAGCGCGGTCAAAGCTAGTATAATGATAGAAATTAATTTTCCCAATAACGAGCACGCTTGGGCGAGATTTTTCACCGGTTTCAGTGCAGAGCACTCCGCTCCGGGCTAACAAATGGTACTTATCTGTCACTCTCGAGATAGGGGCGCTGACGAGAGTCGGGTGTCAAAGCTTGTCATCCCAACTACACTTGCGTTACACCTATCGCCCGTTCATAGCCATCTGCTCTTTACAGTTTTGAACTTTACGAGGATTTATTTTAGACTTATTGCGGACTGCGGTGCTGTACGCCGTGTTACGACACATAACGCGCTCCATTATGTCATATCGAAAATAGAATTTGTTGAGCGCGTCATTTTTGTCTTGGAATAGTAGTATGGAAATAAGGAACCGATATCGATTTGGACAAAGGATAGGGTTTGTATGGTTGCGTCCTATTTCAATGAAACGCATTGTGTGTCCCTTAAAGACAATATTAATTTTTCGCCCTTTGTCAATGTAAAATATTCAAATCATTCTATTTTATAACCCTAAGCAAGGGTTTTCTTTATTAATGAAATAAGAAAATTACGAGTTTAAAATTCAATCAGCCCAAAAAGTAAACGTCTAACGGATATAGATTGCGAGAAACTTCAGTTAAATAGCGGATGAAAAGTTTGCCTCCGCCGACCTGAACTGGATGGACGACGGACCGAGGATTCATTACCGTGCACGAACAGGTAACTAACTTTGATGAGCAGGATTAAATTTTAATTCGTTAAAACGCAAGTTTGAATTCTTAATCGTAACGACAAAGTAGCACTCAACATATCAGATGATACTCACCTTTAGAAAGTTATGAAACTTTCAGGTAATTTCAATATCCATAGTTCCGTTCTCACAAAAATTGTTCAAATACACATCAAATCCGTGGTTCGTTATGCAATCAACTCGCAAACAAATCAGCAAGTTTGCAAGTAAACACACTTTATCTCGAAGGTGGAAGGTCCGCGAGCCGAGTTCGGGTGAGTCGGGAGCGCGGTCGTGTCGTGTGGGAGCGACCAGTTCGTCCCCTCTCTCGGCGTCGACTGGAGCACGGATCTCGACGGAGTCTGCGTAATAGAACGGCATCCCTACAGATTGCTATATGGGAATAAACGCTAATAAATTACGAACATCGTATACGCGTAACGCGAACGGCACTGTGCTCTTGATTAGTTTGAAGTCAGTTGAAGTCAGCCGCTAATGTGTTAGACATGCACCACAACGGCTTTTGAACATCGCCACCGTTTAGTTCCCTCGATAACTTGATACGTTTTATGTTCGCTTTTTATTTTGTACGGTGCTGTGCTGTAAATGACTCTCTCAGTATCGCCATTGAGTGCTATTCGAAGCCATGAAGCTGATATCTTACGATCCTTTGTAGCTTCGTTATAAAATGCTGGTGCATTTTAAAAATACGGAGCTTCTTTACTAGGTTATTTACTGTAAGTTAACGTTAAAACAGAATAATGTAACTTTTGATGCAACTTCTTTTAGCTTTTTACAACTGTGTAGCTACTTAATGCTTTTGAAAATGCTTATAGGTACATACCTACTTATTTTATATGCTTATTCTACTTTCACACTGCTAGAACCCTTATGTGGTAACCATGTAAATAGATGCTGGATGCGCGATTGAGGTTTGTGTACATAGTTAGAAGTTTCTCAGCTGATTGATATTCCTTCTTCGTCTGAAGGGGTCAAGAGGTGCCGAAATACATAACTCTCCGAAAAAGATTGCTTTTGTGAGGGAAAAAACACGTGCTTATTTTATTGTTCTTTTTATTTTGTAGCGATTATGGAACATGATGAAAAACGTCAAAACTTCAAAAGACGTTTATATTTTTTTATTATTTAGGTATTTTTTGTTTGAGGTTATCTTAAGGATAGCTACGAGTATAAACTGGTGTCTTCACTTCTGGTGACACGAAGAAATTAAGACAAACAAGAAATAAAGCATCAACCATCCTATAACATCAGCTAAAATAGGTGTTCTAACTACATAATCTACAAATATACCGCAAAACAAAGAGATTATTAAATTAACGTATTTCAAATTCAAGCTTAAATCACAATACTACTATTCTAAACGAACTACATGTTAACAGGCATCAAATTCCGAACACATTAAAACCAACGCTTACCCTGTTGTTATTATTCCCATAATGTTAATTAAAAGCTGGGAAAACTGTTCTTATGAATGAGATGGCGTTTTGAACAAACATTTGGGTTCATGTTTTTGTTTCATCTATTCTATTTTCATAATGCAAAACGGGTTATTTGCGTTGCTCTTCCGGGCAGCCGCTGCCGGCGGCAAGAGTTACGTGCGAGAGCAAATAAGAACCAAGAACTTTCTTTCAGCGCGTCCCGTGCTCTTCGATTTAACTAATCGAAAAGGACTTTCATAAAGTTATATCGAAGAAAACAATGTGCCATTGTTTATGTTTAAGGTAAAATATTTTAAGACCATCGTTATGTCTGACTGCTACAACCAAGCACTATTTACTAATTTAATATTCAATACTCAATATTTTTACTACAATCTACAATGTATACTTAGGTGGCAGGTTTACAAAAACATGATCATTGTGTAAGTGCAAGCAAGGTAGGACAGAAATACTAGTGTAGCAGTAGCACTAAAGTAAAACCACGACGAACTTAAAATGAAACTATCGTTGTCGTACCTATGGAAAACCACCAAAATACAATTCAAACTTATGATTTTTCTTTTACTGCCAGCAGTTGCCTTGCTAATTGTATATAGATTTACTAAACCCCCAAGTCAATACACAAAGGTACTACAAACCGATCAGACTATCACGCAAATCGAAATGCCCTATACTACCCGTGGATTGGTTAAATCGAATATAGAACGTATTTTGCCGACGCATTGCGAGCGTATACGAGTATAACTGAGAATATGACTGAGCCCTTTGAATCTGGTATTAGCTTCGTTGCCTAAGCATAAAACCTAATGTACTAAAGTAAGGTTGTCCTAATGACAACACAACTTGCCAAATAGATACTAAATCGATTTATTAAACCCTCAAGGGGACTACATGACCTAAAGCTCGGTCACTCTCGGACTGCATAGAAAAGAAAGGGAAGCGCGATGATACAACCCTGGTAATTTATTGCAAAATATGAAGCAATTACTTATCTATTTTACAAAAAATCTATTGTTTGGACTAAAAAATTAAAACTAGTGCTTTAGTATGTTGCTTGTAGAATAATCTGACAAAAATTCAAAATAATTGTATGTAAGTATATCAGTATGGTTTTGGGTCCATATTGGCTCAACTAAAGTTCTTTATCCGAAATTGTTCTTCCTAACGATTTGTAATCCGAATGATCACTCTTCCTAAAATTGTTCATCCTAAAGTTTTCATTCATACTATTTGTAGTGCTACCGGCGATGTTCATAACACTCATGTTTCCGAAAATTGTAATTAATAATATCATTAATGTAAATATTTTAAACTCCTACTGTTTTTTATCATAACGCTTTTATCCCTAAACATAACTACCATAATATTTTCATGGCCTGGGAGTTTATACGGGTAAGTAATATATGATATAATTACAAAACCTCTAATATTTACAAGATATAACAACTGAACCTATAATTTTATTTGATATAATATAATAAGCGATTGATATAATTTAAATGTAACTAATTTCTATAAGAATAACAGACAATTAATATAAAATCGTTTGATATACCACTCAATAGACATAAAACCTATTTCGTCTAATATGATAAATACTTTTTTTTTCATCCTATGTCATCCTATGTCGACGGAGCCCCGCTTCGCGGGGCCCCTATTTCTGTGTAAAGGGTTTAAAGTAACCTAACCAAACCGAACCTCGGGGTGCCCTTCGCTCGCTTTTGCATCCTATGTTGACGATTTAAACAAAAAAGATATGACTTTGAATAATAGTGTAAAAGATGGTTATGTTGAGAAAATATAGGAAAACAAATAAAAGTATAATAGATGTTTATTGCTACTGACATTATGAAGTTGAATGATTCGGAATTAGAACATTAGAGACAGAGTAGTTAGGAAATGTGATTGTTAGGATGAAAAATGTTAGGAACAACATTTTCGGATTTCCAATTATCGGAGTTGAAAATTTAGGTGAACTTTGGCGCACCCATGGTTTTCATTGTAAAAAGAAAGTTTTTAGAGGTATCTTCACGATTTTTTACTACCATGTCAAATTAGTTGTATTATGTTTTCAACACACTATCTACCTAAAATATATCCTGAAGAATATCATGTTTTTCTTATTTTGCTTACTGTAGTCGATCATATACTTTTATTGCACCTAAATTTGCGTTTTTTGCGTTTAGGTCCTGTAATCACCTTAATTCAGGATACAAAGGTACGGTCGGTTTTTACCGACCAGACTATCAAGCAATGCCCTATACTACCCGTAGATTGGTTAAATCGAATATATATTATATATTATACAGAGCGTCATTTGCCGACGCATTGCGAGCGTACGAGTATACTCGTAACTGAGAATATGAATGAACCCTTTGACTCGGTCATTAGCTTCGTTACCTAAGCATAGTAGGTAAGCATCGGTTCTCAGTGTGTTGTTTTATTCATGGTGTACGATTAACGAGCAGTTCTGAGACATTCAAGTATTTCAACATGTTGTTAAGAAATAGTTGCATGTGTTTCTATAATAACGTCTCTATAGGTATCTACTATAGGTAGTAGTTACTAATTTATTATGAAGCGATAAAATTTGTGAGTTTCTGTGTAGGGGAAATGCTGAAAATTCTTTAGTTAATGGGAAGCTACATTATCCCTGAGTGTCATACGAAAAAGCAGGCTATATTTAAAAAAAAATCTGATCTGATCTGCCAACCCTTACTGGGCCCGCGTGGTAGATTACGGCCCATTTCCTCTCACTGAGAGGAGGCCTGTGTCCAACAACCAGTTGCCTGTGTCCAAGGGGTGGGAACATTATAGGCTGATTATGTATGAATGTATATTAAAAAAAAAAAAAAAATACAATATGAGAAAGTCTGCTTTACACGCGGGCAAACAGCAGACGAAGCGCTAGTTTAGATAAAAGTTGTAGCCTAAATACAATCAAAATTTTTACTCAAGCAGGTAAGTCTACTAAATCCCGAATTATCAAAAGTATAAATACATACATATTAACCAAAAACGATGTCATTGATTTTATTTTTAATTTTACGCTCTTTTGTAAGGTTTACGCATTATAATTCAGTTTAATTAACGGTACATAACCTACTTTATATGTGGTCGGAAGTATTTAAGCTTTTCATCGTAATTAATTATTTATTCCACTAGGTAGGTAAAATGTATAAGTTCTGGATAGCTTGATTTTCACGTACGTATACAATCAGTTAATTAAATAGTATTGAAACGTTTTACTGCGTATATTTGTTGTTTCACAAGAACAATCACCGCTAATTATTAATAATACGCAAACGAAGCAGGGACAGGTGGGGGCTAAGGACTATTAAAACTGTGCACTCGCCAACCACAATAGAACAAGAATGTCATAGGAGAAACTTTAAGAGTTTCGTATTAAAAAAAAACTGCTTAGCAAAATTACATACATGAGCATGAGTTTGTTGTATAAATATTTTCAGTTTATATTTTTCTTGCAACTTGTAGTTAATTAATTATTATTCAAAAGTTTACCAAAAATCACTTAGGTAATAGGAAACATAGTACCTACTCGTACTTACAGTAAAATTAATCATAGTTATTGGTAACCAGTCCACTTTAGCCATGGTCCAAACCCATAGTCCAACTTTTTATTTTCCATATCCTGCAATAGACCTACACCAACCGGGGGTTGTCCTTGGGTGCACTTGCATAGTGCATACAGGGATAATCGTTGGTTGGTGCCACATTTCATTTATTTGTAAAAAGGCATTAGTAACTAAATGAAATTACAACTTAGTGTATTATTCTTGTTATGTACAGACTTTACAGTCAACAAAAGAGATAAGTATGGAGGATACTTATTGTTGAAGTTTATTAAGAAACCGATGGATGTTCTATCCATACTAATATTATAAATTCGAAAGTAACTCTGTCTGTCTGTCTGTCTGTCACCTTTTCATGCCTAAACCGCTGAACCGACTTGGATGAAATTTGGTATAGAGATAGTTTGAGTCCCGGGAAAGGACATAGGATACTTTTTATCCCTATATTTCCACGGGATCGATACTTATGCGGGTGAAACCGCGGGGCGCAGCTAGTTAAAAATATAATAATAAAATTTAATTCTATTAATAGAAAACAAACGGCTCATTTATCAAATTAATTTTCAGTCGAAAACATCCATCGGTTTCTTACTAAACTTAAACTATATCCCATGATCTTGCATACTTATCTCTTTTGTTTACTGTACCTACTCAATATTCTATTGAAATGATTGGTGTCATGCAGCACTTGGCAAATAAAAAGAAATCGTTTCTTTGGGAAAGTGGTTTTTTATCATGAATACAATCATGTGTTTAAGTACAGGTTCTCGATACTTGAATGTTTCCGTCATCCAACTGACTGACTAAAAGTCGTGTGTTCTATATCATTACTAGCGACCGGCCCCTGCTTCGCACGCACGGTTACGACTTGACAAAACATCGAGGTTTATTGTATGTAAGATTAATATGAATGTATTATACACATATACTGTTCGGAATAAATGATGTAAGTGATCGTGAAAACCGCATTAAAATCTGTTGCGTAGTTTAGCAGAACAACGCAGTCATATAATGAGATACGAAAAGTGACTCCCCACGGTTTCACCCGCGTAATTTTCTCCCGTGGGTATATCGGGATAAAAACTATCCTATGTCCTTTCCCGGGACTCAAACTATCTCTATACGAAGTTTCATCTAAATCCGTTCAGTGGTTTAGGCGTGAAAAGGTAACATACAGAGAGACAGACAGAGTTACTTTCGAATTTATAATATTAGTATAGTATGGATAGATAGATAAGATAGATAGATAAAACGTTTATTCACTGCAACAAAAGACACAATACAGGTATATATATGTAGATATTTACAGCTATAGATATTTCCTAGTAGTCACTCTTAATCATAATATCACCAGGTAGCATAAGGGATAAAAATATAACTTATTAATAATGTTCTTAAAAATAATAATACCCTATAACACCCGAGATACACAAATAGCAAAGGTCAGTACATAAACAGCATTCATCCAACACACATTCAATCATATAGCTGGGTTCCGTAATTCTCGCCTATAAATAGATCACCTCATTTCTTCACGGGAAGTCGTGGGTGGTGTAAGAAGCAAATAAAACATCATATCTGCATTGTGATATGTTGCGGACACATCGTTTGTGAGATAGATCGTACATGTTTATTTGCTGATACCTACCTAATACCTACCGCAGGAACTCGTTGGATGCGAGAAGCACAAAACCCGTGGTGCTTGGGGGAGGCCTATGTCCAGCAGTGGACGTCTTTCGGCTGAAATGATGATGATGATGATGATGACCCACCTAATCCCACGACCGCCAATGATGTTTAATCGTGAATCAAATTGTGTAATTCTAATTGTACTTACGGATACCTAGTTGGTACAGCCATGCAACAACCCTCAACTCATTCACACAATGGATGTAACGTAATTTTTTTTGACAATTCGATAGTTTTTATTAAACTGGGCATACAAACAGTTTTCTATGCTAATTTTATCTGTGATAGCTACTTCCTTATGGGAAGGTCTACTATGCAAAGCTATAAGGTCTACTATGCAAAGCTATAAGGTCTTTGTTTCATTATTGGTAAAGATACAAGAGTCTTACTTTGAACCAATAACGGTCCGTAAATTATAGGAATCAGCCATTAGTCGCCCTTAAACTCGCTACAACTACTTCACATGCTCATGAATTCTGTAAAATGGTGGATTCGTCAAACATTTCATCCGGTCTCAAACACAATCACGATTCGTCATGCCAGATAACTGTGAACAGACCGTTAGAATGTATCCTTTTCAAATATTTCTACCAAAACCTTTTCATCACAAGCCATAAAGAAACTTAAGTACATCCACAATCCGTATTTTATATCCACATTTTGTTTTATACCATACCTATTCGAACGAATACATTCTGTACTGTTTCAGGGCTACGTACCTTCGCCAATATCGGTACAAACTTATGTCCTCTATAACTTGAGTCATCTCGAGGGAAATAAGGAAAGGCAGGAAATACGCTTGAGAACTCGCACAAAATATGTCCCCATCTTTTACTATTTACGTTTTTCATGAAGCTTTAATAGTAATAGGTTTATCTCTTGATGCTTGATAGAAATTGGAGGGCTCGTGGCTTAGTAACAGCCGCACGGGTACGATCGATCAAGGTTAAGGACGCCGGCTGAGGTCAATCCGTTGATAGCTGAACATCTGTTTCATGTTGAGACCTCTCCGAACTCCGAAAGCACTTTAAGCCGTGAGTCATTCATAAATCTTTGACAGTCATTAATGATCCTAAGCCTAAAAGTCTGACAACCCACCCAGTATCTAGGTTGTGGAGGTCAGATAGGCAGATCAGATCGCTCCATGCGAAATACTGGTATGCATCCAGCCGGTTCGACCGATGCCTACATAGTTTTTAAAAAGCTAGGCAGATGTTATGATGGTTAATAGAAATTGCATATTACTATAATTTAGGGAGTGAACTCTTGGAGCGTAACCACGTGACCTATCAACTTAAGCGCTGTTATCCTTCTTACTGCTGTAATTAGAATTAAAGCGAATTTGGGATCATGATTAGGTAATCCCATTTCTAATTTGAATTTAATGTAATAAATATTTATTGAGATACCGACATCGTTTTAACCTAAACTGAACCAATGGAAGACCTTTTCGCTCGTTATTTTCGTCGCTGTATATTTAGCCGTTGACTGCGCTTTCCTATGTCTGTGCTGGTCTTAGATGCAACATTAACATAGGTAAGGGTATAAGTATATGAATAACGTCGCGTCGTTCCATCTAATTCTAGATTTTAACTTAATGGCATATCTATGAGGCATCTTATTCTGTGAATCGATGGACCATTCAGTAGATACAATTTAAAGACTCATTATCTTCTCCTATCGCAAGTATGCTGGAAGAGATTTCTTTAAATATAAGCATAACTTTTGTACATATTTTTCTGTTCCTTTCTTCTTGTCTGTTTATATGTGTGTACATAATGTTTACATAAAGAAAGATGGTTAAAGAAAATTTCTTAAATTACAAAGATTTCACCAACTTACTTAGAGAAAATTAGTGTTATAAGAACAGAAAGATAACAAATAAAATATTGGATACCCTAATGTCCATCTTCGGTTAGCAAAAACAACGAAAGCATCGAGCAAGACATTTCGTTTACCTCTTACATAACAACTCACGGTGTCTTTATAAAAGAGAACTACCAATAGACTTAATTTTAAAGTGTTTGACGTCGTTTATTCCGCGTAAATATTAGTTTCAATCTTGGAAAGAGGTTAATAAGCTGTTACGGAGGAAATGAAACGAGAAAGCACGTGAATGTGGGAAAGTCCTTGTGCTACAAACTCTAGTAATTGAGTGTGCCGTGCCCGGATGTTTGTGCAGCCAGCAGGAACTTTTTATCAGCGTCGATTGGCGCACCAGTGTCGTATAACTGCACTATGTACCCCCAGTACCTACAGCTACGTACAACTTTACAAAAACTTATATAAGAACCACTGGGAATGTTCTCGTGAATGGTCTTTACCGCATACAATGGGGTAATACTGCTTCGCTTCATTGAATAAGTTTAATAAGATTTCACAACGCCTGCTGAGGTATAGGTACCTGTATTTTCCTGTTAGACTGCCGAGTGATAAGAAAGTTAGGGAGAAGAAATTAGGCGAAGTGACATTCATATTGATGACATTGCAGATTTGTAACTGAAATGTACTGAAGAGTTGAAAGCCTTTATTTGTGACTGTGATGAAGATCATGACATATCAAAACGAATGTATCCCGAACGAGGATGGATTGACCTCTCGTTAGCAGAAATATCTCGATAACAAACAGTGGCGTCTGAGCCGTGAAGTGGGTCAATATCACTCAATTAAACCCCGTATAGTTGAGCCGAAATTCCTGGTTCTTCACAATCTGAAACTTTCGGTAGAACGCAACTGAAAAACAATATCCGGAGGCAGATGTTTTATCAACGAGAACGCACACGAACCACAAATAGAAGAACCTACAAAAAATGGTACGATTCCACATGCTGACCGATTGTCGGATACAGGAAACGTCAAATGGAACAATTCGGAGCGAGATTCCGTCGGTGACCTACTTTTAGTCGGCGGAATCGTTGACCGATACGATCGGACCAACAAAAGTGCACTAAACCATCGCCCAATAGTGACAAGTAGCTAACTCATCGTTTATATGCAGCTTCCTGAACTGACTTTTACAACTTAGGTAGGTGACTTCTTGTTGGCTTGGTGCCAGGGCCTTCTTCTTTGATCACACAGTTAGCTAATAGATTCATAATATAAACTTTGACTTTTAAAATATGGTCACTTACTAACTTTTCTCGTCTTCATCAGCCTTGAATGTTTTAAAGCCGGAGCCAATTTCCATTCGTATCAGATACGGTTGCATCATGTGTACCTATTCTAGTCTACCTATAGATAGTACCTATACCGGCTTTCAGATTTGCGGGATTGCCCGTAACAATTACGTAATATGGGTATTGGAGAGCCTAACGTGCTTCCCAAGGCTGTGGAAGGTCACAATGTATAAGCTCATTGAGCCGTCACTCATCCCACGTTCGTCGTACAACTCCCGGAATCGGACGATTGATCTACCCGGTAATCACAACCCCCGCTTCCTCGATGAAAATACATGATTACCTACCGAATCATATTTCCTTATGATGTTTCAAGTATAAAATGGCGTTCGAGATTATCGTAATTCCATTATTACGACTTTGTGTTTTCAATGACAGCCAAATTGCCGTTGCCATCTTTGTGTATAAATTGTGACGTAGCATGAGGAGCAAAGAAATATGGCCATTATTAGATACCTTTAAGTGTTTGATTATAATGCCTAGCATAATCATCCTATGGGTATAATAGACAGGCCTCCTGTCGGTGAGAGGCCACGCGGGCCCAGTGCCGGTTGGTAAATGTCACATGTCTTTGAACTTTGGATTCTAGGACATGGCGGTTGCCTCAAAATGTTTACCTTTACCGTTATGAGAGCAGTGTTGATGAAATAATTTACACAAAGTAAAGCGCCTGTCTGGGTCGAACCTACAACCTACGACCCGTTAGTCGCGGCCGTTACTACTGGGTCACCACTGCTCCTATCATGCCTGCTATAGCACATCCTTTTAAGACTGGGCCGAACACGTAACTTTACTTCTTAGATCGACTGACCGGCGCGATGGTAGGTTGGTAGGTGTATTAGATTCACGATCTCGTAACGATTTCTTATTTACCAATAACGAATCCCATTCGGACCAAATGATTAAATTAGCCCTAAAGCTCTTAGTGGGTTAACTTGATAAAATTCATTTTGTCAACCAAGTGGAAGGTGAGTATAAGTAGTTTTGTTCGTACTAAAAGCTTTTCGCATGTAAGTCCCGAATGGTCTCCACACTTGTACTATTCAATTACGTGTGTAATTAGATTACATGGTTATTGTATACTGTAATTATGTACGAACAACCTTTGTCGTATTTCTAACTGTATTAATACACAATGAAACCAATACAATAATAATATTGTTAACAAACACCGCTTCAAAGTGTTCAGAACTCAGTGTATTTGAGTACCCAGTTCATATAGACATTCAATAATTATTCTATTCGAAGTAGTTTACGTGTGTCAGTCTTTATTACCAGGAGGATGTAAGCAATTCGCAACAATTGAATCATTCTTCATTTATCTAATTCGGCCGGCTTTAGTTAAGGCAGGTTAGAAGTGAAGACTGATCCAATAACGAATAAAAAAATATTTCAACGCGAAACGCAAAAAAGGTATAACTTTAAGCTACAGTTTTCTAGAAAAGCGGTGACCGCTTCATAACGGCCGCAGTGACGGCTGTCTTAAAAATGATAGCAGGGTTTGACTTTATAACGGTGTCAAAAAACCGTCTCTCGGAAAACACATCATCTGACTTTTTAAATAACGTTTACTTCACTTTACTATAGGGTGAAATTGAAAACATGCGACAAATCGAAATGGGAGATTGTATCATCATTATGAACAACTTTTATTATGGGACCAAACCTGTTCCCTACATTTAGGTATGTTCGCATAACTCGTCAAGATATAGGGAAAAGCTGATTTTTTTTCGTGACTTCAGGTTTTGTATCCCATTTTAAAAGTTGTTCATAATGATGAGTGCAATCTTCCATTTCGATTTGTCGCATGTTTTCAATTTCAACCTGTATAATTATGGCGGCCACCGCTCTGGGAAACAATAGCTTTAGCTGTATTTTATTTAACAACAGAAAACGCGTCTGTTAAAAAATGAGAGTTCTACATTATCTTAATTTACTAAGAATAAAAGGAAAATTCGTATGATTAGTTACGTAAGCATTAGATTAATGAAAGCGATCAAAACGGTTCGCCCTATTACAGCTCAACTACGTATAAGTAATTATCATAAGCTATTTTCATTCTGTGCACAAATTTAATTAAGAACATTATTTAAGAGCTGTCCGAGTTTGAGAAAACAGAAAAGTTATTTGTCGGAAAGCCCCAATTAAGGGCAAAGCTTTCTGGACTTAATCCAATAAACCTACTCATTTAGTGAACGGAATGAAAGGTAAATAATTTTAGGGAGTCCCGCGGATTGTGCCACGGAGTTTTGTTTTCCAAACGAAGGGTTTGGGAATTGGAACATGTGTAAACTATTCGTGTACGAAACTTGTTCGTGTTATAACTAAACCTTTTAGTCAAACTGCGAACAATCTCTAAAGTTTACGAGTGAAAATAGCTTTGCTAAAACATCGGTTTCATTTTATGTAATGTAGCAATCGTTTAGCTCATCAATATTAAATAACATTAGTGAAAGACCTGAAAGGTGATCAAAGAGGATAGGTACATGGTCTATACACATTAGATAGTGTACTAGAATCGATTACTCTACGCGATGTGAAACAGAATCCAATTACTGGAATGACAACAAGGATGCTCGATTTTAATTGACGATTAGATTTTTGGACGATGTTTAATTTCAGGATACTTTTCATTGTAACGTAGCTGTAGTATGAAACGGCTATTGAATTGAAACACGTGTTTGCGTTCATACTCCATTATTTTCTGAAAATGAATACCTATTCAAGAGTGCTGGATAATAATTTCAAGCGCAGTATGCCTATTATACAGGGTGTTACGGAAAGGGTATATCAATACAAACGGGTTGAAGAGTGTATCTGGTCTAGAATCTCTGTACAAAATTTCAGCTCAAAGCATTAACTTTGAAAGTGCTTAATATGTTTTTATTTCGACATCACGGCGCTGCACTGGCGCGCGGCGGCGTGATGTGCGTGTACTAGGCGCACAGACACACTACAGATAATGGATAATGACCCTCGTAGTGCGGTGACACGTTTGTTATGATTTCAATTTAATAAATTATCGAAATAAAAAAATATTAAGCATTTTCAAAGTTACTGCTTTTGAGCTGTTTTGTACAGAGATTCTAGACCAGATACACTCTTCACCCCGTTTGTATTGATATACCCTTTCCGTAACACCCTGTATTATCAATTGGAATTTGAAGGATAATGAATGAAGTATAAAAAATGCAGCAGTTAAATATAAAAAATAAACGATAAGAACATATTATGTCACCAGCAGCTGCATGAGCTTTTACATTTGTCAGGATCATCTCTTTACCGTAATATACACACAAACTCACTCACGCAATTATAATATAAGGTAGTTAGGCTTGAAAAAATATCAGAAAACATTGTGCTCGTAAATCTCTATTATTCTAACGTATACTTTCGAACCGAGACAATGAGATCCGACGGAAAATTGCGGTCTATAATATAACTCAAAGATTCGGTAAAGTGAAGTGGCAGTGGTCACGTAAGTCACGGGACATACCGCAGGAATGGGGTGAATACTCCGATGCTTGTGGGAAAATATTGGGATGAATTTGGAGTGTTCTTTGAACAGGTAGGGAAACTGGCTTTGAGTAAGCTTGACCTCGATAAAATTGCACTTGTTTACGTTGGTGCGGATATCTCCATTCTCTTTTTGATATTTTTTTTGGCCGTGGATACATTGAAAAAAAATACAGCCAAGGAAATAAAATGTTAAGCAAATTGACACCTACGTCAATTTGCTGTGTTGTACAGCTATCTTATACAACTGTACGGACAATTTGAATTGATGATTAATTTGGTTGACAATTAATTTCCCTGACTACATGCGGTTATGACCAAGTTATTGCTCATTTCATCATGCTATTAGTAATTTTATTATGTCACGCTGGGGCACGTCATTACGTCATTCGAGAGGAGTTGCTGAAAATCAGCGCTGTTAACGATAGATTCATTTTGCTGAGCAACGACCTGTTTTTGCACAGATTCGACGCACGGAATAATTGTTTTTGTTATTGTTGTTTGTTACAAACGTAGTTATATTTCCACTCTGCAATAGGCATCTTGTTTTTGTTTTGATTGTTTGTTTGTTGTCATTTGCCAGTGTCGTAACATTTACTCAATGTGTGTCTTTAGTCCCTGGCCCTGACATCAAGCAATGTACAAAATTGTCAAACTATAATTTATTGAATACGAGGCTTTTGGCTACGTTGTATGTGTATATTTCATGTATTTTTTTGCATGTGCGTTTTGTTTGTGCAAAATAAACAATTTTTCTTTCTTTCAACTGACCGAGTGCCCGCTTTGTTGTGTGTGAGCGGGCACTCGGTCGTAAATACTATCATTCTAAAATTATGAAGGACATGCTACATATTATGTCACAGATGGATTGTCGAATCCGTTGTTTTACAAAACAGCTACGTTATATAAAATAGATAACGACGTTTAGCAGTTATTCATAATCATTGAACTTTAACACGCAGAATTGCATAAACGTTTTGCATATATCAACAATTAGAGGTTTTATAAAACAGCGTGAAACGAAATGTCATATTTGAATTAATAGATTTTAGTTCTAAACGTTGTCGCTCGTGGCTCCGTGTACAACAATAATCCATAGGCATCCGAAACAGAAATAAATAAAACTAGTAATACTAGGGAAAATAACCCTAACTCTGGTGAAAACAGTGATATTAAGGACAATTTAATAAAAAGTTATCAGAGTTTTATGTGACTGCAGATAAAACATTCTGCATTACGTCTAAACATGGGTAGGAGTTTTGTTAAACGTAGCGGAATGACAACACATAAAGGAGCCGTTTCGTAAATAAGTAGCGGCTTTGTAAAACAGCCGATTTGACAATCCATCCGCGACAGATATATTATAAATGAAACTAGTTAATAACTCAAGTGAGCTCCATTCACAGCTAAAAATGTGTCTTCATATGGCTATATTGAACGGAGTCTGAAGAAATCCATGCAATTTTTTACAGATGGATTGGGTTTCGTAGTTTCTTGTTCGCTAGATAAGACAGTTTCCCAACCTCGCGGCTTGATTCCTGACATCTTTTAATATCAAATATGTCTTCCTCTGAAACAAGAAAAAAATATTTTTAAATATACATACGGCATTTTTTTCTTCTACTTCAATCAGAATTCCCAGTAGGTAATTCCGTTGAAACAAAGTGCCTTTCTGAAGCGACTGATCAATACATCACTTTCACTTAGTACCTATTCTCCAATCTCGTTGACCGATACAATTCTAGGAAGGGCTAAAGCTGGTTCCAGACCGAGAGCTAAGCTAAGTTAGTCTAGCTTAGCTCGCATCGCTGAGATAATTTTTCATACTTCTGTTCATAGTTTGCGGTCTGTACACAAGTATGAAAAACTACATCAGCTATGCGAGCTAAGCTAGACTAACTTAGCTTAGCTCTTGAACTGCAACCCGCTTAAAATGTATCTGGTCTATGGTGTAATTATGCTGTCGTTCCGAATTACTGTCCAGTCATTCATCTTAGCAGAAACGCTTCGGTAACAAAGCGGCATTTTTTTCCCAAGAAATGGTTAGTAACAGTCCGGTAGATAACAACAGGCCTGCTTCCAATGACATACTTGGGTTCTGTCGTTATTGGTATACTGTTTATAATGACGGATTCTTCGGGATATGTAGGTGAGGTTTTGCACGTAGATACATATTTCACAGAGTAGCTGTTGTTGAGCTCCTTAAGTTTTGAGTTAAGCTGCACGATTACTGAAAAATGCGTACACTGACTGGACAGGTCCACTCAATCTGTGTAGTTTTTCCCTCAAAAGACCATCTCAGACACCAATCTACATGGTCTTCACATGATCCGACCAAGATTATGTCTGGACTTTAAAAGAGCCTCTACCTCTGAGTTTGTTTCGGCCTTTTTTCTCAGAGTAGCCAGATAGGAATCGCCAACCTCCTCTAGTTTTTTTTAAAATATGATCGACGTGTAAAAGTATTTGTACAAACCTACTTACAGAAATAAATTAATTTATCATGTATTGTTCCATTTCGGCCTGTACATCACTGCTTACCGGGGAGTTCACGAACCACTGCCAAATGATATTCAAAATCACCAGGCGTGGATAGCGAATGAGTAATGGCAACTTAGTTCAGAGATGGAAATACATTGATCAGTATATGTGTGGAGTGCAACGCATAATAATGTTTCATCCTCTACATTACTACATATCATTGTTATATCGCGACCGCAGTACTTACCTAGCATGATAGTTGGTGCAATTTATTGCTTTTCATGCGTCCCCAGATACTTTGCGAATTCATCAGTGTTTTTCGTGGAAATTTTTAATACATTTTGGAGCGGATTTTAGTAAAACTGCGTATGTTTTCTGTATGGATACTGATAGTGTTTTAGTACCGGAACCGCGCTGAACGGTGCTCATCCAACTTAGCTCCCACTCTTGTTTCTTTTAGAAGCTCTCTAAGTAAAAGCATGAAAACTTTTGCTCAGTTTAACATTTTCTATTCAAATTTTCCGTACGCGGCTCTCACAGCACGCGTTCGTTAGCAAAATGCATAATGCAACGTCATCCTCGCAGACTCGGCCCATCCAACGAGCCAAAAGTGAAATTTTAAGAAAATCCAACGCGTTTATTTTCACACGACTGCGAATAAAACGAAAACGGTTATATTTTCATGACGACCAGTTGCTTTTTAATAATATAGTCTACGCTGAAGAAGGAGCTATTTAAGGAGAATTTGAGTGTATTCTTCCGTTCTCTATTATCAAGACTGTGATAAATGGATTAGCAGAATTGCGTTGTGCTCAGAAGTGGGTAACATCCACTGGACATATTTTAGTGCTGGTTTCAATAGATGTTACGTTAGTGGTCAGGCTAGAAAAGCCAGGACTGAATTCAGCAACTGTCGACATCGGCTCAGTTTTTAGCATTCTAAGAGATGACAGCCGATGGTGATCTTTTTGAAGCCGATGCTGAATTCTATATTTTGGCTCGCTAGTCTCGTCAAATAGTCTTGGTGTTCCTTCGATGTCTCATATTTGTGCTGCCACTTGTATATGCCTTCCACTACCACATATGATCACATATATATTTGCCCTCATCTTGGCGACAGATATTAATGGATGTATCATAAAGTCAGATATTATTGCCGAGCTGTTCATTGTAATATATTTATGCTCGTGACTACTTAGTATTGCTAAACTCAAAATAACATTTTGCCCGATCGCAGAATGAAACCCCGGGCATCTTGCTTACGAGTAGCATCGCCCCTTTCGTTCACAAAACTCATGAGGCGGTATTTACCTAATATGATCTCTTAATCGCCGCACCATACCCATGGGAGGGAAAAGGAATGAGACGGCTTATTCTTAACTGGAAAGTACAGATATAAACCGAAGTGGCTCATAGATAACGCTAACTAGATAAAAGTAACTAGCTCATTTACTGTAACGGGCGGACGTGGCTGGCTTTGTGGTTTTAATTTCTGCTTACATTGAAATCTAAAAGCCAAATTAATTTCGTAGAAAAATCACGAGTTTAACAAGTGAATGTTTATGAAAGAGTTTGTTTTAGAGCTGGGGAAGGCGGTATCTCCCAGGAGGGGGTACTATGGAGTATTTTAACCTTAAATAATTTATTAACATAATATGTAAGCAGTAAATCATGACCGTTGCAGATGACCTATGTTGATGGCCGTTGCGATAGACGTGTTCTTGATTGTGGAGACACGAATCGGCAAACGTAAGGTAGGCCCTCAGACTAGGTGAAGTGATGATCGTCGCAGGGTGGATGGTAGGAGCTGGATAAGAGTTTCCCGAAAATCGAGATGAATGGCTTGCAATAGGAGAGACCTACGTCGAGCAGTACACTGCTGTAGGCTGATGATGATAATGATGAAGGAAATCATAGCTGCCTACTAACGTCCTAACAAAATGTGGGACACCAATCCTGACTTGATGTGTTTGCAGACGACTAGGAGGTGATTTTGTCTGTACCGTATGCCTGGAGTATTAGTTACTAGCTGAAGGAGGATTATGTTGAAGTTAAAATACACTAAGTGGTGAAGCTGCCCATTTCTTTACTTCAGATAATTTATTTATTAAAACTTTATGCTCAAGTAAAAAAAATACTGTACAAAGGCGGACTAAATGCCTGAGGCATTTTCTACCAGTCAACCTTAGATTGATGCAAAGACAAAACATGGCAGGTGCAACATACGGAACAGATAGCCCGGAAATTACTTTAAAATACAAGAATAAATACTAATACCTACATAGATACAAAATAAACTGTCAGGAGAAATAATGATCGGTACAGGAGAAAACGAATCCAGCAAATGAGCGCGGGGATGTTTCGGCCAACGACGATGATAATACTACGTCTCAGTTTTATTTTTCGATTATACCGCTTTTGTTTTGCGACATGAACTATAGTTGCCCTTAAATATTATGTAACCCATAATGAAGTAATAACAAACAAATAGAGTAAGGTTTACAGATTACAGTGTCAAATGCACGGCATAGTTTACAAAGTCTCGTAGAGTTATGCCCTAAAGGTCTTCATGTAAACATATTTACGGTATTACAGTATGCTTACCTATCACACACAATGCCGTGGGATATAATGGTAGAGGCAGAAATTATCTACAACAAGGATTTATACGAATAGGGCTGTTTGAAATGGACTGTTTCGGTTTTGCTGTTTTGTAGGATAGTTTTGTTTGTGTAGGGGCATTGCCCCTAACAAATGAGTCGATTGGTATCAAAATTGGTCAAATCCATTTAAGATAAATTAGCATAGCATACTCTATTTTTCATTTTTAATATATGGCAACACCTATTAATAGAAAAATAGAGCCGCTAATTTATCATGGATTTGACCAATTTTGATACCAATCGACTCAAATATGGAGATGGAAAATAATTTCGTTCATTTATTAAAAAAAAGTATCTTTATTTCTAAGATCGGAGAAGTAGAGACAGGCCTTTGCCCAAGAGAAGAACAGGGCAAGCTAGTGAAAACTTTTTTAGAAAGAAAGAAATCATTTATTTGCTGATAATGTAGGTATACATATAAGTTGGAATATTTGTTAAGTGTCCCGATACATTTTACCCTTACGGCATGCAACATATTAGGTTTGAATTAAATAATACTATAGATACAGCTATCGATACGACTATTATTAGCCATAGTCAAATTTAATATGTAATTACAGATCAGACAAAACCGAAAAAAAAAATATAATAATCAAAATAATCAATGAATTAAATATAAATATCTCGCAAATAATATAATGAAGAATATATGTCGTAATGTGTAATGTTAAAAAGCTTAAGAAAAAGAAGTTAAAAGAAGTGGTTTTCAATTCAAATGTATTTTTTTTACTTTTGCATAATTTTTTTTGCATAATGGTTTCGTTCGACACAA
Source organism: Amphipoea oculea (assembly GCA_945859645.1). Classification (NCBI taxonomy): domain Eukaryota; kingdom Metazoa; phylum Arthropoda; class Insecta; order Lepidoptera; family Noctuidae; genus Amphipoea; species Amphipoea oculea. The sequence goes on along the minus strand of OX243871.1, from coordinate 13,219,463 downwards.
GAAATAATAATAACTACACTGTTTATGACGCTAAATCAAACTTGCAACAACTAAAGTACCTTCATCGAAAGTCCTTTTTCCGCTATACCTAATAGTATAATATCTCCATGACAAATCCCTGTAAGATATTGATACGCGCGTTAATCCTACATACCTATATACGTAGGTAATGCTTGAAAGGGCGTCAGTAATTGAGTTTTCGAGCTCACGCCGTTATGTTTGCCCGACGTATCTAAGCATGCCTGTAACTTGCCTGTAATCCGGACGTATCCCGATTAACCATAACAGTACGGTTAAGGGTCTATCAAGAATCTCGGGAAATGATACTCAGCAGGTTTTTTACTACCTCTGTCTGGATTTGATTAAGTTATATCAGTGCTTTTCAGATTGGATTCGAGTCTGGGATGCGCATTGGATATACGAATTACGATATACGTATTTACGTGTTAAGATTGCTTTTTCACTGGTGACCTACTTTTTCTGCAGGTAGTGTTTGTGGTTGTTCTGAAAATTTTCTTTGTAAATCTTTTCTAGGTTACATTGAAGGCTTCTAGGTAATACAATAAATGAGATTTACGCTAATAGAAAATCTAATCAATGAATACAAATTTGTTCTAGCTCTAGATAATTAGCTGTCCCATTTCCATAACGGATTACCCAAATTAATATTCACGTATAATAATAACAAAATCCTATGTATCCAATAATGACTGATCATATGGGATGGCAGAAAAAGGACGCGAATGTTCAAACATTGGCGAAGTCCGGAATTAATCATATCATATAACACATACCTATCATCGCATTGACGAAAAAAGGGCAAAAGTTATACGTTTCATCAGGTGTAACATTAAAACAAATGGACTGTTGGTACTCCTCCATTTGTATGTTTGAATAATTCATGTTCACAATCTATAAAGCAGACAACAGAGAGCATTTTACAAAACAAACAAATTTTATTGATCTCTCAGGCGCTATTTGTGCCTCCACAATAAAATATTTACATTTACTTCGCAACACCTGGGCTATCTAGGCACCGCCCACCGCAGGCATTAGAATAATGAAACGTTTGCCACCACCTAACTCTCTTCTATTGAATAAAACATTTTTAAAGTGGTAGGTACATAGTTCGGCTTTGTTTACATTTCCTTTTTGAAAAATAAACGTGTTCTGAAATGATTTTGAAGCAAATTTATTCGTGGCCTCAAGCGGTTTAAGTCAACTTCTTCTAGTTGCATTTATTTTACGCGATTTGGACAAAAGTGGGGCTCTGACCCAATTTCATTTAAACAGAGTTACTTGTACTTACCTTCCTGTTCTTACGTACCTGAAACCTTTTTTGAAAACTTAAGCTCGAAGAATACTAAGGTAGAACTTAGAAAAAATATTTTCATTCCGGAAATTCTAGTGAAGTACCAGGTAATAGTAATTACTGGGTTTTTTAGTTTGTTGATAGTTTTAGTTAGGTTAAGATATTATATTTTAATTTTAATAATTTAGTAAAAGAAGTTTATCGAGTGCATACATTTTTATTGCTTTTAAAACTGAATCTACTACTAAAGGGAATAGGACAAGCATTTTTGGTAACTATTGCAGAGAGCATTGACAATTTAATACAAAAAGTATAGGCCCTTGAGAATGGAGTCTTTACCTTTAACTGGAACGAGCTTGATCGCATTTTGTATTTTCCTGTTTCCTATCTTGAACATAAGGAAAAAAAAGCAAAAAAACTCGATCGCCCATTTGTTATTTCAAAATGGTTTCAATTTATCCACGACGTTTACAAGCGCGCTGAAAACTATTAGTTATATTTATTTCTCTTTACCGTTAAAATAACTATTAACTCGTTTGTTTTATTACAAATACAGATAAAAGCATAGGGGGCACTTACCCACAAGGTAAGTAATAACAGCCGCATGGGTCGATCGATCACGTTAAGCTATGCTTGCCGCGATTGTTCCGTGGATGAGTGACCATCTTTACATATCAAGACTATTAAAGACCCCTCCATACCTCAGAAAGCATGCTCCTGGCTGTCATTCATGGATTTTTGGCAGTCGTTACGGGTCGTCAGTAGCCCGAAAGTCTGACAACCAGTCTTATCAAGAGGTAGCGTATTACCCAGTAACTGGATTGTAGAGGTCAGATATGCAGTTACAGTCATGTAAAATACTGGTATTAAGCTGTGTGTCTAGAAGCCCAACATAATCAACATAGCCCCAACATAGTTGGGAACTTGGGAAAAGGCTAGGCATATTGACAGATAAAAGCATATTTTGTTGCTGTAGGTACTATTAACTTGATGCTTTCAAATGTTCATGAAACTTAGTAATTGTGGTGTAATAAAACATAGGTAGGTACTTACTTTACATTTTAAATTTAACATTTAGAATAATTTGGTCTGCTCATTTTACATTTATAAGTACATTAAGCAAATTGTAAAAGATCCATTATTATATATATAATTTGCGAATTTAATATCTACATCCGTGTGGAGTGTGTGTGATCAGTGGAGACCTCAAATTGGTAAACGTAAGACGCCCTCAGGCTAGGTGGAGCGACGATGTTCGCAGGATAGCTGGTAGCAGCTGGATGAGAGTTGCCGAAAATCGAGCTGAATGGCGTGCAATAGGAGAGGCCTATGTCCAGCAGTGGACTGCTGCAGGCTGATGATGAATATCTAGATCTTTTGTCCTGATTTTGACTCAATCAGCGAGTTACAGTTCTTATAGAAAAGTGTTACATATATAACATAAAAAAACTGTACCTATATGTCTGTATTGTGGTGTTTATAATAGAGAGTATTCTATTCTAATATCACGCCTATATTCCGCGAAGGGTTAGGCAGAGAGAGGTATAAACGCACATTTTACCAGTTATGTTTAAAAAGGTGTTAATCACTGAATTATCTGTAATATAAAATACCGGTATTCATAATAATCCATCAGTCATATTTTTTGTTTTAAACTTACACATACACAAAAATATATATCCGTACTTGCATGACTCATTGGTTAAATAAAAGAGAAATGTCACCTACCTGGTTGGAAATGCGAAAATACACAACTTTCGTCAGACATGTTTTGCAGAGCTTACGTTATGCATGGTAACCGACTAACGAATACACCAAAAGCCCGCTCAGTTTTACGTGCAAGTTTTAACAACACTGTGATTTTTCCATGGTTTTTTCGAATTTCTGTCAGGACGGAAACCGAGTTTGGAATTCTCCCTTTTTTATTTCATGTAATTTTCTTCGTGTCGAGAGCATGCGTATTCAAGGATTTAAACCGTTTTTGTTCGATGGCTATTTATTTAGGCTTGACAGAAATGCATTGCTTGTTGTTTTGAAGTTGCTCTTTTTGTTTTGTTGTTACTGTGTTGCTACCCTTTCTATTATTTTATGTGTTGTGTAGGTATCTGATCTGTCACCGTGAAAACCGTTATTTTATAATCTATCTCGCTAGATTGTTGTTGTTATTGTCGATAAATTGTGACTTTTACCTACCATACTGCTTATAATATAACGTATTAATTTTCTATAGTTTAATCTATCCATGTCAAACCGTCAAATTTTGAACGAACCTGCACTTACCGACTGTCGGGGGAGCGGTGAATGCTTATGCGAATATCGCACCCCCGGACATAGGTAGAGGTGGAACACCGCGGTGGTTTTAGCCGGTAAGAGTCCGGCATGCGCCCCTCTGTGTGATTTGTCAGTCTTGGCGGCAACCGAATTGGTTGCAGTCACTAAACCAGGGCACCCCGATTAAATGGGTTAGGTTAGAACTGTAACCAACCGCGCGCGAGCTGAGCAAGCGAAGCGAGCGGTGCTTCCAAATTGGTCGCACTTACTTTACTATTTAGCATTAGCGCAAGGTGCGATCCGTCGCATGCAAGTTTGATACCAGTTCACAATTTATCGGTTTCCATGGTCAGATTATTAAACTATCGTAAAACAATGCATTAAATTGTTGGTTTATGGCAGTTCATGATTTATCGATAGTTTATAATCTCGCGAGACAGATTTAAAATAACGATGTTCATAATTATACAGTGATACCTATATCCAATACTACCTCCTCCTTACCTATTGTTTTTAATGTTACCGAATTAACACAGCAATCCACGAAATAGGTCACAGTCACAATGCAATGAGATGTATTCGTTTTCATGTGGTTACCAACCCGTTGTGGTTTCTAATGATAGGTATTGTTCTACGAACTCAACACAACTCCAAGGTACCCACCCTAAGGCACAAACAGCGCAAACGAGCCTAGCCTCCGTCGACCACAATAATAACAAGCAGCTGTTATACGCGTTTTTGTCAGGCACCGGAATCTCGAATATGATATGCAAATGACACAAATGAAAAACAAAATTGAACACACAAAATATCACGCTGTATAATACATACCAAACACCGACGAATGCCGACACAGTGTGTATAATAAAAGCCATTTAATGCAGTATCGGCATCTGCCGAATACATATGCCGTCGGTTTGTTATTAAAGGTGTCAATAAAACCCGCCTGTATGAGTATCGAGGGGCAATAAATTCGTTTTCAGCAGCGGAGAACTAAGAGTCCGGATTATTTCGCACCATTTACTCTTTTCACCTACCGTCTTCATAATGCTGCCTCGATAAAAAGGATTTTTTTCAGCAGAATTGAAGTTTTCAGCTATCCCATAATCGGGCTTAATCGAATTATGGCTGTTTTCGTGAAATAAATGGTCGGGAAGTTTTTTTCGTAACCCGCTGAGTTTTATAGGAAGTTAATTAGCCATTGTTAAATAAGAATTTTCCAATACACAAAGCTTGGATAGGAATACCTACTGGCGTTATATTTTTATTGTTTACATTGTGTTTATTTAATTCAAACTTTAAAATGCTTATATAATTATGTTAAGGCTAATAGCCGAAGTGTGGCTACACCTAGTTAGCCGGAACGGACGGGCTGCGCGGGGCTCCTATTTCTGTGTAAAGGGTTTAAAGTAACCTAACCAAACCTAACCTCGGGGTGCCCTGCACTTGCTCTTGCATCCTACGTCGCCTAATGACCGACCGCAACCATGCAACCGATGTCACCCGAAGTACACACGAACCGCATGTGGTCAATTGCACCTAGTTGTACCCATCTAAAACTAAGTTTAGCCGCAATTCGGCTATAACTACTAATAACTATTTTAGTAATACCTAAATTAAATGACTAACTATACAAAGAACTACAAAAACAAAAGGACGTTTCATATTTTCGGATCATTTTTAGGGTTCCGTAGCCAAATGGCAAAAAACGGAACCCTTATGGATTCGTCATGTCTGTCTGTCTGTCTGTCCGTCCGTCCGTATGTCACAGCCACTTTTTTCCGAAACTATAAGAACTATACTGTTGAAACTTGGTAAGTAGATGTATTCTGTGAACCGCAGTAAGATTTTCACACAAAAATAGAAAAAAAAAACAATAAATTTTGGGGTTCCCCATACTTACAACTGAAACTCCAAACATTTTTTTTCATCAAACCTGTACGTGTGGGGTATCTATGGATAGGTCTTCAAAAATGATATTGAGGTTTCTAATATCATTTTTTTCTGAACTGAATAGTTTGCGCGAGAGACACTTCCAAAGTGGTAAAATGTGTGTCCCCCCCCCTCTAACTTCTAATTCCACCGAAAATTGGTATGAACGAGATCCAGTAAGTAGTTTTTTTTTAATACGTCATAAATTGAAAACCGCAATTTACCTTTCACAAAGTTACAACGAACTACAAGAACTTTTATATTATGTTACTTGCTGCTACGGAGCCCTTCATGGGCGAGTCCGACTCGCACTTGGCCGGTTTTTATAAATTAAAGTTGTAAAAATCTAGCCATCCTGCAGTTAAACCTATATTGGAAATTCATTCTACTGTTTACTGTCGTGTATTTTCAGATATTTTTATCATAGAAGCTTCGTGATAACTTTTGAATATTTAATTTTTATAGTTAGCTAGTTTTATTTTTGCTCCAGATTTTGGTAGTGTACCTAACCGTTTTATTTTTATAAAACAAATAGTTAAGCAAACACAATATCAGCTCAGTTAGAAATACGCGACTGAATTTTATTTTTTAACTAGTTGTGCCCGCGGTTTGACCCGCGTTAATTTCAGGAAAAGCCTACAAAAATATATTCCATTACTTTACGAGTATTACCAGTATCTACCTATTACTTAAGATTATTACATAGACTTACCCTCAACCCGCCGCCTTGCGGAGTTATTTTAAAACTATGATATCTCCTAAGATATTCATTGAAATGAAATGATATCAAGGGCAATTTTTCCAAAATGAAATACTTGTAATGAATAACGTATTTATTTGGATAAGGATTAATATCATGTTTACAAAAACAGTTTCGCAAATGATGCATTATTTTAGAACATAGATTACCATATAAAAGGTTATAGTGAGTCAACCTTAAGGCTTTTTCAGAACTTTTAAAGGGGAACAAATCCGTCATATATGGTTTTTGCGTAACTTTTACCGTTTGCGCAGCGTATGTAACGGAAGCTCTCAAAAGGAATAACTTTTCCCGTTTTAGCAACATTTCTCATTGATCCTCCGCTCTTATTGGTTGTAGCGTGATGTTATATAGCCTATAGCGTTCCACGATAAATGAACTATCTAACACAAAAATATTTTTTCAATTCGAACCAGGAGTTCCTGACATCAGCGCGTTCAACCGAACAAACTCTTCAGCTTTATAATATTATTATAATATATAGTACCGGGGACAGTAAAGACACCAATAATTATAGACCCGTATCCGTGTTGCCGGTTTTCAGCAAGGTGTTTGAAAAGATAATCCTTAATCAGATGCTCAATCATTTTAACACGAATAAAATCCTTCACGATCAACAGTATGGTTTTACCAAAGGACGTTGTACGACCGACGCCGGTGTAACCTTATTAAAACACATTTTTAACGCGTGGGAAGAGGCTCAAGACGCCATAGGAATCTTTTGTGACCTCTCCAAGGCATTTGATTGCGTCGATCACGAAACCTTGCTTTTGAAACTTGAGCATTACGGACTTGGAAAACTTGCACTCAGTTTAGTTAGTTCTTATTTAAATGATAGACAACAGCAAGTTCAAATAAATGGTGTCAATTCACATGGTTTAATAGTAAAAATGGGTGTGCCACAAGGCTCGATTTTGGGTCCTTTCCTCTTTTTAGTGTATATTAATGATCTACTCCATTTATTAAAAAACCAACCACAAATGGTGTTATTTGCTGATGACACTTCTTTAATTTTTAAGGTAAATAGACGTGCTATAAATTTTGACGACGTAAATAACGCCCTACTGCAGGTCAAAAATTGGTTCACTGCTAATAATTTAGTATTAAATGGAAAAAATCTAAGTGCATAAGATTTTCTTTAGCAAATGTCAAAGGTAGTGATTGCGAGATAATATTGAATCAAGAAAAACTAGAATTCGTCGATACAACTGTTTTCCTAGGGATCACGCTCGACTCAAGGCTACAATGGGGTCCTCATTTAACATCTCTTGCAGGACGGCTAAGTTCAGCTGCTTATGCTGTCAGAAAAATCCGTCAGTTTACTGATGTAGATACCGCGAGACTGGTCTATTTTAGTTACTTTCATAGTATAATGTCTTACGGTATTTTACTTTGGGGACGGGCTGCAGACATCGATTCTATTTTTATTCTGCAGAAAAGAGCCATCAGAGCCATATATAATCTTCGCAGGCGCGATTCTCTAAGGGAACGGTTTAAGGAAATTAACATCATGACGGTACCTTGTCAATATATCTATGAAAACATCATGTATGTAAGGAAAAATTTACATCTTTTTAGTAAAAGAGGTGAAAGACATAATTATAGTACTAGAAATAGGGACCTATTAGTTAACCAGGTTTCAGACTAGCTAAAGTAGACTCATCTTTTATGGGGTACTGTTTAAAATGTTATAATAAAATACCTCCCCACATTCTTCAACTAAATGAGACAAAATTCAAGTCTTGTATTAAACGCACACTATGAAGGCAGGCATATTATAAATTAGGGGATTACATCGCGGATAAAAATGCCTGGCTCAATGCTGGTCCTGCTCCACAACCACAACTAATTGATTAACACTTGAAAATACTGTTGGAGCTGCTGAAGATTGTAAGTCTATCTTTGCATTGTATAAATTCAATCTCCTAGTATTGTATAATTGCATAACACATGTGTGAGTACTATGTACACACTATAAAGCTACCATTTACTGGGTACGTCTTTCATTGACTTGAATGTGCTCTGGCGGCTGAGAGTATGTCATGCTCACTCAAATGTCTCGCTGATGGTGGCGCATGTGTTGGATCATTTAGCTCCCTTCAAAATGGTTGAGCTGAGTGGTGCTGATGCATGCGTCATGTTCGTGAACGGGCGCCGTCAGTAGGGACTGGTCATCTCTTTGCTGCCATGGCTTATTTTAATTTATTATTTGAATTGTTGTTTTTTCTCATCTTTTCATTATGGACGCTTTTAACGTTCTGCATCGTTCTCACATGTATAATTTTTAACATGAATGATGTAACCAAGACTTTATAACCACATTATTTTGATTTAAAAGAGTGTCCATGGAGTTTCTTGCCCGTTCTTCTCCATAGGTACCTACGCTTTGGAATGGGCAACTAGCTTCATTTTTTCTGACTGACTGACTTCTTGACAATTCAAAAGTGCCTGTAAATGGTTTAATTGAAATAAATGCTTTGAGTTTGAGTTTACCTATAGATCAAATATTGGAAAAGTGGCTTTGCCATAAATCATTATAATAAACATAGTACCTACCTACCTACCCACTAGGAGAAACAAGCAACGGTTGAATGGGAACTTTATGAATCCATAGCCAAATGACGAGTTCGATACTGTTAGCATTCACGGTCCAATCAAGCCGAGGGAGCCGGATATCGTCGGAAAATTGGAGGCTAACTGTAACTGGGGATACGAAACCAGCTATTTTTTTGCCTAGACCAATATCTAGTGCCTCTTCCTGTGTTATAAACTACTGTTTAACTGCTGTTTTCGAACTTGATTTCTAGGAAGTATCCTAATACTTCCTAGAAATCAAGTTCGAAAACAGCGAATATTATGATTCGTCATGATTTTTACGCTATAAACAAAACTGTTTCTACCTTCATCAAGAAGTTGTTGCGAGCGATGAATTTTATAAAATGATCAACGGCAAAGCGCTTGGAAGAAATTTCCTTATCGATTTCGAATACAAGATAAATCATCTGTGATAACGTGATAACAGAGTATAGCGTTCCCTAGTTATTAGCAAACCTCGTAAAAGCGAGCAACGCTAATTGCGTGAACTTTTAGAAAAAAATTAAGACTGCCGACGCCGGCCGACATCGGGAACTTAATGACATTATTTACACGATGAAGAAGCTACTGGATGTCCACAGCCTGGAAATTTATAAGCGATGCAGCAGCAGTAGTACGGCGGATTGTCTAACTGGTCGTAATTATATATTAACACTTTTACGGGACACTGAAGTCCCCAGACGTAAAAACGATAAAACTTTGTCTCGTTCAGTGTCTTTCAACCGACTAAGTAGCGTCAAAAACAAAATCACCGTTTTGAACTAAAAAAATCGCTGACTACAGACAAAGGCTTTCAACAGTTCAGCTTCAAGTGTGTGTGAATGAGTATCCAGCCTAAAAAGAAAAAATTCGTAGCACTTGATGTTCTATAGTTTCTTGGGCGACTAGAATCAATTCTATTTTTTTGTGAATTTTGACGTTCAAAAGTGCCTTGCCTTTTATGTGCCTATTTGAAATAAACGGTTTGTCTTTGATTCCGTCCGTTACCTTTTAGGAAAAAGGCGTGAGTTTATGCATGTGTCTTAAATTTAAAAGCCTGATTTATTTTAAATCCAAACTTATTTATAAAAAAAAAACATTTGGTTTTTTATACAAGTGATATTGTAAACTGAAAACTTTATCACCAACAAAAATTTTTTTTGCAAATAAATAAAAAATGTAATATTGGCGATTAAAACTTTTAAAACTTTGGTTGTAACATCGATTCTGAGTAAGTGTTAATAGTTCGTACTCGTAACAATTAGGTACAATTATTATTTATATTGAAAATAATCCTGAATTGTTAGTGTACGTAGTGTCAATACCCGGACAATTATGTCACAATAATGCGACCATAGTACCTACTCGATTAAGCAAGAATTGTTATGAAACAATGCTAGTTAAAGCGAGGTAATGACGCAATCCTCTATTCACGTAGCACGGAGCGATTGATAGGCGATAGAACGGAATTCGTAATGTCTATTCAATCAATCAACTCATCCTGCCCGGCCAAAGCTACACAGAAACAAGGATTTCCCGAAAGTGACGACCAATCTATTTAGGTCAATGCAGCCTTTTGGGAGTAGGGGCTCGTGATACATAATAACAGCCGCACGGGTTTAACGAAGGTTAAGCTACGCTTGCCACGAATGGGTCGAGGATGGGTGACCATTACAAATATCGAGATCCCTACGTGCCGAGGACAGCAGGTTAAGCCATTGTATTGTCCCGGCTGTCATTCGTGGATATTTGACAATCGTTACGGATAGTTAGAAATCCAAAAGTCTGACAACTAGTCTTATCAAGACTTATCGTGTTACCCAGTAACTGGGTTGTGGAGGTCAGATAGGCAATCGCTCCAGTAAAATCTCGGTATTCAGCTGCATAAGCTTAGACTGAAAGTCGACCCCAACGTAGTTGTGAAAAGGCTAGGCTGGTTGATTGAATTGAGTACCAATGTGACGTTTTCAATTCATATGTACTTTTGTGTTTATCTTTATTGACATTGGTGAAGAAAAACATTGAAAGAAAACCTGGACATAAAGTTAATTTAAGTCTGAAATCGCCAACCCATCTTGAGCAAGCGTGGTGATTAATGCTCGTGCCTTCCCTGTATGAGAAGAGACCTTTGCCCTGAAAAAAATAGAAAACAAACAGTCACTTAAGTACACATATTTCAAATTCCAGCCAAAAACGCTCGTAAGCATTCTTTCTTTATGTAGATATTGGGCAACAGTCTTCATACGACGACTTCAGATTTCCAGTTACTCTATTGTTCTGTGTGAAACTTGTTTCATACAACTCGATACTATACGCGCACATATTGTGTTCACGCTTGTAGGTACGTGTGACCATACAAAATGTAAGGTCAGCGTTTTTGTTATGCTAAAAATATAGGTAGGCTCAAAACAAAATGTTTAAAAAATTCAGGCTGTTATCAAATTGATATATTCTAAAAGGATTGAAATAAATAAATGCTTTTGTACATGCATCGCGTACCAATTTTTTCCGCGCAAATCCTGTGTTGTAATAAACTATCATTCAGTAGCTCAGTTACCAGAATACAGAAAATAAAATTGAATTCATCAGCTCAATACTTTGAATATGTTTGGCTCAGCTTCAATCAGTTTTTTTTTTTTTTTCTGCTAAATTAGTAAATAACCAGCCAGCGTCTGTGTTCCCTTCCACATTTGACCCATCTGCCTTCAAAGCAAGAGTGAACAGGCATCTTCTGGGCATGTTCGTTCCATCATGGACCTCATCCTTCGCTTTCTATTAGGCGTGATCGAGGTCAAGAGGATTTCAGGAATAATAAATAAATAAAAAAAAAGTATGTAAGTAGGTATCTATGTATGTATTTTTAAAACGTGTTAATGGACTGTAATGGACTAAACGCTGTATGAGTGAAATAACAACAAACCATTTCCTCAATTTGCAAACCTCCTTCCATTTTTCATTTGAAGTGCCGGATGTGACGATACCTCAATACATACCTACATACTTCCGAAACACCCGGGGTCGCAAAAATACTGAAAATATTGACCTAAAACAAATTGCCTACAGCCTTATTAAATTTGGGCATTTCTAAGATTACAGCAACCAACACTAGGTAATATGCTAATGATGTGAGTAAATAGTGGTGCTGGCGCGAAGGTGGGAACGACCGTCGTCGGCAATGTACCTGCGGCTTTGGGACCGCTCCCAAATCCGTTGGTGCCAGTAATTGCGTAACTTTGTTACACCGCAACCACCTCGCCGTACCTACATATGTGCCGGTCTTTGCAACCTGTTAGAGTATTATTATTAATATATGGGTCTAATTATTTGATAATGGTACCTTATGCAGGGTGGCGATTCAGTCAACTGCTGCATTCGTCAAGGGGGTGATTCTACCTGACATTTTAAACAACTTTTGCTATGAAACCCTTACCCCTTACCTCTCTGCGGCCCCTGTGGCTGCTATTACTTAACCACGAGCCCCTCTAGGTATAGATTTAATAAACTAATGAAAGAAAATAGTTACAAAATGACTATGGTCACTAAAATATTACATTATGAATCGTAGCACTTCGTAGCAATTAGTACAAACGTAATTATGATACTCACGAGAAAAGCTGAGTGCATTTCAACTGGTCAAACTTTGGACATGTTACAAACAGCCGTTATTAAAGTGCACACACTCAGTTTTAGATTGTATTTTGACTGAACTAAATTATTTTATAAGCTTATGCCTAAGTACATCTAAGCTAATAATTTATGGGGAATATTTAACTGGTCCTTAATAAACATATTAACCTGCTAAGGATGTGTTTTTTCAAATTAAGGAAGCTCTAAAAAGTTTTTGGGCTTCTAATGGTTCACACTTTTTGTTATAAACGAGAGTCTTTTTAATTTTCTGGCCTTTTCTCACAGTTGGTCGCGGTAACTAAGCTAGGATCCAACAAACGGGTTAGGTTAAAAAAAAGGTGAGAATCGTGACCGACCATAACCGAATTGGTCGCCCGTTAGGGCACCCCGACCAAATGGATTAGGTTTGGTTAGATCTAAGACCAGCAGCGCACGAGCCGAGCAAGCGGTACCGAGGGAGCGGACGGCAAGCGCTCCATCCAAGGTGGTAACAATCACTTGGCTATTTAGTAAATATTTTGGACCCACAATAGGAATGGACCCCAAAATAGAAATTATTAGAGGTTCATAAAAAGAGGCACATTCATTATACGGGGTATCCCTGGAAGTATGGATCAAATCGAATAGGGGTTTGGGCAAGGTCATTTCCAAACTTTTTAACCCTGAGAATGACAGTGAATTTTTATACGGTTCAAAAGTTATGACCGATTTTTATTTATTTTTTTTCAATCACTTCGCATGGTAATCAAAGAAAATAATCATAAAAAAATACTATCAGGGCTATCTAAAAAAAAAAAAAAATTGATAGCCCTGATAGTTTTTTTTTAAAGATTTCTTTAAAATTGTTCGAATTCTCTTCTCTTTTTTTTTAGTTTTTTTTTTTGCTAAAACGTTTGGAAATGACCTTGCCCACGCCCCTATTCGATTTGATCCATACTTCCAGGGACATCCTGTATAAGAGTGTTCAATTATATTTTTAGGAAAACAAAATGGAGAGAAGTAATTTTTGTAAGCATATCGGTTTAAAAAATTCTTTCACTGATAGAAAGCTACAGTATTGCCGAGTGTTATGTTTACGTTTTATAGTGTAGACAGTTGATTTCCATGCAAACGAAGTTGCGGGCAGACGCTAGTGTATATGTCGCAGTAAGATGGTTGAAGCCGTTGAAGCCGTGATATTGTTATTTCCCTAGGGTAATAGCTATATACCGTAAGAAAGTTTATGAAAGCGGTTTATAACTGTCTTACTAGGAATATAACTATCTCACTAGACATATCTAGTGAAATAATTATACGTAAGTACCTATATATTTTCTTTGATTTACACAACTGCATGGTTACTCATTTTAAATAAAACGGTCGAATCAAACAACTTTTTTTATATTCATCAATCGTTACAACCAAAACAAACAATGTTATAAGTACCTTATAATTCAAATACTTCACATTAATAAAAACAATCTGTTTTATATTTAGACATAGCATCAACTAAAGAGAGAACTTTATAAAACCTTGTAAGTAATGAAGAACTATCTAATCAAGTAGTACAAAATACTTCTATCTTTCTTTAATCTTTTGCTTTTGTTACGAAATGATCACAACCAAAACGAGTCATGACAGATTTTGAATGGAAGAACTGTCAAAAATTTAAAATTATTCCTCGGATAAAATTATCAGGCGTTGGAAAATCAACTCTTAATAAGAACGATCTATTTTGTATATTTTGCCGTAACCGGGAAAGCCACGTACTCTGCAGTTCTGCACCCCGCTTTTACAATCATTTCACTAGATTAGTCTAGTAAGATAGTTATATTACTAGATCGTGCTCGTATCATAGTTATATTCCTAGTAAGACAGTTATGAACCGCTTTCATAAACTTTATTACGGTATATATGAAGATATATCCCTAGGGATGTAACTATATCACGATTGCAATTCAACTATCTTACTACGACAAATACATATTAGTAACAAACAACATCATCATCGCTAACGCCATTCCTACTAATCTATCTACCTGTGATTTTGTCGTATCTCGGATCAACTGTTGTAGGTACTTATCTGTAAGAGGGATAACACTTTTGATCAAAAGTGTTATCCCTCTTACAGATAAGCTGTTTGAAGTTTTGTTATTAGGAAATCAGTAACAGACAAGTGTAAATCTTGCACTTTATCTCGGATAGCTATTTACATGTAGTCGTAACTGGATTTATGTTCTGGCCATAAATTGTACAGTGTAACTACTTGTACCTTTGTTCTTTAAATTAAACGTTGATTCTACACCACTCCTGTTAAGTACCTCGCACACTATGGGACATGCGAATTTGACAGTTCGACGACAAGACGCTGACCTGTCGCATGCGACTGTCATCGGTAGTGCGCGTGCTCCGTGCGTCTAGAGTCTAGACGCTGCGACAAGTACCGAGAGCGTGCGACTCCCTAAGTCTGTCGTTGCGAGTCTTCAACTCGACGCGAAATGTGCGGAGTTTGAACAAAATGTATGAAAAAATGATTTTTCGCAAACTGTCGTTGCGTCTAGTCACCGTGCTGTCGCAGTCGCATGTCGCATGTGTTATGGTAAATAATAAAGCTTATTCAATTAATCTAAATAAATTATTTCAAGTTATTGGAAGCTTAGTCCTGGCCGGGTAGGTAATGGATTACCTACTATAATCTGGGCAGAAACAAGACGATGTTCGGTGTAATATTCTGAAAGCGCACCTATGGCTGCCAGTCACGCTAGATATGAATTAAACACTGTTTGGATTAGTCTGATTACTTGGATGTCGAAATGTTTTGGGTGCTAACGATATCTCCTACCCTTTTTGCTGTGCCCTACAGGGTCCATAATGATCTAAATTATATAGTTACCACCTAAGTACACATTATGGTAAAGCAATAAAGGTATTGAGTATTCTAGTCCTGTTTGATTCGATTAGTGTTTACAATGCCTTAAATGACACACTCACTATGTACGTACTAAACTCATCATCATCAGCCAAGCCTTTTCCAACTATGTTGGGGTTGGCTTCCAGTCTAACCGGAGGCAGCTGCATACCAGTATTTTACATGGAGCGACTGCCTATCAGATCTCCACAACCCAGTTACTGGGTAATACGATATCCCTTGGTAAGACTGGCTGTCAGAGTTTCGGGCTTTCATCCACGGACCAACCGCGGCAAGCGCTAGCTTAACCTGATAGATTGACCCATGCGGCTGTTATTACTTAGCCTTACTACCTACTGAACTACTCTAGAATAAGTCATTAGATATAATTCTGAAGTTTAAACTACTCTTGAATAAGTCATTAGATATAATTCTGAAGTTCGAGTTAGTATATTACATTTACAACCTTAGGGACAACTTTTCCTTAAATTAAAGCCCTAAAACACAACATAACAACTTAATGCTACAACGAACTTCTTCATAACTTTCGCTGATTAACACAATGAAAAATTAAGTAAAAATATTATAGTAGGTATAAGTATAATCAGCCTATAATGTTCCCACTGCTGGGACACAGGCCTCCTCTCGGTGAGAGGGCCCAGTGTGGGTTGGTAGAAGTCACATGTCTTCGAATTTTTGAAGTGAAACTTCTTTACGCACGCTTGACGTGGGGAGTAAGCTGGCGAACGCGTGACGTAAGCGTTATGAAAAGTGTGACCGGGCGAGGCGAACGTGATTTGAGTGGGGGATATAAGCAAGAGAAAGCAGTGCGCGCACATTTTCTTTCTCTCTTCTTCTCATAGCTAAATACTTTTGAAGTTTCATTTCAGTCGTGTGGTCATAAGCACATTCGGTTTTTTTTGGTTCTAAGACATGCCGGTTTCTCCATGATGTTTTCCTTCATCGTTTTGACAGCAGTGGTGATGAAATAATGTACACAAAGTAAAGCGCCTGTCTGCGTTCGAACCTGCGACCTACATACAACTCGTAAGTCGCGGCCGTTACCACTGGGCCACCAATGCTGTGTGATACTTCCTGGCCGCGCCACAGTGGAAAATTAAAGTAACACGTTTCTAGATAAATTGTACCCTTTATGTACTTTAGGGTACATGTAGTAAAAAAAATTGTACCTCAAAGAATAATGAAATATAATGAAGTTTTGGTGGCGCGGCTGGGAAGTATACTTCCTGGCCGCGCCACCACGGTTTTCGTAAACTATTAGGCGTACGCGGACATAGTGCACACTAAAGAATTGTACCAAAATTGTTCTTTTCCGTACGCTATAAAGAGATTCGAAAATTTTACTAATTTAGAAATTATAGCCTTGTGTTGGTGGCGCGGCCAGGAAGTATACTTCCCAGCCGCGCCACCAAGTTTTATTAGGCGTACCCGGATATAGTGTACGCTAAAGAATTGTACCAAAATTGTTCTTTTCCGTACGCTATAAAGAAATTCGAAAATTTTATTAATTTAGAAATTATAGCCTTGTGTTGGTGGCGCGGCCAGGAAGTATACTTCCCAGCCGCGCCACCAACTTTTATTAGGCGTACCCTGACATAGTATACACTAAAGAATTGTACGCATTATGTACTACCCAAAAACATAATAATATTACGGATGGCTGTAATATATTAAGAGAAAACATCAAAACAAGTTTAAGCGCATCAGCAGACTTACTGATCTTTGTACCTACTAGATGTGGCCTCCAAATTAGAAGTACGAGGGTGCGTTTTTATGTTCGCGGAATGGCGGGGTTGGAAAGGGGTTAGAGGTCCCATTAGTACCTCAACGTGTTGAGTGATTCACTATTAGTATAAATACAAAGTTTTATTATAATCGGCTCATTAGTCTCTGAACTATCATCAACTAAGCAACTTAATCGGGAAGACAGCGTTCACAATGAAGAAAATCGAGCAACGCGCCTTTATAAAGTTCCTTACCAAGCAAGGAAAAAACGTCCAAACCATTACGGAAGAGATGTCCTCCGTGTACGGAGACTCTTGTCCTTGTAAAACCATGGTTTACAAGTGGCATCGTCTATTCAAGCAAGGACGAGAATCACTTGAAGACGATCCCCAGCCTGAATTCATGGCGACCGTTTTCTGGGAAATTGAAGGAATCCTGCTGATCGATTATAAGGACAAGGGCGTTAATATAACCGGAGAACACTACGCGTCAATTCTGGAGCGTTTGAGGGGAAGCAATCAAAAAGAAAAGACGAGGAAAATTGACGAAAGGCGTCTTCCTCTTGCACGACAATGCGCCCGTCCACAAGAGCCGCGTTGCGTTGGCTGCCCTGCATAAAGTGGGCTTCGATATTTTGAATCACCCACCCTACAGCCCAGACCTGGCCCCGAGTGATTATTAGCTGTTTCCAAAAATGAAAAAAGAGCTGCGGGGTAAAAAAATTACCACCGATGATGAAGTCAAGGAGGCAGTTTCGGCGTATTTTGAAGACAAAGAGAAAACTTTTTAAATGAGGGTATAAATAAACTAATTGAAAGATCTGAAAAATGTATCCGTCTTGCAGGTGAATATATTGAAAAGGAAAAATAATTTGGTTTTTTTATTTCCACCCCTTGTCCCCCATTCCGCGAACATAAAAACGCTCCCTCGTAGGTACTGGAATTATCTCGGTGGGATGGTTGCATAACTTGCATAGAAGGGCGAGAAATAAGCAACACAATACGAATCGATGTGCATAACAAGAGAAATTGACCTTCAGGAAGAAGATAAGAACTTGGTAGGTACTTAGGTATTAGGGACGGTCAGCAACGTAAATCGTTAACACTGTTACTTTAACGTGTCAATAATTATTTCAAAAACTGAAATTTTGATCTACTTCGTCGTTAATTATACCTACCTACAGTACCTACATATATTATGTAATTTAAAAAAGTTTAGGTACTTAACGAACCTATGATAAAAAAAAAGACGGGTTGCACTCCGGGAGTGCCGGCAGAAGTGAAAACTTGAATATTAACGTTGAAATAAATCAGTTATGAATTGAATTAATATAACAATTTTTTTTTCACTATTTCTGCATCACTTTTTTAGGGTTCCGTAGTCAACTAGGAACCCTTATAGTTTCGCCATGTCTGTCTGTCCGTCCGTCCGTCTGTCCGTCCTCGCTTAATCTCTGTGACCGTTAGCACTAGAAAGCTGAAATTTGGTACCAATATGTATATCAATCACGCCGACAAAGTGGTGAAAAAAAAATTGGAAAAAAATGTTTTATTAGGGTAGCCCCCCTATATGTAAAGTGGGAAGTGATTTTTTTTTAAATTTCAACCCTAACATGTGATATATTGTTGGAAAGGTATTTAAAAATGAAAAGGTGTTTACTAAAATCATTTTTTGATAATGTCAATAATTTCGGAAATAATCGCTCCAAAAGTAAAAAAACAAGGTGTCCCCCCCCCCTCTAACTTTTGAACCATAAGTTTAGAAAATATGAAAAAAATCTGAAAAGTAGAACTTTATAAGGACTTTCTAGGAAAATTATTTTGAACTTGATAGAACCAACAGTTTTTGTACAAAAAAGACAAAAAGTTGTACAAAATCATTTCTGGACTAAGTTCGTAGTATAATCGTATATGCAAGCATTTTTTTTAACTTCGTTTACATATTTTATTATCCTGAACGTATCTTTTTTCAAACAAAAAAAGAATGATTAAAATCGGTTTTCGCAATCCAAAATTACCACCGAAAACTTCTGGCACGTCTATGTATTAATTAGTAACACAATTCCCCGAGAGATGGCGCTGTAGGTACTTATTACATTGGGTCGGGTATTATCGAATTGTACGTGGGAAAACTTATTGTGACGGACGGGAAACTACGGAACCCTACACTGAGCGTGGCCCGACACGCTCTTGGCCGTGGGCGCCGCCTTTGACGTGCTAGATGTTCATCAGCCGCCGCCCTGAGTTGATATCCTGCACTAATATCGACTGTTCCATCCGAGCCTGTTTGGGTGTATTTATCCCATAGCCTACAGGTGGCGTTCTACATTTAGTTCAATCATGGAATTATTATGTACTACGTTGTACGTAGTACATAATAATTCCATGAGTTCAATAGTAAATGCACGACAGTCATATCGAGGACTACGTACACGTAGTACATAATAATTCCATGCAATGGACATTCAATAGATCTGCCCCCTTATTCACAAACACTCGATATGCTTCCGTATCGTATCGAACATTAATCATTGTTATCGTAGGAGTCTTCTCAATGCTGTTCACAAGTCCAAAACCCGAAAATTTTGTCAGTTTCAATCAAATAGACGCCCGCTATTCTTCCAACAGCTATTTGCTGTTGAGGGCAAGTCAAATCAGGTTATCGAAATGTCAGGTTTTCGATACGATAGCCAGTCGTATGTTTGTGAATCAGGGCTCTGTGTTCGTTTTTATCCACAGAGTACTATAGAATAAACTGAAATGCTGATTAAAGGTGAACGCAGACTTGGCCGCACCGCACGCACCGCAGTCTTCGCTTTCGAATTCTTTATATGAAGTTCTATGCAACCTCGCACACCCACCCGCGTCGCAGTCGCCGCAGTCCCTGAAACGACCGAACTCCCCAAGCAGCAGCTGATGACGTCACCAACGTCGGCCCGCACGCAGCGGACGCTGCGGCTAGCGCGGCGCGGATGGCGTCATTCGCATCCATCCATTTATTTTGTGTTTCTGCGATTGATTTATGTACTTACAAGAATGGACGATTCTACTTTAATTACGATCACGCCCACTCTTAATTTATATTACAAACTGAATGAAAGAAATCAAGTGCGATGCGTGCGGCGACGGCAACTACTGCAGTGACTGCGGTGCGGATAGATGTCTTGTTCAATTTCCATATTTTAAACACTTTCCCCCTTATTCATAATCCTATTTTATCTCTATTTTAGCTAAAATAGGTTTATAGAACGTTTGTCTTTATCTGTCACGTTGACATTTCTGTGTGTAAGAAAGAGACAAACCCCATTTTAACTAAAATAGGTTTGATAAGTTTTATGAATAAGGGGGCTAATATACACGAATTTTACGAATACACAGCAGTGTGGCTACTACACAGACGGTCGAGCCATCAGCTGTCCATCCATCCATCCACATCCACGTCCACCATCACCGTCACCGTCACCGTCACCGCCACCGTCCCCGTCCCCGTCCCCGTCCCCGTCACCGTCACCGTCACCGTCACCGGCACCGTCACCGGCACCGTCACCGGCACCGTCACCGGCACCGTCACCATCACCGTCACCGTCACCGTCACCGTCACCGTCCGTCCGTCCGTCCGTCCGTCCGTCCATCCATCCATCCATCCATCCATCCATTATCGTGTCTCACTTGGTTCACTTCGGTTCGGGGGGGAATCTCTCCTGACGGTCACGTGTCCTGACGCGATGTCCTGACGCGAGTTTAACATTTTTTCCCCATTACAAAAAGTGTGCAACGCCGCTAAAAAAGTTTTCACTTCAAAAAATATTGTGGCGCTAGCTATAAGTTGTTGACCTGTTTTATTTATACTTACAGGATGAATTTTTCAAGTGGGCGTGGATGGCCAAATTCTAAACTATGAGGAATAGCGAAAATTACTCAAAGGAGTCGCGGGCTCGATTTTGATGAAAACTAAAACTGCATCATTGGATTTTTGAAATATCAATATTTCTAGCCAGGAATCGAACCTGTTGATTTTGAAAAAAAAAAAAACACACTGTATTATTCCACCATTCGATAGTGTCCCTAATAAGGATCAAATTCTGGGAAGTAATGACATACGGCAAACTTAGGGAAAATGTAGAATTTTACTGCTTCTTATTTTGAAGTATTCATACCTACATTACGTACCTTGTTTGAAATGATGCTCAATATTTTTATTAACACACCCGTAGCGCAGTCACCTTCACAACATTATGTTCTAAAATCAAATTTCTATTACGATCTTTGGAAAATATTCTAGTGGAATCAATAATATTGTAATGCTCAATGCAGTACAATCCTTGAGACGTCTAATCCTATGTATTGAAAACAATGGTTATCATTATGAACAATTAATCAGTCAAGGTTTATTAGGTAGGTAACATAACCTGCTGGCTAAATAATAACAGCCGCACAGGTCAATCCATCAGGTTAAGCTACGCTTACCGCAGTTGGTCTGTGGATGGGTGACCATCTTTACATACCGAGACCCCTCGGTGCCTCGGAAAGCACGTTAAGCCGTTGGTCCCGGCTGTCATTCCTGGATCTTTAACAGTCGTTACGGGTAGTCAGAAGCTCGAAAGTCTGACAACCAGTCTTACCAAGGGGAAGGGGTATCGTATTACCCAGTAACTGGGTTGTGGAGGTCAGATAGGTAGTCGCTCCATGTAAAATACTGGTATTCAGCTGCATCCGGCTAGACTGGAAGCCCACCCCAACATAGTTGGGAAAAGGCTAGGTAGATGATGATGAGGTAGGTAACATAAGAAAAATAAAAAAAAGTATTTTGTTAAACATGGGCTATTTCCTTTAGTTTGCCGTATGTCATTACTTCCCAGAATTTGACCCTTATTAGGGACACTATCGAATGGTGTAATAGTACAGTGTGTGTTTTGTTTTCAAAATCAACAGGTTCGATTCCTGGCTAGAAATATTGATTTTTCAAAAATCCAATGATGCAGTTTTAGTTTTCATCAAAATCGAGCCCGCGACTCCTTTGAGTACTTTTCGCTATTCCTCATAGTTTAGAATTTGGCCATCCACGCCCACTTGAAAAATTCATCCTGTATAAATAAAACAGGTTCAGACTTATAGCTAGCGCCACAATAATTTTATCATAGGTTCGTTAAGTACCTAAACTTTTTTAAATTACATAATATATGTAGGTACTGTAGGTAGGTATAATTAACGACGAAGTAGATCAAAATTTCAGTTTTTGAAATAATTATTGACACGTTAAAGTAACAGTGTTAACGATTTACGTTGCTGACCGTCCCTAATACCTAAGTACCTACCAAGTTCTTATCTTCTTCCTGAAGGTCAATTTCTCTTGTTATGCACATCGATTCGTATTGTGTTGCTTATTTCTCGCCCTTCTATGCAAGTTATGCAACCATCCCACCGAGATAATTCCAGTACCTACTTCTAATTTGGAGGCCACATCTAGTAGGTACAAAGATCAGTAAGTCTGCTGATGCGCTTAAACTTGTTTTGATGTTTTCTCTTAATATATTACAGCCATCCGTAATATTATTATGTTTTTGGGTAGTACATAATGCGTACAATTCTTTAGTGTATACTATGTCAGGGTACGCCTAATAAAAGTTGGTGGCGCGGCTGGGAAGTATACTTCCTGGCCGCGCCACCAACACAAGGCTATAATTTCTAAATTAATAAAATTTTCGAATTTCTTTATAGCGTACGGAAAAGAACAATTTTGGTACAATTCTTTAGCGTACACTATATCCGGGTACGCCTAATAAAACTTGGTGGCGCGGCTGGGAAGTATACTTCCTGGCCGCGCCACCAACACAAGGCTATAATTTCTAAATTAGTAAAATTTTCGAATCTCTTTATAGCGTACGGAAAAGAACAATTTTGGTACAATTCTTTAGTGTGCACTATGTCCGCGTACGCCTAATAGTTTACGAAAACCGTGGTTGCGCGGCCAGGAAGTATACTTCCCAGCCGCGCCACCAAAACTTCATTATATTTCATTATTCTTTGAGGTACAATTTTTTTTACTACATGTACCCTAAAGTACATAAAGGGTACAATTTATCTAGAAACGTGTTACTTTAATTTTCCACTGTGGCGCGGCCAGGAAGTATCACACCCAATGCTCTCCAAAAAATTAAAATCCAAGTTTATTCCTAAGACATTTTGTTCTTAGATACCTATTTTCATTCTCTCCGCGTAATTGGAAGAGAAGGAACAAATTATTGGGAGGCTGTCTTCAAATTTCTTCATTTACTTTTGTAATAGGATAATAAGTATTGTCTTTCGAATAAATAATTGTATTTAATGGATTTTCGGTCATTTGTTTGCTTTGTCTTGTCACAGGGAAGTTAGAACTTGCAATCCTTGCGAAATCTGTGTTTTACACGATTGGGGAAAAGTCGTTTTGATAAAGGGGAAAAACGTAAATAATTGTTATACTCGACTTGTATGAAGTTACGGGGATTTATGTTTGTGTCCTTGGGTTTGTAGTAAGTAATGCATAATAATGTTTGTGTGTGGGTGTGGGTGTGTGGGTGTGTGTGTGTGTGTGTGTGTGTGTATAATTTTGCTGGAAATTTTTAATCCGTTCGCATATAAACTTCAATCCAGATCACTATTTGTATCGCCCTCTGATCTGCAAATGCAAGTGTTTTGTTGCACGTTTCGATAGTTGAATGTGAGTTGATAAAAGTAAAAGAACGCAGTTTTCTTTATTGGTACCTACCCAATTAAAATCTCACATTACATGAAAAGAAAATCTGATTTCTAGTTGTCGATGAAGGTTTTATAGCACATCATTTATTTTGTTATTATCAAATAGAGCATCAAAAATGCGTCCTTATCGCTGCCGCTGCTGCCGTATCGTTGCTGCTGTGAAATACTGGAAAATTGTCTAAAAGACTGAAGAATTGACATTGCCACGTTGAACGACAATGCTGATTCTTTTCTCAAAAAATAGGCCAGCCCTGTGGCCACGTGAAGAGTCGACCGTTTGCTTGGGGATGTCTCGAAAAACCAAGTTGGCAATCGGCACTCACTTTATTTATTTTTCCTCTTACCAGTACTGGGTAACCTAGTGCGATAGTCATCATTTCATCCGAAAGAAGTCCACTGCTGGACATAGGCCTCCCCCAAGCACCTCCACTTCGACCGGTTCTGTGCTTTTCGCATCCAACGGGTTCCTGCGGCCTTCACAAGGTCGTCGGTCCACCTTGTGAGAGGCCTTCCAACGCTACGTTTTCCGGTACGCGGTCGCCACTCCAGAACCTTTCGGCCCCATCGGCCATTGATATAGTGCTCTTAGTAATTGCGATAGTGTTTTTACTAAATCCTTATCGTAATTTATTATTATAATTACATTTTGTAACTTATCATGGTTTCGAAGAAACCTTATGACCGATTTGGGTTATACTTATAATAAAGACGAGGCGCGAGGCCTCAAATAATTTAAGAAAAGAGGTTTTCTATTTGTTGTCTTCTAAATATAGATGCGCTGTTCACGTTTTTGGATAGGACTAGCATGGATGTTGCGTGGGAAGTTAAGGTTTCGTCTGCAATAAAAGTCCTTTATTTAATGGATTTCTGCAATATAGTTTTTTTATCGTTATCGGGATGTGGGTGGAATTTATTAAGGAACTAGATTTTGTCCGCAGCTTCGCGTGGATATCGGAAAATATCCCATGGAAACCTATAACCGGGATTAAAATTATGTGTTAATCCAGGTTATAAACTATCTGTGTGCCAAATTTCATCCAAATCTGTTTAGCCGTTTTTGCGCCAATCCGGAACATATATCCAAAGACAAACAGAAAAACGGACAAAAATTCTTCGTTACTATTTTATTATACTTATGTATAATCTAGTAAGATGTGGATATCACAAAACTTCTGTGGCGACCTATAGAGAAAATTCTCCGTCATTTATGTGGTTTTCCGAAATTAATTTGTTTTGTTTTGTTTCATGCATTGCATGTATTTTTTAACGATAGTGTCTGCAAAGTTTACACCCACACGGGTTACACAATAGTAAGATAATCAGCGAGGTATGCATCTCAAACACCGGTTCAGCGAACCAAATGCTTTGCTACGCAGCGCATCAGCTCTTGAACAGCCCACAACTACAAACGCACCGCCGACACCAAAGCCACAACACTCCACTGTACGGGGCTTGTACCCAATTTGAGGTTTTAAATTAGCATATCTTAACTGCACGGAGTTACAGAACATGCTAATGGTGAACATGTTATTGTACACGAGAATTAGTCACTGTGAAAATACATCTGGGTAGTCAAAGTCTACGATGTTTGTGTAATAACGAATTTGAACGCACTCAACTACCGTAAGGATTTTTTATAGATCTTTTTATAGAATGTTAAATACTTTTCATTTTTTAGCCGTCAAAGAAAATTAAAGTGCACTTTTTTAAACGGTCTGTCATCGTTGTTGAAAACCAAATGTATTATATTTTTCTGATATTTTTGTAATTAAAGTTTCTTTATTCATTTTCCTTATACAATCATCATTTTCTTTCACTTCGAGCCTATGACCATTACAACGTGGATACAAGTTGAGAATAGAGAACAAGCATTTATTCAAACTATCACGTTTTGTTACAAAATGAACTCCTGGCCTGTCACCGAACCAAGCACAAGTTACACTGCAAACAGAAAATGGAGAATCGCACTTTTCGGACACTAACTAAAAGTAATAAGAGAATCCGTTGAATACACGCGAACTTTACAAAAATTTCAATATGTTGAATAGAAAACGGCAATTTGTTATAAGTGGCGCCGTGTAAAGTTGTGCAGTTTATGTGAAAAGTTTTAGACACGATGTGGAACTCTAGTGCCTTGCAAACTTGAGGACAAGTGCTGGCGACGTGACGTTCTCCCATTTAGTGTCTTGAAATCTTACCTAGACAAATATACTTCACGCTCCGCAGAAACAGGATTTCCTTGTTTATAATATGAACAGCATTCGTTATTATGTTAAAATATATAAGTTTGCTGTGCTGCATCTTCGTGAGTTTATACAAATGCGGTATAAAATGGTAGTTTCAAAGTACGCTTTGAAGTTGTATGACACTACTCTGAAATAGTATTCACTTTGCGGATTAGGTACTACCGCTTACTGTTTACATTTTAATTATAGGACGTTTTGAGGTATTAATGTCGACCGTAATTGTTTAAAACATTATTGTCTAATCTAAATTAATTTCTGAGTTTTGTATTTGGTGAATGAATTTGAACCGAGCGGGAAACCACTGTACCTTCCTTTTCCGTCCTTTTGTGGTTATAAACCCCTTCCGAATGAAAGGAAAGGGGACGATTAAAGAAACAATGTCGGTCGTATCTGTAAACGGAAAACTTTTTGACATTTATAAGTGGTTAGGAAGACAGAATCAATCTATAAACACGATCCCTGTTGGGACATCAAACCTTTAAAATTAGATTTATTTTGTAACTTCACAACGGAATGTTTTACAGTATAGGTATGCTTTCAGTTTCCAGTGTATCTATCTTAATACTAACACTAACAACTTTTTTTTTAACTTTTTCATGATGCACCTATCACTCTTTGTCTCTGCATCACCCAAAGGTAGAAAATGCCTATGGCATTAAGTCCGCCTCTGTACATTTATGTGCTTGAAGTATTAAATAAATAAAAAATAAATAAACAACTTCCAAAAATATACTTTTACATGTTCATTTTCCAGTTCGGTCGAAGTTTTAAATACCCTAAGATTCTATTCCTTCTTTTTTTATATAAATGTACATATTATTAACATTATTACTATTATTTTACGTCTGTTTGCTTACTAATTATGTAAATACAAAACAATAAAAATAAAATAATCTGTAATTATATTAGCCTATTTCGATACTGCAACAGCAAATGAACATGTTAACTTTGTATCAACAAAAGTTCCAAACATGTTTTTACTTACGAGTCCGACACGCGGATCCGTCAAAAACAGTGACGGTATCGAGGCCAGCTGAAAGCAGGAAAACTGAAATATGCGCCTTGTGTAAACCTCCATCGCACACGAAATCTCGTAAAAACAAGTGAAAAAATTCTACACTCACTCCGTGACGTTGTAATGTTTTTCAACAGAGTTGAGACCTCGTCATCTAAAAGGAGAAAATGTATAATCATTTAATTACCTAGGTACATAAGTTTCATTAATACCCAAGAGTTTCATTACAAAATGTAAAGTAATTTACTTTTCTCTCTCCGACTTGTTTAACATACCGGTCTGCATTGAGTCTATAGAACATAATAAAACGTTTTAAAAAGCTCCATATTATTCTGTAATATTTACACCACTAAACCGAGTACCTACAAAGCGCAGATACCTACACAAACCTAGAACACAGGCAATACGCTTGAAGTTAAAACCACATATCTACTGTTGTTTCAATTAGTATCTTCCGCCTTTACTTCCATTGGTTTTGCTTTGCAGAATGAACGTTTGAGTATCTTCCACATGTCGGGGTTACTGAACCTGCGCTACTGTTTGTTTACGTTATGTTCTCGATAACATAAATCTCACTGGTAAGGTAAGAAGAAGTGTTACTCAACCACATAAAAGGAAAGTAGAAAAGTTTGCGCTGCCGTGTTGTATATGTAAAGGGAGTTGGTACTTCGTTTCTGTTCTTCGAGTCGTGTTTACCAGGATGGCGGGTACTATGGTGGGTATCGATAGTAGGGCGCCGGTTCCAAAAATAATTAGACACGTAGGTATGAGATGTTCGCCTCAATACAGGAAAACATTTATGAGTGTACGCGATGTGTAAACGATGAAGCGCATACCTTTAATGACTGTTTATATTTAGATGTTTGTTGTTTTAGAACTGAACGGCTTTCGGATCGCTCTAGACAAATTTTCGTGTTTGATTAGTACATATTCGGATATTGGAGTTTGTGTAAGTGGTTCGATGTGCGATTGGTTTGATTGCTTCCTATTCAGTACCCGGCAGGAAATCCTATGAGAATCGAAATTGGATTTTTAAACACTTATCTTTTTAAACAAGTAGAAAAAAAACATTAGACACCCAGAGGGTAGGTTCTTCAAAGGACCAATATTTATTACAGATTTTTATGTTTTGTGAGACTTAAATGTAAATAAATCATAAGTAAATCCTTTTACCTCTGGTACCTTTTTGTTCAGTGTTATTTATTTGAGTGTACATACAAAAAATTACAGAATGCATTGATTGTCGAGTATTGCACGTTTAATCACTGTTTTTAATTATAACAGTGATTAAACGTGCAATACTCGACAATTAAATAAACCGACTTATTAACCAGTTATATAGCACCTAGTTAATTTTAGGTTTATAATTATATTGCCATTGTCAGTCTGTTTTGTAGTGTTTGTTTTATGGTGTACAATAAAATACATATATAAATAAATTTACAACATAGCTGAAATTACCAATCCGTTTGTCAATCATATTGGTTATGCATCATCTTCCGATTAAGACAACGTCATCACCATTATTGGTTCATTTTATCAGCAATTCATCACCGCTGAGATCTTGGGTTACCTAAAATCCTTAGAAAAAACCTTGGAAAAAATTTAAATCTTTATTTTTGACAATATCACTGAAATACCGTACGCAAAATACGCGCATTGACGTGGAGTTGCGGACACCAGCCCGTATTACCTATTACATATCAATAAAATAAAGTTACGTAGCCGGTCATCCTGTATTTAAGTTAAGTATCTTCCCCATGAAAACGTTAGTGCTAAATGGTGCAGTGGTAGCGTTCAGTAAGTTTGATGTGTAAAGCGCCCGATATACCCACAAGAACCTCGCCATTTTACACCTGCTCGAGTGTTGGTGCGATTCAGGATTTGGACCAAATCCGAGAATCGGAGATCACCGAAATACACGAATCAGGAAAACCCTGAAAAATTCACGTACCCAGGTACTAACTGAATTTCTTGTCTAGAGTACGAACTGTCTAGATTAAATGTCGAGGTAAGGTCAGCAAGAATCCTTTTCGTGCAAGAACAACAAGATCTTCATTGCGTTCAACGGTATCAATCGAAGAATTTTAAGTATTTGTGTTTTAATTTTTTTTTTTATAAGTACCTATATATTTTTTTACCTTACAGACTTGCTTGTCCGACTCACTTTAAACATTGGCAGAATGCTTGAGATGCCTTTGTCATTAAAAAACACTCCTTTTTACGTCACCAAAATTTAGAAAAAATTACTAATTCATAACATTGTCTTTCAGCCTTTTTATATAATAGCTAAGAGTAATATTCTTTAAATTTTAAGTACTTCTGTTCCGATTTCATTTACCTAAATATTTTGCTCTATATGTTATAAAAAACCGAAGTGTTAACTGAGTTTTGTTGCTGACTATACAAATTATTTAGCCTGTGTTCCAAACAGACATAGCCTGTAGACAGTCGGCCTATGATTTATATTGGTTTTAACATTTATTGATTTGCCTCTAGTGCTTAAGAGTTTATATCGTTATTGAAACCACAAACATTTACCAGTAGGTACGAGTATATTAAGCTCGTTCAAGTTGTAGCTAGTGTGTACAGGTAATTAATTACCTACTGTTATCACCCAATAAATTATAAGTTACTGTTTTATTGCTTTATGTGCGATTTGTGTACCTATTTACGTAGAAAACAAAAACAAATGAAAAGTATTTTCGATCGATGGTGGTCTTCTGTACAGTCCATTCACAGTTTATTTTACCCCTGAATTCGGGTTATTCCCGCTCGGTAACACCCTGTCGTCAACACTGTTGACGATCGGGAAAAAAAAGTTTCGTTCGTTCACAGTGTTGACGAACGCTGCTTATTATTTCGGGTAATTCCCGTTCGGTAACACCTTTCGGTCCTGTCGTCAACACTGTTGACGATCGGGAAAAAAAAGTTTCGTTCGTTCGCAGTGTCCATGAATGCTGGTTTTTTTTTTAAATATGGAAATAAAAATAAAACATGTCATGGATTTTTAAAATGTTTTAATGGATTATGTTAAAACTTTTAAAACACAATTAACTAGAAAATAAAAAAATGGCCTTATCATGTGCATAATAACCATTTTACACTTTGATAAGTAATAAAATTGTGACACTGATATAACATAATCAAATATAGTTGAGAAAGTGACTAAATGAAAACTAAGTACACTATTATGTATCACAGATAATCACCTAATTTTCACTACTCTCACTCACTCAACTATATTTCACTATATGTCACTTTCTCAACTATATTTGATTATGTTAAATCAGTGTCACAATTTTATTACTTATCAAAGTGTAAAATGGTTATTATGCACATGATAAGGCCATTTTTTTATTTTCTAGTTAATTGTGTTTTAAAAGATCTAACATAATCCATTAAAACATTTTAAAAATCCATGACATGTTTTATTTTTATTTCCATATTTAAAAAAAAAAACAGTATTCATGGACACTGCGAACGAACGAAACTTTTTTTTCCCGATCGTCAACAGTGTTGACGACTGGAACGAAAGGTGTTACCGAACGGGAATTACCCGAAATAATAAGTAGCGTTCGTCAACACTGTGAACGAACGAAACTTTTTTTTCCCGATCGTCAACAGTGTTGACGACAGGGTGTTACCGAGCGGGAATAACCCCTGAATTCGCATCACCGTCAAAATCAAAGTGATCTTTATTCTTGTTAAAAAAGATAGCTGTTTGGTTGTTGCCACTGACTAATCTGTCAAAATCTCATTGATCTTTATTCTTATCATAATAAGGTTGCTGTTATGTTACTGCTGTTAGAGGTAAAATAATTGTGAACGGACTGTAGCAGATTGTATTACACGCGCCATAACTGAAACTATGAAAGGGCTTTGAAGGCTCGCGCTCGTGGCATACTGATTTATATAGGTTTCAAGCGTGGCCGCCATTTTGAAAAAGAAACAAAATTGCTGACAGGTAGGCTTGCCTGGCTCCATATAAAAATCTTCAATCCTCTTTCAGATGAACCGACTAGAACTTGACTTTTTGCGACATTTGCGGCATAACTATTATTTGCGAAGTCATGTGGGCCGACTTCATTTTATTCAACCTAACGATCAGATTCATGTATTCTGACAATTTTTGTCCCAAAATGGCTTGTAATCGTAAAAGATTGAGTACTGGCAACTGTAAAAAACTCAGCAGAAATATACGAGTAAATAAGGCATAAAAATGTCCTCATAGGTACACATCTAATCTGACTTCTTGCGAATACATAAAAACGATAAGATGTGTGAACGTTATGACAAAATTCAAATTTATCGCTCTCGCATTACATATTCGAAAAAAGAATGGTAATGTCTTGATATTATGATAATAATTCTTATAAATAAGGCTACATTTTTTACATAAGATGGATGGAAAGTTATGCCGTTCCAGGCTTAAAAAAAAACAATTTTGGTCGTGTATCTTTTGCTTTCTTGTTCGCCTGCTCCCTGTATCTTACTTATGAGGTATTATCCCTTTCTGATTTTGAGTAATACCCATTTATTTTTGTTAATAAAAAAACACGCTGGAAATGATCAGCAGATTGACCCAATTTTACAAGGCACTTTAAAATATAAAATAATTAACATGACTACATATAATAAAATGGAAAACGAGACCGACGAAAAAGTAAATTCAATGAAAATTTAAAGTTTACCCATATTTCTTCACTGAATTCGAATTCCATACTATCATAAAAATTAAAAGTGTTATTGCTGAAACAAATATTGAGTTTCAATAAAATTCCGCACTGCATAATCTTCAAAAGAAAATTAATATTTTAAGTACTATCTCATTTTACATCCATCAGCTTCCACCACACGCCATTACAGGCTTCAAACTTATCTATTTAAAAATCAAAGTGTTCAAATAAACTGAGATAACTGCTACCAACTACGAGGCGTTGAATAAAACATCGTTCGATGAATAATGACCAACTGCATTATGTATTACCTGTGGTATGCTTTGACACAGAATAGATATGTACAGAAGATTCACAGGAGAACCAAGGTGAACGACACAGCCTGAAGAATTTCCAATTTTAAGTAGGGTGCGGCATATTGCTTGCAGAACGGATGGCCGTTGGGGCCGAAATGTTCTAGAGTGGCGACCAAGTACCAGAAGGCGTAGCGTGGGCAGGTCTCCCACAAGGTCACAAGCTTGATCTGGTAAAGGTCGACGGAATCCGCTGGATGCGAGTAGCACACGACCGGTCGATGTGATGACGCTTGTCCTTGGTTGAATGTACAGCAGAGAACGTCTTTTGGCTAAAAAGATGATGATGACAGAACATCGGCTCGAACAACGAAGCAAAACTAAGTGAAGCGTGTCTATGTGTGCGAACACTTTCGTTCATTGTATGGAGCCGGCTTTCTGTACCTATCTATTCTGTGAATTTGAGGAGTTCTACGTGCTAATGGGCGATTACGAACGTTTACACACAAATTAATTTTAACTGCGATGCAACTGATACTGATAGTGGTGATAGATTGCTTGCAAGTACTGTCAGATGTTTTATTGTTGTTTACATTTTGGGATCCATTGAATATTATTTCTTTGTAAGTACTTATACATAGATAATATCGGTTTTTTTAATACAAAAACAATTGTGTCCGTTTTACTATTCAATTTAATCTTTTGATAAATCTTGTGTTGTTTTTTCCTTTTGTATGTTGCCACTTTTGTTAATGCATATGTAGAATAGTTAAAATTAATTTTAGAAACAGTTCATTATTAGATTAAAGGGAGATGCCTTTTTCCCACGGGGCTAGACAGAAACTACAGAACGCCACCTGCTGCGATCCTAATAGAGGGTGGCAGGGACAGCAACGCGCAAACTGAAACCATGAATTCGACACATGATTATAGACCCACCCTAGCGTAGAAATTTGTCGTCGATTATACACAGGATAATTTTGTTATCACCATCCAAAATTTTTACAGGGTGTTCTACCCATGAATATGAACAACTTTCACTATGGGACCAACTTTGAAATCACGGAAAAAAAAACAGCTGTTTAATACAAAAGTTACCACAAAAAAAAGTAAAGTTAAAGTTACCTACTTGACCAAAATGTATGAAACAGCTGATTTTTTTTTCGTGATTTCAGAGTTGGTCCCATAGTGAAAGTTGTTCATATTCATGGGTAGAACAACCTGTAAAAATTTG
Source organism: Amphipoea oculea (assembly GCA_945859645.1). Lineage (NCBI taxonomy): Eukaryota > Metazoa > Arthropoda > Insecta > Lepidoptera > Noctuidae > Amphipoea > Amphipoea oculea. The sequence continues at coordinate 13,186,153 of OX243871.1, read as the reverse complement.
GATGGTGATAAAAAAATTATCCTGTATAAAAAAAAGAAATACTCAATATATTTATTGCTTCCACGTGTGAACTTAGGTGGTAGGTTTTATAGAATATGATCATTGTGGACCCTGCTGGGCACAGCAAAAGTAGGAAAAATCTGAAAAAAATCTGCTGTTTCATAGAAAACTCCATTACCTATGCAGTCAAAATGAATGGCAGAGCAATTTTTTTTTTTCAATTAACCGACCTTAAATTTCAACGCAGGGGGTTAGAATCATGTAGTGAGTCCATGGTAATAGGTTGTGCGTCAATGTCCCTGCCACTCTGAATAGGTAGTCCTTTTGCTTCGTTTAGATTAATACATTTGGACTCTATCTAGTCGGTGGATCTGGTCTGGATTAGAGATATGGTCATTAGATTAGTTACGTGGTTTTTACAAGGTGTTATAGTACCTGCATATGTCACGACAGCTGTACGGTTTATAGTCCTCCAAACTGTATATCGACCATGGCCGCATGAACGGAGACCTTCGGTCTTCGGCGCGGGAGATATTATAGTGCACAAAGGTGTCACTCTTCACTTACTCTCATAGTCCGATGGGACGGCACACAATCCGTACGGTTTACGTACCTATCAGCTGTGTTAAAACAATATAATAGGTGTCACTGTCCACAGACGTCCGACCTTTATTATTTATTAGTTACTTTTCATAATAATAAACATCCAGACAATTTTGAAAGTTTCAGAACCAAAGGTAGGTATAATGACCTCGTCCAACCTTTTCAAATTTCAAATCTACTCAGAACATTTAAGCACTTTGTTAATGTTCATAGTAAAAACTTTTCTATTATATTTTGTTCTATTATTGTTCTACGATGTTTGTTTGTTGTGCAAAGCCATTAAGCTTAGCGAATGTGAACATTGTATACATTTTAAGCAGGTATTTTATTATTTTATCTTGGATTACATTTTGTTTGATATGTCTCTGGTTTTCATTTTAAAACTTCGCTATTTAAACTTTGACAAAGTTGGAAATTGTCAGGGATAATAATTTATATCATAATTATCGTGACTACAAATCAGAAAATTTTTAGATCAAAATTCTGTAGTTGGTATATTATGGTGAAGTCAACAAAACGCAGTGGAGTGCGTATTCGCACATCTTATGGCATCGGATTTACAAAAAGCTGAATGAATGAATTCTAACTGACGACATTGACATCAATACCTATCTTATTATGTATGCTAGAATCTTCATTCTTCATCACATTCATTGTTGTTTTTTTTTGGTATTTTTTATTTCCAATCGTAATAGCTAATTTTTGATTCTATCACACTAATATTATAAAGGCGAAAGTTTGTGAGTGTGTGTGTGTGTGTTTATATGTTTGTTACTTCTTCACGCTCAAACAACTGGACCAATTTTGATAAAATTTTGTATGGAGATAGCTGACACCCTGGATTAACATATGTACAGATATTCCCATGGGATCGGAACTTATGCGGGTGAAACCGCGAGGCGCAGCTAGTTTTATTTTATAACTTATATTATGTAATTCAACTAACGATTTCCTCTACATACTATTATTTTTTTTTACTACTGCTGTGCACTTCCGTAAGTGACGATTTCACAATTCCTAAAATATGGATGTGACTTTTGTTTGTGTATGTCACACCCCTGTTTAACCATAGACATTTTAATCATCGTTTATAAATAAACCCCTTAGTGAATAAGTCGTTGAAAGGCCTTATAAATAAATACTCGTAAATACGTATAGATCCGATGCGTGTGTTAGATTGTTCACATTTATAGGAAAGTAACTGTTGTTAATTAATGTTGTAAAACAATAATCACTTCCTAGATTTATATTTCAAAGACAGAATAATTTATCTTAATAGTTAAAAGAAGTAGTCTTATAAGGCAGAATAAGAAATGTCATGAATTAAAAGACTAGAGTCCAAACCAATGTTTTGATTTGCAGTTTGCGTAATCAAAACTAATGTTTATTTTTGTTAATGTGTCGAATTAATAACGTAATGATTAATGGTATGATACTTTAATATTTCTTAGATTTTACATTGCAATTTCGATGTACCAAATTGTTACTAAACGATTTTAAACCAAAAAACTGTAATGGCGAGCTGCAATTGGTAGATACTAAAACTCATCAGATATTACTTAAGAGATTACAAATATACAATGTGTACACGCGCATGGCGAACGAGAGCCACGGGAGGGGCGCGGGGAACGACGAGCGGCGCGGGGGCGCCCGCGCCCGCCGCGGCGGCGCCGCCGCCATTCGGACGAAAGACAGGACCGAGCGCGCGCGTCGATAGATTTACATTGTCCCGCTCGGCTATCCTATAATTATTGTAATAACAAGGCAATATTATACATTATTTTATGAAGAAAAGTCCGTTTCAATCATCTCCCAAACACAATGGCTATATTGCTAAACTATCCCATTAAGTTTTAAAATAGTTCTATTACATAAGTTTTGTTTATTAATAGCTATAATATTAGATATTTAGCCAAAACTTGAGACGCTCTGTGATTGGTCGAAAAAGGTGGGAACCATTGAGATTTTCTGAGACTATAAAAAAGGCATGTAAACAATAGATCGGGGGATTCTTTGTGCTAGCTGTCGAACGGAAAGACCCTCTGGTGTCTGCCGTAATTATTAAGCTGCCAAAGATATCCTCGCCACAAGGAGACAGTACACTGACGTGGAAACTCTGGCTGGCAAGCCACAAGAGAGCTGGTACGCTGTACTGCGGAAGCTCTGGCCGAAATTATCCACGGACTTGCTGTGCTAACTGTCCGGCGGTACAGACTCTAAACCCAGGGTCCTATGTCCGCCATATTAAGTTGCCAGAAGTTTCCCGCGGATATCACACCTAAGAAAAAGTGCTTCGTGACTTGTGAAGCAGAAGTTCTGCACAAATTCTGTAAAGATGAGTATTTACTTTTTCTAAAACTATGTTCTTTAGCCATTCTATATAACTTCTGTGTAAAATGTAACTATGGGGTATCACCCTTGTTATTAGGTATTGACCTAAAATCTAAGTATAAGATTTGTATCTATTTTTATTATAGAATAACATCTAAGGTTCTGTCCCGTATAAATGTGTACCAAAGTATGTAACTCGTGTGATGTTGTTGGTTAAACAAATATAATGATATAGTTAAAATGCTATCAGGTTTTTATTTCTTTCTTACAAAATGTACCCTGTTACTAGGTTCCGTTAGGTTAGCCAGAAATGGGTTCAATTCCCATTTCTAATATAGATTTACTATAAGTCTGTGAGTTTCAATTTATTATAGAGCCCAGTTTTCTTTTATCAGAAGTGGGATCGCCCAAGAAAAATATTAAATCAAATTAATTGTTTGTGTTTACGTTATAGATACCCGACTTTAAAATGGACAAAGATCTGCTGGTGGGTCTACTTGGCGCTATTCGTGATGCTGTGTCCACGAAGCATCGACACGATGACGTCGCGCTTCCGTTGTTTGATCCTGACAAGTCTCAAAATGGAGCAGAGTCATGGTGCAAGAGTATCGAGGCTATCAGCGAAGAATTTGACTGGAGTAGTATCCAGGCAGCAGCAAAAGCTGGTAAGGCCTTAAGAGGCTCTGCATTAAGTTGGTTCGAGTCATGGGAGCCGGAAAATGGTCGTAGTTGGAAAAATTTCAAGATTGATATCACTGCTTTGTACCCGGAAAGAAAGAACCTATCTGAAAAATTAACAAAAGCTGTTCTTTATACGTCTGACTCAGCTGATAGTTATTGTGAATACGCTAGAGAAAAACTTAGGTTATTGAATAACACTAAAATAAGTTTTACGATTACACAATTAATCGAGCTTGTTTGCGGCGGTATTAGCGATTTCAATATTAAAATTGCATCGTTGAATAGTAATGCAACTTCTACCTCTGAATTAATTACTTCTCTATCATCTTGGACTAAAAATCGTAAAAGACCTTTTGATAGGTCGTCTTCAAGTAGTGAAAATATGTCGGGTTCAAATGAAACTAAACGTATTAAGTCTGATAAAGTAATTGATAAAACTAATTTTAATAACCAAGAGAAACGTTGTCATATTTGTAACAAGTTAGGACATTTAAAAAATAATTGTTTTTTTTAATAAACCTAAGACTACCAATGATACAGACTCTGAGGTATGTTCTTATTGTAAAAAAAAGGGCCATGTAATAGATAATTGTTGGCACAAACAATACATAGACACAAAAAAAATGCTAACGTAAATACCGTAAATTATGTCTCTAGTTCACTTTTTTTACTCTAATTTCCGTTAATGATATCCCAGTGAAAGCTCTAATAGATACTGGTGCTAACTGTAGTATTGTAAAAGAATCCATCGCCAGGCGTTTTTAGTGTCGATTAAACCCGTGCTCTGTAACACTTGATGGTGTTGGAAACGAAAAATTAAACATATTTGCCGAGATTGTAGTCCCCGTTAAATTTGATGACGTATGTTTAGAATTAAAAAAATACATGTAGCAAAGGATAATGACTTTCATTATGATTGTATTATCGGGAGAAACGTGGTACTATTCCCCGACATAAAAAAAAAAAAAATAATTACTGATGTATCCGGAAGTAAATTAACTCGCATACCTACCACTCTTGCAGAAAAATAGTTTGTGTTATTGATAATTTTTCTCAAAATCCCCATGAGTTTACAGCTCTATTTGATAGAATAGGTCATTTAGATCAGAACCTACAAACTGAAATTGCGGACATCGGTATTACCTTCCACTAATTCAATTAGTACCGTACAGACCGGTGAGCTTAAAATTAGACTTAAAATGATCAAATAATTTTATTATCGTCATATGATAAGCTACAGGTACCCCTAGAAGTAACAATCAAGTAGAGAGATATGTCATGACTATAATAAATATGCTTACTACGGAATGTCGCAATAAGTCAGACTGGCCGAAAGGTCTATGAAAAGTCCAACAATCTGTCAATTCCACTATACAAAAATCCAACTGGTTTTGCTTCTTTGAGATTACTGATAGGTCGTGATGCAAACATACCATGTGTACAGGCTCGATTAAATGACGTTACTGATCCAAATAATGTGGGACACTATTGATGTTCATGCAGAACGTTTCTGTTGAAAGTAATTTAGAACAAAGTGATTAATACAATTCATTTTCTTTTTTTTGTCCCTTTATATTTTGTTTTGTTTTAATGATTGATGTAATTGGCCATAACATTTTTTTTTTATTACAACCGTGTTAGATTAGTAAATATTAAATAATAGTTCAAATATCTCACTTAATGTCCAAAAAAAAAAAATGTTTTGGTTTGCTACTTGAATTAAGTGCTCAGTTATGGGATAAACTCTTGTTTGTAAATCGCAAGTATTCACATAGATGAAACTTGGTAATAAGTTCCACATAGATGAAACTTGGAAATAAGTTTTCACATAGATGAAACTTTGTAATAAGTATTCACATAGATGAATAATAGATTCTGAGAGGCTCAGAATTGGATGCAAGTGTTCACATAGAGGAAACTTGGCATCAAATAAATAAGATTCCAGTAGTTAATAGATTCTGAGAGGCTCAGAATTGGATGCAAGTGTTCACATAGAGGAAACTTGGCATCAAATAAGTTAGATTCCAGATAGATTCTGAGAGGCTCAGAATTGGATGCAAGTGTTCACATAGAGGAAACTTGGCATCAAATAAATAAGATTCCAGTAGTTAATAGATTCTGAGAGGCTCAGAATTGGATGCAAGTGTTCACATAGAGGAAACTTGGCATCAAATAAGTTAGATTCCAGTAGTTAATAGATTCTGAGAGGCTCAGAATTGGATGCAAGTGTTCACATAGAGGAAACTTGGCATCAAATAAATAAGATTCCAGTAGCTACTGAGAATTGGATGTAAGTGTTCACATAGAGGAAACTTGGCATCAAATAAGTAAGATTCTAGTAGTTACTGAGAATTGGATGTAAGTGTTCACATAGAGGAAACTGCATCAATTATGTAAGATTCTGGTGCTCACATATGGATGAGGCTAAGAATAAAATACTGTTCACAAAGATGAAACTTTTTTATATTGTTAGATTTAAGTGCACAAAAACTAAGTTTTAAGACTATGATATTGTAAGTACTTTGAGAGCAAAGTACCAGTCAGTATGGCCGTGTTAGATTGTTCACATTTATAGGAAAGTAACTGTTGTTAATTAATGTTGTAAAACAATAATCACTTCCTAGATTTATATTTCAAAGACAGAATAATTTATCTTAATAGTTAAAAGAAGTAGTCTTATAAGGCAGAATAAGAAATGTCATGAATTAAAAGACTAGAGTCCAAACCAATGTTTTGATTTGCAGTTTGCGTAATCAAAACTAATGTTTATTTTTGTTAATGTGTCGAATTAATAACGTAATGATTAATGGTATGATACTTTAATATTTCTTAGATTTTACATTGCAATTTCGATGTACCAAATTGTTACTAAACGATTTTAAACCAAAAAACTGTAATGGCGAGCTGCAATTGGTAGATACTAAAACTCATCAGATATTACTTAAGAGATTACAAATATACAATGGCTATATTGCTAAACTATCCCATTAAGTTTTAAAATAGTTCTATTACATAAGTTTTGTTTATTAATAGCTATAATATTAGATATTTAGCCAAAACTTGAGACGCTCTGTGATTGGTCGAAAAAGGTGGGAACCATTGAGATTTTCTGAGACTATAAAAAAGGCATGTAAACAATAGATCGGGGGATTCTTTGTGCTAGCTGTCGAACGGAAAGACCCTCTGGTGTCTGCCGTAATTATTAAGCTGCCAAAGATATCCTCGCCACAAGGAGACAGTACACTGACGTGGAAACTCTGGCTGGCAAGCCACAAGAGAGCTGGTACGCTGTACTGCGGAAGCTCTGGCCGAAATTATCCACGGACTTGCTGTGCTAACTGTCCGGCGGTACAGACTCTAAACCCAGGGTCCTATGTCCGCCATATTAAGTTGCCAGAAGTTTCCCGCGGATATCACACCTAAGAAAAAGTGCTTCGTGACTTGTGAAGCAGAAGTTCTGCACAAATTCTGTAAAGATGAGTATTTACTTTTTCTAAAACTATGTTCTTTAGCCATTCTATATAACTTCTGTGTAAAATGTAACTATGGGGTATCACCCTTGTTATTAGGTATTGACCTAAAATCTAAGTATAAGATTTGTATCTATTTTTATTATAGAATAACATCTAAGGTTCTGTCCCGTATAAATGTGTACCAAAGTATGTAACTCGTGTGATGTTGTTGGTTAAACAAATATAATGATATAGTTAAAATGCTATCAGGTTTTTATTTCTTTCTTACAAAATGTACCCTGTTACTAGGTTCCGTTAGGTTAGCCAGAAATGGGTTCAATTCCCATTTCTAATATAGATTTACTATAAGTCTGTGAGTTTCAATTTATTATAGAGCCCAGTTTTCTTTTACGTGCACTGTCCTATATTTCCTCACAAAATGCCCTTCGATCCTTGCCGATACTCCGTCAGGTGTGAACCGTGCCTAATATTTGTATGTAAACACACCGAGCGCTCAAACTTTTGATGACTTGGTATTGTCACAAACAATGAGCGGATACACATCAGATTTGTCGAAGTGAAGGATTTGTTATACAAAGGGTGACAGGTTTAACGAGTTAATGTCACTTTTAAAGTTAATACACGCAAGGCTTTGTTTATAACAAGCGGTGTTACATACGCAAACTGTATGAAACTTGGGCTTAGCGTGTTTGTATGTGTGTAGACTTGCGCCTTAGTACGTAACTCGTTAATATGTAGGTTTACCTCTTTGCTTTTGCTGCGGTAAGACTGTTTGGAAAATGCTATCGGCACGTAGTTAAGAATATATTACCACCCATCCATTTTCCCTGTCTCATCCATATTGTGTGGGTGTCAACTCTCAAATTGTATTATTATAATAGCATCGCTTTCATTATTTCCTTCAAAGTTCTAATAGTTTCTAACAGGCCTGTATACGACAAGTTCGAAAAACTTGAATGTCGTTTCGGCAAACTCAGTCACGCTGATCACTATATGTATTTTGGTCTTGTGGCTAGGCAATAATAGCCGCACGGATTGATCGGTCAGGTTAAGCGACGCTTGCCGTGGTTGGTCCGTGGATGGGTGACCATCTTTCCATACCAAGACCTCTCCGCGCCTCGTAAAACACGTAAAAGCAGTTGAGCCCGGCTGTCATTTTGGGATCTTTAACAGTTGTTACGGTTTGTAAGACTTCTGGGCTACTGACTATCCGTATCTAGGTCTCAACATGAGGTGGTGAAATAGAACGTGAGAATGAATGTCGTCAAAAATGAGCCACCTACTAATATACTCCTTGGTAAGACTGGTTGCCTGCTGACGACCCGTAACGACTATCAAAGATCCACGAATGACAGCCAGAACCAACGGCTTAACGTGCTATACAAAGCGTTCTACAGCACTAAAAATACCTACTGTACCCGAACACAAAATGAGAAACATCCCTTTGTTCTAAAATATCCATTATAACTTAATCAATCAATCTCATACACATCCGAGTTTTATTGTTTTGTATGTTTATAAACATTCTATTTCTGTGCTCCCCTTCTCATCCGAGTTCAAAAAACTGTTTTTGCTACTTATGGCCATCGTTTATCTACAAAGAACCGGCAAATGACTCTGATTGTTAAATTTATTTCAGCTAACTTCTTTCCATGGGTCGACTTGGAAGGCATCCAAAAATTTTTTTTTACATAATAAGCTTGATGCCCATTGCAAAAGCTGCGAACATGAGTGGCTGAGAATTTGTGAAAAATTAACCGTAATAATGGTTGTTACATGTGTGAATTGCTTTTATGATGGGTCACTGCATAAAGGCAATTCACACTATAGTTTGTAGGTAGGTTACTAGCACTGTTGAGTTGAGAGCAATGGTGGCCCAGTGGAAACGGCCGCACTTACGATTTGAAGGTCATAGGTTCGAACCCAGACAGGCACTTTACTGTATGTAAATTATTTCATCACCACTCAAAACGGTGAAGGAAAACATCGTGAGGAAACCTCTTAGAACCAAAAATTCGAAGATATGTGTCATCCACCAACCCGCACTGGCCCTGCGTGGTGGATTTCGGCCCACTCTCTCTCACAGAGAGGAGGCCTGTGTCCCCGCAGTGGGCACTTTATAGGCTGATTATTCTAGCACTGTCGCTGAAACAGATTGCTCAATTTTTGTGTTATAGTTTTGCTAAAACTTAACGTCCCCAAGAACTAAGCAATCGAATCTTCTAACCAAACCTTCAAAAGGCTCCCACAGGCAGGCGGGGCGCCTCTCTAGTAGAGCAATTTCTATGAAAACTTCATGGAAATTGTTTTACCAGAATCGCGTCGCACAGTTGCGTCGCGGTTGTCTGCAGGAGCCTTAAATCCAAACTATTGGGAATACTATGTATTCATGACTCATGTACCCACAGTTTTAATAGACAATGGTCGTCGGAATAATCTGGTAATTTACACGACAAGACTGTAGTGAAGATGGAGGTCAGACTAAATAACACGGAATCAACTGAGCTTAAGTTGTAACGATATACCGTCGGTTTATTTACCGTAGATACTCTATATGACGGAATTGTGGCTGCTAGAATAAATTTTGGGACGAGGAAGCATAATACTCGTAACTGCCCGAGAGCGAATTCTCGGAATGGTTCTGTAGAAATTATTGAAAAATTTATATAATGATCCATTGCATTGAAGTGCGGTCTATACCAAGCATATAGACTGAAATAATGATGTAGGTAGTCCCATAATCTGCCGATTTTACTTAATTTATTTCCAAAGTAATCTCGAATTAGATTTGTGTCTAATAAAGGCAAAAGGTTCGTTCCTTATCATAATCAAAATCAAAAGTAATGTATTTAAATTAGTCTGAGAATCAGCACTTTTCGAACATTAAAATTATAGAAGACAGTCCCCCCAAAACGCCAGCCCTTCACCCACTTCATAGTGGTTTAGCTGGGAAGAAAAAGTGGCACAACAGTCTCCCCAGCAGCAGAGTTGTCTGTTCAGTTAGAAAAACTTGATTGTAGTTACGCAAAGTAATTTACACAAGAATATAATATATGTATACTACGTAAAAGATTATTACAGTCATGTTGTATACCTCTGCATAACCTTTTGGGTATCAACGACTGTAGACACAGGTATGTCGATGTTTTAGCATATCGATAAATTATGTGTTTTATTGCTTTCAAGCTGCAGGTCGGCTACATGTTACGTTTGCAGTAAATCCAATACGTTACGATTGCATGTCGCTTCATACGGTGCCAATTCACTCCGTGTCGGGTCCGCTTGGGATTCAGTATCGTAAATAAAATAGTGACGTGCTACACACACGTAGATCTTTCTAGGATAGCCTGAAACCCAAAAATAACTTGCTCCAATCTGAGATATGCATAGAATATTAAATTAACGTTGTTTCTTAGTAGAGAGACGAGGAACATGAAACTAAATTGCTGCGGCTGTCCCACGACACTGACAATTTGGAAACTATTTCAATTGGCGAAATTGATTAGTCAAACAATTGTGTATTACCAATATTAATATAGCATCTGGCGTGTCTTATGAAGCTTGTCTATGCAGAATTAGGCGCACAGCTGCGCCCGCTTGCATATTATTTGCTTGTAGCCGACTCAGCGCGTGTTGGCTGGCTCTTTGGAAATAAGCCGATTTGCCCCGAGACGATTCCATTAAAACATTTCGCAATAATGCGGTACCTTTAGTTAACCAATAGAACCGAGTGCTGGAATCGATATTGAAGCAGAATCGTTTTCATTACGGTGAGCTATTTTGAATGAGGGGGTGGTGATCTGTGACCTACGAGAAATACTTTAGTGCGCAATTTGCGTGAAGTACTATATAGGTACTTAGGTTTTAAGGATCGATTGAAGTTTCTTAGTACCTACTTACATCATTATTTGGTTAGGTACCTATATCAAGTGGATAACGGGCGATGGGTAAACAAATAAGGTACCTGCCTACCTAATCTTTTCTTTAGAATGAATTGTTTTAATTTTAATATAAGTTTTACATTTTTAGTCAAGTCCTTTTCAGGGTTCCGTACACAAAGGGTGCCAACGGGACCCTATTACTAAGTCGCCACTGTCCGTCCGTCCGTCTGCCAGCGGGCTATATCTCATGAACCGTAATAGGTAGACCGTTGAAATTTTCACTGAGTGTGTATTTCTACTGCTGCTATAACAAAAAATAATAAAAATAAAATAAAGTCCATATAAGAAACGTGTTTTTTTCGTCGTTTTTGTTAGATAAAGGATTATTTAAAACAAAGCACTTATTATATCACACGTTTGCCGAAATTAGGTTAGTAATAAACTTACTAATTAGCTAATCTCAATAATTAACATTTCTATACCATTTCCAAATTCGCCGAACCTAATCTATTTAGTTTGGTCCATACCTATTTGTGTTCATAATTACGTTGCCCCAATGTATTTGTTTTGTTAAGAACAAACAAATGCGAAATCAGTTGATCACAAATCAATAGGCTTTAGTATGAAATATTGTTATCTCTATTGCATATTTTAGCAATTGATCGCTTTTTTACGGTAGAGGATGCGATTAAATGCGATGTCAATTTACTGCAATCTTGCCCGTTTTTACGGCTTTGGAGATAAAAATTTACGACTTTCGTAGCATTTTTTCTTGATATTCAAGGATGATCTGACATCAAAAAGCATTTGTAACATTTTGCATCGCAGAACAGTATTTCAACTGCTCTTTGACCGTATTTTGAAAGTAAATCCATACATTGGAACGTAATCACGTGATTTTCAGCAAGAAGCAAATAAAATAAGTAAAAAATACGAGCAGTATTCAAAGACCTTTGCCGTTTCAAATTAATCTCCGTCAACGTTTCCGTAACCACAAAAGAAGGAAACATTTTTACATAAGCGAAGCTCGCGACGGGTGCATGTCAAAACGCAATATACCTAATAAAATCAGCATTCAGGGATCGATGTGTAAGTACTTAGCGTGACACGGCTGCTGCCTGTGGCAGTTTTGCTCGGACAGCCTTTTCAAAAGATGAGAAATAGTTATTTTCTCGTTGTGGACTCCCCACGACGATTAATCATCCTAACTCAGCGGGAGGCACGGATTGACCTATGTACACTTACACCACTTCAGACTTTCGCCTTTGTTCGTTCACTGCACTATTGTCTAAGAACCTCATTTTAACACCCTCTTAATAAAAACATTTATCAAAGAGGGGAACGTTTGTGAAACTTTGCCACATGAAAACAAATAAGAACGGTAAATGGGCTTTTTATATGTTTAAGGAAAACATAAATTGATTTTGATTGTTTTGTATCTCAAATAAACGCTTAAATTGATTAAGCAGTATTTATTTAACACAGAGCAACACATGACATAGTCATTTAAAATAGAGAGAAAAAGAAAGATTAGTGCGAGTGAGTAAAGTAATCTTAAGGCTGCGTTCCAGATCTCAAATATTGATTTGAACTTTTGATAATTGGTTTTCATACGACTCCATGCTACTGTAAGTGTAATAATATATCGTAGGACAAAAAAAAATATAGAAAGTTTCCTAATCCCTAAAATATATAGGACGCCAAAAGATTAAATGACATTTTATTCAACAGGTTAGTAGAAAAGGTCTTCCTAAGCAGTGGTTTTATTAATGCCTGGACATTTCTAAAACTCCCTGAATCCATGAACCCCAGACGCAAAACGTATAAACTGGAATCCACTCAGAAAACTATTTCCTCGTAAAAACAAACAGGGACACCGCATTCTGTCTATTTGCGAAAACTTTCCTTTCGCACATGTTTAAAATTAAATTAATATTTGCTTTTGAATGTGGCTTCGCTCGTGTAGGTTTGAAGGACAATGACCAATTCACTATGGGAAGTGGTGCATTTGCTTTTATACCGCGGCCATCGTTGAAACATTAGTCGGTATGATAAGCCAATCACAAAAATGAATTGGTAAACGACTTTTCTAGAAATGCAGTTCGAGATGATAACTTGAATATTTATGTAGATAATGAAGTCATTTAGTTAAACAGATGAAAGAGATAAGCCACCATCCATGTTAATGTGTGTTATTCCTCAAGATCCACAGTTGTCTGGAAGAGATCGCTTTAAGAAAGTAATAAGACCGCACATTGTTACACGTGTAATTAAGTTCACTTGGAATTTTTTATTTTTATTATTATCTATTTTTATAACTCGGCTCAAGACTGATGTTAGGTTATGTTACCGCATATTAACTTTTGTTCGTCATATTATTCTCCATCTAATTAAAAAGGCTAGATAGGCGGCCGCGAAAAAACAAAGCACCATTTTTGGTCATTGCCTTTTAGGGCGATCCTTATTTTATATGAAGCGAATAGTCTAGTCAAGTAGAGGTCGTAATAGGAGGTCAAGGAATTTGCCCTCAATACGGATAATCACGCAATACTTACATGAACCTCTGTTAGAACATAATTTAGATTATTAAACTCGAATATAAATATAGTAGGTACTGCAGAGATTTTTTTGGTGCTTACATGCAACCTCCGCGAGTCCGTTAAAAGTTATCGGCAAGAATTACGAGACAAACATTAATTTATATAGAGAATAGCAGTAAAAACAGTAGGGAGTCAGATTAGCTGACATTATTATGACAAAAGATGAAAAAATGTTAAAACTTAAATCGATTCTAGGAATAATTATCTAAGTTATGTGACAAGCTGATTGTTTAATTTACTCTTCGGGGTACTGAGGGCTCGTAAAGCTCTCACAGTACTATCCATAATGTTGAGAATCTTTCCTAGATTATAATACCATGTTGGTATAATTTATTCTTAAAGTGTGGGTACTACTACAATATTTAAGGATAGCAGCCTAACAGAATGTATATAATATCCCTACACAACAGGAGGTAAACATTTTTCACAATCCCGAAGGCCTCGTAAACGAAACCGGGGCAAATGCTAGTATATAAATATTTAGGTAGGTCCGTTACGTAGGTATAATCTTCGAGAATATTGCCACAACGTTTCGCGACATGTTCGTTAAATCTTTCAAAACGGTTTCTCTTTGTCCAACAGAGATTCTTCTCTGCAAAATGTTAATCTTTTTGCTTTACCCGGAAATATTATTGGAAGCCAAGACTGGAGCTTTGGGACAAAGTTAATCCGTATTGTTATCGTTTTCACTCTAGCAGTGAGTTTATTGATTTTGGGAAATTAACACTGTACTGTGTTGTGGATTTGATCTAGTAATAATAATGTGACGACACTGTGCTAGCGACCGTTTTCGGGGGCCCATTATTGAGTGGGCAACTAGCTTCAACTTTCTGACTAACTGACCGACTACTTAATTTTGACAATTCAAAAGTGCCTGTAATGGTTTAATTGAAATAAATGCTTTGAGTTTGAGTGTGCAAGTCACCCTCTGCCATTTTATCTGTGTAATTTATATAAAACATTGATCAGGCAGGGGCTATAGACTTTCCATAGTCCTCAATAACCAGTTCACTTTAGCCACCCAAACCCAAAATCCAATATCTTTGTTTCCATATCCTGCAATAGTCCTACACCAACCGGGGGTTGTCCTTGGGTGCACTTGCATAGTGCGAACAGGGAAAATCGTCGTTTGGTGCCTCATTTCATTAAAAATGTCTGACGGGCCTCTGCGAGTTGGCTTGGGCCCCTCGTACGCCTTCCAAAGGTCCGGGACCCAAGGGTCCCGAGAAAGAAAAAAAAAAGTGGCGATATCCTTGATACTATTACGATTACTTCCTGAGTATTCTTTTACTTATATATACCGTACATACCATTTTAGGAACTGCTTACACTACATACAGTGGCCTCCAAAAGTTAGTTGACATTTTTCCACTTCAGCTGCAACACACCACATTATTATTTAAAATTCTCGTTCCAAAGGTTTGACTATGCATTGTAACGTTTTTACTGACTAATTTAACTAAGTACTTAAGACTTCTCATAAAAAAAGTAATTAAAAAAAAAAAACCGACTTCCAAAAAAACACTACAAAGTGAAAAATAACTTTAATTTCGGAAGTCGGTGTCTTTGGATCTTTATTTTAGTTTTTTGCCACCGACTTCCGAAATTAAAGTTATTTTTCGCTTTGTAGTGTTTTTTTGGAAGTCGGTTTTTTTTTTTCTTAAAAAGTTTTTATTTCACGCTTTTTAGTGGGTCTGCTTATAATTTATCTAAGTTACAATAGCCTAGTGATCATCGCCTTTTACAAACAAAATATTGCTTTTCCCGATGCAGGGAAGTTAATTGTTGAGGAGTTCTCCAGGTCCACCATCAGCTCCATATCACCATTCACATTGTGACGAGCATGAATTGCTTAGCAACCATATTAAAGTAATCGAATCGCAACGCGTGAAATACTTAGATATTATTGAGTAGTTCCGGTGGCCATCTGTGGTCTTCATCATCAGTTCCACTTCACCAAATGGTGCTTTCCGAGAGCAAGTGCACGAGTTACTATAAAAAATACCCAAATCGCTATAGGTGTGCCTATAATATTTGAAGAGTTCCTTCGATTTCTCCAGGATCTCATCATCAAATCCTGACCTGATGTTTTTAGACTAGAATCTGATAATCCTGGCTGCAGCATCAGGCCAGACTTATGTCAACATTGCATTGAACTTAAAATTTAGTCCTGTTTAAAATGAGCCCAAACACGACTACGGTGCTGTTATTTCAAGGTTTGTACTTTTTCTGATGCTCCTGGCTTCAGCATCAGGTCTCTATGTACTTCGGTGTTCCTCATTAACAGTACGTTTATCCACACATCGAGCCATTTTCAATGAGCCTAAACACGATATATCTGCTGTTAGTTGTCGAGGAGTTAGGTACTCTGCAGACTATCCTGACTGCAGCATCAGGTCATGACTTGATGATCATGAGACCAAATGTGACAAATGCCTTATCAAACATCAAAACAATTTACTAAAACAGTCCTTGCCTGTTTGAGTAACTTCTTACTGTTAAGGAGTTGTACCTTCCATCATCAGCCCAGCTACCTGAGATGGTGACAATCATACGCAAATAAACAAGATACTTCATAAAATATGCGAAAAACAATAAGTGAGCCTATAAAATTTGAGGGTTGCCCTCGATTTCTCTAAGATACCATCATCAGATCCTAACTTGGTGACAATGGGACCACCTCAGAACTATCTACTTTCGAACAAAAAAAGAATTTTGAAAATCCATCGACAATTGGCGGAGTATTCGATGAACAAACATACAAAATAAAAATAATAATGATAATAATAATAATAAAAAACATACAAACAGCCGAACATAGTACCTCCTCCTTTTTGTGAAGTCGGTAAAAAACTAAAAACCCGACTGCGGTAAAAAACTTAAGTTCAAAAAACTGAAAAGCTAAAAATAAGCCCATTTTAATTTAAATAAAAGTTGGAAGCTGGCGGGACCCATTTGAAAAAAATAAAAATAAAATAAAAATGGAAAATATTGGTTTTGGAAAAATATAAGTAATAAAAATGGTATGGGTCCCGCCCGCTTGCTCCTTCTGGCGCAGTTGGGTAAAAAATAATCAAGTAATCCCCTAGGATTACTTACCTGATTTTTTTAAATCATACTGTGGCATCACAGCTGTTGTGGAAAAATGTCAAATAACTTTTGGAAGCCACTGTACATGTTTGCATTGCAATTCTGCAACATATCGCTCATTTGGAGAAACATCGACGTAAATGTATGTTTTCCCAAAAATGAGTTAAATATTATGCCAAAGCACTTAGAAAGCGTATACACGTTAGGAAAGCATAGACGTAAAAAAAAAAGTAGCCACGCCTATCCGTTACGTCGATGTTTCTCCAAATGAGCGATATGTAGGCAGTTTATTACCGTTCCACTGCAGGGCAAAGGCCTCTTTTCACATAGAGAGCCTCGAGTATTGATCACCTATGTTTGTTCAAGACGGATTGGCGATTTCAGTGCAGATTTTCTCGCGATGTTTTACCTTCTTCGATGCCAGTATTGTCCAAGATAAGCTCAGAGAGTACATATCAATTGAAAAAGTCACATTAGTTTTTGCGCGAATTTGAACCTACAACCTCGTGAATGAGAGACGAACTTTAGTAGTACCCACATATTTTGTAAGTACTTACATATTTTTGCCTTTTAATAGCACTATAAACTATAAATCGTTCAGAGTGGATTTTATCTTGTTAAAGCTTTAAAACGACAAGAAGCAAGAAGTTCCGCCATCTTCTACGCTGGGCACGTTTTACTGCTGCAACGTGGATGTATCGAGTGACCGTCCACTTCTATTAAATATCTCAGATTACGTCGAAGACGATATTACTATTACGGTTCATTTGTTCTTTCAGGGTATTTCTTGCACAGATTGTTCGGTGGCTTAGGTAGGGTTGCTGCTGTCAATTGTTATTGGTCTTGTTACTTCAAGACCGGCCTAACGTAAGTATCATATTTATTGAGGATACTTGGGTAGCGGTCCCGGTCTGGGTCCAGTCTGCTTTAAGAATATCCCTATACCAACAATGGGTTTCCTGCGTGTTACCCTCATTCAAAGCCGAATCTAAATCATTTTGCTTAGCCTTTTCACAACTTAATTGGGGTCTGCTTCCAGTCTAACCGGATGCCTATCTGACCTCCACACCCTAGTTACTGAGAAACACGATACTCCTTGGTAAGACTGGTAGCCAGAAGCCCGAAAGTCTACAAGTGAGAATGAATCTATGAATGACCGCGTGCTTGTCGAGGCACGGAGGCGTTTCGGTATGCTATGGATGGTCACCCATCCACCGACCAACCTCGGCAAGCATTGCTTAACCTTGAAGATCGATCCGCGCAGCTGTTATTTTTTAGCCACGAGTCCTATAAGACTAAGATCGAATCCTAACATAGTTGAAAAATGGTAAGACTTCCAAAAATATAAAATCTGGAGACACTACATAGTCTTTCAAGAAAATGTGGCAATGTTTACGTCATAACTGGGTGAAAATGGTTTGAAAAATGCTGCGACGTTTCAGTCGCAGCGTTAAGTTTAAGAGCCAAGCTGTAGGTACGGTTACTGGGTCACACTAGAACATCAAGTTTAACTCACAGAGTAACTACATTGCAAACACTCTGAACGACATTTGCATTTGAACTTGTTGATTTTGGGACCATTGATAAAATTAACACGTATACGAGTATACTATGTACACAAACATTTGCACATCTTTCAAAACTACCTACTACTTTTACAAGTTTTGGTATACAAAGTCGTAATTTGACATAATTTGCAAAGGATCGCATTACTAAATGTCTTCCAGACAACCTTTGGATGGACAAGACTTGTTTGAAATTAGTCGAGAAAAAGGATAATGTGCTACAAGTATTTACTCATTTATAAACATTTGACTGTCCGCATTTAACCCTTCGTATGCTTAAACGTGGATCCACGCGAGACACAATGGCTTTTTAATTGAGTCTGTAATTACGGCATTCAGCCGGTTAAACGTAATTTAACTTTCTGTCGAGAAAGCATCGAAATTATTGATACACAATTTTTAGTTTAAATCAACAAAATCAAGTATGGGGCAATTGTCGTAATTTTAAGAACGTTCACAGTATCTGTCTCAATCTGTCAAAAATACCACTAAATTCCTTACATTTTTGACACTTGTTTGTCGCCGCGATGCATGAGACTGCGACTACATTTTGAACGTTTTAAATTATGAGAATTGGCCTTCTGATGTTGTGGAGGCTATTAAGACTGTAATATGACTTCACGTACCTATTAACCTAAAATGCCAAAACAGACTACATAGTCACGTGAGTGTAACCGCATGTTTTGTGAATATGATGGTGATTGCTCTAATACCTCTAAGTAATCAATCTGCCAACTATGTTGGGGTCGGCATCAAATCTAACCGGATGCAGCTGAAGACCATTATTTTATCGAGTTTGTTTAGCGGTGAACGAACTCCTCCGTCCTCCCCCGTCCGTCGTCCTCGTCCGTCTCTGTGGCGGACTGTCACTAACGTGGTAGCCTGACAGATTGACACGCTGGCCAAGAGGCCCCGACATTGGCATGTAATGATTTAAATGTGTGGCAAAAAAAAGTTTAACCCTTAATGGAAGCCTTTTCAATAACTTGACCGACCACATTCTGAGTGACAACTTAACTAACTTCCATAACCCAGTTGCTGTCGTTGCTGGGTAACACGATACCCCTTTGGTAAGACAGGTTGACAATTTTTTTGGCTTCTGACTACACGAAACGACTGTCAAAACTCTACGAATGACGGCCAGGAGGACCACCGGTGTCACGTGCTTTTTGAGACACTGAGGGGTCTCGAAATGTAATGGATGGTCCCCATCCACGAACCGACCGGGGCAAGCATAGCTTAACCTTTGATCGACCCTTGTTGCTGTTATTAATTATCCCACGAATACCTCTAAGTAATGTCTTCTTTAATGGCTTACTATTATGCTTGCAGGTACTCATATGTAACATCTGCTTCTTGATCGCAATTCAATGTTCAGTGGCATATTGAGCAGCATGCAAGCTGACGTTCACATTATGCATTCCCAATGTAATCTGGAGCTTAATCAGTGTACGTTAGTTGAATTAATAAGTGAAACAAAATTTTGGCCTGAGGTATAATACCTAATTCATTAAATATTATACCTACAAACATCATACAATTATAACTCCAGCATCAAGTGCCTGGCAGATCCGAAAGCTTACATTTTTGAAGTGAAAACTTCTTTAGCGGCGTTGCACACTTTTTGTAATGGGTAAAAAATGTTAAACTCGCGTCAGGACACGTGACCGTCAGGAGAGATTTCCCCCCCCCCATTGACATATATATTACTCCTTTTGAAATCATTGCCCCCCCCCCCCCTCTTTCTACGGCGGCGCAAACCGAAATGAACAAAGTTTATTGACACACAATGGATGGATGGATAGATGGAAGTGGAAGTGGAAGTGGAAGTGGAAGTCGAAGTGGAAGTGGAAATGGAAGTCGAAGTCAAAGTGGAAGTGGAAGTGGAAGTCGAAGTGGAAGTCGAAGTGGAAGTCGAAATGGAAGTCGAAGTGGAAGTCGACGTGGAAGTCGAAGTAGAAGTCGATGTGGAAGTCGAAGTGGAAGTCGAAGTGGAATTCGAAGTGGAAGTAGAAGTGGAATTCGAAGTGGAAGCCGAAGTTGAATTCGAAGTGGAAGTCGAAGTGGAAGTCGAAGTGGAAGTCGAAGTGGAAGTCGAAGTTGAAGTCGAAGTGGAAGTCGAAGTGGAAGTCGAAGTGGAAGTCGAAGTGGAAGTCGAAGTGGAAGTCGAAGTGGAAGTCGAAGTGGAAGTCGAAGTGGAAGTCGAAGTTGAATTCGAAGTGGAAGTCGAAGTGGAAGTCGAAGTGGAAGTCGAAGTGGAAGTCGAAGTGGAAGTCGAAGTGGAAGTCGAAGTGGAAGTAGAAGTGCAAGTCGAAGTGGAAGTCGAAGTGGAAGTCGAAGTGGAAGTCAAAGTCGAAGTGGAAGTGGAAGTCGAAGTGGAAGTGGAAGTGGACGTGGACGTGGACACACTGCTGTGTATTCGTACTTAACATTCGTGTATATAAAGTGTTTAAAATATGGAAATTGAACAAAGTGCATCTATTAATGAAAAAAGGGACGCAGAAATAGTGAAAAAAATGAGTTATATTAATTCAATAATTGATTTATTTCAACGTTAATATTCAAGTTTTCACTTCTGCCGGCACTCCCGGAGTGCAACCCGTCTTTTTTTTAATAGTCGATTGCCGCAACGCATGCAAGTGCTCCGAAAATACCACACCAAACAGTGATCCCTACAATAACGGCACCTTTCAACATTCACGTTTTGGACAAAGCTCTTAAATTAATCCGACACACAATTATATTAAGTTATTCTGGAACACAAGCGCAATATCTTACCCCAGATAAACTGAGCCCGTTACCTACCAAAAACTATAAAGATAAGTGATAACATAAATTGTATGGGTACCTTCCCACGCAAAGGCAACGTGTGTTTGTTTTATACGTTTGACACTCTTATCAAGAACTCTAATTTTTTTTTAGATTACCTTAAACAAGCCCCCTAAATATGTTTAACCAACGAAATAGGTAACTGACTATCAGGTATCTTTCGAAGAGTGGATGTAGAGAATGGTGAGATAGAGAAGATATAAAGACCCTAAAATCAGATTTTTGTAATCAATTCTCGGGGCCTCATTAGGAGCATGAGCATAAGCACTATAGGCCTGCAATGTTCCCACTGCTAGGCCACAGGACTTCGAGAGGGAGTGGGCAATAATCTACCACGCGGGCACAGTGCTGGTTGATAGATAATGTAGATATCACATGTCTTCGAATGATTGATTCTAGGACATGCCAGTTTCCTCACGATGTTTTCTTTCACCGTTTTGAGAGCAGTGGTGATTAAATATAACAAGTTATTATATATTTATTTACATAAATTAAAGCAGCTGCTTGGGTTAGAACCCACGTCCTACAACTTGTAAGTCGAGGCCGTTACCACTGGGATACTACTGCTCCTTACGGATGTATTAATACTTAATTAATTAATAAAAGTAGGTACAGTTTTATTTTCCTTTATTGGACCTCTAATTCTCATTTAAAATAACAATATCAATCTGAAATTCTCAATAAGTAGCTGAACGCAGATTTCCCAAGGCATATTATTTAGGAAAGAATTTTGAAAGACTTAATACTAAGATTAATAGCTAGATCAAGATTGATGATGCCTAGCTTGATTTTCGACCTGATCTCTCGACGGACTCTGGAATTTTCTGGCTGAAAAAAACATGCTTAATTACAACATCTAATAGATCTATGTAAGTACCTATGCCTTTTTTACGGAGTTTAAACGAGCTTTCGATTTAGTAAATAGTAGTTTCTCAAAAGAAAAATCTAAAGCCTTGTATGGACTAAGTGTTCCAATGTACGCGTAGTCGGCCAAGCGTGCACAGGAACGATAGTCCGCACCTGTAGTACTTAACGTTTTTTCTAGGGTTACACATAGATTCTAGAATAGGTTATTTCAAAGGTATATATTGTTTTTATAACCTCGTTTTTATCGTTCGGTCGTTCGTTTTCTCTCGTTTTTATCTATGAAATAGCGACCGGTTTCAAAGGTAATTGAGGAGACTCGTTTATCTTCAGTCAAATAACAAAAGAAACGTAAATAGTTCAACGCTTTTATATTTTAAAAACTAAAATTCGCCTTAAAATCGGTAATGACTTCAAATTTTTCCAATTTATTTTATTATTTCATATTTATTTATTTATTAATAATCAAATTGTGTTACATTTGCAGGGCCAACATGGCGAGAGATTGCACAAGACATGGAGGTTTGGAAGAAAAGCCTTTGCTGAGCAGTGGAACACAATATAGGCTAATGAAAAAAAAAAAACTAATTGTACAAGAATAGATTGTTCATTAGCCTGTATCTTGGGGGTCGGAGATGTTAGATTTGATAAATAACAGCGGATGGCCAAGGGACAATGACTGGCCACAATAATACATATATATTTTTATTTAACCCTGTTACCCCAATATCCTGATTGATGCCTTTGTCACAAACACAACTTCTGCAGTAACAAAGAGAAAATCTATTTGATCTTCGAGTTTTTGTTAGTAAGACCGAAACACTTTCTTAGAACAGCTATTTCATCTGTTTAATGTTCTACACGAGTTATAATCTAGCGGCTGCGAGTAATGTAACAAATCCCGCAGGCACATTACGACGATGGTAGGCCTGGGAACTACCCATGAAATAGGATATTATGAATGAACTATATTTATATAAAAAATGGCACCTATTTCTCTTTGGGTTTCGTGTAATTACATGATTTCCGATGTGTACGGTATCCCGATGGGATTAGATATTATATTCTTCCATTGCCTCTTTGGATAACTGGGAGCTTTTCGAAAACACTTGCCTTTTTGAAAAAGCTATAACTAGAGAGAAGTAGGCTGAAATGGCCTCTGACCTGCAATAATGATAAATTGCCTACCTACATCGTAATACTCTATTGTCATATGCTAAATGACTGAAATTAATGTACCTTTTAAATGAGCTGCCTTAACAGTGTCTTAAGGCCCTTTGTATACGGGCGTTTTTCTTGCCGTGAAAACTACGGTTTATTCGCCAAGTGAAGGCACGAACGTCATTGTTGTATGGATCGCTATGGATGCTTGTTGACAGACAGGTTTTTTCTACGGCGCGGTTCATACGCTGTATCGTAAAGAAACTGCTTTGTGCAAAGGGCCTAGAATTTGATTAAGGCGTAAGGCGTATTTATCATAGGTACTACTCTAATCAGAACTGAAACTTTGAAAGTTATAAACATTTTGTTTCGTCCACTTTAAAGCAGTCACAATCCCCGGAACCTACTAGGAAACAAAGACTGCAATATTGGCATAAATAATACAAAACTTCTCCCCTAAGTTCTCATATATACCTATGAGCGGCAGGGTACGGAGGCAACTGCAGCCGCCTACAAGTCTATGGTTGCCGTCGACAACGTGTCGCTCGTGTATTTGAGCACCGTACTTAAATAGTGAGCGGCATGTTGTCGATGGCTGCAGTTGCCTCTGCCGTTGACGTGTGCCGCTCGTATGTATGAGCTCTAACATACTGTAGCGGTATCTACAAACGCCACATGCGAACTACGCGTCATACTGACGTCACACGGAATCCTGCATCTCGCAAGCAGAGTTTACCGCGCAACTAGCATATACAGGGTGAATTTTTCAAGTGGGCGTGGATGGCCAAATCCGAAACTATGAGGAATAGCGAAAAGTACTCAAAGGAGTCGCGGGCTCGATTTTGATGAAAACTAAAACTGCATCATTGGATTTTTGAAAAATCAATATTTCTGGCCAGGAATCGAACCTGTTGATTTTGAAAAAAAAAAACACACGCTGCATTATTACACCATTCGATAGTGTCGCTAATAAGGATCAAATTCTGGGAAGTAATGACATACGGCAAACTAAAGGAAAGAGCTCATTTTTATCAAAATACTTTTTTATTTTCTTATGCTACCTACCTATTAAACCTTAACTGATTAATTGTTCAAAATTATGACAATTGTTTTTGAATACATAGCTGGATTCGACGTCTCAAGGATTGTACTGCAATTAAAAATTTGAATTTAGAACATAATTTTGTGAAGGTGACTGCGCTACGAGTGTTTCGGGTGTAAAAATATTGAGCATCATTTCGAACAAGGTATGAAAAAAGAAGCAGTTCATTAAAATTCAACATTTTCCTTAAGTTTGCCGTATGTCATTACTTACCAGAATTTGATCCTTATTAGGGACACTATCGAATGGTGTAATAATACAGTGTGTGTTTTTTTTTTCAAAATCAACAGGTTCGATTCCTGGCTAGAAATATTGATTTTTCAAAAATCCAATGACGCAGTTTTAGTTTTTATCAAAATCGAGCCCGCGACTCCTTTGAGTACTTTTCGCTATTCCTCATAGTTTAGAATTTGGCCATCCACGCCCACTTGGAAAATTCACCCTGTATACAATGGCTCGACATGAATCAGAAATAGGTAGGTAGGTTTAGGGCAGTTGCCCGCCAGACACAAAACCCGTCTGGTCGGAAGATACTCCCTTTCCTATGGAGGATGAGTGAACTTTACACCCTGTTCCTCATGCCTCTATAGTACCATTTGAATATAATATGTAGCCACCTCGTACCTACCTACCTCGTGTACCCACTTCTGTTCACATACCCTGTCTATAGTCGAGAAGAAAGTTACAGATTAATTAAATCAATACTAGCGCTTTGCCCGCGGCTTTGCCTGCGTGTAAAGCAGACTTTCTAATACAAAATTCTGTCTTAAACATAGCCGATGACACTCATAGATAATGTAGCTTCCCATTAGTGAAGAATTTTCCGAACCGAATCAGTGGTTCCGAATATTACCCCCTACATACAAACTCACATATTTTACCTCTTTATAATATTAAGTATAGATATTATCCATATTTCATAATAAGAAGTTTTAATCGTATTTCAGTTACCTACTTGCTTAAGTATCTTGTTTCGTAAGTAGAAAAATGTCTTCACCATTCATGAAGAATTCTCGATCAAGAAATCTATTATTTTTATTTACGTCACCGTGATACAGCATGAAAATGGCTGAGGGATAACTTTATTGAACGGGTTATAATTGATTGTAGCCAGGCTGTGGTATACATAGATATTAAGGTTATGTTTTGCTATAAGTACGTAACTTTTAGGGGTACGATTTAATTTCGTGGGTAATGTCCGGTTTCCAAGTTTATTTTGTGTAGCAATCGAAATTATATGAAATGTCGAATAGATTAAAAAGTTTCTGGGAGCATTTTACTTACTGAGAATATTTATATTATAAACGATAAAAAGTTATGCTATGCTGTGAGACCTGTAGGGCTAGCTACAGTGTGAGTTTTGATCACCAACTAAAGATCGGTAATTATTAGGAATCTCATTACACTTCAAGAGATTCTTCACATCTTAGCATTGAAATGTTATAGCACATTGAAGAGCTATAAGCGCTTCACATCTTAGTATTGAAGTGTAATGCCTACATACGAGTACAGGTACAACGCTTCAAACACAATGTAACTTTGTATCCATATGACAAAGTATACTGAGTGTGACGCGGTTCCCCGTGAAATTGCTCCTTTGCTGCAAGCTGCACTATGCAAGCATGTACCTAACGCCTCACTACACTCATATCTGATCATGCACAAATATGTTTTAGCTCATGTTGTACCGTATTTACGGTGGACATAATCGTAACAGCACGGAGTACTTACAGTTTCGTGAAAAATGGGATTTTAGTTTTAGGAAATTGTGTTGTTTAAGACTGAAGATCGGGTGTAAGAGTGACAGTATATAATTATGTAAATTGTATCTATGTACAGTCAGCATCAAAAGTCGATTAACACTATCATTTTTACATGTTATTAAATTGACAACAACTTTTTCAATAAACAGATTTTTAGCTTTTCACATAATAGACCAGAGTATATATTCTAAAAAAAAAATCTGCTGCTGCAATTTTGAACAAATATTTTGCTCAATAACTAAGATTAAAAAAACTGAAGTGTTAATCAACTTTTAATGCTGACCGTACCTACAAAATTCTTGTGAATGACTATAAACTTTTGACCTTACTTACTAAAACAGAACCTTAACTGACTGAGACAAAATTGTCTTTAGACAGATAATCTACATTTGGCTCTAGGAAAGCAATTATAGTTGATCATACTTCCCAAAAAAACAGTGTCATAGTCAAAGTATATCTACCTATTCTAAAATTTACTTCCTGAACACAATTTTGAGTTTCGATGTTTTGAGACACAAAACAGTTCCGTCAACTTTGGATAAAACTGTTTTGACTGTTCATGTGCACACTGTCTTTTTACTGTACTAAATCATCATCATCAGCCTACAGCAGTCCTCTGCTGGACGTAGGCCTCTCTAATTGCAAGCTATTCAGCTCGATTCTCGGCAACTCTCATCTAGCTGCTACCAGCCAGCCTGCGAAGATCGTCGCTCCACCTAGCCTGAGACTGTACTATATACTATAATACATCCTGTACCTACTAATTTTATGCTTCTCATTACCAAGATTTTCTTTAAAAAATAGTTTCGACCAAAATCATCCAAAATCCTAACTATTCTGTTCCCTCAGTACTTTTAACCGATTAAGGGCGCATTCCACCAAACTATTAGGTCCTTACATATGAAATTGGCGTTTTGTATGGAAGGAACAAAAAGTCGAATATTTTTTAATATAATATATTTAATTAATCAAAGTATGAACCATTGTTTTCAATGCACTTTTGCCATCTTATAGGTAGTTCATTGATCCCTTTACTAAAAAAACCAGTCGGACGGGAATCAATAAAATCTTTGAAGGCGATTTGGACTGCCCCATCGGAGTTGAATTTTTTCCCTTGCAAAAAGTTATCCAAATTGCGAAAAAAATGGTAATCTGTTGGAGCAAGGTCCGGGGAGTACGGAGGATGTCTAAGACATTCCAATTCAAGCTCTTCTAATTTGGTAGCCGTCTGTTGCGCAGTGTGTGGTCTGGCGTTGTCGTGCTTTCAAGCTTTTTAATCTTCCCAATTTGCTTCAAGTGAATTAAAACAGTTTTATCACTAACATCGAAGCCTGCAGCTAACTCGGACGTGGTTTGCGATGGGTCCGCTTCCACAATAGCCTTCAATTCTCCATTATCAACTTGGGTCTCAGGCCGTCCACGGGGCTTGTTCTGCAGGTCGAAATTTCCAGAACGAAAACGTTGGAACCAAAAACGAACTGTGTTTTCTTTTGCAACATGACCGCCATACACATCATTCACCCTTCGAGTCGTTTCCGCAGCACTAGTGCCACGGCGGAACTCGTACTCGTAAATAATGCGATATTTTAAATTTTCCATTTTGTAAAATGAGTGACGCAAACAGAAAAAACAGAAGAAAAAAAACAAATGAATGACGGTCATCGAAGCACAAATACATGAGTAAATAGCTGTACAAATTTGAATTTGGAATTCCTTACCAAAGAGGAGAAATTCGTGATTAAAGTGGCCAGTACGAAAAACGCCAATTTCATATGTAAGGACCTAATATTTAGAATAAGTCATAACCTGAGAATACATTTTGAATTTTTGACAGTTTTTCCATATTAGAACTGACAGACGTCAATTTCATTCCAAGAATAAAAGATATCTTTGATAAAATCAGCCCTAAGCGTTATTTCCGTTGTCAATCAGTGTATACTGTTAGTAATAGGTATAAATCGGCAACCAAAAGTTCGATGACACTGAGTGACGTACCGAGGGCTCTCGGGACGCCATCCATCACACGACCGATCGCCAGGCCCTTCGGTAACGATTCCTCGGCCTTTGTTATGTATCTATTGATATTGACTCGTGTGGGCACTTATAATTTACTTTCTTTATTGATATCACTATCATGGCTTCCCTTTCTTGTGATGTTTTCGTAAACATGCTCTTTGGTGAAAATACGGTATGATATTTATTGTGGTGATTGTTTGGCGACAAAATGCTATAGGTATTATTATTTGATGAACCAAAAGTAGATTATTATCATAATAGGGTAGGGAATAACAATGATATCTTACCTTACTAATTTGTCGCTTGTCAATATCCTATTATACGCTCATTATCATGAATTTTCTAGCAATAAACGGGTTGAAATTCTCATAGAAAGCCATATTCGCGCAAATGATTTCACCTATTTGATATTATGAATTTATAATGAAGAAGCTCTTCGTTATAACTCTCGATCATGTTTCTACATAGTTATATCGGAAAATAACGTTCATTGTGGCAATTTTCGTATGAATAAATATTAACTTTGTTAACTTTCTTAGGTAGGTATCCATATGTTTATTGTGTGTAACGTGTAGATACTTACCGTTCCGCCTTTCACCATATTCTTTCATAAGTATAATATGAACAAAGAAACCGGTAATATTATTGTTATTCCATACAACGACAAACATTATAATGCGTTACGTTACCCGAGTTTGGAATACCAACTTTGTGAACATAAAGGCTTGTTCAGACTATGTCAGTACTTCAATATCATCCTATCATATCGGATTGTGTAATGTGCATGACCTCCAATTTCTCTATTAAAACTTCAGACTGTTAGCCCATGTTCGCAGGGACGTGAAAATATCGCGGCGGGATTTTATCGCGCAGTGGATTATGAACTCTCGGTGTTGAGCCGGGCATTCAGAATCCAACAGAGTGCATCCCAGCGCGTCGTAAAAATACACTGTTGGATTTTCAACTCTCGGAGCTAAGCAGTACGTTGAAAATCCAGTGCGCGAAAAAATATCGCCACGGGAAAAAAGAGCCCGTGTGAACCTGAGCTAAGCCAGGACACACCTAGTTTTGTACTTACAATATTTGTTCGCTAGTTTATTACTAAATTAATAAAAAGAAAGAAAATACGTTTCACACATAAAACAAGAAAGTGTTCGGTTAACCCGAAAAGAAGTTCGTCGACGAAAGTTGAACGCAGCCTTTATGAAACCGTTCACTTAGCGACTAATTGCAAAAATGGAAAACTACTGTCATATACAAAAGGCTTTAGAAGAAAGGATTAATTTAATTATCGGAGGAGATCTGTGATTCTTGATACTTAACTGCTTTAATACTGAATAACTTTGGTATCTATTCATTCGCTGTAAAAATCTGGTAGGTAAGTAGTGCCTAATCAATATCTATGCATATCTATCTATGCAAAAACAGTAACGAAGTCAAAACTGTACATTAATAATTAAAAAAAAGGAATTGCTACGAGTTAAGGGAACGAGTCTGATTCCGAAAATATAGTTTTTAGAACTTTTGCCTGTTTTTCTGTCTGTATATATGTTCCAGATTGACGCAAAAACGGCTGAACGGATTTGGATTGGCTCACAGATAGTTTATGGTGTAAATTAACACATAGTTTTTCCGACATTTACGCGGGCGAAATCGCGGACAAAAGCTACTAATAAAATAAAGTCACGTTTAATTTCTGTGGCCGCTTAGATTTTCTTAACTACCCAATGGGTTTTGGTTCGGTTTTCACCATAATTTCATGTATTCCGGAAGGTTTATGTCGCTATTGTTTATTTATCTTAGAAATGTCTATGTTTTGACATGTCACCACATCATTAGATTGTAACCGTGCGGAGCAGGGGCGGGTCGCAAGTTATTACTAAACAAAAGACAACCTTTTTTCAAGCCACGGTTAGCGAATAAAGGATTATTCAATCTAGGCCAAACATGTTCCGAGCTTTTCTTAAGCTACAGTTTCCTATAAGAGCGGTGCCCACATAGCGTCCGCAATTTACCGGTGAATGACGTCACTGAAACGTTACTTAGGAAAGTACTTAAGTTGGTGTGTTTTTCTAGAGTGCGTTTTTGACACCGTAAAGTCTAACCCCGCTGCCCAAAGATTTAAATCGCTAGATTTGCTCTCACCGTACTTAGTCAGCGAAAAACTGACCATATTACTGAGAAGAGCGAGTTTTATGCAGCGTTTCCATGACAACAAGTCCCTACGTCATTGTGTGTCAGAGGTGTCAAAACGAAACAGAAACACGACTATCTTTTGACGCGAGAGGGCATATCTCACGATTTAAATCTTTGCCGCTGTCATCATTTTCACGACTGCCGTCACTGCGGATGTTATGTGCGGTCACCGCTTTTTTAGGAAACCGTAACTTTACAGCCGAGGAAAGACAAAATTTCAGACGTCACTTGCTTGCTTCTTTATTATTATTGACTTGACTTTATTGTGGACAGTATTTTCAATTTTATGTATTTCATATAAGTATTTGATTAAGGGCTGATTTTTTCATCGCCAGATAACTTTTATTCGAGGAATAAAATTGACGTTTGGCATTTTTTTTATGAAAGAACAGTCAAAATTTCGAAATTATTCCTCGAATAAAGTTATCAGATGATTGAAAAATCAGCCATTAATAGAATAGATTTTCAATAATACCTACCTATTTACATAAGGACTGTCATAATATTAAGTGCTACTAGCATCTACTTTGGACCAAAGAGTTGTCTTTTTTTTAATAAATGTATTAAATGATTTTATTTCTGTAAGTAGGTTTGTACAAACACTTTTACATTTCAATCAAATTTTAAAAACTAGGTCGGCTGTATTAATCTTAGACCACTTAACCTAATTCCAGGTTTTGATTTGGGTCTCAAAATAAGTATTTAGGTAGTTTCAAAGCCTGGTGGTGATGAAGCCAATTCTTTGTGACAATAGCTGCATTCTATAAATAATCACAGCGTCGACGCAGTATTTACACCAAAAAGAGGCTTGATTTAAAGTGTTAATAGCGCCTGTAATTTCCCGAGTGTTTAACTAACCACAGTCCAATAATTACGAGTCATTTATTTAGTTGTGCAAACAAGCTGATTTAATTCCCGTGGAGGTCCGTCACCCCGATGGGCGGTCACTAAACTTTGCATACAAGCATTTGTGATGCATCGCGTTCATTCAAAATTGTACACAATGAGTAGGTATTCCTTTGTTTTTAATGAACACATTTGTTCACGGTTATCCTCTAATGTTAGTTTGTGTTGTTCTACATATAAATAATTGTTTACAAAAATATTGATTGTGGATGGCCATTTGCTTATAAGAATCAATCAAATCAACTTATCACAGTCCACTGCTGGATATAAGCCTCTATCAGGCTGCTCCACAACACACTGTCCTCCGTCTTCAACATCCAGTCTGTGACAGCCGCTTTCTTAACGTCATCGGTGCATCTAATTCACTTGTCGATACGCGGTCTCCAGTCCAGGACTGTTTTGTTTTTATACTTGGTTCCTTTTTCAAAAACGGGAGCACTTTTATGGTTTCCTTTTTTTTCTTATAAAAGTTGAAAGGGTATTTCTATCTAAAAGATGAAAGGGTTATCCTATGTTAGGCTGTGTATAAAGACTTGCCTTTGATAGTATTAAAAGTCCGAGAGTGATAGCTTTTTTTACAAGGATTTCCCACAAAACATGAATCGTTCTTATTTAACAATAGACTATGTTTTTAAAAGGAGGACGTTATTCCAGCAACATCTAAAAAGTAATCGTTTAAATGATACAAAACCCTTCTTTCCTTTAGAATTCTATTATTCATGTTGTTGTAACCAAATCAATTACAGTGAAACAATTTAGTTCTGGCTTATAAACTTTCAGGTTTTGGGTTGAACCTTTGACATTGTTTTATTTTGTAGCTCAAACAGATGTTACGGGTTTAATTTCCTACCTCGAAAACTCAACGCTTGAATATGTAAATAAATAAATCTGCGTAAAACCGCATACCTAATGTAGGCAAGAGGGATAAAAGGGCTGATCTGTAATAATACCAATTGTATCTTTCATACAATACAACAAGAGGAAGCCTACAGACATTCCATTCACGTATAGGTACATATACATAGGGATTTATTAAAAGAGGTCAGGTCGGTGAAAACGCCTGAAATATTGAGGATGTCAGGTAAATTTATAGGGATAATATGTTGGAGGCACGAGAAGCTCAATTTCCGAGAGAGTTTACTGTGATTTTTTCTGTCTAAGAAAAATAGATAGCAAAGATTGTTAGAACGTCAAAAAAGTTTGTGCAATATCGCGCGCGCCGCCGCGCCGCCTCCTTAGACTACCTCAGCTATTTTTCGACTTGCGGATCCTCCCCTTATATCTCGTGTTTCTTATAAACGAAGGTGGTCTATCTTTTTTTATCGAAAACCAAAACAGTTTCGTAGAAACTACTCAATCATTTATGAAAATAAATCTTGATTTGAAGAAAGGCTCATACTTATACATATTTTTATGTCATCATATACCCTTATTATAATGTAGGAGCGACCCTATTCTTTATTCTTTGGAGCTTCTCAGTTTCCATGCTCATGGTGATGTCCCAGCGCTCTTTGTTGAGGGTGTTCAGCCCTTGTGATAGGCCAGTCGTGCCAATACCTACTAGCAACCGGTGCAAATCGTCTGGATTATCTGAATCTGATTTGCTTCTCATTTCTATGAAATCGTCTTCCACAAATTGAAATATAAAGAAAGCCTAAACCTTTAATGGAGACAAACAAAATAACTCGATTTATTTTACTGCTAACACTCTTAGAACATTCTTCACTGCAGAACACGATCTCATAAAAGTTTATATGAAAACAAATTCTTTGGCGGCTCGTAAACGGGACACCATAAAAATGTACGCGCGATCTCCCATCGATAGAGGCAGCAGCTGATGAAGGCGATTATGTTTATGGTACACGCGTTCCCTCAGGACGTCGCCCACAGCGTCTAAAGCCCCTAAAGCTCCACCCAAGTATGGCAATGTATCATTTTTATGAGCCTGGCCAAAGTGAATTTGCAGGGCGAGATAACTCGAACGTGTTAGTCATTTACATCTAATGTGGCCAACCGTAATTTAGGAGTAACAACTTTCCCAAAAATTTCGTTTCGGTTCTGCAATTAATTTTATCCCTTATCGGCGTTTGATAATTGGTTTAGATAAGCCTTTAATGGTCCTGTTGCTGCTCTAGATATCTGTATAATCTATGAAAAATTTCGGCGAGAAAATTTTCTGGTTGTACATTTTAACTAAAGGCTGGGGGCTATTTAATTAATGTTGGCATAACATTAATCAATTCTAAATTAATTCTAAGTTAGTTCGCTTAGTTTTAACGTTTTCGCGGAGAAAATAGGTAGGTTAAAATAACTATGAGAAATGAAAGTAGAAAACTTGAAAGTTTTCTAATGGAACAAAGCAGACGTCAATTATCAGGAAAAACAATTAATTATTTAAGGACCGGTACTACCTCAGATTGCGAAAATTGCCTTAGCATTAACGGCTGTAGTTCCAACAGTTCTGCAGTTTTCACTTTGAAATGAATATACGATAAAGATGAGGACTACTGCGAGGTGTCATCGGTTGCGAAAACACGATTGCATACAATTTTCTCGATACAAAGAAGTCTCAAAGTTACCTCTAAACCGCAAAATAAAAGGAGAATATTCAATGAAAATTTTCAAATTAGGCCATGAAAATTTGCAAGCTAATCGAACTATGCATAAAGCAGGTGTCATAGGTTCGTTTTTATTTTTTTAATCGTTAAATTTAACGTAAAAAGATGAGATCCGAAATATCCAGCTTTATAACCACTCATACCTTGAACCGCTCTGCCGCCCGGCCCCCGACAGGACCCCGATTTAGTATTTGTCAGTACCGCTTCGGCTATCAGACGGGGAACCCATGTCACTTTGCTTGCGCTCAAAAGACCCGATTGACAACGTTTTATGTTCTGAAGAAATTATGTAATAAAGTAAAATGAAATATAGATGTAAAATATAAGGCCTCGTATTTTTATTTTTTCCAAATTTTGTAGTTTTCATTCATAAAATAATTTTTGAAATGGTTTAAAATCGTAATCTCATGTCAATGTCAAAACATTGTTAGAAATTTAGGGAGGTAAACGTACCTATTTTAGACAGTTCCCAATGTGTAATGGTGTTTTCAATATATTCAGCAAAACTATTTTTATAAATAATTTTATCTATTTATTGATACAGGGTGTAAAAAGACTTATAGCCGTCGTACATCAAACTAAGTAACATTGCACAAAAGATCTGTGACAAAAGTAAGTGCTGGAAATCGACTTTAATTTTTGGTGTGAAAATTTGCTGTATGCGCACTACCACAAACAGCAAATTTTGCACCCGCATGTAACTGTACAGGGGTCCTGGAGGTATTTAAAGTTGTGTTATAATATCAAAACTTGTTTTCGTAAAAAAATATCGTTTATGCTCACTAGTTCCTTCGCGTAGTTCCTTTGACGGAACTACTGAGAATTTTTGGCTCAGTAGTTCCTTTGCAAAAGCTGAAGGAACTACTGAGACTAGATATTTCCTTTAGCAGTTCCTTTGAAAGAACTACTGAGAACTTTTTGATCAGTAGTCCCTTTGTAAAAGCTGAAGGAACTACTGAGACTAGATAGTTCCTTTAGCAGTTCCTTTGAAGGAACTACTGAGAACTTTTTGATCAGTAGTTCCTTTGCAAAAGCTGAAGGAACTACTGAGACTAGATAGTTCCTTTGAAGGAAATAAACATATATAATGCTGCCCGCTGCTGCCGCATGCAGGACCGTAGGTTCGGTAGGAAAAGAAAGAGAAGCGCGATGACACAACGGTGGTAATTTATTGCAAATATGAAGCTATTATCTATTTACAAAAACTATTTAATAAAAAATAATCCATCACTGAATGCAGATTGGCATCAGAAATTTAATGGTATATTTTTAATTATAATTAAAAATAAAATACTTTTACAAACCATTAAAGTAATAAAAATACTTGCATACGAAATTGTTCCATAGACTCTTACCACACCTCGGACACTCCATACAACGCTCGCAAAATAATTACCTATTACTACTACATAAACAAATGACGTTTTTATACGTGCAAATGTGTGCTTGAAATCTAGTAGCGTAAAAAAATTGGCGCGGAAAGCTATTTGTGTCGGGGAACCGAACGACGACGGCGGTGGCGCTGCCCGAACGTGTGCATTATTATGAAGTGACCATGTAGTTCAATTGTTTATTTATATAGTCGGGTTCGTAATGAAATAAAAACACTAAAATAGTTTAGTTTAAATGACTTACATATCTGTAAATAATCGGTTATTAAATCGCATGTTATTAAAAATGCGAAATCTTACAAACAGTTTATGTAAATACGAATTCGGAAAAGCATCACAATATCCAACCATCGTGATTAAAACTCAAATAAAACTTTTAAATCGCATAATTGTGTGTTCGTATCAGCAATACAGCGCTGCGGTTCGCGAGCGCCCTTGCTAAAGAGTCGGCAACGAATACCTCGAAGTGCGGGGTGAGGTGCGGTATCTGATATGAGGTCGAGGAAGGGAGTGTCCTTTCTGTACGTAGTACTATTAAGTATTCTGTGCTCTTACTGATAAGGAGCATGATTGCATTTGCGAAAACAAACGCGGTTGTTGAACTATTTGAGTACCTACGTACTTGTGTGCGTACTTGGAAGCAAATACCTGGTTTAAAAACCCGGTCGCATAAATACGTACCTTCCCTACTCGCCCGATCACACGTTTCCGTAACGCGTTCGCCAGTTTACTCCCCAAGTCAAGCGCGCCTAAAGAAGTTTCACTTCAAAAAATTTTTAACAAAAAAAAACCGACTCCCAAAAATACTACAAAGTGAATAATAACATTAATTTCGGATGTCGGTGTCTTTGGATTTAAATTGTATATTACTTTTTTGCCACCGACTTCCGAAATTAAAGTTATTTTTAGTTAAAAATCTTATATATCCAAAAAACGTATGTAATGTGCCGTCCATAAAACATGGAATAGAAAGTGAAACAACTGCCATGGAACAACTAGCATCAAATTTAATATTAAAAAAATAGAGCCTTGTGGTCTTTTTATTGATAAAGAGTTACCTTTTCTAGGTGCAACTCCGGACAGAGTTGTGCAGGGAGAAGACACAATAGTAGAAATAAAGTGTCCAATTTCTGCATTCAGGACTTCGTTGGACGATGCAATAGATTAAAAAAAATAAGGTTTTGGAAGAAAACGAAAGATGGACTTTCCATAAATTTGAAACATCCTTGGTACATTCAGGTGCAGGGACAACTACACATAACTGGTAGAAAAACATGTATTTTTGCCGTATGGTCGGGATGTAAAAATCATATCAAAACTGAAATTATACAGAAAGACGATCATTATTGGGCAAAATTGATGAGACCTAAATTAACAAATTTTTACTCATCATGTTGCCAGAGTTATGTGATCCCAGACATACACGGAATGTGGAAATTAGGGGTTTAAGGGAATTCACATAAATGTTCTTGCTTTCGTCATTCTCCTCCTCTTGATTCCTTTTTTTTTAATTTAAATGTTTTCATTAATAACAACTTATTTTAAAATTCGTTCTATTCTAAACCTCCGTTAAAGCCAAAATGTATGAAACTTTATAATTGACATCAGTCATTCCGATGACGTATTATTATGCGTTATAACCATTGCGTGCTCTTGACAGTGCTGGGTTGCCAGCTGTTTTAGAACCCATCAATGGCTCGCGACGATTGGAAAAGACCAGACAGATTGACCATAATGCCTTAGAAGTTAGGTTGGCCTTTGGTGTGTGATGCAACATGTATCGACTACCTTGCGCCACCCCATCTTCCTATTACGGTTGGCTGTGCTAGTGCGATTACTGCGGGTGCAGAAAACCTCAAACAGCGCAAATAGATACTCTAATCTTATTCCGACTTATATGTACTAGCCGTTTGGGGCTGATACACTAGGGCCATAAGGTCCGAGTGCCTACTTAATTTTTCGAGAAATCGCCAAGCGATTTGTCGACTCTTCACGTGACCAGAAGACTAGCCTATTTTTTGGCCAAAGATTCAGCAAAAAGAAAGTAATTTTAAGGCTTTGTCATGGCAAAGGATTTTATTACTAATCAAGTTATTTTGAATCTTATTTCAATGAGTTTAGAATTCATGTTACTTTATTTCGATACCACGATGCCGGGAAATGACGCGACGTGCCGCGGGACGCTGCGGCATGACGCGACGCGCCGAGGGATGCTGCGGCATGACGTGTCATGCCGTTTCATTCCACGTAATGCCGCGGCGCGCCATTGCATCCCGCGGGACGTGTGGGTCACGTTATGTCGAGGAATTATGATTGCTAAGTTAGTTGAAATAAGATTGAAACTTGTGCTGCGGTCATTTCGGTTAATGGGATGCAGTCCGGTCTGTGCGGGCTTTCAGCAGGATGCCACGGAACGCCGCGGGATGCCGCAGCACAACCTGCCGTGGCACGCTGTCAGTGAGCTGAGCGTCGGCTCGTATTTGGCTGTCGATGTCTTATGGTGACAAATATATGGCGGTAGAGCAATGGTCTTTGGTCGGTCATAGAACACTAATGCAGTAGGTATATTGCGGATTTCGATGTAAACTGTATTTGCTATGCGAATGATGAGTGTCTCATGTTTGTTTTGTTATACCTACTTATTATTTACCTGCCCATTTAAAAGAATTTTATATATACTGAACATACAATGTGAATGTAATAAATTAATGTTAAGTTTAATCATTTTATTTCTTGACATCCTTCCAACAATAGTTCGGTTCACCCTAACTGAATCAGTATGTCAGTGCGAGTGGGATAGAATGATACATAGCGCGGGGAAGTGGGGGCAAAATCTGAATTTGAGCTGAACTATTACAAGCCCTTAATTGCCGAGAGCTGTTTCTAAAGGCGATTTTAATTACCTACACGTAAACTATTCAGCTATTTAGTTCCGGATCGTGTCGATTTTCATTTCAAATTACTCAACTTGTATCTATTGGAATTGCAAAATTTGAATACGTGCATGAATTTGCTTGTGAATGTTCACTCGGATTCAAGTCCGTGCAGGCAAATATATATTTATAGTATATTTTCAATTTTGATATGAATAAACTGCACCACAGGCATAATTTTGTTAATACGTATTTAATCACATTTTCCTTTGTAAAGTTTAATTTTATTCATAGTAAATTAAGGCCGTAATTATTAATGCCATAATCATTAATGCTCTAATTGTAACTGATAATGATAAATTATAGTACATTTACTTATGATATGATATTATATTTAATTATTTTATTGATATATATGAGTAACAATTAACCTCATAATTATCTTTATGTGAAAATTATATTTCAAATAAGGTATGATTTTTTGCAACAAAATTGCCAATACCCCCTTTTTCAGATATACGGAAGGTTTGTATCCAACTAATGTACCTAACTACTTTTATAAATACAGTATTAATTTTAAAGCTTCTTTTTATGATATAAAGGTGTCATGACATGTGCAGAAAGCTAACCCTTCCGGTATAAACGATAGCTTAAACATTGCACATTTATAAATGTCCGCTGTACCAATTAAGACAAGTTTCATCCAAGTAAACACTCAAATAAGAATACATAATCCAGTTGTATCTACCCCGTACATAGGTTTATGTAACAGGATAAATTTCCTCCTAGCTGAAGTTTCAAATAACATCCACTTAATTAAAGTTAATCTCGAATGGTGTTGCGCCCGACGACACGATTCCATTAGGAAGCAACATTGAACCACAGTATAGATATTTACAGAAGGTCGCCTCAGTACAACGATCGATACATAGACGCGTAGGTACAGTACGCGCCACAGATTTTAAAAAATAGCAGAAAATCAGATTTCCCATGTAATAAGTACTTTACAAAAGGAGTACGTATATTCGACGCGTGTTTTCATACCGGACACCTCTCTTCCCAGATCTCTGCGATTTTTGACTAGCAGCTCAAAGACACAAACATCCGTGGCGCGTACTTACAGTACAGAAAGTGTCTAAAACTAAATATAAAGTTGTGTCCTGTGACCTTACAGGACTTATATCAGGTGGTGGACCGCTTGAATGTAAAATCTACACCACATGAGTGCAATATAATATTCGAGTTATCTATAAATGTGAAGCATATCTAATTTTTCTAAGTGCCAATTTCACCAATGAAGCTTAATGCGATCAGCACGACTAAACTGCGTTCAAGAGCTATCAGTGTCATCAATGCTGTGGAATATTGACACTGACAGCTCTTGAACGCAGTTTAGTTGTGCTGATCGCGTTCAGTGTGGTGTAATCCGCCCTAAGTGTCCATGCGTATTCCCTCGTATAAAACTGACCCTCTGTGCCCATCTATTTAGTGACTGAACCGGCTTATCTAGGTCGTATTATTGAAGTTGAACTGTTTATGTACAACCTGTAGCAATTAAATTTAAATTGTGCATTCACGGCTATTGCTGCAGTCGTTAGTGCCCTTGAGATCAATTAGTTTTGTTGCTGCAGTTTTGAATGTTGTTTTGAGTTCTGGGCCCTACACTTCCATTGTTCGTAACTACACTAGTTTCAATAACGCCATGGCTGTGCTTTTCTGTGTTAGTTACAAGTTGGTTTTCTTTTCAATCATATTTTAACTTAACTCCAGCTTAGAAAGAAAATACGTTTATTTGCGGCAAACAAGACGCAGAGAAAAAACACAAAAAAAGAACAAGTTGGTTGGTTGGTTGAGTTTCCCTTTTATGTAGCTAAATCGAAAGAAGGCTTTTAAACCTAGTTATTATCACCAACCCACTTGCTAAGCGTTGTGAATGTGGTAATGACATCTACATTATGTCGCAATCAAGTCGTATCCGGTACGCCAGCGCCATCTGGTGGCGCCCGACAGAGTCTAGCCTGCCGTTCGTGCGAGTGGTCGATAGCCCTGCAGAGCAGCGTGGTGCAGCTTTTGACCATTGCACATCGTACGGACAACATGTGCTCAGAAAGTGTCTCGCGTCCCGTATCTAGTTGTGTCGTGTACATACACTGTGTGATTCGCTGTTTGATTAATTTGTTCGTAAGCTAAATTTGATTTGAACCGCAAATGGTTTTTCTATTGCGCAATAACCAACACTACCCATAGTACGCCTATATCAGTTAAAATATGGTTAGTGATAACGAGATAGATGTACATTCTCCGTCACGTAAATGGTTTAAACAATTTTTCCCAAAAAGTTTCTGATTTTCAGATTAGGTAGGTACCCAAAAATTAACACTACTCATATTACCTAACACACCTATTTGTCAGATATAAACTCCGTTCAAAGCAACAAACAATACCGATGAAAACAAAACAGCATTTTAGTTTAGATATAAACTGAACAGTATGCTAACGTCGGGCACACACATTTAATTTTGTGAGCAGTTCATTCATTACTCGTAACATTATCAGTGGCAACAATCTTGTGTTTAACATCGTATCCTTTTGAATGTAGCTCTGTTACAAGCCTTGTTGGAATGTTCGTTTATAACAAACGAGGGAAAGGAGAATAGGGTGGGCCTAATCATGGTATGGTTTACAGAAAAGGGAAAACGGGGGAGAGTCGGTGCGTTTCGTTAATTTTCGTTTTTCTTGCGCGTACGCAATCTATATAAATCAAAACAATCGCCGCATTTTTTATCTTATTGTCAGGACAAAGTTTAATTTTTTTTTTAATCCTCCGGAGAAGTCGTATATATATGGGAGATAGGGACATGTAATCCACCCGGGTGACACGGGGTACAAACAGCCAGCTTACAATAATTATTATGTTGCTACGGTTCAATGCAGTCTATTTTGTTAACTGTGGTGTTTGTTTACCTATTATTAGCATAGTAGGTAATTAGATAATACCCAAGGAATGTCACCACTACTTTTCACATTATCAACACGTTGTCTCGTTACGTTAGGTATAGGTAACCATTTTGTTTTACGAATTGTACTGACTTTATAACTAAAACTGATTATGAAGTAAACTCGTCCAGTCCACCTATTTTAAAATGAAGATCCCAATGAAAAAAACTTAGCATTGTTCGTAGCGCAGAAGTCGTCTAGGTCACTGTTCAACTTTTGACATTTACGCTTCAACTTATTAGAGAAGGAGATACTACTACTTATACAGGGTGGCACACATCGACGCGCAACCATGAATTCAGTACATGAATCTGGAACCTACGGTAATTTTTTTTGTCGGTTATAAAAAAAAAAAATAGCTGTTCCATACATTTTGACCACGTAGGTACTGCACTTTAGTATGAAATTAAACAATTGATTTTTGTTTTTGCTAACCGACGAAAAATTTGTACGCTCTAAAATCATGTCATTGGTATGTATTTATGATATGGTTATCTATGAATTATTGACGACAGTCCTTTATTTCTTGTGCAACCGCACCATTTTATTTCTTTCCTTAAACACCATTATATTACTATCTATAATAATTATTCTATATTATAGGTTTGGTTTCCGCACTTAGTCCTTCAAATAAACCATTGTGCGTGATCATAATTATTATTAAACAAGTATTTAATCGAATTTTTATTATTTGCTACACTTATCTACTTATCTATTTGCAAACATCATAAAACTGATTTACATCCGTAAGACGTACTCGTAACATAGGGTCCAGTTGAAAATCAGCGTCAGGCATTAGTTGTCTGACATTTATGCAGAACTGGGCCTATCGCCGGCCGTGAGGCACGCAATACCGTTTTAATTTGTATTTTTTTTTGTTTTCGTGAGAATATTGTGTGCCTTACTTAACATGGGTCAAATAAACTTATTTTCTTTCTTTCTTCTGTGTGCTGATGGTAGTCTAGAATAATGTGAATTCATGATTAAAGTTTGCACGTCGATATCCCTGCCACCCTGTATTACTGTAATAATCCTGCCTTGGACATGAGTCAGCAGAAAAAACTCCATGTTTAGAATGTTTAATATTACGAGTATGATGTGCAAGATAAGCAAGGCAGTAATTGCTTGGCACGCGCTGCTTCCACGTTGTGCCAGCAGTTTATGTCCCACATGCCATTTCGTGGTACTCATAAAATTTTACTTATTATGGTAACCTAAAGTATTGTTTACAATATTATTTGTCTTGTAAGGGAATTTTTGATTGATCGGTGTATTTTCTAGCTACGATTTTGAAAAAAAAAAAGACTGGCGAATTACTGGTCAAAAATGAAAACTAAAGTCATAGGCGATAGGCCATCCGAAATCTTGCTCAGCACCCTAATTGCGTAACACTATCAGTCTCAATCAGAAGCATTTTGAAGGTTATTGTTAATTCATTGCTATGACGCAATGAATTATTGCATATGTTCGAAAAATTCATCTACTCAACAATGTAAATCGCAATGAATGTTGTTGAACTGTCAAAATGAAAGCACTAATAGCTACTGATAGTGTGTTACGCAATCACCTCGCGGGACCTTCAAAAGCCGCTATCCAAAGACTTACCTTAATTGCACCTCATATTCAGATCGGATAAATGAGGGGCTTGTGGCTAAGTAATAGCAGCCGCACGGGTCGATCGATCAGGTTGCATCATCACACTTGCCGCGGCTGATCCGTGGATTGGTGACCATTTTCACCTACTAAGACCCCTCCGTGCCTCGGAGATCACGTTAAGCCGTTGTTCCCGGCTGTCATTCATGGATCTTTGACATCCGTTACAGGTCGTCAGAAGACCGAAAGTCTGACAACCAGTCTTAACAAGGGGTATCGTATTACCCAGTAACTAGGTTGTGGAGGTCAGATAGATAGTCGCTCCAAGTAAAATACTGGTATTCAGCTGTATCCGGTTAGACTGGAAGCCGACCCTAACATAGTTGGGAATAGGCTAGGCAGGTGATGATTCAGGTAGGATAAAAAAAACTCGCTACTCACCTTCATTAATAGAACCTACTCATTTAAATAATACGATAAAACAACTTTCAACGTTATGCAAAACTTTTCCGTAGGTACAGCTTGCAAAATACGGATATTTTTATAACAAACTTGCAATTCGATTTACCCTTCGGCAGATCGTTTACATTGGAGTAGAATCCACTGGAATAACAAATGAACTATCTGACCTTTGCAATCAATATTTCGTCTGTAACTGTTCGGTTTGCAGAGCCAAAGAGGAATCGGGAAGCGTAAACTATATCTACGTTGATATTATAGACTGCAAATGTTGACTGCTATCCTATCACACATGCATTCACGCGTAAACCAATGTTAATGTCCCACAAACGGGTGAAGACACTGACTCCTGTAACACAGGTACCACCTAGCACAGGAGTCAGGGCTTCAAATTAAAATGTAAAACCTTTCTTATGTCAATACAACTTTATTATTATTATTATTTAGAGAGTGTTTCTTTTTTCTCAGCTTTTAGGCTGGTTTTAGCTACATTTACGGGCCAAAGCCAAGTAAATGCAGCGTGTGGTGTGTATTAGGGTGTGTTTTCTTATTATTAATGTTATGCTTCCTGATGATTTTCCTAGTTTCGATTTAGTCGTGAATTAGGTAAATATGTTGGTAGGTTATAATTATATGATTAAGAAAACACTAGTCTTTTTTACTCTCTCTCTCTCTCCTCATTCCTTTGTTTCTTCTTCTTCATTTGTTTCTATCCATGTTTTGACCTATTCATCGCCTATGCCTTTTGACATTTCCAGAGATTCTATTTTATTTAAACCCAAAGTTCATTTAAAATGTGACAGTCTAGGAGCTATATTTTAAATTAAACAGAGCCGTTCTTTTAACGTTCCAAGTCAGTATATTAAAGTGACCATAGCCACGTGCCTATGGTCACTTTAATATACTGACTTGAAAATGGTGTGTCAATTGTTCACTCTAACTATTGGATATACGTATAACCAGTAGTTACAGTGAACAATTGACACACCATTTTTCAATGGCTTGAGTTCATAAATGTCCAGTGCAGAACGTGGCTCTCTTTTATCGACTTTATAGTGAACGATTCCGGGGGGATATTGCTTTACTCACCACGGAACTGCCTGGGAATTTGTTTAAATTGGTTAACGTTATGTAGATGATGATAATACTATAAAAAATAAATTGGAGGTTGATTTTACTTCGAAATACGATTGGATGAAATGTAATTAATCAAAAACGATGTAGTGAACGTTGGTCTCATTTGTTGATGAATCGTAAGAATGAAAACTTATTTCGCCTACGCTCTCCATGCATGATTCACCGAAAAAAAAATCATATCGTAATAGGTACGATTCGCCAAGGGA
Source organism: Amphipoea oculea (assembly GCA_945859645.1). Lineage (NCBI taxonomy): Eukaryota > Metazoa > Arthropoda > Insecta > Lepidoptera > Noctuidae > Amphipoea > Amphipoea oculea. The sequence continues at coordinate 13,141,818 of OX243871.1, read as the reverse complement.
AATTATTCATCAGTTTTCTATTTCAGTCAAAGGCTGTATATGTTAGAGTAATTAGATCAAGGGACATCTGAAGTGTGTTATATAACTTTTTTTTATTTAAAAGCGTTGGATTCGAACTGGCAATACTTTATAGAAGTAGAAAACCACACACTCCAAAGTAAATTATTCCACCAATTAAGCCTTTGATCAAAAGTACTTTCATGGATCAAGCGTATTTCGAGGTTAAAGTAGTGCTGCCGAAAAAAATTATGTTAATAATAAACAAAATTTTTTTAGTAGTTCATCGTATTGAGAAAAATATCTCTCAATTAATCTGTTAGACGCATGTGAGGGAAAAAGAGTTAAAAGAAGCTGGTTGCATGAAATTCTATGTTCATTTTATCTCCACACAAATTATTTCAGTTTTTCGTATATATTTTTTCTAATACACATTTTTGCTAATGTGTTTAGGTATGTGTCAGAATTTACCTTAATTTTGACGTAGAACACTTTTTTTTGCGGAGGACTCCCTGTTTACGTTTTATTCTGAATATCCTTAAATCAAATGTCACTTTCACACGACGAGGGTTGTGAGAAAGGTAACTAATCAAAAACGATAATAATATTGGTATTAGCCAGGTGGATACAAATGTATCTTTATTTTCTTAAACTTTTGTATTTCTATTGGGTATATGTTCGTCTTCCGTGAAAAATATATTTTCCGATACTTCAAATAAGTTGGTATAACAACTGTTAAGTACTCACATTAAAAGCAAAAAGTTTTAATAAATGCCTTTAATGCGATATTCTGCGTAATTGCTCTGAATAAACTTCCCAAGTTTTATTTAGTAAGTTATTATTATACAAATGTGGATTCTGTTATTACTTTGGTACCTTCAAATCGTTTGATGTTGCTGTTGTAGAATTGCCTTGGTAAAAAGATTTTACCCATCTCAATTTTCTTGCGTACCCAGAAAGCTCGAACTTCACCTTTATGAGCTGCAAGTTTAGTGAAATAAGATATTATTTCGTTCATTTGTTGCATTTTTACTTTATTAAAATATTCAGTTAATATTATGCTAACAATCTTAAAATAATAATATGTACAAGTATATAAAAAGGGAGGGAAAATAATCAAAGGGCATCAAAAAATTCGTCCGCATCACTGTCAACGGGAAACGTGCCCAAAAGGCTGGCAGCATTGCCACGTTGTATGGCAATGCTGATTCTTTGACCAAAAAATAGGCCAGCCCTCTGGTCACGTGATGAGTCGACCAACCGCTTGGCGATGTCTCGGAATACTAAGTGGGCACTCGGGCCCCATGGCCCTAGTGTTTCAACCCCAAACGGCTCAAATATGTAAGTTCCAAAGAGATTGGAGTATTTGCGCCGTTTGAGGTTTTCCGCACCTGCAGCAGCCGCCCCAGCACAACTTACCGTGCTTGGAAGATGGGATGGCGCAAGGGTGTCGACACACGTTGCATCCCACACCAAAGGCCTACCTACCTTCCAAGGCATTATGGTCATCCCGTCTGGTCTCTTACCATCGTCGCGTGCCAAACCATTGGGTTCTAAAACAGCTGGCACCCCAGCGGTGACAAGAGCACGACGGATGATGTCATTGATGCTGGCATGCCGTGCTATCCGGCCTGCGCTTTTACTGCAGGAAAAGCCATGGTGTCCGAGGCAGTCGACACCTTCACCGCATTGGCAGCGATGCGGAGCCACGCAAGGGGCGCCCAGACGCAAACAAGTAGCGAGCCGGAAGGTGGTGTCACCCAGCAATGTGCCTATGTTGGGTGACGGTAGTGCCTGAAGCCAGAGACCCGACTCCCACTCACCCACAGCCAGTAGGCGGGCACGCTCAGCAGTATTGGTGGACGTATTAATAAGATTATTCCGTACCAACCTGCAGAGCGGCTCATCCCACTGCCTCTGGGAAGATAGGTTCGCGGGCCGATCTGTATCCGGGCAAGCCATTTTCCAGGCGTTCTCCGCGTCGGCCAAGCACGGCACTTCAGAGTCAACCAGGGAGGGGGCTAAAATCTTCCCGGTCAACTTTTCGGTGCTGTGGACAGAGGACAGGAACGCCGGTAAGCTAATACTGGTAATTTTGCGGACGCCGAGGCCACCAAAGCGGATGGGTAGTGTGGCTTGCAGCCACGCTCGGTCGTCCAAGGCCACATTTAGAATTGATGTTAATGTGCTGCGAATAATTTGGTCAATTTTGTCCAAGAGGTTTGGCTGCTTCCATAAAGGGGAAGAGCGTAGAAAATATATAAAATTTGGGCCAAAACAACAGTATCTAATTAGGGTGAATGCCGAATGTAGATTAATTTTGGAGAGTCTGTCCGAAATGTCGTTGAACTTTTTAATTTTTTCTTCGATGAAAGGAGGAAAACTATCTTCCAAAATTGGGGAACCTAGGAGGTGCAGTGAGCTTTTTTCTAAAATTTTTATTTGTGGGGCTATTGCATTAAATTTCTCTAGGGTCAATTGTCTGTCGGTAATGTCAGAAAGGTAAATTTCGCATTTTGAGGGGTTAAGGTCCAAGCCAATAGATTTAAATTCCTGTTTGAGAAGTTGTAGGTCATTCAAAACGGTGTCTACATCACTTCCTAGCGTTCCATCATCTAGGTACCACACGTTGAATTTTGAATTTAGTTTCTGGATGATTGGATGAATAGCCAAGCTGAAAATGACAGGCCCGAGAGGGTCACCTTGTTGGCATCCTACTGCAGATTCCAAAACATTGTCCTTATATAGTAATTTGGAAGGGTGTCTGTAACACTGCCACATGAAACCATAAATTTCGGGTAATTCTTTTTTGACTTCAGCCAACAAAGTGTCCCTGTTTACAGAATTAAAGGCGTTCTTCACGTCAACCTTGAGGATGACCTCACCTTTGTTCGAGCTTATAAAAGTGGAAAGGGCATGGACGGCAGCCTCACAGCCCCCTTTTGAGCCAAAACCAAGCTGCAGGGGCTGAAACTTAGCTGTGAGCGATTGGCTATATAGCTTGCAGCATATTTTGGCTGCCGTACGCCTATAAGTGCAACCAACAGCGATGGGACGAATGCCGCCGTCCCTCTTGCGCAGGGCACATAGGTTGGCCCCGTACAAGACATCGACGACGGCCTCGTTCACACCGCCGGTGAGCATGAGGGTAATAAGGGCCGCAAGCTCCTTCAAAAGCGACTCACCAGCTTCCCCGGCGCCTGAACTCAGTAAATCCTTGAGATGTTGTGGAGTCAGGCCGTCGAGGCCGCCGGCGGAACCATTTCGGAAAGAGCTCACGGCTGCCATTAACTGGGGGGCCGAAACATTTAGAAAGGTTGAATTTAGATCGGGAGGGTCGGGGGGGTCGGGGAAGGTGAGGCCATCCGCAGGCGCTGGGTGTTTACTCTCTAGAGCTGATAGCGTTTCTGGAGAGTAAGGCGCCACCACATCGCTGCTGAATAGTATCCTGGCCGCTCCCTTGATGTCACCTTCACTTAATTTTGATTCTACATGTGAACACAAGCTTTTTTGTGATTGGTTGTTAAATGCAGGTAATTTTGGATCTAAAATTAGGGTCGAATTGTTACAGTTGTCTTTAATTTGGTTTGTTAAGGATTTTTTAGTTGCTAAATTTTTCTGGACATGTAGAATCCTATAAGGGAAGGTCAGTAATTGCTCCCAGGCACTTTTTGAGTTCTCCTGGGTTGCAAGACGGAGACACCGCGACAAATTCAGTGCAACAGACCGTCTCGCGCCCCGGGGAACTCTCTTTAAAACCGGTGTAGAATTTTTGAATTTTGCTAGCGTTTGCCACAAGGTTTGGTCTGGAGTTGTTGATGTTGGGGATGTAGCTGGGGGGCACAAAGGTACACTAAGTGATTTGTGAATCTTGCCATAGTGTATCTTCAGCCCCCGTTCGCCCTTAAAAAAGCGTGCCTGTGAGCAATACGGGCATCTCACCAGCTGAACATCAAGCGATGTAGCAGGTTGACTTACACTGTTTCCGGCGTCGCTACAGCCGGCATTGAACATATATATAAAAACACGCTTAAATTTACAGTAAAACTTACCTAAAAATATAAAAATAAACTATATATACACGCACTCAAAAAAAATAAACTAAAAACACTATTTTCATTATTTACAAAATGTCACACTGGAATTGTCAACTGGTTTTTTGACGACTGCGGCGCAGTCGCGCTCGGGGCCTGGGGCGCTGCGCATGCAGGGCGCAGCCTTCACACCCGTTGTCTTGGCTGCAAGCGTCGCGTCAGGAACTCGGGATGACTTTTGCTTTTATCTGCGAACCAGGAGAAAAGTACCCTATGTCCTTCTCCAGGTCATGGTACTTTTATTGTATTTATTTACTTTTTAGACCATCGTTTCGATTTATTTTTGCCATTCAAATGGTTCTAGTTTTCATAGCTTCCGTCTATATTGTATTGCATGAAACTAATATAAATAAACCACCAATATCGAGAAAAATCAAATTCTTTTTCGTTCACGATAAAGTTATTACCGTTTTTATAGGTCCTTTTTTGCGTAATATTGTCCTTCTGTTAGCCAAAGACCTGAATTCTTTTCACACCACTAGATCTTGAGCAAGTACAGACAAAACATGTAGGTGGCAAACTCGACCCGTCCTCTTAGTGAACTGCCACTGAACCTGCCACATCACCGTTGATGGTTTTGGCCACTAGGTTTCGTTGGCATAATTTGGATACGGAACCACCACCTGCTTAGCCTTTTCCCAACTATGTTAGGGTAAGCTTCCAGTCTAACCGGATTCTGCTGAATTCCAGTATTTTTCATGGAGCGACTGCCTGTCTGACCTCCAAACCCAGTTACTGGGTAATACGATACCCCTTGGTAAGACTGCAGGTTGTCAAACTTTCGGGCTTCTGACGACCCGTAACGACTGTCAAAGACCCACGAATGACAGCCGAGACCTACGGCTTAACGTGCTTTTCGAGGCACGGAGGGGTCTTGGTATGTGAAGATGGTCACCAACCGCGACAAGCGTAGCTTAACCTGATCGATCGACCCATGCGGCTGTTATTACATAGCCATATCCACCATTGTAGCCATTTTTTTACAATGTCAACGGCTGTTCCTTCATCTAAAGACACATTCTATAGCTCAAGTATGATGAAACAAGACATGACTAGGAAAAGTTTATCTAGTAGATTATGAATGCTGTTGTCGCATGCTCCCGTCGCACCTACGCTTAACAAATTACTTCTTAACTAACTCAAATGTCTGTTCAAATTGCTAAGATTAAAACAGGTTAAACTATTAAACATAATTGCCTCGAAATTCCGTTCTTGAAAACTTTGTTCACGACAATAAACGTCTTGTTAGCTCACATCGCTGTTTGTAGATTAAAAATTTTTTTAATTTAACAAAGTCGAACAACATTTTTGCCCTTTTTTAAAGGTTAGGTTTAAAGGTTGGTTTGCTTTAATTTATCCACAAAAAAGAGAGTTATAAGGGCGTTAATTACTTCACTGAAAAAACATTTTTACTATTAATTAAAGAAGCGTTCCGGATGTCGGATGGAGTTTAATAAAAGGCTCATCGATAAATACCTACTAATTAATTTTATTTCCTTTCCGTAATTAAAATTCCTTTTTGGATCTAAGGAAAACTGTTTGGTTTCTGTATCCGTTACATGCAAACCGAGTATTCCTTGTTTACTTTAGTAGCAGCAAAAGATTTTAAAGAGTTTGATGAAGTTCCTTGGTCATCTTAGGACTTTTCTAATAATATATAATCTTTAATTGGTGTTAGCTTGCATATATTTTATGTATTTAAGATTAGTAAAAAAAAATAAGATACTCTGTACAAAAATACAACCCTTACGGTGAGCATCCGAAATTGTGATATCACTTTTTGAAAATGTCCATGTTTCTCCCAAAATATTAGTCACGTCAGATAGAATCGGGACAGACATAAATAAAACAATTTTAATCGAAACAACCACATTTAAATATGCCGCCTATGCAACAGAATGGTGTTCAACCGTAAAATTGCATTGACACTTCAAACCCGCCATCAATTATTCTCCTAGATTAGAAACCATTATATTTTTCCATCGAATCGGTGTTATGGCAAATCATGACAAATGGCTATCCATATCCGTGTAACGACGTCGTACCTATGTCGTAATATCGGAAAACCGTATATCCGTATATCGACTTTTTATGTTACCCTTTCTATGAAGAATCTACCTATAAACGACCAGAAGAGGGGCTGACTTATTAGCTGGCGCTATTTTTTTGCCACAAAAGTGACAAACTGCACTATCGATGTGAACTATGTAAATGTGACCCCACTTTGCATTCGGAAGAGCCGGGCAGTCAGAATCATGGATATCATTCCTACACCTCGTTGTTATTTAACTACGAGTTCATTCCTGTAGGTACTCAATCAAAACTCAGTCTAACATAATATTACATCAACCCAGTAATCCCCAGATAGTAATTACCCAAAGTACTTTATCAGATTTCGATTATATCAAGTTTCACTCCAAAAAACCTCGAACAAGATCATTTAATTTGTTCATCATCGTTCATCATCATTTCAGCCCGGAATCACCCACTGCTGAGTATAGCCCCCCCCCCCCTTCCCTTTCGTCTGCCACACTTCCCGGTTCTGTGTGTCTCTCAAATTGTTCAAACGAACATGATAATCCAATACCACATGATTTAACAGTTTTAAATACGCATTCGTAAATCTACATTATTATCCATGTACCACGTGACTGGTTTATTAATTACCTCCCCGTGCCGCAGTAATGCACTCCTCGCTACCGCTTTATACAGTCAGCCTGAACGTTTTCAATACACCTACTTTTTACGTATTCAAATTATGTCTTCATAAGCATTAAAGAAATTTACACCATCATAACCGACGCGTTATAAACGGAAACGAAATGAATTTTAATATACCAAACGGTACGTAACGTTCTGTTTTAATTTATTCGGTCGATAAAACCACTCAGCTTTTTAATAAACACGCATGAATTACTTTCCTCTGTGAGGTCCTGAATAAATAAAGGAGGACCATCCCACACCGTTCCTTCATTCCCTTTGTGCTCTCATACTTCCTGGCATGCGTAATAGGATACCCAACCAAAATGGTGGCTTAGAAATCTTTTGTGCTAAATAAAAATCAGAAGAATGGACGTCGGACTTAATAACTATAGTTGGACTCCTGCCGCGTCAGCACATAAAGGAATATTGTTTATTATATTATATTAATGTTTCAAGTTTCTGACAACTTGTTTGAAAAATTTACTTCTTTATTAACTTTTCTTTTCTCTCCGGTTACTTAGCATAGGTACGCTAATTAGGTAGATAGTTGTGTAAAGTGGAATATTTCCTATTTTGGTACCTACAATTACCATAATGACGTTTATTTATAAATGTATACCTAATCTAAATATAATTCAATAAGTATAATTAAATATAAGTATAATTAAATATAAGTATAATTTATTTGTTCAAAAATTTCAATATCAATAGAAATTCTTTAGATGCTAATTTGACTCTATACCTAACTACCAAGCAATTTTTAAGTTGAATAACTATTAAACATATTATATCAGATGAATAGTTACACACCGATTTCTCTCTTTCATTAGTCAGTAATTTGACTTTCGAAAGAAGAAGACAAAGCGTTGTGTAACTATACAGACGCTATACAACCTTTATTAGTAAGGGGGTAAATGTTTCTTGAATAAAACATATTTGCTTATTTCTATTTCATAATATATGTTGGTACTTAAAACATATAAATAAAATCACCTTATAAAAAGCAAAAAACAAACCATCACTTTTGTACGTATTTTTCTGTTCCTTTCTTCTTGTCTGTTTATAGGTAGGTATGTGTGTACATAAATCGACACCTCCATGCAATAACATCGTAACTCACTTTTTTCCAAAAATTGAGTTACAACGGCATTGTTATGTAAAAAAATAATGCATTTTTTCTGTATTATCATTGTAATTCTATTCCCTTTCGTTATTTTTTATGTAACTTAACACCTTGGAGTTACAATTATCTGACCACAAAAATAAATTAAACTACAAAAAAACTAAATTGTAACTCAGACATACAATTTTTGTCCTCGTAACTTATATGTCATTTCACTGTTTTGTTTTTCACGTAAGTCATGAAAACCCATGAAAACAATTTTTCTTTTACAACTTAACTATACCTATTTATAGTCCGCCTAAACTATATTAAATAGAGCCAGCTTCAAAAATTGTACGGGGTGTTTTGAGTTTGCTATAATTTTTCAAACTTTAAAATCGCTCTCCAGTAAAATCACAAAAAGTGAGTTACGATTTTATTGCATGGAGGTGTCGAAATGGACAAATGAATAAATAGTTCTCTACACAATTTGTCTGTTATAAAATCTAGCATAGGTACATTACGCTAGATTTGCACGATACAAACATTTTCCACTTTCATAGGAAAATGTAATTTCAGTTGGAAGCTACGCTGATTTAATATGCAATCCTAGGTAGTATTTGATCTATCCAGATAGTTAATTTAGAATCTACGTAAAGTTATAACAGCTTAATACCTTTAAACGGTATCATGTGAGCCTTTAATTAACCGTTGAGGAAGGAGGGAGGTTCAGAAGGATGCGACAGAGTATTAATTGGCTGGACAACCCGTTCGCCCCACGCCTGGCGCTTTTGGTGTGCCTCTAATACAAATATTAACAAAATTAGACCGTGTGGTTAAGGCATTACGTACCGGATTAGACCTGCAGTACATTTAGGAGGTTGGTTCAGTAAATAGCACGTAGATTGCAGGGATTTGACGCAACTACTCTACAAATATGTATTTCTCTAAGCATTCGCTCAGTATTCCCAGGTTGCTTCCTGTTGCTTTAAGTGTGGCTACCCTTCTTCTGCAGTGGGAAATGATAGCAATGACTTATGGTTCGTTTCTGTACTGAAAAAAGGAGCGTTTTATAAACGTATTGTCCATTGTTTTCATTTTTTTTTTGAAGAACTCTGGTCGGCGGCCGGAACGGCGCGGCGGTCAAACTTTTATCTAATATAAATACATATTTGTGCTCGCAGCATGTCATTGATTTTCTTAAAATGGAAAAGAAAACTTGTACATTCTTTGTCTAAAAACTGCTAACTGCCAAGCCATTTTAATTTTTACCTGTAGGTAAGCGCTATTAAATAATGAAACGATCTCCTATGCTAACCTATGAAGTACTCGCTTAGATATTGACCCAGATACGAGAACGTTAGTTTTAACTAATTATTACGGTCGGTTAGACAAAGGAGTAGGGCATTACCTACCTACTAC